>CP106729.1:80764296-81491796 GCA_025506655.1 Gossypium rotundifolium | reverse complement strand
AGCTGGTTCTCCACGAAATGCGTTGAGGCGCAGCGATTGACTAGACATCTAGGGGTAAAGCACTATTTTGAGCGGGTCGCGAGAGCGATCAAATCGAGGCAAATTCGAATACTAGATATGACCTCAAAATAATAGGGGTCGAGGTCACCCGGTGAGACGATGGGGATAAGCTTCATCATCGAGAGGAAACAGCCGGATCACCGATTAAGGCCCTAAATGACCGCTCGGTGATAAAGGAGGTAGGGTGCGAGAGACACGGGAGGTTTGCCTAGAAGCGACCACCCTTGAAAGAGTGCGTAATAGCTCACGGATCGAGCACTCTTGCTGAAGATGAATGGGGCTAAGCGATCCGTCAAGCTATGGGACGTAAAAATGTATCGGTGGGAGGCGTTCGCCTTAAGGAAAGCACCAGCGTGAGTGGGAGTAGACAGCGGAAGCAAGAATGTCGACTTGAGTAACGCAAACATTGGTGAGAATCCAATGCCCGAAAACCTAAGGGTTCCTCGCAAGGTTCATCCATAGAGGTGAGTTAGGGCCTAAGATCGGCCGAAAGGAGTAGTCGATGGACAACGGTGAATATTCTGTACTACCCTTATTGGTCCCGAGGGACGGAGGAGGCTAGGTTAATGAAAGATGGTTATCGGTTCAAGGGCGCAAGGTGTCCCTACTTTTCGAGGTAAGAAGGGGTAGAAAAATACCCGAGCCAATGTTAAGTACCAGCGCCACGGCTACTGCAAAGAACCCATGCTATTCTCCCAAGAAAAGCTCGAGCGACCTTTAACAAAAGGTACATGTGCCCAAATCGACACAGTGGGTAGGTAGAGAATACCTAGGGGCGAGACAACTCTCTCTAAGGAACTCAACAAATTAGCCCGTAACCCGGAGAAAGGGTGCCTCCTCACAAAAGGGGTCGCAGTGACTAGGCAGGCATGCATTTACTAAAAACATAGGTCTCCGCAAAGTCGTAAGACCATGTATGAATCTTGGCCTTTGCCTAGTGCTTGGAAGGTCAAGGAAGTTGGTGACCGATGATGGGGGAGCCGATAACCAAGCCCCGGTGAAGCAGTGATCGTAACTATCTTGGTCCTAAGGTAGCAAAATTTCTTGTCGAGTAAGTTCTGACCCGCATGAAAGGCATAACGATCTGGACACTTTCTCAGAGAGAGGCTCGGTGAAATAAACATGTCTGTGAAGATACGGACTACCTTGACCGGACGAGAAAGACCTATGAAGCTTCACTATTCCACAGGATTGGCTTTGGGTTTTCTGCTGCAGCTTAGGTGGAAGGCGAAGAAGGCCTCCTTCCGAGGGGGCCCGAGCCATCAGTGAGATACCACTCTGGAAGAGCTAGAATTCTAACCTTATGTCAGGACCTACGAGCCAAGGGACAGTCTCAGGTAGACAGTTTCTATGGGGCATAGGCCTTCCAAAAGGTAACGGAGGCGTGCAAAGGTTTCCTCAGGCCGGATGAAGATTGGCCCTCGAGTACAAAGGTAGAAGGGAGCTTGACTGCAAGACCCACCCGTCAAGTAGAGACGAAATTCAGCCTTAGTGATCCGACGGTGCCGAGTGGAAGGGCCGTTATTCAACGGATAAAAGTTACTCTAGGGATAATAGGCTGATCTTCCCTAAGAGCTCACATCGACGAGAAAGTTTGGCACCTCAATTTCGGCTCTTCACCACCTGGGACTGTAGTATGTTCCAAGGGTTGGGTTGTTCGCCCATTAAAGCAGTACGTGAGTTGGATTCAGAACATCGTGAGATAGTTCGGTCCATATTCGGTGTGGGCGTTAGAGCATTGAGAGGACCTTTCCCTAGTATGAGAGGACCGGAAGGACACACCTCTGGTGTACCAGATTATCGTGCCACGATGAATTTGGGTAGCCAAGTGCGGAGCGGATAACTACTAAAAGCATCTAAGTAGTAAGCCCACCCCAAGATGATTACTCCCTATTCGACTTCCTAGAGCCTCCGTAGTACGGTCGAGACGGCAAGGGGTTCTCTGTCCTGCGGGGATCGAGTGTGAAGTTTGAGAATTCAAGAGAAGGTCACGGCGAGACGAGCCGTTTATCATTACGATAGGTGTCAAGTGGAAGTGCGATGATGTATGCGGTGAGGCATCCTAAGCGACCAGTAGACTTGAACCTTGTTCCTACATGACCCGATCATTTTGATCAGTCACTCGCCATCTATTTTCATTGTTCAACTCTTTGACAACACGAAAAATCCATTGTTCAACTCTTTGACAACATGAAAAAACCAAAAGCTCTGCCCTCCCTCTCTATCTATCCATGGGATGGAAGGGCGGAGGCCTTTGGTGTCCCCTCTAGTCAAGAATTAGGGTCTCATAATCACTAGCCAATATGCTTTTCCTTTTCTCGCACGCCCTTCTTTGTTCATGGTTCGATATTCTAGTGTCCTAAGCATAGAGGAACAACACCAATCCATCCCGAACTTGGTGGTTAAACTCTACTGCGGTGACGATACTGTAGGAGAGGTCCTGCGACAAAATAGCTCGATGCTAGGATAATAAAAAGCTTAACACCTATCATTCTTATTACTTTTCATAAATATTTATGACATCAGTTTATAGAAATGAGATCCTGCTACCTCATTTTCTAAACCCACTTGACTTTAAAGTTTTACCACTTCAACCTAATTATTCAATCAAATAACATAAACTACCATATCAAAATCAAATATAAAACAATATTTGACTCGTAAATATTAAATAATAATATATACAGACTTACTCATCGAAATTGTGGCCCTAAAACCACTATTTCTGATACTACTGAAAAATGGGTTGTTACACCATGTCTTAGGCCAAGTGGACATAAATTTGCCTAAAATCAAGTCGTTTCCTATACCATTTCATGCATAATCATTGAACCAAATGTGCACACCTACAAGGCATTAAACCATGCGTAAACATACATATATATATATGCCATTTCAAGACCCTAATTCAACTAACCAATATACCATTCAAAGGCACCTCAAATACATACAACAACACTTACCTAAACATGCATATCTTACCACACTTCAAACACCAATTACTATTTCAAAACTTACCAAACATGCCACAACTTGACCATTACCATACCATCTCACAACATAACATTTGATTCATTCAAAACATGCAACATAAGATAGCCACAATGACACAATTTAGAAAGGTATGAAATGGTACCAACCAGGCTAGCTTCACAACTTATACATACCAAATCATCAACTAAATTTTCAACTAAATACCATTACAAATCCACCTATACATGTCATTATAGCCTTGGCCAAAACATTCAAAAGCTATCGATATTTATATAGGATAATGTGATAGATCTCCGATGAGGTTCCAATAATATATAAAACACAAGAAAAAAACTACAAAAGCAATTAATGCTTAGTAAGTTCGTAAAGATCAAAACATAACTTACCATTTCATTTGTGTGATGTAAATAGCATAATTGTAATCCCAACTAAACCATAAGCTTGGAATAATGCCTATACAACATCCTTAAATACACAAGTTAGTGCATTTATACATGGTTCAAATGAAACTCACACGAAGTGTGCCTTTACATAATCATAACCTTTCCTTTACATCATTGCTCACATGAGTTGTGAAATGGGCCTGCTCACATGAGTTATGGCTCAGAACGCAAGCTACACAATGCTTCTCACACGAGCTATGGAGAATCCCCCAATAAATGCAGGACCTGAGCCAATGGTTGGACAATCAAGGCCAGCACCCGAAACATGAAATCCCTAATGGCATGTCATTTGTATCCTACGAATTCCTGAGATTCCATCAAGACTCGATAATCGTCATTGCATTAATTTATGCATACATCGATCAAGTTACATTATAATTAACATAATAACATACATTTAAAAAACATGAATATAACAACCATTCATACGAACTTACCTCGGCGTAGAAGTTAAAATGAGTTATTCCGAAGCTTTTGTTTTGCCTTGATCTAGGTCCATACGTGGTCTATCTTGATCTACATAGACAAATTTCAATCCATTTAATACCTCTAGTATTCAATTTAGTCCACATTTCATATTTATACAAAATTACTATTTTATCCCTAACATTTTAACTTTTCACAATTTAGTCCTTAAGCTCATAAATTGAAATCTAATCATTTTAATCCCCCATTCAAGCTAACTGAATTTATTAGGGACTTATATCAACCCAAATCAACCATCATTTCATAAATTTAACATGAAATTTTACTATTTTATAAATCAATCCCTAAATGCAAATTTAATCAAAAATCACTTGACAAAACTTGTTTATCTCTAAAAAAATATTCATAATCTAGCATTTACCATCAAGAACCATTCAAAAGAATTCATGACACAACCATCAAGCTTTAACAATTTTACAGATTGACCCCGAGCTAGCTAGATTAAGCTAAAACGACTTCACAAACATAGAAATCATTAAAAACGGGGCTTTAAAACACTTACATGCACTAAAGGAAACTTGGCCAAACCTAGCCCTATCTTCAATGGTGAATTTCGATTTGAGCAAGAAGAAATGAATATGGTACTTATTTTTCTTTCTTTTTCTTTAGGTTTTAATTACTTAATTACCGTTTTAACCTTGAAAAACTTTATTAATTTCATCAAAACCACACCGTAAAAATCCACTAACAATACATATGGTTTAATTAACATTTAAATCCACTCACTCTAAGGTTTCATAACTATTTAACCCCTTTAACTAATGGAACTATACTTTTGTACTTTTTATGATTTAGTCCTTTTCACTTAATTAATCAAGCAAACATCAAAATTTCCTAATGAAATTTTAATACGACCTTACTAATATCCCATATACATTAAAATAATAGTAAAATAATAATTTACTCATCAGATTTATGGTCCCAAAATCACTATTTTGATTTCACTAAAAATAGATTGTTACAAAAACTCTAAAATGTGAAAATGGGCGAATACAGTAAGTATTCAAATGAATTTATCAATCCATTAACAAGGAGGATTCTAATTTATTCTAAATTTTCATATATGTGATAACATGAATGTGATTCTGTGATTTCCTGATAATTGTGATATGATATGACTTATTAACACTCATGTAATGTGACAAATGGAATTATTTGATATGCATGAAAATGAACATGCCACTATTTTTGTTGATATTTTGGTTAGCATGTTAACCATGAAATTATACCGATTCTAATTTGCATGTTAAGCATGTCATTTTACTAATTCTGATTCTCATGTTAAGTGTGTCATTATACTGATTCATATTCGCATGTTAAGCATGCCGCTATACTGATTCTGATCCGCATGTAAAGCATGCCTACTAAAAATTATATTCTGTATGCCATATCACATGCATGGGGTTGGGATATAAATGTATGGAGGAAGTTCTAACAGTATAAATGCATATTGATATTAGTAAGCCATCATTGTCGGGCAAGCCAAGGTGACAGGTCATCGTTGTCGAGCAACCCGAGATGACTTAATTAGCGGTATACCCGCAATATTATGTATCTGGTAGCTTGACTACAATATTCTGTATCTGGCTACTTGACTGCATTATTTAGTGCCATGTCCACATTATTGGTGTGTTATTGGATGGACGAGTGCTGGGGAACTCATTACGGTGTGTAGCGAAGATAGGTAGGAAATGATTTCTGGAAATCTGCATTGTTTCTGAAAAATGTTGCATTGACATCATTGTTATACATATTGATAAATTATGGTTTTGAGATTATGAAATTATGTATATTTGATTTGTTATACTATTGAGATTTTGTTTTAATTTCTATTGCTATGCAAATTGACCTACACTGGGCTTCAAAAGCTCACCCCTTTACATTTCTAATTTTTCAGATAATAAACGAGGTTAGGACCTGGGCTCAACTTATGAAGGTGCATTCAGGATATTTTCGAATAAACTATCACACTTTATTACTTGATATTATGGAACTGTTATTTATTATTATGGGTTGTGTCATGAGACTTTTTAATTTGATTTTGGGGTTTTTGGAAGAGATTGCATGATTGGGCTTTTAAAACTATATTTTAAGATGGTTTATAAATTTGGTAAGAAAATTTAAATTTTCAGACTCAACGATAAACCCAACTCGATGCTGTTATTTCAAACTTAAGAATTCATTTTTATAAATTGGAACCTATTTTCCCACTTAATCAATGTTTTACAAGACACGTCAAACTACAATTTCAAAATCAACAAATGAGATTTAGTAATTTTCCACTGCTACACTTTCTTCTAAATATTATGTTTTTTTGTATATATTCAAGACTTGAGTTTTCTGTATATAATCTAAGTTAATCAGTTTCTGATAATTACTTTTCAAAAAAATTATAGACACTACTTGACTTTTCTCAAGTAAGTTTAAAAAATGTTGATTTTTATTAAATGACAATTTTCGGAAGAAAAATAGTTAAATATTTTTCTACGCCATCAACTTGGCCAATGTGATCTTTGAGATTCGACCACAACGTTTAGGCTAGGTTTAGGGGGTTACATTTAGTGATATTAGAGCCTGGTTCAAAACTCAAACTATGGTTATTTTTGAAAGTTGCATGCATATCTGATATAGGGGTATTTTGGGAGAAATCCATGTGTAACAGCCCATTTTTAGTCAAATCAGAATAGTGGTTTTTGAACCACAAATTTGAGGTAAAAATAATTATTTTATTATTATTTTAATGTCTACAACATGGTAATATGATTGTTTGAAAATTTTGTTAAGAAATTTTATCGTTTGAGTGCTTAATTTGATAAAAAGGACTAAATCGCATAAAGTGAAAATTTTGAGTTCTATTATCTAAAGGTATTAAATGGATATGAAATTAGATAGTGGAGGCCCTTATGTGGTAATTAGACCATTTTTTATTTGAGTGGACATTTATGTACATGGTTTAAGTGATTTTTAATGGTTTAATTAAAGGATATTTAGGTAATTTAAAATTTAAGTTAATAAACAAGTGATAAAACAAATACTATCATCTTTGTCATCTTCCTTAGCCGGAATTTTCAACCTAAAACACCATTAAAAGAGCTTCAAGGTTTGGCCATTATACTTGGTTCATGTAAGTTCATTTTTGTTCTGTTTTTAATGATTTCTATGTTTTTGAGATTGTGGCAACTTAATCTAGCTAGCCCAGGGACTAATCTACAAAATTGTTAAAGTTTTAGGGTTTTACCATTGATTAATCTATGTGTATTTTGATGTTTTATGATAGAAAATGTATGCTTGTTTTTAGATAAACAACATTTGTAAAGTGATTTTTGAGAAAATTGTCATTTAGTGATTAAATTGAGAAATGTTGAATTTTGTGGTTAAATTGTGAAATAAATGAAAAATATGGGCTGCTATAGTAATAGTAGAAATTCGGCTAGCATGGGTAGGGACTTATTTGCATGAATTTTGTATTTTATGAGATAAGAACTAAATTGTAAAGAAATAGAAATATTAGGGGCAAAAGTATAAAGTTGCTATAATGTGATATTTGGATTAAATTGAATAGATTGATAATTAATGAGTCAAATTTCATATTATATAGATTAAGAAAAGCAGAATTTGAATTTAGATCGAGGAAAAACAAAGTGTTGGATTAATTGACCAAATTCATCGTTTTTACATTCGAGGTAAGTTCTTATGTTAATAAGCATTAATATAATTGTGTTTAAAATGCTTTATTATTGAATTATTTGTGAATACGACTTTACGGATATATTCGATGAAGATTTGGCATTGAGAAATCTTGGTTGAACTTTAGGAATAGATTAGGATACGAATGACATGTCATTAGAGGTTATGTGATTTGGGTGTTGGTCTGTACGTCCTATCGGTGGCTGAGTTATCCGCCATGTGTTGTGGATTCTTGTCAGCTTGTGTGAGCAGTACTATGTAGCTACGTCATGACAGCCTGCTTGTGTGAGCAGACCCGTTGATAGCTCGAGAGCGAGCATTATATGTGATATGAAATTGAGATAGCTTCAGCTATATATTAGAACTTAAGGTGCGAGATTCCCATGTATTCGATTGTATTCCAAATGGTTCAACGGGTATATCAAAGATATGAAATGGTGAGAAATAGATACGTATTAGTACAGGTATGTACGAAAACTACACGAGCATTGAAACTATGAAAGTTATGAGATCTTGATTAATTATGTGATTGAATATATGGTAACCTATAATTACATGATTTTGAAGTATACTATGTTATATTACTTGAATGGTGATTAAATGGTGATTTTTACTTATTAGCTATACGAGCTTACTAAGCTTTATAGCTTACTTTGTTTATTTTTCCATGTTTTATAGTGAATTTCGAAGCTCGTTTTAATTAGAGTCGTTAGAGATTACATCACACTATCAAACTTATACTTTGGTACTTTTGAGCTTATCTTTTGGTTATATGGCATGTATAGGATTTATGGTCATTTTGGTTTATGGTTGGGAAATGAATTTAACCATTTGAATTGGATTGTAAATATTAAGTATTTGGTTTTGTGTATAGCCATGAGAGTTGACTTATTTTGGTATATTTGGTGATGTGTATATATGTGCAAATGGCCTTTGTTATGAGTTTTGTAATTTCCATGTGAATGTTTGTTATGATTAGTTGTTTGTGAATTGGTAGTTTAATTATCAAATATTTGATAAACTGAGATTGGTATGCTTGTGGTTTTAGGTAAAATGGTGCTTAATTGAAATTGACCATTAGGGTGATTTATGAATGTGAATTTGGTATGAAATTGTATGACTTATCTTGACATATATGTGTCTTATGGTTGAGGGTATGGAACTAGCATGAATTAGGCTTGGTTGAGATTGGTTTGACTACCTATTTATGCCTGGTTATGTGCCATTTGAAGTTGTAGTTATATTGTATTCGGTTTGTGTACGTGATTGAATAATTGGGTGAGAAAGATAGCTTGGTAAATAGCCTATTTTTGTCCACACGGGTAGAGACACGGGCGTGTGTGACACACAGTCAGGTGACACAGCCGTGTGTGACACACGGTGTCCCCTGGTGTTTAATTAGAAACCAAGTCAGTATACTCCACACGGCCCAGCACATGGGTGTGTGATTTGGCCGTGTGGCATAAGTCAGTATACCCTACAAGTTTGGCATGGCATTGCACACGGCCTGGCACACAGGCGTGTGAGGCCATTTCGAAGGGCACACAGGCTGGTCACACGGGAGTGTGGTTGGCCGTGTGAGCCAAGTCAGAGAGTTACACAAGGACAAACACGGGCTAGGACACGGCCATGTGATCCCATTTCAAATGTCCACATGGCCTGAGACACGGGCGTGTCTTTGGCCATGTGAGACACACGGAAGGCCACACGGGCATGTGTCCCCTGAATTTTGTAAAATTTTATAAGTGTTTCAAAATTTTCCTGAGATATCAGTTTAGCCCCGAACCACTTCTAATGCACGATTTGGGCCTCATAGGCTAGTATTAGGGACAATGTGATTCATTATGAATGATGTTTGTTTGGAAATGGAAATTGTATGAGAAATGTATGTTCAATTGTGTAATAAGTCCGGTAATGCTCTGTAACCCTATTTGGCAATGAATACGGGTTAGGGGTATTACACCATGCCATAGTTACAAACTTATTTTAATACAAAATTTTGATTTTGTTAAAAATCTGAGACTCCAAAGCTGGCCCAAGATAAGTATTTCTTACATATTGAAATTCTAGATTGTGAAACTATAGACTGTGAAACAATAGACTATGAAACTTTAGATTATGAACACTATATATTATAAACTTGTAGTGAAACTATGGCAAAACTTTTAGACTGGAAACATTTTGGAATAATAATGAAAATACATTTCTAAATTGTCTGATAATTTAATAAAACTTAGACAACTGATAGTGAAAATACTCATGGTGAATGAACCCGAGATATGAGAGCTCGTAGAGAACAAGGTCAAGGGATCCAAGTCGGTTCGTCTGTGTCACAAGTACACACTCCCAAGTCAATGGCCAAGCATGTTGAGCATGCACCTACTATTGGTAAGAGCCAACATGAGACTGTTGATGATGTTGTAACACAGGTCATGCTTAAGGTGCTACAGTGTAACACCCCTTACCCGTATTCTATGCCGAAACAGGGTACGAGCCATTACCAGACTTAAACACAAGCATTCATACAATTTCGAGTCACAAATATTCTTCCAAATTAAAGCCATTCATATTCAATCGTTAAGTCCCTAATACAAGGTCACAAGGCCCAGAACATGCTATTTAAGTGGTTTGGGACTAAACCGAAAACTTTAAAAACTTTTACAAGACTTAGTGTAACACCCCTTACCCGTATTCAACGTCGGAATAGGGTACGAGGCATTACCGAACTTATACACAAGCAATCATACAAAACCAAGACTTAAATTTCCATCTAAATTAAAAATTTTCACACACATTCATATCATCCCTAAAATGAGCCTACGAGGCCAAAACATGCTTTGGAAGTGGTTTGGGACTAAACCGAGAACTTTAGAAAATTTTACAAAACTTAGAAAACTTTTCTTGTTATAGGGCTCACACACCCATGTGGTTTAAGAGACACGCCTGTATGACCCTAAGGCACGCCCGTGCTTTAGACCGTGTTCAAATTAGGGTGCTCTCTGCCTTGTGCCACACGGTCATGCCACATGCCCATGTGCTAGGCCGTGTACCACACACAACTGAGACACACGCCTGTGTCTCTGCCCGTGTGCTCAATTCTGGACATTCTGTTTTCCCAAAATTAAAGTGCAGGGGAGACACAGCTAGAACACATGCCCATGGGGCAGACCATGTGTCACACACGCTCTAGACACACGCCCGTGTGTCTACCCGTGTGGACAAATACAAGGCTATTTACCAAGCCATTTTGACACCCTCACTTGCACACATTTACACAACATCACATGGCACCAATTCAAGCATGTAAAAGCAACCAAACAACCACAAACAGGACAATAACATGTTATTCTTATACTATCATTTATCATGCTTAAATCATCATACTTAGCCCATTAAAAATATACTAATTTCACATTCACCAAAGGGCATTAACATATGAATAAACTAAAAATCAGCATAAGCCATCATTCATGGCTATATATAAGATGAAGCATTAACAATTACAAGCCAACACATATGGCCAAATTAATAATGACACATATCACAATTAACATAGTCCCTATACATGCCATAGACTCAAAAATGCTTCATTTCATTTATACCCATAATGATAGCTTGATAGTGTGATAGGATCTCCGGCGATCTCCAACCTGAGCTATCTTAATTACCCTATAAGATATGGGAAAAGAAGGGGTAAGCTATATAGCTTAGTAAGTCCATATGAATATAATAAGAAACATCATACCAACAATTTACCAAGTCCAACAATACAAACATGAGGTAATATAATTTGCTATAAATCTCACATTTATAATTTATTCAGCCACATTATTTGTTCTACCAAATTGTAAGCATAATTTAACATGTCTTGGCATTAGCCTAACATCCGCAATCTCTAAATTACAACATATTACCACAACCAACAAACCATTTCAAACCTCATAGTAAACATACACATTAGTTACGAGTATTTACATTTCAAGCATATACTTTAAAATGTTTCAATTGCCTAAGTTCTTAACTTCTCATTTTCTCATATCCGATAAATCACAATTTGCATGAATAAAACATGCTATATCATAACTCAATTGGCCCGAAAGCCAATCACATAATCGTCAACCGAGTTTATCATGAATTTCATGCATCACAAGTATAGGCCAATAATCTTAAGGTTTTCACAGAATCATTCTCGTGGAAATCATGAACTCATAATTTTATGAAGTCAATGCTTATAAACTTTACGTACATACCTGTACCAATTCATAATACTTACATACTCTTTCTCTTCTTTGACATACCCATTGAATTTTCTGTTGAACCATTTGGATTATTAAAGGATACTCGGGATTCTCGTACACACAGTACCATACCAATGCCATATCCCATATATAGTTTTACAGTTAATCTCATATCGATGCCAATAGCCCAGCTTTGGTCTTACACGAAGTCTCGTATCGATGACATATCCTAGATATGGTCTTACACGAAGTCTCATATCGATGCCATATCCCAGATATGGTCTCACATGTAATCTCAGTAACCCTAATGTCATGACCTTTGTATCCTATCTATTCCTAAGAATCAACCTAGACTTTCGCTGTATCGAATCTCTGTCGGTCATTTCCGTAGTATCGTACTCAATAGCATTCACATTTCATTTCAATATTATAGCATTTACCACAATTATATCAATTAAGAATTTATACACATATAATTTAATGCTTATTAAACATACGAACTTACCTCGACACAGAAACGGCAAAAGGACCTAACAGTCAAATACTTGTTTTCCCCCGTTCTAATCTCGAATCATGTTTTTCTTGATCTATAACATCACATTTAACTTATTTAATCATTATACTACTCAAATCAGCCAAAAATACATTCTGGCAAAAATTACATTTTTGCCCCTAAAGTTTCACATTTTTATATTTTAGTCCCTAGGCTCGTAAAATGAAATTACTCAATTTCTTCAATGCCCATGCCTAGCTGAACCATATACAAGCTTATAGCAGCCCAAATTTTTCATTAAATCACACTTTTACTACATATTTTATAACTTTTACAAATAAGTCCTTTTAGGCATTTTACCAAAAATCACTTAGCAAAAGTCATTTAACAAACAACAAATATGCATTTTCTACCATCAAACATCAAAATACATATACGTCCAACATGGGTAAAATTTTAGACTTTAACATCTCTTCAATTTGGTGATAGAAATAGATAGAACATGTTACGAGGATTTCAAAAACGTAAAAATCATTAAAAATAGGGCTAGAACGGACTTACAATCAAGCTTGAAAGCCTAAAAAACCCTATCCATGGTTTCTTCTTGGTACATTCGTCCATGGGGTAGAAGATGAGCAAAAATTGGCTTTTATTTTACGTATTAATTCATTTTAATTACCAAATTACTAAAATACCCTTAATGAAAAACTTTAGAAACATACCTAACCATGTCCATTTTTGTCCACCAACTTAAGCAATGGTTTAATTACCATTTAAAGACCTCCAATTTAAAATTTCATAACAATTAGACATCTCTAACATATAGAACTCAAGTTTTGCACTTTTTTTGCAATTTAGTCCTTTTGACTAAATTGAGTGCCTAAATGTTAAAATTTTTGAACAAAATTTTCACGAAATCGTTTCGTGAAACTGTAGACCATAAAATTATAATAAAAATGAATCTTACTGCATCAGATTTGTGGTCTTGAAACCACTATTTAGAATAGACCCAAAATCGGGTTGTTACACTTAGAAATTTTTTTCTAGAGATAGGGCTCACACGCCCGTATGGTCCAAGGGACATGCCCGTGTGACCCTGGGACACACCCGTGCTCTAGGCCATGTTCAAATTAAGGTGCTCTCTGACTTGTGCCATACAGACGTGACACACACTCGTGTGCTAGGCCATGTGGTTAATTTATTTAATTCGAATTAAGTGCAGGTTTCACACGACCAAGACACACGCCCGTGTCTCTGCCCGTGTGCTTAATTCTGGACATTTTGTTTTGAAATAATTAAAGTGCTGGGGACACACAGCTGAAACACATGCCCGTGGGGTAGACATACAGCCTAGACACCCACTCTATGTCTATCTGTATGGACAAAAATAATGCTATTTACCAAGCCATTTTCCACCCTCATCTACATCTACACTTACGCCAATTCAATGACACAATTCATAGCATACTTAGGCAACAAAACATCCACAACCAAGGTGTTAACATCACATCCACATGCTAACATCTAACATACTTTAACATCATAATTTGTCAACACAAATCATGCAAGTTATCAACATATAAATATACTCATAACCAACATTAGCCAACTTACATGGCCATATACAAAATGGAATCATTAACCATTCTAAGCCAATACATTTGGCCACATTACCAATGACACATATAACAAAATGACCAAGTCCCTATACGTGCCATAACTCAAAATATTGACAATTCAATGGTACCCAAAATAATGGTTGATAGTGTGAATGGATCTCTTACGATCTCCGATCCTGA
Organism: Gossypium rotundifolium; assembly: GCA_025506655.1. Taxonomy (NCBI): domain Eukaryota; kingdom Viridiplantae; phylum Streptophyta; class Magnoliopsida; order Malvales; family Malvaceae; genus Gossypium; species Gossypium rotundifolium. The sequence continues at coordinate 81,477,596 of CP106729.1, read as the reverse complement.
GCTAGCTTGGTGACACTATAAGATAAGGGAAATAAAGGGAAGTAAGCTATATTGCTTAGTAAGTTCATATGCAAATAATAAACAACATTAATTATACATTTGTCATATGGATACATAACATATATCAACATAAATGTCATTAAAAATTCATAAGCACAACTTACTCAATCACATCCTTACCAATAGTTCATCTTATATTGAGTTTATAACCTTTGAGTTTTACGTACATACCTGTACCAACTCGTAACATATTCACATATTTTCTCATCTTTGTCATACCCTTTGAACCACTTGGAATACTATCAGATACACGAAAAACTTTGCACATAAGTGCCACATATGTAGCTAATGCTACCACAAATCTCATAACACATATAGGCTCGCTCTAAAGCTATCCACAGGTCTCCTCACACAAGCTGTCAGTCAAGATGAAGCTACATAGTGTTGCTTACACAAGCTGTCAGGTATACGCAACATATGCCGGTATACCCAGCCACCGGTAGAACATATAGGACTAGAACCTGGGTCACATGATCACATAATCACATGGATTCCTAGTGACATGTCACTTGTATCCTAATCTATTCCTAAGGTTCAACCAGGATTTCTCTCTTGCCGAAACTTCATCAAATATACTCATAGAATCAATCACACAATTCATGCAATATCAAAAAATTAAAATACAAATATAACATTGCATTACTAATATATGAACTTACCTCGGTACAAAAAAATAGTAGGATTGGACCTAATTGTCAAACACTTTATTTTTCCCTCGATCTAGGTCCAAACCTCATTTTTCTTAATCTATAATAGCAAATTTAACTCATTTAATACTCACATTATTCAATTTAGTCTAAAAATCACATTATGGAAAAATTACATTTTCCCTAACTGTTCAACTGTTTACATTTTAGTCTCTAGGCTCGTAAAAAGAAATATAGTCAATTTCTTTAAAACCCGAGCCTAGCCGAACCATTTTTATACTCATAACAGCCCACATTTTTCATTTATTCACACTTTTATACATATTTTTTAACCTTTACAAATAGGTCTTTTTTAGGCATTTTCATTAAAAATCACTTAGTAAAAGTTGTTTATCTAACACCAAACATACATTTTCTACCATTAAACATCAAAATACACAAATATCTAACATGGATAAAATTTTAGACTTTGATTTTCTTTCAAAGTAGTCCTTGAAATTGCTAGATTAGGTTGAGACAACTTTAAAAACATAAAAATCATGAAAACGGGGCAAGAACGGACTTACAATCGAGCTTGAAACATGGACAAACCCTAGATATGGACTCCTTCTTTAAATTTGGCTATGGGGGGACTAATTGGAGAAGATGGACACTTTTATTTGTTTTATTTTATCATCATTTACCAAATAACCAAAATCCCTTCACATAAACTTTGATATTTTTCCCTAAAAATGTTCATTTTTGTCCATACTAAGATATAATGGTGTAATTACCATCTAAGGACCTCTAATTTAAAATCTCATAGCAATTGAACACCTTTAACATATAGAACTCAAATTGTGCACTGGTGGTGGTGGAAAAAGTCTTAAAAATTTATATAATAAATGATCGAGCCTAGAAACTAACTATCACCATGATTGAGGCAAGCGCACCTATCGAATAGTAGTATAGTTTAGTGGCAAGACTGCATTGTCGAACCCAAGGGAACCAAAAGTACTAATACTAACTTTCTTCTTATTATTTAGCCTAAGAATTAAGGGAATTGTTATTTAATCTAAAATTAGCTAACTACTAAGCTAAAGATGCTAAGACACAGAGAAGGAATTGGGGAAAATACTTGTGAGAAAACCAATTGATTAAGATAATACCCAAGGAAGAATCCACTTAGACTTTACTTGTTATCTAACTATGAACCAGACGATTTTTTCACTTGACTTGATCCATAGGATTCCCTAATTTATATTAATACCTCTCTCGAGGCTACTAACGTCTAACCCTGGGTTGATTAATTGAAATCTCTTTCTAATTAAAACCCCTAGAATTACATTAACTCAATCTATGGACTCCCATATTAGGTTTGACCCTAATCCGACAGATTTTCGCCATCCTTTCTCTAGAGTTGCGATCAACTCCGCTTAACTATGCTAGATTTACTCTTAAACAGGGAATATTCCTCCTCTTCCTAAGCACATGAATACTTGAATCAATATCCTGAAATATCAAAGCAAGAATTAAGAGCACATAGTTAATAACAAATCAAGTATTTATCATATAGGTCAGAAAATAATAACAAGATCCGTCTTAGGTTTCATCCCCCTCAAGTATTTGAGGGGTTTAGTTCATAATCATAAAAAATACATCTCATAAGAAAAAAAAAACATAAAGAAAACCCTAAAACCCCCTAAAGGAATTGAAGGAGAGATCATCAATCTTAAGTATGACTCCGGCTTCTTGAGATGAATCAACTGGCTTTCTTCGAGTGAATCCCATAATTCGGCCTCTTTGGCTCGGGTCCTTGGCCTAGCTGAATGCCTCGTTGAAGGTTGGCCTCAAGGGTGTTTATATAGGCTTTTGGAATGTCTTTCTTTGCCTCTAAGTACCTAACCCGAATGGAACTCTTCTTTGATGTGGCAGGGACACGCCTGTGTGGCACGACCGTGTGATTTAGGGCCAGGCCATGGTCGGATCTGCTAAGGAGGCACAACCGTGTGTTTCAGGCCCAGGCCGTGTGTAATTTGTACTTTGGCCCATTTTTTTTGTTTTCGGCCCGTTTCTCATTCTTTTCATCCTCCGGTGCTTTCCTAAGTATAAAACATGAAATTAAAGGATTAGGAGCACCAAATTCCACAATTTAGGGAATAAATCATCCAAAAGTATGCTAAATGTGGGATTAAAATATGAACATATTATGATTTATCAAATACCCCCACAGTTAAGCATTTGCTTGTCCTCAAGCAAAAATCTCAACTCACAATTAAAACTAACTTCCTCAATTCATTATTTTCATCGATAATGTTTCATCATAATTCATAGAAATTTATACATGGATAATTTAACTCAAAGAGTCCTAAAGATTCAAACAATCAAAGTCATAAGTTTATAGCACAAAAACATAGGTGTTTCCCTTTATCCGAATAATTACCTTTGATTCAAAACTGACAAGGATTGACATCCTCACTAAAGATTCACTCAAATCACTCAAGGTGTTTAAGGTTCAAAAAAAAAGCACTCATCAGTCAAACATGAAAAGTTAATCCCATAGGCTTGCTTAAAAATCAAATCTCCACCAGTATAAAATGAAATGATACACAAATCAAAAGGTCTTTAAAGGGTTGTAATGGGGCTTGGTTAAATGTAACACCCTGGTTTTAGGGGCTATGCAAGTTGTATGTAATTCGAGTGTTAGTAGGTTTTTGGGAGTGCTTGGATGAGTTTTAGGGGTTTTAGAAATGTTTGGATGAGAGGGGAAGGCTTTGGAAAATTTTGGATTTTTAGTGGAAAAGGGAAACGGGCCAAGGGAGGCCTTAAGTATTTTTTTCGGTAATTTATGGCACAAGAAGCAGTTGGGTGAAGTGGCTTGGAGGGCGCTGCTTGGGGCTTGGGAAGGTGACGCCTTATGGTCTCAGGTTCGATTCAAGAAGGCAGCAAACTGGTTTTGAAATTTTGGGTGTGGCGCTTAAAGGGGAGGAAGCCTTAAAAGGAGCTGGAATGAGTTTGTGACGCAAAGAACTCGTTGGTCAAGTGGCTAGCGTCGTCCACTCGGTACTGGAGAGAAGAGAGAGCTGGTTCGAGAACTTCGCAGACATTTCGCGTGTTTTATTTTTCATATGCGATTATGGGCTTGAGTAGGAAGGGCTTAAATATAAATGTGGGGCTTTATGGCATGAAATTCAATGTGGCGAGTGGCTCAGGCGTTGGAAGAGAAGGTACAATGACAAGGTCACGTGTTCGAGCGAGAATGGTGCGATTGGAATTTTATTTTGTTTTGGTCTTTTGGCGTGATTTGAAGGTATTGGCCAGCACATGGAGTCTTCAATGGATAGGTTGGTTGTGTTTCAAATTCGGTGGAAGATAAGAATTTAAGTTAGTTTTTTTGTTTATTTAATTTGAGGTATTTTATTTAGTTTAAATGGGACTTTATTTTATTTATTTTAGGAGTGGGATAATGGGGTAAGTATGGATTTATTTGGTTAGTTTAAATAGGTAGATAAACGTGGGTTGTTTTAATTATTTTTTTTTATGGGAAGATAGGGGATAAGGATTTGTTTATTCAAATTCTTTTTGAATAAATGTTGAAAAGATAAAATAAGAGGTTAATTGGGATTTGATAAGTGGGAGGGTGATGGCCGAATATAGGGCTTCCTAGGGTGGTAATTTCGGTTTTGGTGGTATGCTTAATTTTGTGTGCCGAAATTCCTTTTAATGAAGCATTCATCTCTTTATTTTTCTTTCCTTAAGTTACTTTGCGAATTTGCACCTTATTTTCTCTTTGACAAAAGCCTAATTCTCCCAAGCCTTCTCCATTCTTCTATTTCTTCTTTCTTCAAACTCCAAACCCGTTCTTTGTGTTAGCCAGAATGTGCCATCACCATTTGTTGAGCCATAGCCGAATATTTATTTGGAATCCTTGTCACCTCTTTTCTTCTTTTGTTCTCTTCAAAGCCAAAAGTTGGAGATATCACTCTATTTCTTGGTTGTGGCGAACCTAGGAGGGTGATTTGGGAAGTTGTTCATACGTGATAAGCAACGTGTGCGGTGGTGCATTAAGGAGATCTCTGGATTCGATTCCTCAAGGTAAGCCTATATAGTTTGACCAAGGGCCAATTTTATGGACTAATGTGCTTAAGCCGATTTCAATGTGGTTTCACCTAGGGATTTGGATTGTAGGGGCAAGTCAATGAGTAAGCGAGTATCGGGATTCTAGATCGTGTTAGATTTGAGTAGTTGAATTTCGCTAGAAAGTCGTGTGTAGTTAGACCATTGTTTTGGATTTGTATGATCTCTGTTGTGCTATATGTTTACTAATGAATGCGATTGCCATATGTGTAATGGATACCCTAAAGGGTATGATGACAATCGAGTTAGTAGCAAATTGGCTAATATGTGATAATTGATTTTAACTATGTGAGCATGCCCATATTTGTGAATATCATGTACATGCATCATCTCAAACATCATATTATGTTACATGTGCATGGGTGGGTTTTTTGAAAGAAGGTGCAGGTGTACTTGAGATGCGTGGTTGATGTCGACTTTGTGCTACATCGTGGATTGGCGTTGACCGAGGTCACGTTGTGGATCTTTGCGATTTAGTTCGTGTGGTTACTTTGATTGATATGGGCTTTATGCCATATCGTGGCTTGATGGATTGTTGTGTGCTCCATCGTGGTTTGATGTTAGCTATACGCTACATCGTGGATGGCATTGGTTGCCTTTTGGAGATAAAAGGAGAGGGTGACTCGATAGTCCCCGTGTGTGGTAAATTTGGATAAAGGGGTGTGTAGCGGATGGACCTTAGGATTGGGTGGGTTTCTTGATTGCATGGTTTTGTTAAAATTGATATGGAAATGGGCCAAGCCCAATATGAAATATGAATAGGTATGTTTTGAGAACATACGTGGAAATGGGCCAAGCCGATGTCGTGAATTAATGAGAAAAGGGCCTAGCCCGATGCTTGAATATGATTTGATTGTGGGCCAAGCCAGTTGTGGTAATGTTTAAATGATTATATTTACATCTTGCATTAGATATTTGGGTTGATTTGTGGCTAGCATGTGGGTGGATATCATGGTGTGATTACACATCGAGTCTGTATGACTCACCCAATTATCTTCCTAACATTTCGGGTGATTCATGAGTTGGACCGGTTGGGAGAGGAAGCCGGTGGGCCATGCAGATAAAGATGTTTTTAGTTAGTTTTAATCTTAAGTATTTTGATTAAATAATGGTTGTAATAAAAGGCCTCTTTATTTATTTTTGGGATCATTTTATTATCTTTTAATTAGGGTTTTATATTATACTTAGATATATTTCCTCCAAATGATTTATAATATAATAAATTATCATAAAGTTTTAATTCACATATTTTATATCGAGCTTATATTATTAAATAATTTATAATGGACACACTCTCCGAAGTTAATGAGAATTTTCAAGTTTTATTCTAAAGACAAAGATTTTCAATCGTCATTCCATGATGACATAACCAGATCCGGTCAAGGCTCGTGGGCGGGTTTGGGGATATTCTGATTGGTATCGAGCACTGTTCAAAACTCAGCTTTGAGGGTTTTGGGCCCGAAAACATTTTCAAAATGGGCTTTTCAAAATATGAGTTTTTAAGAAATTTTTCAGGATTTTCTGGCATGGCACCTGTACCTCGGCCCGAGTCCACCAGGTAAGTACTTCTAAACTATTGAAGTGAATTGTTGATGTGAATTATTATGGGCTTAGTTTGGGCTCGTAGATTAGAATATTAGGGCTTTTTGGACCCTAGGACTAGTCTACCCAAACATATGCATAAGACTTAAGGATTATTAAAGCCACCTGTGAAGCAAGTCACCGAGTTAAGGTGTGGCAACCTATGTGCGCATGTCTAGGAGTGGTATTCAGTGGGAGCTTGGTATTTAAGTAGTCCGCGTGACTCACCTCCTCTCCACTTGAATCCTACCTGGTGCGTAGCTACGGTTCACCTTAACCAAGAGGACTTGTTCATAGGCTAAACCAATTCTTAAAACCCGAAAGGGATTAGCCTTGCTGTTTTAAAATTCTTGGTTTTACAATTTTAAATTTATCCTTTTGGTTTGTAAACCCTAAATCTGGTTTTGAAAAAAACATTTTTTTCGATTTACCAAAATTACCAAAATGCCCTAGTGGCAAGATTACAAAATGCCCTCATTACAAAATTACCACACTACACTCAACTTTTGTTAAAATGATTTTCACTTTGCAAAATATTAAAATCTCTAGTGTTCTAAATATCAATATACCCCGATTTGGAAAAATTTACAAAAATACCCCTGTGTTGAAAATTACTAAAATGCCCTTGACTTTCAAAATTTCTAAGTTAACCTCAACTTTAATAAAATTCTCTCACTTTGCAAAAGTATCCAAATTTTTGTATTTCAAAATAATACCCCGACTTTTGAAATTTACAAAATTACCTCGTTGACAAAATTACTAAAATACCCCGGTTTCCAAAATTTCACAGATCTCTAATTTGACAAACTTTCAGAAATGCCCTCCCGATGTGGAAATTTCAAAATGTTCTGGTTTATTAAGTTTTAAAAGTTCCTTGGTTTATTACGGAAATGTCCCTATAGGAGAAAATGACGGAAATACCCCTGGGGTAGAAACGGGCAGGAAGGTCCGAATAGTGAATGTGGGTGGTAGATACCACTGAATGTGCCTCTGCTGAGGAATGAATGTGTTGCGATGATGAATTAATGTGTCTTCATTGAGAAATGAAGGTGTCTCTATTGATGAATGTGAAAGTGATTCTCTGAATTAGAGTAGTAAAACTCGAACTGAAACCTTGTGTGATCGAAAGAACTACTTTTAAAATCTTTCATTCATAAAATATGCTCGCGGTTAAATAGTGGAACAATTACTAATGCATAAAACTTCTTAATCGATAAATCAAGGCGATAGAGATGAGTTCTAGGGACGCAGAGAGGTAGAATGGCAAGATCGAACCGATAGGGTCTGGCCATGGGTCAGAAAATGAAGTGCCGCCAGCAGTGGACGTGGAGGAGCAAGATCAGACAGGAGAAGATGACGCAGTATCGCGGGCCATGTTGCGAGTGCTAGAGCGAGTAGCGGGAGTTAGTAGAGGAAATGGAACTCGGAAGTCGGTATCGAAAAGGCTTAGATCGAATGGAGCCGAGATCTTTAGAGGAGTGTCGGGAGTAGCTCCTAACGTAGCGGAGTATTGGCTAGAAGCAGTTGAAAGAATCATGGACGATTTGGATTGCACCAATGAAGAAAAGCTGAAGGGCGCTGTTTCGTTGCTTCGCGACGAAGCTTATCGTTGGTGGCTCACTGTCAAACAAGGTGTACCGGCGGATCGATTGGATTGGGATTTCTTTAAGGCCAAGTTCGAAGGGAAGTATGTAGGAGCCAGTTATTTGGACTCGCAGAGGAAAGCGTTTCTAAACCTAGTGCAAGGAAGTAAGTCGATAGCTGAGTACGAAGTAGAATTTGTGCGGCTAAGTCAGTACGCCAAAGGAATCGTGGCTACTGATTATGAAAGAAGTGTTCGATTTGAAGATGGGCTACGAGATGAGTTGCGGGAGTTGATCGCTCCGCACCAGAGAAAGAGACTTTGCCATTTTAGTGGAGAAAGCTCGGATCTTTGAAGAGGTTAAGAATACTATAAGGGAAAACCGAGAAGAATAGGAGCGAGAATAAGAGGAATGTTGGACCATCAAGATCGTTGGGTAATGTCGAGAAAAGACTAAGGACCGAGAACCTTGTCGTGCACTTATACGGTGATCGGAATCATTCATGTGTTAAATGTGGGAGAACCCATTTAGGAGAGTGTTGGGGAAATAGTAAAGAATGCTTTGATTGTGGATCTAAGGCACATCCGTTAAGAATTGTCCTCGGCGACGAGGGTCGTGGTTCAAGCCATGGAAGGAATGGTTCTAATCGAGTCAACCAAGGATGTGATAGCGGGTAAGCTCCTTTGCTTTGGTACATGCTTTGATTGCTTTGCTTGCTTGTGAATTAGCCTTTTCGTGATGCTAAGAGAGGTGTTTTGAATTTTGAGTGCGAACTTAGAAATTGTGTTGGGAAGGTATGATAGTCTTAGTAAGATCGAGTCTGTGACATAAGCGTAAGGTGGTAAGATAGGTTGTACGGACGTTCGTTAGTAAAGTAATTTCGAGGATGAAATTATTTTAAGGAGGTAGAATTGTAACACCACGGTTTTAGGGGCTATGCAAGTTGTGTGTAATTCGAGTGTTAGTAGGTTTTGGGAGTGCTTGGATGAGTTTTAGGGTTTTAAAATGTTTGGATGAGAGGGAAGGCTTTGGAAAATTTTGGATTTTTAGTGGAAAAGGAAAGGCCAAGGAGGCCTTAAGTATTTTTTTGGTAATTTATGGCACAAGAAGGTTGGGTGAAGTGGCTTGGAGGGCGCTGCTTGGGGCTTGGGAAAGTGACGCCTTATGGTCTCAGGTTCGATTCAAGAAGGCAGCAAACTGGTTTTGAAATTTTGGGTGTGGCGCTTAAAGGGGAGGAAGCCTTAAAAGGAGCTGGAATGAGTTTGTGACGCAAAGAACTCGTTGGTCAAGTGGCTAGCGTGCGTCACTCAGGCGCTGGAGAGAAGAGAGAGCGTGGGTTCGAGGGCCTGCAGCAGCATTTCGTGTGTTTTATTTTTCATATGCAGTTATGGGCTTGAGTAGGAAGGGCTTAAATATAAATGTGGGGGCTTTATGGCATGAAATTCAATGTGGCCGAGTGGCCTGGGCGTTGGAAGAGAAGGGTACAGCAGCAAGGTCCTGTGTTCGAGCCAGGAGTGGTGCAGTTGGAATTTTATTTTGTTTTGGTCTTTTTGGCAGCAGATTTGAAGGTATTGGCCAGCACATGGAGTCTTCAATGGATAGGCTGGTTGTGTTTCAAATTCGGTGGAAGATAAGAATTTAAGTTAGTTTTTTTTTTTGTTTATTTCGGCTGAGGTATTTTATTTAGTTTAAATGGGACTTTATTTTATTTATTTTAGGAGTGGGATAATGGGGTAAGTATGGATTTATTTGGTTAGTTTAAATAGGTAGATAAACGTGGGTTGTTTTAATTATTTTTTTATGGGAAGATAGGGGATAAGGATTTGATTATTCAAATTCTTTTTGAATAAATGTTGAAAAGATAAAATAAGAGGTTAATTGGGATTTGATAAGTGGGAGGGTGATGGCCGAATATAGGGCTTCCTAGGGTGGTAATTTCGGTTTTGGAGGTATGCTTAATTTTGTGTGCCGAAATTCCTTTTTAATGAAGCATTCATCTCTTTATTTTTCTTTCCTTAAGTTACTTTGCCGAATTTGCACCTTATTTTCTCTTTGACAAAAGCCGAATTCTCCCAAGCCTTCTCCATTCTTCTATTTCTTCTTTCTTCAAACTCCAAACACATTCTTTGTGTTAGTTTAATGTGCCATCACCATTTGTTGAGCCATAGCCGAATATTTATTTGGAATCCTTGTCACCTCTTTTCTTCTTTTGTTATCTTCAAAGCCAAAAGTTGGAGATATCACTCTATTTCTTGGTTGTGTACGAACCTAGGAGGGTGATTCGGAAGTTGTTCATACGTGATAAGCAACGTGTGCAGTGGTGCATTAAGGGAGATCTCTCGGGATTCGATTCCTCAAGGTAAGCCTATGTAGTTTCAGCCAAGGGCCAATTTTATGGACTAATGTGCTTAAGCCGATTTCAATGTGGTTTCACCTAGGGATTTCGGATTGTAGGGGGCAAGTCAACTGAAGTAAGCGAGTATCGGGATTCTAGATCGTGTTAGATTCGAGTAGTTCAGAATTTCGCTAGAAAGTCAGGTGTGTAGTTAGACCATTGTTTCCGGGATTTGTATGATCTCTGTTGTGCTATATGTTTACTAATGAATGCAGTGCCATATTTGTAATGGATACCCTAAAGGGGTATGATGACGATCGAGTTAGTAGCAAATTGGCTAATATGTGATAATTGATTTTAACTATGTGAGCATGCCCATATTTGTGAATATCATGTACATGCATCATCTCAGCATCATATTATGTTACATGTGCATGGGTGGGTTTTTTTGAAAGAAGGTACGGGTGTACTTGATACGTGGTTGATGTCGACTTTGTGCTACATCGTGGATTGGCGCCGATCGAGGTCGCGTTGTGGATCTTTGAGATTTAGTTCGCGTGGTTACTTTGATTGATATGGGCTTTATGCCATATCGTGGCTTGATGGATTCTTTGTGTGCTCCATCGTGGTTTGATGTTAGCTATACGCTACATCGTGGATGGCATTGGTTGCCTTTTTGGAGATAAAAGGAGAGGGTGACTCGATAGTCCCCTGGTGTGTGGTAGGCTGGATAAAGGGGGTGTGTAGCGGATGGACCTTAGGATTGGGCTGGGTTTCTTGATTGCATGGTTTTGTTATAAATTGATATGGAAATGGGCCAAGCCCAATATGAAATATGAATAGGTATGTTTTGAGAACATACGTGGAAATGGGCCAAGCCCAGTAATCAGTGAATTAATGAGAAAAGGGCCTAGCCCAGAGTGCTTGAATATGATTTGATTGTGGGCCAAGCCAGTTGTGGTAATGTTTAAATGATTATATTTACATGCTGCATTAGATATTTGGGTTGATTTGTGGCTAGCATGTGGGTGGATATCACTGGTGTGATTACACACTGAGTCTGTATGACTCACCCAATTATCTTCCTAACATTTCAGGTGATTCATGAGTTGGACCGGGTTCGGAGAGGAAGCCAGGTGGGCCATGCAGATAAAGATGTTTTTAGTTAGTTTTAATCTTAAGTATTTCGATTAAATAATGGTTGTAATAAAAGGCCTCTTTATTTATTTTTGGGATCATTTTATTATCTTTTTAATTAGGGTTTTATATTATACTTAGATATATTTCCTCCAAATGATTTATAATATAATAAATTATCATAAAGTTTTAATTCACATATTTTATATTGAGCTTATATTATTAAATAATTTATAATGGACACACTCTCCAAAGTTAACAGAATTTTCAAGTTTTATTCTAAAGACAAAGATTTTCAATCGTCATTCCGCAGTGACATAACCAGATCCGGTCAAGGCTCGTGGGCCGGGTTTGGGGATGTTACATTAAAGGTGTGGATATAGGCTGAATTAGAAGGTTAAAATCGAGTTTGAATTGACTATTTACCTAACTAGAAATAATGAACTAATAATGAATAATTACATCAATTGGAAACTTGTAATACTAATAATACGAGCTTCTTTTACAAGATGTTGAATTTAAATGTATATGCTCACTTAATCATAGAACTAATAATGAATATACTTCGATTTTTTTTAAGAACAAATCAAGTAAATACATAACATAAGATGAATTCAGCTACTAAATAAAATAATTAGGCAACTGCTCAAATCAAGTCTCAATAGAAGGGTAGTCAAGAGAAATTGTGATAACAAATACAAGATGGGTTTTAGGCTAATATTAATGGGTGAGTTAAGAAACAGTTTGTTAAGTTCAAAAAGGGTTTACTAGGGGTTAATTATGAAGGTAAGCTTTTAGTGGAATGAGTGGGTTAAATCCTAAGTGCCTTTTATCATCTCTATATATCAAATCAATGATGTTCTCTTAACATGTATAATCGAAGCAAGTTCTAGAATAACAAATCAATGTTGACACACTCATAATCAATAAAGTGAGCATGAAAAGAATGTATGCTCTAAAAGGCTCAAGATCTCACAAAAATTATGGGGTTTTTTTATATCAACCTTGTAAATTTCAAACTTCAAGGTGATATTCGAATTTAGGTCAACAACCTAGCAAATTTTTAATTCTGAAAAAATAGACTTAACATGTTTGATTCTCTAATCTCCTAAAGTTTAAATCATCAATGCACAATTAACTATGACTTAATCCAAAACATATCAGTAAAAATCATAAATCAACAGAAATTTCATTCTAATTAGTGATATGAGAAAATTACTTGAGACAATATATCATTCAGGGATTTGAGAATAATGCAAAAATTTAGAAACTTTTCTAAATAAATTTCACCCCCACACTTAAGATGTACATTGCCCTCAATGTACAAAGATATATATTCACAATATAGTAAGAAAATCAAAAGAGATGGAGAGAAGTGAAACTTCCTGAATTTTTGGATGGATTCCTTGAGTTGGAGGTGAGGAAACTTGATTCGAAGGTGAAAGATAAGTTGGAGGGTGCGTCTTTAGTGGTGGTGTGGTGGCCGCCAACAATCTCTACGTTGGATAAAGAAATTGGGAAGCTCGTGAAGAATTAACTAGGAAATAATAATAATAATTCTAAATATACTAATTATATATTTAAAGAAAATAAAAAGAAAAAGAAAGAGTGTAAAAATTGAAATAAAACTAAAAGAGAAAAGATTAATGGACTGAAAAGTCCTTATTGTTAGATGGATCGTGAGGTGGCTGTGATTTCTAAGGCCGTGGTGTGTGATTCCCAAGCAACCTGAAGAACCTAAAACCAAGAAACTAAAATAAAATAAAATAAATTTAGTATAAGAGAAATAAAGATAAGGAAAATAAAGAAGAAGAGAAAGGAAAAAGATAGATTAAATGGACTCAAAGGTCCTTTTCCTGTCGAGTTAGTGAAGCGGCCGGCATGAACTTATGTAGATCGCTCTCGAACAGGGAGACTATGTAGGATCCTTCCACTTCTTTGACATTGATAGGGTGTAGATCAAAAAGATTGAATAATGAAGAAGGAGGAAAATGAAATTGGAGTGGAGTGTAAAGGTTATGGAAGAAGGGGAGTGGGGAGTAGGAGAGAAGGGGAGGGGGTTTTAAATAAAAATTTCATCTCTGGTACATCCCCACGCTCGTGTATCATGGGCATGTCAGGTCACATAGCCGTATCGCATAGTCGTGCAGTGGTTCATTCATTTCGTCCACGCCTGTGTACAGGTCGCCACGCCCGTGTTGACAAAACAGTGTCGGCCACGGCTATGTCGCACAGCCGTGGTGTTTAGTAGGATCCCATGGTTTGAAGATATTTTTTGCCCTGTTTCGTACTATCTCTGCCATGCTAGTATTAAAATTCGTAGTGTCCACACGGCCACGACCGTGTGCAAGGCCGTGTGGTACGGACATCTGCACTTTGGTTAGTTCATAGTTAGGTGCTAAAAAAGGAAAAAAATAGAAGTAAAAAATAAAAAAATGTAAAAATTAATGGGGTAAATTCTCAGGTTGCCTCCCGAGAAGCGCTCGCTTATAGTCTTATGCTAGACTTACTTCTCATTCGCACATTGATGGTGGTTTGAGGAGTTAAAAATCCTTTCTTATGCTATCAGTTCGATTATCAGTATATAGTTCAAGTCGAGTAGTGTTTACCTTAAAAGTGTCGAATATGGGGGTACTTACCTCGACTATTCCGTATGGAAGACATTAAGTACCTTAAAAGGGATCTCTTCATTTGTCTTGAGGTCTGAAGTGGTGATTCAAGGGTCTGTTTTATCTTACAGTACCTGATCTCCTATTTTGAAGTGATTTGATGTTCCTATAAGCTCGTCTGGGGGTTCCTTCGATTTCACTTTGTGTGGTTTTGATTTCTCCTTGACGTGTGGCTTCCATCATCTAGTTCATTGACCTGAAGCCTTCGTTCCTCATAAATTTCTTCTTTTTTGGCACGAGGTCTATGATCTAGCTTAGTTATGTGATTTCGTGGTACTTCTTGTAAAGAAAGTTGAACCAAATGATTATCAATAGAATTTACGTTCTCACATTTATCACTCGATGTCCTAGCTGAGTCGAGATCTTGAAAATTGATTGATTCGTCACCTACACGAAGTATTTCTCTTGTACCAACATCAATTTTAGATCTGGAAGCTACTAAAAAGGGCCTTCCTAAGATTAAAGGGACCGTATTGTCCTCATTCATGTTTAAAACGACAAAATCTACTGGGAATATGAATTTGTCAATTTTCACAAGTGCATCTTCAATTATACCCCTAGGAATTCTAATAGTTTTATCAGCTAATTAAATGCTAATCCTAGTTTGTTTGGGTTTCCCTAGACCTAGCTGTTTAAACATTTTATAAGGAATAACATTGATGCTTGCCCCTAAATCAGCTAAAGCATTATCAATAAATAAACTACCAATTAAGCATGGAATTGTAAAACTCCCTGGATCTTTTAATTTCGTGGAACTTTATTTTGCAATATTGCTGAGCACACTGTGTTTACTTCCACATGCGATTCCTTGTCTAACTTCCACTTGTTTGTTAAAAGCTCTTTTAAAAAATTCCTTGAATCTGGCATCTAAGAAAGAGCTTCAAGAAATGGTAAGTTAATATGTAATTTCTTTAAAAGTTTAAGAAACTTACTGAACTGTTCATATGTATTGTCTTTCTTCATCTCATTGGGGTATGGTATTTGAGGTTGATGCTCTTTAATTACCAGTTTTGATTTTTCTTGGCTTTCCTCAAATTTACCTTCACTTACCACTGGTTCTTGCCTTGGCTCAGACTCATATTCCACTAACCCTTGACTGTCATGAGATGTTATGGCTTGAAGGTTCTCCTTTGGGTTAGTCTTAGTGTTACTTGGCAAGCTACCTTGTGGTCGTTTGGAGATCAACTTAGCAAGTTTCCCTAACTGGTTTTCGATCCCTAGAATCGATGCTTGTTGATTTTTAAGTGTTTTTTCGATGTTTTGGAAACGTGTTTTTGACACCGCTATGAATTTTGCCAGCATCTCCTAAAGGTTCAGCTTCTTTTCTTGTGGGTAGGGTTGTTGTTGGAAGTTTGGAGGGGGTTGTTGTCTCTAATTTCCTGGACCACCCCATGAGAAATTGGGGTGATTCCTCAAATCTGGATTAAAAGTATTACTATAAGGGTTATTTTGAGATTTAAAATTGTTACCCATATAGTGAACTTGTTCGTTTTTAGTGCTTGGGTTGTAAGGTGGATATTCTGTATTTCTCATCCCCCTCCATTCATATCATACTATATAGATGGATGTACCTGCGTAGAACCACATAAGCCATCAATCTTTTTATTTAACATCTCTACCTTATTTGATAGCATGGTAACAGCGTCGAGGTTGAAAACTCCGGCTGCTTTTGTTGGCCTTGTCCTTTTGACTTGCCACTGATAGTTGTTTAGTGACATCTCTTCAATGAATTCGTAGGCAACTTCAAGTGTTTTGTTATTCAAGGTTCCGTCGGTGGCATCAACTGCCTAGTTGAGGGGTTCACACCGTTGTAAAAAGTTTGGACTTGTAGCCACAAGGGTAATCCATGGTGTGGGCACATTCTCAATAGATCCTTGTATCTCTCTCATGCATCGTATAGTGTTTCTAGATCCATCTACATAAAAAAAGAGATATCATTCCTCAACTTGACCGTTTTGGCCGGCGAAAAATATTTTAATAAAAAATTTTCGATCATTTGATCCCATGTAGTGATTGATCCTCGTGGAAGTGAATTCAACCATTGTTTGGCTTTATTCCTTAATGAAAAGGGAAATAACCGAAGACGAATGGCATCATTAAAAATGCCATTTATTTTGAAGGTATCACAGAATTCTAGAAAATTTGCTAAATGAGTATTTGGGTCTTCGTCTTGCAAACCATCAAATTGAACAAACTGTTGAATCATTTGTATAGTGTTAGGTTTCAGTTCAAAATTATTAGCAGCTATAATAGGCCTAACAATACTGGATTCAATCCCTGTTAAATTAGGTTTAGCATAATCATACATAGTTCGAGGAGCATGATTTTCGGCCACCTCTTAAGGTAGCGGATTATTCTCAGACATCTCTTCAGTAGTATTAATTTCATCTTCTTGCTCTTCTTGTATGTAGTTTAAGCTTCGCCTTATTTCTCTACGATTTTTGTGAACCGTACCTTCAATATCACTGTCGTAAACTAAGGGTCTTGTCAGTTTCCTTCTAGTCATAAACTAGAGGTACCTACTAGGAAAATAAAAAAAAAGTAAAAATAAAATTTAATTGCAAAAAAATATGGCTAAAGTAACAAAAATTGAGCGTTCTTAATATTTCAGTTCCCCGACAACGGCGCCAAAAACTTGATGGTGGTGGAAAAAATCTTAAAAATTTATATAATGAATGATCGAGCCTAGAAACTAACTATCACCACGATTGAGGCAAGCGCACCTATTGAACAGTAGTATAGTTTAGTGGCAAGACTAGATTGTCAAACCCAAGGGAACCAAAAGTATTAATACTAACTTTCTTCTTATTATTTAGCCTAAGAATTAAGGGAATTGTTATTCAATCTAAAATTAACTAACTACTAAGCTAAAGATGCTAAGACACAGAGAAGGAATTAGGGAAAATACTTATGGGAAAACCAATTGATTAAGATAATACCTGAGGAAGAATCCACCTAGAATTCACTTGTTATCTAACTCTGAACCAGACGATTTATTCACTTGACTTGATCCATAGGATTCCCTAATTTATATTAGTACCTCTCTCAAGGCTACTAACTTCTAACCCTAGGTTGATTAATTGAAATCTCTTTCTAATTAAAATTCCTAGAATTGCATTAACTTGATCTATGGACTCTCATATTAGGTTTGACCCTAATCTGGCAGATTTTCGTCATCCTATCTCAAGGGTTGCGATCAACTCCGCTTAATTATGTTAGATCTACTCTTAAATAGGGAATATTCCTCCTCTGCCTAAGCACTTCAATACTTGAATCAATATCCTAAAATATCAAAGAAAGAATTAAGAGCACATATGTAACGACCCGAATTTGGGCCTAGTAGAATTGGGCTCATTGGGCCTTGGGCGTAGGAGCGTTTAAAAATTTTTGAGAACAAGAGAACGGCACTTATGCAAGTTGGACCTATTAGGTAAGTGATTTTGGAAGGTTAGGGGGCTTCTATGAAGTCTCGAGATCAAACCTGGGTTTAGGAAAAATTTTGGTTTTAGGTGAATAAAACCCTAGGTGTAAGTAAGTAGGCTTTAAGAATAAAATGTGGAAAAAATGACACAAAAAGGAGCTTGTGGTGTAGTGGCAAAGTGGCGCCACATGGGAGAAGAGGAGATGACGCCACACAAGGAAGGAAGGGGTCCAAAGTTCAAGTCTTGGCTCTTGTATTTCATTTTGATGTATTTTTAAGTGAACTTAGACTTTAGCCCATAGACTTATATTTAGTTGCTCATGATTTTAAACACAAGTTGGCCATGTGGTAGGATGGCTGTGGCATCACAAGGGAAACTTAGAGGAGGGGAGTTCAAATCCCATTGGCTGCATTTGGTAGCTTTTATTTTGTGCATTGGAGGAGGAGGAAGCAAAGTTGGGATCAAACTCTGCCATGGATGTTGGTGACTTAGTCAAACAATTTGAATGAGTGGAGAAGAGGAATTCTATGAGGAAATCAAGGAGTGGGGAGTGTGGGGAGTTGTGTCGTGTGTGGGAGGTCGTCACTTGTGAAGGTATATTTGGTCTGAGAGGGGGAGGGAGTGCCGTTTTATCAAATTCATTTGGTAGAGTATTACTTTTTGGCGTTTTGACTATAGCATTTGGGTCTTTTCCTCAAATTTGTTTGTGCCGAATTTCTTTTCATTTCTTTTCTTCCTCTTTTTTGCTTTGTTTTTGTACATTGTTTCCTTGCTTGATACCTAAACACCTCTTCGCTGAAAGTCTCCCTTCCATCTCCTTCACACGTTCTTTTCTACTTTCCTATCATCTTTTCCTCTTGTGTATCACCATAGCCGAAATTTCAACCTCTTTTCTTCTAGTCTTTAATTGACTTTTTCTTTTCTTTCCCATCATTGGATTTTCATTTCAGTTTAACTCCATAGCCGAATCTGGTTCTTTGGTGTTGCTGCTGGGTACCGAACCATTTCATCATTAATTCACTGTTATTACTCATTGCTGCCGAATCTTGCCTCTCCATTCAGTTTTTATCAGGCCGAAGGTACCATTCTCCTTTTCCCTTATCTTTTTTCCTCTCATTGCAAGGTTAAAGCCGAAACATTTGACTGTGTTTTCTCTTTGTGATGCAAGCAGTACCTAGTGGGGTTTAGGAGTGAACTTTCCTTCGCTCTATCAATCTCCAAATTTTAGCTTTTGGTTGGTAAGTGTAGTTAGGGCCGATTTTGGGGTTGGTTGAACCCCTTTTCTTAATTATGTTATTCTCTCAAGAAGAAAGGCTATCTTGAGTAGTATTGTGTCCATGAGTAAGGTGTTGCTAACATCTCTTTTCTGTTCCAAACACTACTAGGTTTTTGACGTGCATAACCAAACAGCTGACTAAACACCCTTCCTTTGCAGTGGATCGCTTGGCTATTGATAAGTGGTGTGGATTGAGTTGTCAATTTCAATCTATTGGATATGTATTATTATGGTTAAGACTAATGGGTTAGAGTGTATTGATTTCATAGGTGTGTAATCTCGAGAATTCCAACCTACGCTCGTAACAGGTGTGTAATCTCACACCAAACTTGATGGATGATGTATTGATCTGTGAATCGGCCGAAAGCCGAAAAGCCAAAAAATCGACAACCATGACCACTCGAGTGTACGACTGCTCGTAATGGTAAACCGAGACACAAATGATGGCGGTAAGTCATTGAGAGTGTCACTAGCACCCTCGCGAAACTAAGGTTGTAACAGCCTGATTGAACTGAAACGGGCTAAATGGGCCCAATGGGCTTACGGGCCCACATGGGTAAAATTGATGGAGAAATATTGAACGATTTGATGTGACCGCGAAGTCTGTGAACCTGAGACCGAAAACGTGCCAAATGGGCCACACGAGCGTGTGGGCCCGTTTGGGCCTGATATTGATTCTAGGCCCAATAGTACCGTAGAGACCCAAAAAGGGGTCCCGTGTCACTCGAGGCGATAGTAGGCCTCCAAAAAGGTCGTTAAAGGACTGAATTACAAAATACCCTTGGGTTGTAAAATTACCGAAATACCCTTGAAGGTTAAATTATCGAAATACCCCTGGGTTGCAAAATTACCGAAATACCCTTAAAGGGTAAATTATTGAAATACTCTCGATTTACAAAATCAAAATACCCCCGGTTTACAAAATTATAGAATTACACCAGTTTGCAAAATTATCGAAATACCTCCGGTTTGTAAAATTACTGAAATACCCCCAATTTATGAAATTACTGAAATACCTCTAGGTTGCGAAATTACCAAAATACCCTTGAAAGGTAAATTACCGAAATACCCCTAGTTTATAAAATTATCGAATTACCCTCGATTTGCAAAATTATCGAAATACCCTCAATTTGCAAAATTACCGAAATACCCTCAATTTATGAAATTACTGAATTACCCCCAGTTTACGAAATTATCAAAATACCCCCGATTTGTAAAATTATCGAAATACCCCTAGGTTGCAAAATTACCAAAATACCCCTAAAGGGGTGAAAATGTTCGTTATACCCTCGATTAGGGTTGAATATTGTGTATATGATTCTGGTTACATTTTTATATGATTGTTATATTGCATTTAAACCATGTTGCATGGGTTGGGTTTGATGACTAAAGAGAAGTGTAGCCTGGTGGCTCTACCACATATTGTTTTGGTGGCTATGCCACATATATATACTATTACTCTGGTGGCTCAGCCACAAATACTGTGATTAGCAGTTGGTATGCAATAATGGTGTGATTGGCGGGGTAGGTTGACTTGATCGCCACAGGTGATGATTGGTTGGTACGGGGTGTGATTGGTTGGATTGGGTTGGGCTGCCTTACATTATCTGCATTATCATGATTATAGGGCTTTGGCCCAGATTGATGTCGTATGGGCTCGGGCCCAGTTAGTGACTGTTTACGAGATTACACACTGAGTTCTCGTAACTCACCCCCTATCCCTTAATCTTGCAGATAATCCCCAGCGTTAGAGGATTTGGAGTTGTGGAGGACTCAGTGGTGGCCATACATCGGAATCATTTCTCGCGAAACATAGTAAATCTAGTCTTTACTTTATTTTAAGATTAATTATTTTGGGTTTAATAATTTGTAATAAGACCTTTGGATTTTGTTTTACTTTTTAACTTTCATTTCTGCTATTTCAAATTGTTAAATGTTTAATACTGGGTTTCTCCTAAAATGTTAATAACCATTTTTCAAAATATCATGTTTTCGCAACTATTCAAGTTCAACTTTTACAAGAAAAAAATAGTTTTTTTCAAAATAATAACTACTTTACAAAAATAGACTTTAAGTAAATCGGGTTTTTACAAACAAACAACGAAACTCAGAGTTTTCAAAAGAGATGCAACATTTTCAATGAATGCTTAGCTTTTCAACTACCTTTCCTGTGACACACTAGATCCGGCCATAACGTCTAGGCCGGGTTTGGGGTGTTATAACATAGTTAAGAACAAATCAAGTATTTATCATATAGTTCAGAAAACAATAACAAGATCTGTCTTAGGTTTCATCCCCCTCAGGTATTTGAGGGGTTTAGTTCATAATCAGAAAAGAATACATCTCAAAAGAAAAATAACAAAACATAAAGAAAACCCTAAAACCCCCTGAAGGAATTGAAGGAGAGATCCTCAGTCTTGAGTATGACTCTGGATTCTTGAGATGAATCAACTGGCTTTCTTCGAGTGAATCCCACAATTCGGCCTCTCTGGCTCGGCTCCTTGGCCTAGCTGAACTCCCCCTAGAAGGTTGGCCTCTAGAGTGTTTATATAGGCTTTTGGAATGTCTTTCTTTGCCTCTAAGTACCATAATCCGAATGTAACTTTTTTTTGCTGCTGCAGGGACACGCTCGTGTGGCACGACTGTGTGATTCAGGGCCAGGCCATGGTCGGATCTGCTAAGAAGGCACGGCCATGTGTTTCGGGCCTAGGCCGTGTGTAATTCATACTTTGGCCCACTTTCTCCGTTTTCGACCCGTTTCTCATTCTTTTCATCCTCCGGTGCTTTCCTAAGTATAAAACATGAAATTAAAGGATTAGGAGCACCAAATTCCACAATTCAGGGAATAAATCCTTCAAAAGTATGCTAAATGTGGGATTAAAATATGAACATATTACGGTTTATCATGCACTTTTTGCAATTTAGTCCCTCTAACAAAATTCAGTGCCCAAACATTAAAATTTTCTAACGAAATTTTCACGAAATCATTCCATAAAACTGTAGACCATAAAAATATAATAAAAATAAATTATACTGCGTCGGATTTGTGGTCCCAAAACCATTGTTTCTACTAGACCCAAAATCGGGTTGTTACAACTCTCCCCTTCAAGGATTTGTGTCCCTGAAAAGCTTACCAGAAAAGAGGTTTGGGTACTATTTTTTCATAGCTTCCTTGGGTTCCAATGTAGCCTCTTCGACTCCACATTGTTGCCACAAAACTTTAACTAGGACTATGCTTTTATTTCTCAACTGTTTGACTTCCCGAGCCAAAATCTTGATCGGTTCTTTACCATAAGTCATATCGAGTCGAATCATATATGATAGGTCTGATCGATAACGTCGCAAATCGACACATGAAATACATTGTGAATCCTTTCCAACTATATCAACAAAGCAAACCAATATGCCACTGGCCCTATTCTTTCAATAACCTCATACGGCCCAATGAAACGCAGACTCAACTTGCCTTTGTGACCAAATCTCAAAATTTTCTTCCATGAAGATACTTTTATACATACTTTATCACCAACTGTAACACCCCTAACCCGTAACCGTCGCAAGAACAAGGTTAAGAGGCATTACCAAACAATCGAAACATTTCATATCCATTTCACAACACAAAGTCAATCATCAATCAATCATATACAAATATAAACTTATAGTCCCTTAATGAGGTCTACATACCTTAAACACGTGTTAGAAAGAGGTCGGGACTAAACAAACACACATGAAAATTTTTGAAATTCAAATATTTTTCCAAGTTACAGAGGTCACACGCCTGTGTGGGTAGGCCATGTGCCTCACACGGCATCAGACACGCCTATGTGTCTAAGCCATAGCAAAACTTGGCATAACTACTGACTTGTCCACACGGCCTGAGACATGCCAGTGTGCCTCACCCGTGGTCGACACTGACTTGAACCACACGGCCAACCACACGCCCGTGTGTCCAGGCCGTGGTCGAGTCTGACTTGAATTGAATTACAATCTCAAAATACATGGTCGAGCCACACGCCCGTGTGCTCAACCGTGTGGGCAATTATAGGCCATTTTCAAGGCCAAACTTGCCTTCCACACTTAGGATCACCTATATACCTTAAATCACATGCATTTATACATCAAATGGTAACCAAAACATGCCAATTCACACACCAACTAATCAATAACCATATCATCTATATCTATACTCAAGTTCCACTCAAATAAGTTCATTCCAAAAATACTAATTTCATGTACCAAAACATATAATACAAGCTTCATGTTATGTATACCACAAGATCACATTCAAACCACAAAACTCATCAACCATTTAATCATGATCATACCATTTCCATTTTCAGCTACCTCATGCCATATTCATCATTCATATAATCCACACATGCATTCCAACACCATTCAACTTTCAAACCATATCACATGGCAACCTTATACACATCAAAAACATGCTCTATCCACTAGCCTATACATGCCATATACCAATTATATACATCTTTCAAAAGTACCAAAATAGATAGCCGATAGTGTGATTAAGTCACTGACGATCCCCAAACCCGAGCTAGATTTACTGACACTATAAAACAGAAAAACAATTTCCACAATAAGCTCTAAAGCTTAGTAAGTTTGTAACATAATACATTCAATTTAAATAATGAAATATAATAAACCAAATCAATCCATCACATAGATCAACTTTCAAATATTCACACCATATCATCCATAGTTAAAATACTCACTCAACCATTCATAAATCCATTTACAACTTCATCAACCACAAAGGTTCAATTCGTACCTTAGCCAACACATAGTTATTCACCATTCATGCTACTCAATGCTTGATATTACATCTCGATCAACCTTTGTTATTCATTTGATTTCATCGCACACTTAGTGCCAATTTCATATCCAAAGCATAACTATCATCACATACTTAATGCTTCTATTTTAAACTGAAGTCATCTCGGTATTGCACACACAGTGCCAATCGATAAAGTCGAAGCTTTCATAACTTCGCACAAACAGTGCTATTCATCACTATCTCGATTTCAATTACGCACACTTAGTGCCACATTTCTCAATTTCAAATACATATAAATTTCTAGTTTAATAAACACATATTCATTTACATAGTTATTCATTTCCTAGCACATAATTATAAATTTAATAACTCGTATTATGTCTGAACTTAGCTCAGACATCGAAATACTGAAACTAGCCGATCAACCGAGTACTTTGTCTTTGCCTCGATCTCGATCCGAATCTCTCCTTTCTTGGTCTATACATATTCAAATTTAACTCATTCAACCACTAATTCATTCAATTTAATACAAACACATATTTGGGGCATTTTACAAAATAGCCCTCACATTTTCACATTTCGACACTTTGGTCCCTATTTCATAAAATCATCAAATACACATAATTTCATTTACCCATGCCTAGCCAAGTTCTTCTTATGCTCATACAAGCCATTTATTTCACATTTTAGTTCATCAAAGTATTATTTTCTCAATTAAGTCCAGATTACTCAAAATCACCAAAAACTCAAAGACAAACTATGTTAATCTAACACATATCTTCCATATTCCACCAACTAACAACACAAAGCTCACATATTCATCAATGGTATATCTCAAAATCAACATCAATTTCTAAAATTTAAGCATGGGTTTGATAATACACTAAGCAACGATCACAAAAATGTAGAAATTATCAAAATCGAGCTCAAAGCATACCTTGATTGAGCTTAGATAATGGCTGAAACCTAGCTTGCTCAACAATAGTGTTTTTATCCTTTAACATTCGCTATATCCATTAAAATGATGAACAAAATATTGTTTTGTTTTAATTTAATGACATTATTTACCAATTACCAAATTACCATTAATGAATACATTTAAAATTCATGTAATATATGGACATTTATGCCCATTACCATCCACTCACTTATGTAATGGTTTAATAACAACATAAGGACTCCTCATTTAGAAAGCCATGACAAATAAACACTTTAACAATCAGCACACATCTTTTACATTTTTTGCAATTAGGTCCTTTTTGCTAGTTAAGCAAGTAATCGATAAATTTTTCACATAGAAATTTCACTCATGCTCAATCATATATTATGAACACCAAAAATAATATTAAAATATTTTTTTGATCTTAGATTTGTGGTCTCAAAACCACTGTTTCGACTAGGGTCTAAACCGAGCTGTTACACCAACTTGAAATTCAATCTCTTTTCTTTTTAAATCTGCATACGACTTTTGTCGATCTGAAGTTGCTTTCAAACAGTCATGAATTACTTTCACTTTCTCTTCGGTCTCTCTAACAAGATCAACCCCGTGAATCTGTCCCTCACTAAGCTCGATCCAGTACAATGGTGTCCGACATTTGTGACCATATAATGCTTCGTATGGTGCCATCTATATACTTATTGAAAACTGTTATTATAAGCAAATTTGACTAACGGTAGATATTTACCCAACTACCTTCGAATTCTAAAATACAACATCGGAGCATATCCTTGAGAATCTGTATTACCCTTTCGGATTGACCATCGGTTTGTGGATGAAATGGGATACTAAAGTTTAACTTCTTACCCAATGCTTCTTGAAATTATTTCCAAAAATGTAAAGTAAACCTAGAATCTCTATCTGAAATAATAGAAATAGGCACTCCATGCAATCTAACAATTTTAGCAACATACAACTCAGTTAGTTTATCAAGTGAATAATCCGTACGTAGCAGTATAAAATGAGTCAATTTTGTCAATCTACCAACCACAAACCCATACGTCATCTTTCTTTTTCAGAGTTAAAGGTAAAATCGTTACAAAATCCATCATAATTCTGTCCCATTTCCATTCGGGTACCATCACTAGCTGAAGTAAACCTGAAGGTACATGGTGTTCGGCTTTTATTTGTTGACAAATTAAACATCTTGAAACAAATTCTGAAATATCTCGTTTCATACCTGACCACCAACACAATTTCTTCAAATCATTATACATTTTTGTACTGCCTAGATGAACAGATAAACAACCATTATGTGCCTCGTTAATAATTTTTTGAATAATCTCATCATTTTTCGGTACACATACTCTATCTCGAAACATCAAGAAATCATCAGAACCAATCCGAAAGTTTGAATCACTACTCGATTCAAATTAAGCTCTTTTGGTTTATGACTCACTATCGCCTTTTAAGCTTCACAAATTTGTTGAATAAACACCGGCTTAGCTCTCAACTCAGCTACCAGTTTCATGCAAACATAAGAATGAGTCAATCCAAGATCGATCAATGCAACTACATTATAAAGAGAAAAAGTACCAATGATAACATCAGGAGATTTTGCTTCTTCGCTAGCACGGATAGCATAGGCTCTAGCAAGTGCTCTAGCCTCGAATCTTACAGTTGAATCTTTAATTACACCTTTACTATTGGTAGCATTGCTTGAATTCCTTAGAGGTCTCCCTCTAGCGGTAGTGTTGCCTGATCTTGCATTCTAAATCTTGTCTTTCTCAGCCATCTCAGGGCAGTCCCGAATAAAGTGGTCTTGTGAACCACACTTAAAGCAAGTTCAGTCATTCATTCTACACTCATCGGAATGTCTCCTACCATAGTGCTGGCATTCAGGTTACCAAACCTAGTGTTACCAACGCTCGCTACTGATGTAGTTTGGACTTTAGAACCCGAGTATTGCTTCTCACGATCTCTGTAGGGATACCCAACTAAAGCACTCAAACGAGCATACATTTCTCTAGATTTCTTTGACCGAGATTGAAATGACTAACCCATCGACCTCTTTCTCGAATCTCCTATCTCAATTTCATCTCTTCTCTTCTCTTTGCTTAATCCTTCAACTTTATAAGCTCAGTCAAATAGCACCATCAATTCTTTCAGTTCAAGAACTCCAACCAACAATCGGATGTCCTCATTCAACCCATCTTCGAACCTTTTACACATGATAGTCTCGGTGGAAACACACTCTTGAGCATACTTACTAAGCCTGGAAAACTCTCGTTCGCACTTGGTTACAGACATTCGGTCCTGTTTCAGCTCTAAAAACTCCTTACGTTTCTAATCAATGAATCGTTGGCTGATATATTTCTTCCTAAACTCATCTTGGAAGAATTCCTAGTTAACCCTCTCTCTCGGTACTACTGACACAAGATTTTTCCACCACTAGTACGTTGAGTCTCTTAGAGGTGATACAGTGCATTTTAGACATTCATCCGGTGTGCAAGACAGTTTATTAAATACCCTGATGGAGTTTTCGAGCCAAAACTTGACTCTTTAAGGATCATTATCAACATTAGCTCTGAAATCTTTAGCCCCATGCTTTCGAATCTTATCAACCGGAGGCTTATTCATTCTTACAAATTCCATACCCTGTGGAGCTACGGGAACTGGCTGAGGAATCGGTAGGGGTGGAGGGGGTTGAGCAGTCAAATTTGTTCGAACAAACTCCGAATACCACTCGTTCATCATGTGGAGGAAGGCTTCCCTAGCCCCTACTCCTCCTCCTTGACTAACCGTGGGAGGTTTACTTTTAGACGGCGCTACCCCTTGAGTAGGAGCCGACACATTACTTTCTATGTCATCAGCTTCTGCTCGATTCGGATCCATTTACTATATGAAAATACATTTTAAATTTGTCAAGAGTCATCACACTATCACAATTTATTTATGGCATGTATAGCTAAACTTTTACACACGCTATGTTAGTCCAAAAATTGACTAAATTGTAGCTCTGATACCACTAAATGCAACACCCCTTACCCGTATTCTACGCCGAAACAGGGTATGAGGCATTACTGGACTTACAACACAAGCATTCACACAATTTTGGTCACAAATATGAGTCCAAATTAAAACCATTCATATTCAATCGTTAAGTCCCTAATACGAGCCCACGAGGCCCAAAAAATACTGTGAAAGTGGTTTGGGACTATATCAAGAACTTTAGAAACTTTTACAAAACTTAGAAAATTTTTGCTAGAAATAGGGCTCACACGCCAGTGTGGTCCAAGGGACACGCCCGTCTGACCCTGGGACATGCCCGTACTCCAGACCATGTTCAAATTAGGGTGCTCTCTGACTTGTGCAACACAGCCTTGCCACATGCCCGTGTGCTAGGCCGTGTGGTTAATTTATTTAATTTGAATTAAGTGTAGGTTTCACACAACCAAGACACACGCCCGTGTCTCTACCCTTGTGCTCAATTCTGGACATTCTGTTTTGCAACAATTAAGGTATAGGGGACACATGCCCTTGGGGTGTCAGATGTCACACTGCCTGCAGTGTGTCTACGTGTGGATAAAAATAAGGCTATTTACCAAGCCATTTTCCACCCTCATTTGCACCTACACTTATGCTAATTCAATGACACAATTCATGGAATACTTAGGCAACCAAAACATCCACAGCTAAGGTATTAACATCACATCCACATGCTAACATCTAACATACTTTAACATCATAATTTGTCAACACAATTCATGCAAGTTTCCATAATCATGAATGGTATCAACATATAAATATACTCATAAACAACATTAGGCAACTTATATGGCCATATACAAAATGGAATCATTAACCATTATAAGCAAATACTTTTGGCCACATTACCAATGACACATACAACAAAATGACCAAGTCCCTATACGTGCCATAACTCAAAATATTGACATTTCAATTGTACCAAAAATAATGGTTGATGACGATCTTCGATGATCTTTGA
The DNA here is from genome assembly GCA_025506655.1 of Gossypium rotundifolium. Taxonomy (NCBI): domain Eukaryota; kingdom Viridiplantae; phylum Streptophyta; class Magnoliopsida; order Malvales; family Malvaceae; genus Gossypium; species Gossypium rotundifolium. Next base: position 81,449,029 of record CP106729.1, on the reverse strand, counting down.
TCTCGAGCTAGCTTGGTGACACTATAAGATAAGGGAAAGAAAGGGGAGTAAGCTAAATAGCTTAGTAAGTTCATATGAAAATAATAAACAACATTAATTATAAATTTTTCATATGAATACATAGTATATCAACATAAATATCATTAAAACTTCATAAACACAACATACTCAATCACATTCTTACCAACAATTCATCTTATACCGAGTTTATAGCCTTTGAGTTTTATGTACATACCTGTACCAACTTGTAACATATTCACATACTTTCTCATATTTGTCATACCCGTTGAACCACTTGGAATACTATCGGATACATGAAAAACTTTGCACATAAGTGCCACATATGTATCCAATGCTACCACAAATCTCGTAACACATATAGGCTCACTCTCGAGCTATCCACGAGCTTGCTCACACAAGCTGTCAGTCAAGATGTCGCTACACAGTCTGCTCACACAAGCCGTCAGGTATCCGCAACATATGCCAGTATACCCAGCCATCAGTAGGACACACAGGACCAGCACCCGGGTCACATAATCACATATTCACATGGGTTCATAGTGACATGTCACTTGTATCCTAATCTATTCCTAAGGTTCAACTAGGATTTCTCTCTTACCGGAACTTTGTCGAATATACTCATAAAATCAATCACACAATTCATGCAATATCAAAACATTAAAACACAAATATAACATTGCATTATTAACATACAAACTTACCTCGGTACAAAAAATAGTAGGATTAGACCTAATCGTCAAACACTTTATTTTTCCCCCGGTCTAGGTCTGAACCTCATTTTTCTTGATCTATAATAGCAAATTTAACTCATTTAATACTCACATTATTCAATTTAGCCCAAAAATCACATTATGGAAAAATTACATTTTTGCCCCTAAGTTTTTAACTTTTTACATTTTAGTCCCTAAGCTCGTAAAAAGAAATATAGTCAATTTTTTCAAAACCCAAGTCTAGCCGAACCATTTTTATACTCATAACATCCCACATTTTTCATTTATTCACACTTTTACACACATTTTTCAACTTTTACACATAAGTCATTTTTAGGCATTTTCATCAAAAATCACTTAGTAAAAGTTGTTTATCTAACACCAAACATACATTTTCTACCATTAAACATCAAAATACACAAATATTTAACATGGGTAAAATTTTAGACTTTAATTTTCTTTCAAATTAGTCCCTAAAATAGCTACATTATGTTGAGACAGCTTCAAAAACATAAAAATCATGAAAAACGGGGCAAGAACGGACTTACAATCGAGCTTGAAAGGTGGCCAAACCCTAGGTATGGACTCCTTCAAATTTGGCTATAAGGAAAGTAATTTGAGAAGATGGACAGTTTTATCTGTTTTCTTTTATCTTTATTTACCAAATGACCAAAATGCCCTTCACTTAAACTTTGATACTTTTCCATCGCCATGTCCATTTTTGTCCATACTTAAACATAATGGTCTAATTACCATCTAAAGACCTATAATTTAAAATCTCATAGCAATTGAACACCTTTAACATATAGAACTCAAATTGTGCACTTTTTGCAATTTAGTCCCTCTAACTAAATTGAGTGCCCAAACATCAAAATTTTAGAACAAAATTTTCACGAAATCATTCCATAAAACTTAGGACTATAAAAATATAATTAAAATAAATCTTACTGCATCAGATTTGTGCCCCCAAAACCACTGTTCTGACTAAACCCAAAATTGGGTTGTTACTTACAGCGAGTAGTTGGAGCCCATTCTAGAGTGAATAGTCACAAAACTATAGCTAAGAGGCTTCATTCTAATAGAGTGAAGTTACCTAAGGGTGTTATTAGGATGACCCCTATCATAGTTGAATATCCGTTAGAGGCTACGGAGAGAATTTTAGATTATATAGAGTGTACCCCTGAAAAAAATTAAGGGGCACTATATCATTGCTAAGAAATAAGGCTTATTGTTGGTGGCAAGCCATCATGAGAGTGTAACACCCATAACCCACATCCGTCACCGGACTAGAGTTATGAGGCATTACCGAACTAGACTAAGACCATCATAGGCATTTATAGCAATTTATACATTTATTAAATCCCAAAATTTTAAACTCAACTTTTCAATGTCCAACTAATAATTCATACCAAAAATTTAGATTAAAACAAATAATCACTCAACTCAAAGTTCACATGAATTCATTTGCATGCATATAAATGAATCTAAGATGTTTATACGGTACACATATCACATACCTATATGATCATATATTACATTTATAATCAAATAGAATAGTTCTTAACATACTAATTTCGTTTACTTTAAAAACAAATCATCATACATATACCATTTCATTCCATTACCAAATTATCATATAGTTTATAATCATTTTAAACATTTATACATAATTAGCAAATACAAATACACATAATTGAATAACTAAATAGAATAGTTTAAAATTCACACATTGAACTAATAAATAACTACCAATTCGGTTACATTCATTATTTCTAACCAAATTTAATCATACCAAATTTCCTATATATATATATAAACCAAAAATTTCACATTTACCAATTACAAATGTTATTGCATGTTTTACCATAGTGGTATTAAAACTTCATTAAACATACTTGAATACCAATTATAAACATAACAAACATATCATCCTTATATCCCTTGACTAATTTCATATGAATAAGACATTTATATTAGCCTGTGGTGTCATTACTCACAAGACCAAATTGTATCTATCACAAATATCTAGACCATGGCCGAATATAAAGTAAGAAAATCCTTACAAATTTTGCATCACAATGACATACCCATATATATCATCTAGTCATTTAAAAAGAAAATCATATATATATCCTCATTATAACACAAAATAAAAGCCATGTTCATATGACTATAATACCTATGACTAAACTTCATATTCATTTGTAAACATATTGGACTAAAAAAAAAACATGAAATCATTTTAATCGCAAACATACTCTTTATGCATCATACAACAACCTAAATTAGTAGATAGCAAGCCAAGAATAAATTTACCAAGCACCGAGCATGTCAAGCATTCAACCATTCATGCATATTTCCAACTAACATATCAAAGAGCACAATAACTAATATTAATAAAAGAAATAAGCCTTTTTCGCAAGGCTAAGTTATGCTTATAAACAAGTCCCAAGTTCATTGATTTAACAACTTAGTCTAACCTATACATGCCTTTTATCCAAAACCACATATTTAAATACCAAAAAAAGAGTTGATAGTGTGGATGATTCTTCCGATGATCCTTTGAGCCCGTAGCTTGAACGAAATCTATAAAACAAACAAGGGATACACACAAGGTAAGCTTACTAGCTTAGTAAGTCCAAGGCAAATTAGATTTAACTAAACATTCAAACAATATTATGCATACCACCAAATATCCATTCGAATAGGATTTTAAATACAATATTTTATCACATAAATGCTACCAAAGCCGTAAGTCATGAATCTCATTTAGCAAATTAGCTAACCATCTATTATAAGCATAGAATCTCAACACTTAAATACCTTAAGTATTTGCATAATTCGAAACTATTAATATAACATATTTTAACCACATATGATCTGTTATTCACTTATACCAATTATACATATGCCGAATCTAAATTTCATAATCAAACTCATACTTCAATACACATATCATATTCATATTTCAATATGAATGAAAGTGCCCTTTAACATTTCAACAAAAACTTCAGCCATACCTCAATTTCCTTGATTCGAAAGGGTATTTATATATATATATATATATACCTACCTATTTACTTACATTTTAAGTACAACTTAGGCTTACCCGAACCTTTACCTTATTGTTGTAGTTATAACCCACCTTGTAAATAATCCATGGCTTTTCATTTATAAATGTCACATTAAGCGCTAGCATTAAGATTAAGCTGCTAGACCTAAGGTCTGAAATTCATTCCACCGACACAAGGCCTGCTAGGCAATAACCCCGAAATAATTCACCGGCACTAGGCTTGCTAGGCAATAAGCCCGAATCAAATCACCGGCACAAGGCCTGCTAGGCAATAAGCCCAAATCAAATCACCGGCACAAGGCCTGCTAGGCAATAAGCCCGAATCAAATCACCGGCACAAGGTCTGCTAGGCAATAAGCCCGAATCAAATCACCAGCACAAGGCCTGCTAGGCTTTAATGCCCGAAATAATTCATAAACCAGTCCATCAAATTACATTTCTTAACACTATCATCACTAACTAAATATATACACAATTCACATTCACATATCACAACGAATGTACAAATTCTTATCACATATACAAAAACACATCTAATCCATTCTAAAGCCTTTACATTCGGCTAACACATATATTCATACTCAAATTTATCAAATAATTTCATTGAACGTATTCATAAATAATTCTTTAACATACTTTAGCTTAATTACTTACCTCGACCATCGACAAACCGCGTAGACCGACTATTCGATAACCTTCGTCTTTCCCCGATCCAAATTCGTTTTTCTTTGTTCTTGATCTAAACACATTAAAACTCAACTCATTCAAGTACATTTCATCTCAATTTAGTCCCAAACACATAAATGAGCAAATTACCATTTTACCCTACTATTTTACATTTTTACAATTTAGTCATATTTGCATAAAACTCAAAATACACAAAATTTCACTAATCAACTCAAGGGCCGAATATCCATAAGGACTATACAAGTCCATATTTTTCATTTATTTTTCAAATAAATCCCTCTAAATTTTTATTTTTGTAAGTTAGCCAAAATCATTCAAAATTACTAAAATTTCATTTCAAAACTTGTAGATTTCTAACATAACTTTAATATTTTTCCATCAAACATCATAAAACATCAACATTTAGCCATAGCCGAATATTAAACATGCTCAAATCTAAAAATTCTAACATGGGTCAGCTACCGATCGAAGCAATGATCTCAATAACGTAAAAATTTTCAAAAACTGATTGAAAACTAACCTTTAATTCAAGCCAACACCATGACCGAATGCTTAAGCTCTCAACCCTCTCTTTTATTTTTTTATTTTGGTAGCCAAAAGATGAAGACAACCATTATTTCATGTTTATTTTAACATATATAATGGTTTTAATCTAATTACTAATTTAACCTTATGTTATAAAATTATATAATAATAAACTAAAGGTTAATCTTGTCATATAGCATCCACTAACTTAAAAATGGGTTATTTACCCATTTAACACCTCACATTAAAAAGCCATCATCATTCTAGCACTTTAGACTATAGCATGCAACTTTTTCACTTTACGCGATTTAATCCTTTTTGTTTAATCGAACACACAAACGATTAAATTTTTCCATGAAACTTTCACACACCTTATTTCACATATAATAAACATAAAATATAATATTTAAATATTTCTCAGACTCGGATTCATGGTCCCGAAACCACCATTCTGATTAGGGTCAAATTCAGACAGTTACAGAGAGGTACTCAAATAGAGAGGCTGACATGGGAATACTTTTGGATGATTTCTAGAAAATATATATCGGTACCAGATATGTCGAGGCTCAAAGGTTGGAGTTCATTGATCTCAAATAGGGGGACAAGTTTGTGGAAGAGTGTGATGCTAAATTCTTAAGACTGAGTCACTATGCTCTATGAATAATTGTAACTGAATAGGATTAATGTGTTAGGTTTGAAAACAAATTGATATATGGATTGATGGTGCTAGTAGCCCCTCACTAGAAAGATTTTGAAATTTTAGTGGAGAAAACCAATATTGCTAAGGAAGTAAAGCGTATGGAATGTGAAAGGATGAGCAAGGCTAGGGTTCCTATTAAGAGAGATGTTGGCCCTACTGCTCAGGCTCCATGACCCAACAACCGAGTCAGAGATGATAGACCTTGATAGAATAACATAACTATTAGTGATAAAACTGTACTCAGTCCCTTAGGACAATCTGTTTCTGTGAACAAAATTTATTAAATAAGAGGTATTTCTAGCAGACTTGATGGAATTACCCTTCGATGAATTTGATCTTATTTTTGAAAAGGACTGGTTGGTGGAACACCAAGTCAGTTTGGACTGCACTACAAAGAGGGATACCTTGAAAACTTCCGCTGGGAAAAAGATAGTGAAGGTTGGAGAGCGTAGAGATTACTTATCTAACATGATTTTTGCTCTAGTGGCCAAAAAACTTGTGTGCAAAGGATGCGAAGCCTATTTGATTTGTATTCTGGACATGAATCTTAGTGAGTCAGCTATACAGAACATTCATATAGTGAGGGATTTTCCTAACATCTTTCTAGAGGAGTTACCTGGATTACCTCTGGAGTATGAGGTTTAATTTGGCATTAACTATTCTCTGGAACAGCTCAGATGTCCATTGCCCTTTATCGCATGGCACCTAAAGAGTTGGTGGAACTTAAGGCACAGTTATAGGAACTTTTAGATCATGGATTCATTAGATCGAGTGTGTCACCATGGGGAGCCCTTATTCTATTTGTAAAGAAGAATGATGGATCTATAAGACTGCATTGATTATCGACAACTGAACAAGTTGATCGTAATGAACTAATACCTTTTATCGAGGATTGATTATTTATTTGATCAGTTCAGGGGTACGAAAGTGTTCTCTAAGATCGACCTAAGGTCTGGATACTATCTGTTGAAAGTGAAAGAGACAGACATTCCTAAGACCGCATTTGGGACTCAATATGGTCATTACGAGTTCCTAGTGATGCCCTTTCGATCTCACGAATGCTTTGATAGCTTTAATGGATCTAATGAATCAGGTTTTTCAACCCTATCTTGATCGATTTTTTATAGTCTTCATTGGCGACATCTTGATATACTCCAAGTCTAAAATAAATCATGATGAATACTTAAGAGTTGTCTTGTGAGTTCTGGCTCCACAAAGTGATGTTCTTGAGACACATGGTACCAATTGAGTGTATCTGCGTCGACCCAAATAAAATTGAGGCTATCCTCAATTGTAGCTCCTATGACCAAGCTGTTGAGGAAAAGTGCACCTTTCAAGTCAACTGAAGAGTAGCAGGAAAGTTTTAGAAAGCTTTAGTTTCTGTTGACTCAAGCGCTTGTTTTGATCCATACAAAGTTTAGAAAAGATTATGTGGTATACAATGACGCGTCTCATACCGGTCTTAGTTGTGTTTTGATTCAAGACAAAAAGGTTGTGGCCTACGTCTCTAGATAACTTAAGCCTCACATGTGTAACTATACAACCTATGATCTCGAGCTTGCAGCTATTGCCTTCTCTTTATTTGATGAAACATTTTCAAAAATAACAAAGGTAAACTATGATTTTTCTTATTATAGAAGGTAACTAAGGTTTTCAAGGAACGATAGGATAGGTTAGTCACAAAGGTGGCTAATGTGATCTTCACAATTTGGCCATAATATCTAGGTCGGGTTTGGGACATTACAAGATGAGTTAAAATTTACCTTAGAGTCATTAATGGCCATAAGGCATAGCTTAGCTACTTCTTAATCTTCTTCATCGAAGGAATCCTCATCACTCCATGTAGCCACATTGGCCTTAAGCTTTTGTTTGCTTGATCCCTTCTTCCATTGAGTAAAATCAAACTTGATATGTCCCAGTTTCTTGATCTCAAAATAAATAATGAGATATTTCTTTTTGGTAGATTCAAGCTTCAACCCCTCCTCCTTTTGGAATTTCTTCATTTATTGGACTTCATGAACCTCATGAACCTCCTAAGAAACATGGCCATCTCTTTATCTTCATCCACCTCTGGACTTCATGAGCCTCATGAATCTCCTAACAAATATGGCCATCTCTTTATCTTCATCCACCTCTTCACTTGATTCACTATCTTCACTTGTGGTGGATTTAAAAGCAACAACAACCTTTTTTATAACAACCCATTTTCAATAAAATCAGAACAGTGGTTTTGGGACCACAAATATGAATTCAAAAAATTTATTTTATTATTATTTTATGGTATACAACAAGACTAAAATACCATATAAAAATTTTGTTAAGAAATTTTACCGTTTACATGTTTAATTTGATAAAAAGGACTAAATCGCGTAAAGTGCAAAAGTTGCGGTCTACTAGCTAAAGGTATTAAATAGCTATAGAACTTTAATGTGGAAGTCCTTGTATGGAAAATATCCCATTAATGAGATGGTGGAGGATGTTGTCTTGGCATATTGAGAAAATTTTCAATTATTGAAAGGTTAATAAAATAAATTAGTTAATAAAGATAAAATAAATAAAACCAAATTAAAGTTTTCTTCTTTATTTCTTACTTCAATCGAAAATGAAGGATTAGAATAGCCATGGAAGGATCTTGTTTCAACCAACCTCAATTTGTCAATAGGTAAGTGATTCTTGTCCCGTTTTTAATGATTTCTATCTTTTCGGGATCGTTGTAGCTTAATCTAGCTAGCCTAGGGACTAATTTGCAAAATTATCTGTTAAGATTTTAAAATTGATGAATTTTTTTGAGTTATTAAGATTGATGATAGAAAATAAATGGTTGTTATTAGATAAACAACTTTTGTAAAGGGATTTTTAGTGAAATTGTCAATTTGGGATTAAATTAAAAATGTGATAAATTCTTGGTAAAATTTGTAAATTTGTGAAATATGTGGGCTGCTATAAACATATATATAATTCGACTAGGCTTGGGTAGGGATAAAATTGAATGAATTTCATTTTCCTAGCCTAGGGACTATGTAACACCCCTAACCCGTAACCGTCTCCGGAATAGGGTTAAGAAGCATTACCGATCATTCCAGAACATTTAAATTCATTTCAAAACAACATATCCAAATATAAACATATGGTCCCTTAATGAGATCTACAAGACCTTAAACACATGTTAGAAAGGGGTTGGGACTAAACCAAACACATACGAAAATTTTAGAAATTTAAACATTTTTCTAAATCACAGGGGTCACACGCCCGTGTGGGTAGGCCGTGTGCCTCACATGGCCTCAGACATGCCCATGTTCCCAAGCCATGGCAAATAGGGCATACATACTGACTTGTCCACACAGCCTGAGACACGCCCATGTGCCTCACCCGTGGTCGACACTGACTTGCACCACACGGCCAGTCACACGCTCGTGTGTCTAGCTTGTGGTTGAGTCTGACTTGTTTCGAAATACAACCTCGAAGGACACAGTCGAGCCACATACCCATGTGCTCAACCGTGTGGGCAATTATAGGCCATTTTCAAGGCCAAATTACCATCCATACTTTGGAATCACATGTAAGCATCAATTCAATACCAATTCATGCCTCAAATGCAATCACAGCATACCAATACAAGTATCAACTAACCATCTACCACATCATTTATTTTCATACTTAATTTCTACTCAAATAAATCCATCCAAAACATCATCTTCACAACTCAAATCTTATAAACTAAGCATCATCTAGTCATACCACAAATTCATACTTGAAACACCATTCTCTTCAACCAATTCAAGCATAAAATATACCATTTCAAATCTCACTATTTAATACCACATTTATTATTTGCATAACTTCATGTATGAACCATCAACATTCATCTTTCAATCCATATCACATGGCAAGGTCCAAACATTACAAAACATACCATAACCACTAGCCTATACATGTGATATACCAAATATATATACATCTTTCAAAAGTACCAAAATAGTTAGCCAATAGTGTGATTGAGTCGTTGGCGATCCCCAGATCCAAGCTAGCTTTACTGGCACTGTAAAACAAAGAAACATATCACATAGTAAGCTTAAGAGCTTAGTAAGTTCATAATATAATATCAACTTAATAAATCAATTACAATATACAAAGTTAACTCATAACATAGATCAACTCTCAATTATTCACAACATTTCATCCGAAGCTAATATACTCACTCAACCATTCATAATTCTATGCACCATTTCATCAACCACAAAGGTTCAATACATACCTTAGCCAGCACATAGTTATTCGCCATCCATGCTACTCAATACTCGATATTACATTTCAATCAACCTCTGCCATTCGTTTAGTGTAATCACACACTTAGTGCCAATTTCGTAGCTGAAGCATAAATGTCATCGCACACTTAGTGCTTGTACTTTAAACCAAACTTATCTCGGTATCACACACACAGTGCCAAATCAATAAGTGTATCGCACACACAGTGCCAAGTCAATAAGCCAAAGCTTCTATTATTTCGCACACACAGTGCTAATCATCTCTATCTCATTTCTAATTACTCACACATAATGCCTCAATACTCAATTTCATATATAACATTGCTATTTCATTAACTATACAATTCATTCATTTCTCATAACATAGATATAAATTAAACAACTTGTATTGTAACATCCCTTACCCATATACTACGCCGAAACTGGGTACGAGACATTACCAAACTTAACAATACATTCTACCAAATCCTGAACCACAAAATTTCACTTATAATTTAAACTATAACAAACACATGCATACACAAGCATTATAACTCCATGACCAATATGAGCCACAACTCGTGGCTAAATACAGAATAATCCTTATTACCGTTATGAAGCAATACATTTAATTAAATTAATTAACACATATACAAAATGACTTAGTTAAGCCCCTATACATGCCATAACTTAAATCATTTATAAATAAAGATACCCATAGATAGCTTGATAGTGTGAAGTGATCTCCGACGACCTTCAGCCCGAGCTTATTTAATAGGACTCTCAAACATGGGAAAGAAAAGGGGGTAAGCTTATAAAGCTTAGTAAGTTCACATGCAAAAATAATAAGCATTAGCAATGAATTTAGCTTACTACTAAGCTGTCATAACTTGCATAAATAATGCTAAGTTCTTACTTTCTAAACTTATCATTTGTAGCCTTACCAAAGCCTCAATGATTCAAATCCTCACAACAAGTTCTCAAATTGATACAATTATTAAATCACATGCTTATACCTTATTACTCATGTTCACATTAATCTGTCTACTTGAATCGCTATCACTAAATTATTTATTTCTTAAACTACAGAGCTTCGAATTACAAACCGCTAATTTTTCCTGAAACTAGACTCAAATATATTCATACCATAAAATTTCCTGAATTTTTATTCTTTCCAATTAGTACAATTTATTCATTAAAATTTCCCCTCTTTCACTATTCGACTATTCTGACCTCTCTTCACTACAAATCAATTATATCCTCGTACAGAATTCATATGACCTTATTGATTAGTTTATTTGAAACAAGACTCATTCAGAATTTCAGGAATACAAATTATATCACATAATTATTTTTGTAAAATTTTTAATGATTTTTCCAAGATAGAATAGGGGATCATGTAATCATTCTGAACCAATCTCAAAAAACTTTAAATATCTCAAATTATACAAATCCTTTGTTTTCTCTGTTTCTTTTATATGAAAATAGACTCAATAAGATTTAAATAAATATCTTATCCAACTTATAATTCAATTTCTACTATTTTTGGTGATTTTTCAAAATCATGTAACTGCTGTTGTCCAAAACAGTTTTATTTGTAAATTTTTTCTCTCACTCACTTTAGTTGTATCATTACTTACCTATAACAATCTTTCCAATTTCCGATTACATATTGAGCATATTACTCATACGTTACACATGCATATACCTACACTTATCACTACAAGCCACACATAATTTCACTTAATCAATTTTCTCGGTGAACTCATCGGTAACCTTACCAAAGGCTCAGAATACAAAGGGCACCTTACTTAATAGGTTGCTTACATACCTGCAACATCTCACTTAACACATGAGTACTCTTTCATAATATAGGCATATTGCCAATCATGTCATAAAGTGTCACAAGCATAACTAAAAACTCATCACTTACTTAATATTTGATAATCTCAATTACTTAAAATCTCAATATTAAATAAGCCTTAAATGCATACCTGTACTCTTTCTTCATGTTCTCACCTTGTCATTTCTTTGACTTACTCTTTGGATTACTCGGGAACCTTTTCCTTTTTGAACTTACCATTGCCATGTCTTGACATGGTCTTATCCTTGCCTTATGAACTCACCAATGCCATGCCTTGGCATGGTCTTACATGGGACATTTGCCTTATAGTAACTCATCAATGCCATGTCTTGACATGGTCTTACATGATTTCCTTGCCTTATAGAACTTATCAATGCCATGCCTTGGCATGGTCTTACATGATATCCTTATCTTACCAAATGCCATGTTCCAAACATGGTCTTACATGGTATCTTTGTCTTATTGCCAATGCCACATCTTGATGTGGTCTTACATGGAGTCCTTAATCAATGCCGATGCCATGTCTTGACATGGTCTTACACGGGATCCTTGCCTTACCAATGCCATGACATGGTCTTACATGGTATCCTTAACCGTCAATTCCTCCTTAAATGCCATGTTATGAACATGGACTTTTCCGTCAATTCTTCCTTAATTGCCATGGTATAGCCATGGACTTTGAGATATAAATGCCTTGTCAAGTCATAGCTGAAACATACTTGCTCAAATTCTCAAGGTTAGTCGCATAACTCAATAATAACATTACTAATAACAATAATTGCATAATAATAAAATGCTACTCAACTTACATACTTACATTCTGAATCTCATCATATCATTAGCTTAACTTATTCTCATCAAACTATGCTAGTCAATACTTTCTTGTTATCATACAAAGCCATAATACAAAATATGGTCTTACATATAAATTATACAAGTTCTCTTTCCAATATCGAATTATTATCAAACATTAATCATTATATCTAAAACTTAATACTAAAGTATTTATGGCCAAAATATCAATTTATCATTCAAATATGCATAATTAAATGCTTATTAAACATATGAACTTACCTCGATACCAAAACGGTCATTTTATCAACTTTTTTGATTTTCAATTTTCCTCTCGTTCTAGGTCCAAATCTCATTTTTCGGGGTCTAAGACATCACATTTCACTTATTTAAATAATGTACTACTCAAAACAGTCCGTAACTCAAACTTTGGAAAAATTACAATTTTGCCCCTAAACTTTTAATTATTATGATTTTGCCCCTAGGCTCAAAAATTAAACTTCATCCCTTATTCTTATGTTTTATAACATGATGATCATTTTTACCTTCTATGGAAACATCAAATTCTTGCTCTAACATGAACTTATGTACTTTAGGTATTTTTGTCGATTATGCTCGTTTTACTCATTTTCACTTAAAATCGCTTAGTAAAAGTTGTTTAACATAATTATAAGCTTCATATTCTGCCATAAAACATCAAAATACACACATTTCACCTATGGGTATTTTTCCAAATATGAACCCTAGGTTAAATTATTGCTAGAATAAGCTAAATCAAGTTACCGGGGCTCTAAAAATGTAAAGAACATGAAAAACGGGGCTAGAATGGACTTACCATGAAGCTTGGAAAGCTTGAAAACCCTATCCATGTCTTCCCACATGTTAAATTCGGCCTAAGCTTGAATATGGACAAATTTGGCATTTAAATTTTGTTTTTAATTCATTTAATTCACTAAATTACCAAAATGCCCTAAAAAAATCTTTTGAAACATACCCATCCATGTCCATTTTTGTCCACCAACTTAACCAATGGCCTAATTATCATTTAAGGACCTCCAATTTAAAATTTCATAACAATTGGACACCTCTAACATGTAGAACTCAACTTTTGCACTTTTTACAATTTAGTCCTTTTGACTAAATTGAGTGCCCAAACGTCAAAATTTTCGAATGAGATTTTCACGAAATCATTTCATGAAATTGTAAACCATAAAAATATAAATAAAATAAATTTCTCAACATCGTATTCGTGGTCCCAAAACTACTATTCTGACTAAGCCCAAAATCAGGCTGTTACATGTATTATATCCGAACTTACCTCGGACGTTGATATATCGAAACTAGCCAATCAATCGAGTACTTTGTCTTTGCCTCGATCTCAATATGAATCTCTCTTTTCTTGGTCTATACATATTAAAATTTAGCTCATTTCATCACCAATTCATTCAATTTAGTCCAAACACATATTTAGGGCATTTTACAAAATAGCCCTCATATTTTCACATTTTGACACTTTAGTCCTTATTTCACAAAATCACAGAATACACAAAATCTCACTTCACCCATGCCTAGCCAAATTCTTCTAATGTCCATACAAGCCCTCACATTTCATTTATTTCACATTTTATTTCTCCAATTTCTCATTTTCACAATTAAGCCCAAATTACTCAATTTCACTAAAAATTCAAAGACAAAACATGTTAATCTTCCACATATCTTTCATATTTCATCATCAACTATCATAAAGCTCAAACATTCATCAATGACATATCTCAAAATCACCATCCAATTCTAAAATTAGAGCATGGGCTAGCTAGAACATAAAGCAACAATCACAAAAGATGTGCCGAAACCTAAAATGCTTTCATGGCTATTCTTCTCTTCAATATTCAGTGGTACAAAAGATGAACAAAACATGTATTTTACTTAATGTTTTATTTAATACCATATATTATCATATTTACCTTATTAGCCCTTTTATTTTTATTCCAATTCCACTATCCATAGGCTTTTATGTCCATCCAATTTTTCAGTGGTTTAATAACAACATAAGGACTCTCACTTTAATAAGCCATATCAAATTATCACTTTAACAATCAGCACACAACTTTTGCATTTTATGCGATTAAGTCCTTTTTCCTAATTCGGCACACAATCGATAAAATTTCCACACAGAACTTTCACACATGCTCAATCACATAATATAAACACCAAAAATAATATTAAAATATTTTTATAACCTCAAATTTGTGGTCTCAAAACCACTATTCGACTAGGGTCTAAACCAGGCTGTTACAGACTAAATTGCAAAGAATTAAAAGTATGGAGGCAAAATGGTAATTTTTCAAAAAGTTTGTTGGAATAAATTGAATTTTAATTATATTGAATTGAGTGAAACTCATTCTATAGATTCGGTTAGACTTCGTGCGGAGTTAGATCGAGGCAAAGGAAAAATCTCAGATTAATCGCCTCTGTTTCTACGTATACTCGTCGAGGTAAGTTCATGTAATTTAATTCTGTAATTATATGGTTTAATTGAATTATATGTATTTAATTTACATTATTATCATTAACGAATACTGATCGCATATTCGACGACATACAACGATTATCGAGTCATGTTTGAACATTAGGAATTCGTAGGATACAAATGACATGTCATCAGGGTTATCGATTCTCAGCTCGAGAGAGCTTACCGATATTCAGCTCGTATGAGCTTACTATTACTTAGCTCGTATGATCTTATTGATTACAACTCGTAAGAGCATACTGATTCAGAGCTCATATGAACATACATGTATAGGAATTGACGGATTACAGTTCAATACACCTCGTGTGTGCTACTCGTGTATCCAATGATATTTTAAATGGTTCAACGGGCACAGTTATGTTATGAGATTATAGGAGTTCTATATGAACTACTACAGGTATTTATATGAAGTACGTGGAAATGATGTTACATGATATATTGATATATGAAATGTATGATACATGTATATGAAATTTGAATAATGGTTGAGTCCATCCATGTGTATTGGACATTATATATATATGCTTCACATGACTAACATGTTGATGAATATGTGATTAGGCATTTGGCCAAATTGAGTTAGGATATGCTATGTTTATTTACCTAAATTGTAATTAAATGGTAAGTTAAATTCTATGTTATACAAACTTACTAAGCTTAAATGCTTACTCTGTATTATTTTTCCGTGTTTTATAGTGATTCGGAAGCTCGTTCAAGTTGGAAGCTTGTCGGAGCTATATCACATTATCCATTGGCTCTTTTGGTACTTTTAGTTGGCTACATTTTGGTTATAATGGCATGTATAAGTTATTTTGGCTAAATGTTGGCCTATATGTGTTTTGTTGAGATTAGTCACTTATTTGGCTTGTGTTTTGGTATTTTGGTATGTGCATAATTTACCCTATAATGCTGATATGTGGGTAGATATGTGGTTGGATGATGAAAGGTAAAATAGTAGTTGAATATGCATATGAGGTATGTTTTATAACTTGGTGTGATTTGGTGATATGTTATGGTAAGCATATATGTATTTGATGCTATTGAATAAGTGGTATAATTGGTGCCAAATGGTAAGTTTTGGTAAATGACTTATATGTTGTGTATTGTTGCAAATATATTTATATAAGTTGGTTGATTATTGGTTACATGGATCACATGGTTGCACATATTTATACTTGTCATTTGAGGTGCCTAAGGGCATATTGGTTGTATATGAATATACCACATGTTTAAAGTTTGCTCATGCTTGTTTTGGATGCTTAATTATAGTTAGTGTATGTGTGCAATGTTGAGTGTAGTTGGATGCCAAATTCGGTGAGAAATATGGCTTGTAAAATGGCCTATTTTTGTCCATACAGGCGTGTGTCCCCTGTATCTTTCAAAGGGTTACAAGTCAAGCTGTTACACAACCTAGCACACGGCCTAGCACACGGGCGTGTGTGGCTACTTCGAAGGGTACACGGCCTAGCATACGAGCGTGTGGCTTAGCTGTATGGCCCAAGTTAGTGAGTTACACGGGCATGGACATGGGCTGGGACACAGCCGTGTGTCTTTTTTGAATGTCCACACGGCTTGAGACATGGGCGTGTCTCTTGACCGTGAGTTACATGGCCATGTGACCCCTGCAGCTTTAAAAATTTGTAATATTTTATTAAAATTTTAAGAGTTTTCGATTTAGTCTCGACTTGTTTCTAATGTGTATTTAGGGCCTCGAGGGCTAGTATTTGGGACAGTATGTATGATTTTGATTGGTTTTATTACAAATATTGATAAGTTATGAAATTATCAAAATTATATTTGTTTGTATTATAAACTCTGGTAATACTTTGTAACCCTATTTCGACGACGGATACGGGTTAGGGGTGTTATATTTTTCTTCTCAATTTTATCTTCTTTAACCCCTTCATTGAGCATCATCTCGTGTGTAAGAAAAAAACCAATGAGCTCATCTGTAACACCTGATAATTAGGGGTTATGCATCTTACTTAATTAAATAAGGTTGCATGCTTAATTATGAATGAGTATGTTTTGAAAGTTATTTTTGAACTTCATTAATTGAGTGAATGCTTAGTGAAACTTTTAATTTTTAATAATTAAGATGGAGCTAAGCATGTTAGGCCTTAAGAATTAATGACAAGGAATTTAAAGCATAAGATGAGTAATTGGCAAGGTGGTTAGGATGCATGGATGAGCACTTGAGGGGAGAGGTTCGAATCCCCTAGCTAGCAAATGGGAGAATTTTTATTTCTTTTGTTTCCTTCCCCATAGTGTCGGCCAAGAACTTTCTAGAGTGGATGAGCATTCTTTTATTTTTGGCTATTTGACCATATGGATAAGGCAAGCTAAGGACTTATAGCATGAAATCAAATAGGATGGTAAGAAGGAGGGGGGACAAAAGGCATGATATGTGGGCAATGTTTTGAAAACTTGTTCATGGTCATTTGACCATGAACCTAGACAGTTTTAGGGGCTAAAGGGAGTGGTTAATGGTGATAGCAAAATTATGGAGTTGATAGGGAAGAATCAAGGAGGAAAGAAGGGGATTGTGTAGGCTATTGTGTTGGCTGAATTTTGGTATGGGATTAGGGAGGTTTTAGTTGACCAAAAGGTTGTCAATTATGCATTTTTCCTTTGTCCAATATTTTTCTTCTCTTAGCCGAAATTGTCTATTGACATTTGGTACAAAGTTTGCTTTGTTTTGGCCTTTGCATTTTGACCAAATAGGTACCTTTATTTCTTCTTTTCCTCTCAAAATTTTATCCCCTTTTGATACCAAATTATTGTCACTTTTGAAGGCACTTCCTTTTCTTCCTCTCTAGTGCCGAATTCAACTTTCACCAAAAGCTTTCTCTCTCATTTTCTTTTTCTTTCTTTTTCATGCTATTTACCCCACAGATCATAATATAGTCATACTTATCTCACATTTATGCATATAGCAAAATGAACAAAATATTGGGGTAAACATACCTGAATATCGTATACCACTGAATGGTATCCAAAATCACAATCATACACATGGTCATATAATCACATTTAAATATAAGTAAATCTATGAGATTTTTAATGTAAGGTTACACACCTTATGACAGTGAGAACAATACCCACTCGCTCGTCAACACCTAATTAATTTTCACACTTGATTAGTATAAACTTTTACTAATAAAACTATGTTTATTGATGAGGGATCTAAATCCTTACCCTCAGATTCTCGAACGACAGTTATTTGTGGTTTTTCTCCACTAGATGGATCAAAACCCACTGATATTCCACCAACGTAAAGTGGTTCAATTGTACGCACTACTTCAAATAACCGATCCTCGTTAGCAGAGGGTCCACAACCCGGTGGAAAGTCTCTAACCGCCGATACAGCCCTTTGTTTGAAGTTTGATGGTAAAGGAATGCCTCCTCTCTTCCAAACACTCCATTGCCCTTTTCTTACCTATCTTGTTAGTCTTAAATCGCCCCTAAAATAACGTTGATTAGTGATCCATTCTAAAAGAATTGATATGATTGAAATTAAAATCCTTACCTTGATGATCTCGAAAGATCACTTCTTAAAGGTTGTCTTCAACAAAGATCCTTAAAAATCCTTTCCAAGGATTCGCCTAGATGTAAAAAATAAAAGGATTATGAGGCTAAAATAAGAAGAAAATCATGAAAACGATTGACAAAATCCTTACTTGATTCACTTGAAGGTTCGGCCTTGAACAAAAAGAAGAAAGGAATTAATGATTCGGCTGTAACAAAAAGAGAGAAATATTATGCTTTTGGCTATGGTGGTTTCGGTTGAGAATGAAGGAGAAAGAAGTATGAAAAGAGAAGGAAAGAGAGAAGGAAGAAAAGAAAAAGAGAAAGAGAGAGATTAAAAGAAAAAAATGATGATGGTGATGTTGTTTCTCAAAAAGAAAAGAGATTGGTTTTGGAACCTATGCACATTCGGCCAAGGGGAAGAAATGAAGAAAAAGGTTCTTGATCTTTTGTGGTTTTGACTATGAGAGGGAAAGAGAAGAGAGATATAGAATGAAAAAGAAAGAAAAAGAAAATGAGAGAGAAAGCTTTTGGTGAAAGTTGAATTCGGCACTAGAGAGGAAGAAAAGGAAGTGTCTTCAAAAGTGACAATAATTTGGTATCAAAAGGGGATAAAATTTTGAGAGGAAAAGAAGAAATAAAGGTACCTATTTGGTCAAAATGCAAAGGCCAAAACAAAGCAAACTTTGTACCAAATGTCAATAGACAATTTCAGCTAAGAGAAGAAAAATATTGGACAAAGGAAAAATGCATAATTGACAACCTTTTGGTCAACTAAAACCTCCCTAATCCCATACCAAAATTCGGCCAACACAATAGCCTACACAATCCCCTTCTTTCCTCCTTGATTCTTCCCTATCAACTCCATAATTTTGCTATCACCATTAACCACTCCCTTTAGCCCCTAAAACCGCCTAGGTTCATGGTCAAATGACCATGAACAAGTTTCCAAAACATTGCCCACATATCATGCCTTTTGTCCCCCTTCCTTCTTACCATCCTATTTGATTTCATGCCATAAGTCCTTAGCTTGCCTTATCCATATGGTCAAATAGCCAAAAATAAAAGAATGCTCATCCACTCTAGAAAGTTCTTGGCTGACACTATGGGGAAGGAAACAAAAGAAATAAAAATTCTCCCATTTGCTAGCTAGGGGATTCGAACCTCTCCCCTCAAGCACTCATCCATGCATCCTAACCACCTTGCCAATTACTCATCTTATGCTTTAAATTCCTTGTCATTAATTTTAGGCCTAACATGCTTAGCTCCATCTTAATTATTAAAATTAAAAGTTTCACTAAGCATTCACTCAATTAATGAAGTTCAAAAATAACTTCCAAAACATACTCATTCATAATTAAGCATGCAACCTTATTTAATTAAGTAAGATGCATAACCCTAATTATCAGGATGTTATAGTTCTACCCCCCTTAAAATAATTTCGTCCTCGAAATTACCTGGCTGGAATTAGTGAAGGTACTGCTGTCGCATCGCTTCCTCCGATTCCCACGAAGCTTCTTCTGATCCATGATTACGCCATAATACTTTGACGAGAGGAACCGACTTTCTCCGTAAAACCTTTACATCTCGCTCTAGAATTTGAATTGGCTCCTCTTCATAGGACAAATTTGGTCTTAATTCCACCTCCTCAACTGGCACTACATGAGATGGATCCGACCGGTAACGGCGTAACATTGAAACATGGAACACATCATGGATTTGCTTCAATTCCGAAGGCAAATCTAACTGATATGCTTTTTGGTCAAATAACTGTCGTTCGAGAATCCGAAGGTAAGGATTTAGATCCCTCATCAATAAACATAGTTTTATTAGTAAAAGTTTATACTAATCAAGTGTGAAAATTAATTAGGTGTTGACGAGCGAGAGGGTATTGTTCTCACTGTCATAAGGTGTGTAACCTTACATTAAAAATCTCATAGATTTACTTATATTTAAATGTGATTATATGACCATGTGTATGATTGTGATTTTGGATACCATTCAGTGGTATACGATATTCAGGTATGTTTACCCCAATATTTTGTTCATTTTGCTATATGCATAAATGTGAGATAAGTATGGCTATATTATGATCTGGGGTAAATAGCATGAAAATTTATCGATATGTATGTGCATGGGCATATGGGTATTATTGATGAAGGGAAGTATTCGGTGGTTTTACCACATCTCCGGTGACTTGGTCACATATTTGAAATCCGGTGACTTGGTCACATATGTGAATCTGGTGACTTTGGTCACATATTTGAAATCCGTGACTTGGTCACATATGTGAATTTGGTGACTTGGTCACATATTTGAAATCTGGTGACTTGGTCACATTTGTCCGGTGGCTTTGCCACAATATTATAAGGCGATGTGCATGTTGACTGCAAAGAATCGCCTTCGATGGTGTGTAGCGGATGGAGGGTCGATTTAGTAATCCCCGGTGTGTTGGTTGGTACGGTGGTGTGTAGCGGATGGATATTTAGGTGGGCCGGTTTACATTTCATTATTTGTATCTAATCATGTGATCATAAATGATTATTATTTGATCTGTTATGAAAATGGGCTTTTGGCCAAATATGACTTAAATGGGCCTATGGCCATATATGTAATTAATGGGCTTAAAGGCTTAATCAAATGGGCTTTTTAATGTATGTGTTATACATTGAGTTTATGACTCACCCCTTTTGTGGGATAAACTTTTCAGATGATTCATAGAGCGATGGATCGGGTCAGCAAGGATTTCGAGGTGGCCAATGCTCAAATAATGAAGTTTGGAAATTTTCCTACTTAAACTTATTAAGTTATTTTTTATTATTTAGACTTGATTATGGGTTTGCCAATTTTATGTAATAAGGCCACTATAAACTATCTTTAATTTTGTGTTTGGAATTATTTTTATTTTTCCATGAACAATAACTATTAAATAACTAAATAGTTTTCGATAAATAAAAATTTAAAATGTTTTTGTCACTATCATTATATATATATATATATATATATATATGTGTTTTAAAATAATTTCCTTAAATGTGGTTTTCTTTTGATTTATCAATTCCTCCTACAAGTAATGTTTTAAAAGATATAAATTTTACTTTACAAATTTATTTTAGCCTAAAATGTTAAGTTAATCTGTTTTCTACAAAATCATCAAGTTTTTCTTAAACAAAAATGAGAATTCGCTATAGATTTACTCGAGGAACGTACCAAATCCGGTTAGGCTTTTTGGGCCGGGTTTGGGGTGTTTCATCATCCAAAGTCAATGTCTCTAAATTCTTTACTTCTTCAATTGTAGTCACATTAGCTTCCCACGATTTAGGTAAGCTCCGAAGCATCTTTTTACCACCTCTTCATTCGGATATGTCATCCCATAAGACTTTAATCTATTGATGATGATAGTAAACCAATTGGACATCGCATTGATATCTTCTTCAGGCTTTATTTTAAAGGTTTCGTAATTCAAAGTAAGAATTACCTTAGACTTCTTTACTTGGTTAGTACCTTCATGTGTAACTTTAAGCTTATCTAATATCTCCTTGGCATTGGAACAAGATGATACTCTAACATATACTTCCAGGTCAAGTGCATAAGATATGGTGTGCATAGCCTTGGCTTTCAACTGAATACACCTTTTATCTTACTCATTCATTATTTCTTACTTTTAGGAATAAAGAGCCCTCCTTCTTGCTTGAGAAGTACGAAGATGTCTCATACGAAATGATCATTTGCTTATATAAACAACATCATTCTTATCCTCCAATAGGAATAGTTGGCACCATTGAAGTAAGGAGGCTTTGAGATATCCAAGAAAAACTAAACTGGATGTAGATGTCATCTCTTGTGAATTAATTGGCTGAAAGTTTAGCTACTTCAAAGATCTTCTCTTGGTTGTACAAATATCAAATTGAGACTAGCTCTGATACCAATTGGTAGCTCAAATAATCAAATTGAAATTACCAAGAGGGGTGAATTGGATTTTTAAAATTTTGTGGATGCTAGAGAATAAGGATAGAAAAAATTTAACACAAGAATTAAGAGTTGTTTGACCCCAATTTCCTACTCTACTACCTTAGCTTTCCACTACTAAGGATTTTCTCAAATTCATTAATTTGATAACCTTTTAGGATAAGGTTTAATCTTATAATGTCTATTAAGGCTTCGGTAGAAACCTTAATACACAAACCCTATCAAAGATACAAAAATAAGCAAATAAATAAATAACCCTTACAAGATCAAGGTGTTTGCCAATAAAGCAAAAGTACAAATAAGAACACTTGAGCTGATAGAATAACAATGAAGCTTACAAGTGTATGTAAGAAAAGTATGAAAAATTGAGTACAAAGGTTGTTTGATTGATCTTTAAGTTTGCATATATTCTTTCTTATAATTGTAGGACCTTTGGAAACTGGTATTCATACCCACTAATTGATTTCCATTCGTTGTGGTTGTTAAAGAATTAAATAAAGCTGTTGGGGATGAAAATATCGGATCATTAAATTTACCTATAACAAAAGGTATCGATACTTTTTCTACGAGTATCAATACTATTAGCATTTAATGCATGTGTCAGCGACCGTTAAAGTTAGATTACAATGATACCAAAGATATTTTATTGATACCTAGTAGATGGTATCGATTTTTTGAATAGGTATTGATACTTTTTGTGATTGTTTGAAAAATCAAGTTAGAATGCAAAAATGGTACCGATATCAATAGATGGTATCTATAAAAATACAATACGTGTCGATATACTTTGGAAGGAATCGATACTTTTTGCTTTTTTTCAAAAAAAAAGTCAATAAGCAAGTTTGGTATCGATATAGAAAATGGTATCAATAAAAATTATATGGGTACCGATACTTTTTGAAAAATATCGATACTTCTTGTAGGGAGCAGTTTTTCAATCGGTTTGAGAATGTTTCAATTGAGTTAAAGAGTTTAAAATTGTTTTTGAACTTTGTCCAAAATTTTCTAAGTGTTCAAATTATTTTCTAATATGTTTGGAAGTCTTGAAATGATTTTTATGATTTGAACTTTATAATTTCTTTTTTCAAAAATAAACTTTATTCAAATTTTTTTTTTGTTATATCAAAATAATTTATCAATATGAAGCTTAATTTTAGTAAAATAAGTATTTTTACACATGTTTTAGTGTTTTAATGATCCATAAGGCCAATTTGGGCTACGGGTATGACTAATGGATTATTTGAGTGTGTAGGGCATCAATTTGGGCGTGTAGGGGATCAATTTGGGCTTAAGTATGCAAGGAACAATAGTCGTGTCGAAAAATCAACATCCAATGCCGCGACACTGAACTTCGAAGCATTAAGGACTGAAAACAAGGTTGACGTCGTGACGTAGGGATCTTGGCGTCGCGATGAGAGCATGACTAAAAAATGATGTCAGCGGTCACATGAACAAAATATAAAGCTGTAATTTGATTATTAAACCAAGGGTATTTTAGGGATAAATTACTTTAATGTTGCCCTAGGTTTTGCCTATATATACACTTTTATAATCTCATTAGAGAGTGGAAAAAATTAGACATTGTTCATACTTAAATAGTTTTCTTTTATTTTTGTTTGGTCAGGATTTTCCTTATTCAGATGTGAAGATGGTTGCGAGCGGAGATTGCTTCAAAGCCTCCCATATATTTATTCAAGAGCTTTCTCCTACTTCTTGTTCTTTTATTTATATTTTCATTAACTTGATCAATTATCGTTTGTATGAATAATTGAATAAATTGTGTTTTATTTATATGTAGCATGTTTTGGTTATGGAATTGTTTAATTGATTAAGTAATTTAACGAGTGGATGTTGAGTAGTTAGCAAATTAATGAGGGTTTCTCTTAAGAATTAATTGGTATAAATTCATGTTTAATTAAACCTTAAGATTGATGAACCTAGAAAGTAATATAGGTAAATGGATTGAGAAACGAGGTTATTTAGTAAATCGTGGATTTATCATGGTTAGGAAAGTAAGGCCGAGAGGTACTATTGTCTAGTTAATAATTAATTCATCATTAAAACCTGAGTTCTTCTATTAATTACAACCATTGAAGCAAGTTCATCTTCTATCGGTTAACTGAACTTAGGCTAAAGCTCGCATTATTGACACTAGGAATAGGAAATTTCATTAGGTTAATTTAGGTGTTTTGATTTGATTAGTTTAATAAATAATATAATTTGGATTCACACTACTAACTTGTAAATTGATTAGATTAGTAATTAATTTAGCAATAATTTCTCCAATAGTAATACATTGGGTACTATCCTCAAAATACTTATCAGTGTTCTGTTGTAACACAAATCTATGTTACAATTGGACATGTTCGCTTGTAGATAGCACACTTAATTTATATCTATTTTTTTGCACAATTTTAACTCTAAAAGTTCGCACGTTTGGACGTGGTCAAGGAGTCTCTAACGTTTGGACAAGCTAAGCTGACGAGGATGAAGGATTTAAGGTCAGTTTCTGTACTCTGCCTTTGGGTGATTGATGATCTTGGGTTACGTGTATGATTTGTGTCTATGTCTTTTCTGAGTTTTTTGAATCTGCAGTTGTGTATGAATATGGTGTATAAGTATGTTGTGCATGCATAACATTGTGTAAGTATGTTCACTGGATGTCAAATGTTTGTAAATTGATGTATTAATAAATGGCGTACTATATGCTATAGTAATAAGTACAATGACTTAAGTGAAATGCATGTTTATTATGTGCAGAGTATGGAGGGAGTTACATTGTTGGGATAGTAAAGATAGGAAATTGGTGTAATGGAGGAATGGGAGGATTAAAAAGGGATACAAAAGAGTTTGGTGGCATCATGGAATCGTTATCAACTGGTGCTTCGGGGCGACACCGTAACAATGGTATATAGGTCCTTCGAGGTGACATTGTGCAAACAGTATATAGGTCCTTCACAGTGACACATCGAAAGGGGTTTTTGATTCTTGAAATCAAAAGCTCATGGTTAAGCTATGACATGATCTAATGGTGAATAGGTACACCTTGTGGCAAAAATGGAGTCTACCAAGATGGCGAATAGGGAGCCTATCAGGCCATAAAAGGGAAGGTTACTGTATGACTTGTGTGGTGAGTAGTTTGACGGGATGATCATTGTGTCTGAAAACACAAGTAAGCGTACTAAATAATGGGATCCGCCAAAATGTGAAGGTAAGAGAACTGATAGAAGCGTCTTAAATGTGGCTTATGTAGAAGGAATGAGTATTTCCTTCGAGGAAAGTGTAAATAATAGTCTGCCAGAGTTTATGTAGAATCATCACTAGTTAAGTGTTTACGAAATAGTTCATTGAATTTAATATACTAAGTGGTAATTGATAAAAAGGTCACCAGAAAAGTGGGAAGCCCACCAAAAGCCAATTTGAAGGGATATCCGTCGAAACTATACCATTGGTAAAGTCCAGCAGAGATTTACAAAGAAAGAGGATGTCCGTCAAGCCTATGTAGTGAGGGGAAAGTCCGCAAAGACTATCAAATGAGGAAGTCCGCCAAGGACAATCTAAATAAGAAATCGAGAACTATCTATTAATTGAAGCATTTTAGTAAAGTGGTCTAAAGTGGAAAAGCCCTATGGGACTACCTTACAAGTACGGGTTCACAAGGAAAAAGGGTGTTTATTTATTAGCCAAACCTCATACTCAAGACTGCAAATGAAGATGTTGGATTGGGCTATCCTTATGGTCTATGCAAAGGCTAAGTGAGGACAAGATAGTCGTTGGGGTAATCTGGTAAACATATGTTGGGTTGGTGTGGAATGAATGGAGCGGGGTAAGGATCTACCGTTGTGGCAAAGACAATTTAAAGTCTGCTAATAGTAGCCGACAATCCACATATTTGTCTATATGGTTGCCTTTAAAGTGTCAACCAAGAAAGGTAAATTGGAAGTCTGAGATGAAGCTGGACAGGGTCAAGTCCCAAAAGAAATTGATATTGGGTAGAGCACACTTATGATTAAATCAGGGGATATGTCTGCCAACTATTAGTTCAGAGAAATAAAACAATCTGTTACGCTAGAGAAAAAACGGAACTTCCCTACGATACTAAGGGAGATTAAATTTGGTACTTTTATTCTTATTCCTTGAAAATATAGAGTCTTTATAATGAAATGTTGCATAGAATCTCACTAAGTTCATCTGAACTTACAATTGTACTACCTTGTATGTAGGAACAAGGATTGTCGGAGACGTTATGGGAAGGGCCCAAGCCAAACACCATCAAATTCATGCATTGGGCATTGAAGTTGTTTAATGTGTATAGATGGGCACCCTTAAAGGCTATGCCTCGGGGTAGGATAGTGTATGGTTTCGAATTAAATTTGACATCGTAGTAAGTGTAAATAATAGGGCCTCGTACAAAAATTGACTGTAAAACTTTAAATACTTGTATAATAGACAATTTATTTAAAATTAGTTTTCGAAACATGCTGATAATCATGGTTTTGAAATAAATTGCACAGTAAATGTGGGATCACAATTCATTGTTGTCTAAATTTATAATTAAAATAAGTTTGAAAGGCGGATTTTATAACTCAAGTTAATTGTGACACCTATTACTCGGACCCAACGATCGAGTTGGGTAAAAGGTATTTCATTTACGGTATTTATTGAAAAACAAAATAGTTTAAGCTTAAACCATAAATTTGTACCTAAATTGTACATTTTTTTTTTCTCATTTTGATACCCTTTTTTTTTCTCACTAGTGGTTTCTAAACTAATTTTCCCAAGTTGGTACCTCCGTTGGTCCTATAGTTGGTCAAATCATTAAGTCTATTTTAAAAAAGGGCTTAACCTACAAATTGGTTCTTGAATTGTGCCTTGGGGTGTGCAAATTTCGAGTAAAACCAAATTAATTCGGTCAAGGGTCAGTTAATAATTTTTTGGAAGTTCGATTAACAGTTAATTCGGTTCAAAAACAGTTAATTAACCGAATTAACTGAAAATTTATATTTTTTATATACATTATACATATATTAAATTTGATTAATTCAATTAATTTGGTTAATTGTTTATATGTTTTATACTTGTTTTAACCAAAAATATATATATAAATTTCGGTTAATTCGGTCTTAACCAAAAAAAAATATAAATTTCGGTTAATTCAGTTAACCGACCGAATTAACCGAAAAAGTTCAATTCGATTAATTTTTTTGAAAAAAAATTCGGTTCAGTTAACGGTTAAAAGATTAAAAGGGTCGGTTAATTCGATTAATGGTAGTTCGGTTGGTTAATAGATTGAACACCCCTAATTGTGTCTTTTTCTTTTCATTTTTATACCTAAACATTTTTTTGTCATGAATGGTACCTAATATACATTTTCTTTTTCTAGTTGGTACCTCTCTTAAATCAATTGTTAATCAAACCGTTAAATTTATATATATATATAAAGATAACCGATGAAAAATTGCCATGTGGCCAAAAGGCAAAATAGTATATATATATATATATATATATATATATATATTTATATATTCTTATAAAAAACTACCTTTTATAATAAAAAATTTTCTATTACCTCAAAGAATATTATTTTCTTAAAATAAATTAATAATATATACTTAACAATTTATCACCTACATAACGGGTGTCACATAAGATGAAAATTTCTTATACAGTTCTTTTAATATTGTGATATTAGTATAATCTTAAAAATTTGTCATCTATTGCAACACACCAAAATTTTAGATATCGGAATTCACAAAAATTGAGTAAAATATAATGAGGTTTAATGATAATTAAATATTGTAAAATGAATTTAATTAAATATTGTAAAATGAATTTAATTAAATATTGTAAAGTGAATTTAGTACGAGAGATATAATTCTTGGTATTAGATTTTTTTTTTTAGCAGTTATTGGGCCCAATAATTAAATTATTTAATTGAGAATTTGAAATTTAAGGATTAAATTAAAAAAGAGTTTAGATGTGACAGTTATATGTAGGAAATAGCCTAAAGGCTTGTTAGCTAACTCCCTCGAGTTCTTTTTTCAGCCCGTTTCACGTATTTTTCATAATCCCTAATATATTTTGGAGTCATTATATCTTTGATGTGCATGAATTTGAACCTAGTCATTAGATCTTTGATTTGCAGTAATGGCTTTTTGAAGGTGAATCTGTTTTTGCAAAAGATGATTCTTTTTTAAGAAAACCAAGGAGTCTAATGTGTTTTTAACCTATTTTTATTTTTATTTACTTGGCTTCTTAGATTCATTGGCACATGCTACTGGACAGAAATTATGCATTGATGTTCAGGGTATCTGGTTACTTGAGTTCTTCATTTTGACCTTTTCAAATATATTTTGCAGGGTACCTTTTATTAATTTAAATTTTTTTGCATATTTTTTGACTTATAATTGTTGAAACCATTTTTTTGAAAACGAGAATTGACCAGGGTTTTGAAAACGAAAATAAAACAGGAGTCGCCATCGATCTTTGTTAGGTGTGATCGAATCACCTTTATTTTAATAAAACGTTTTGGTTCACTAAAATGGCATTTTTGGGCTACGAAATTCGAGAAAATGGGATCGGGAGTCAGTTACGTGCGATGAAGGATTAGCACCCTCGTCACGCCCAAAATTGGTACCAAATTGATTAATTAGTATCTTAATGTCGAAAGTTGAAAACCGAGAACGAATTTAAAATACGATCCTTTTATTAGTGTTCATTTTTTAAAAACGCATAAATTGAATTGAAACGAGCTTCAAAGGCTCATTAGTCCCGAGATAACGAAATGCCGTGTCCCGTAAGTTAGGATACGACCTTTAAAACCCTCGAGAACACGGTCACCTTTAAATTTTCGAAACTTAATATTTTGAAATTTAAAAGGATATTTAGTCATTTAGATTTAACGAAAAAATCAAAACCCCGTAAGTTAGGGTACAGTTTCTCGAATCCCCGAAACGCGAAATATTGCCTTTGTTTCCTTTTTTAAAGATTTTTCTTTTAAAACAATAGCTGGTACAATATTTGAATGGCATGTGTTATTTAGTTATTTGGTCAAACAGAAAAATGCAACCTAGGACGTTAGGGTACAATTTCTCGAATTTCTAAAAACTAAGTATTGTCTTATTTCAAGAGGTTTTCAAATAAGTAATTTTAAAACCGATTCCAAATATTTAGTTTGAAATTGGATGAAAATTAGAGTGAAATCATAATACAAGAATACGGAACAAAGACATAACAAATAACATGAAATAAAGATACATAACAATATCACTCCTACAAAAAAATAAATAAATTGTTATATATATATAGCTATAAGTCATCTAAACTAGCACATTACACCATATGAATATTAATATCCACATTTAAAAGATAACAAATCAACAGCAAATACCAAATAATAAGAAATAATAAATCTTAAACAAAAAGAATTTGAAATTGTCAATGTACAATCAATAAAATATATATAAAAATAATTTAAAACCAAGTACAAGAGTTTAACACACAAAAATATATTATATTAAATAATGATATACATAGATTTTGAAATGAATATATTATATATAAAAATGTTATATGATACAATTTGAAACAAACTTTATAAATAATGAAAATCTAATAAAATTATGTATATAACATATAACAATGCATGTAAAGTATTTAAAATCCATATAAAATTCCAAAATAAATTATATATATACAATAAAATGTTAATGATTTAAAAGAATATAAGTAATGAAAATCATAATATACAAAAGAATGCATAAATTGATAAAAATGATTTAAAGTATATACCAAAAATATATATGCATATATGAATAGCAAAATCTATATGATATGAAATTAATAATATACAAAATAATTTAAAACATAATAGATTGGTTTTAAGATAATAATATATAAAAATACATACAAGTAATATATATATATATATATATATATATATATATATAAGAAGATTTGTAATATATATATAGATATATATAATAATATTTGAAATAAGCTATGATAAAATACGATATTTTAAAGAAATAAATTATATATAATAAATTTAAAAGAAAAAACATATATAAATAAATATGTTTAAAAAGAAAAAAAACTATATATATAAATGATCTTAAAAAATATAAACAAATTTTTATAAAGTCAATAATGTATATATAAAATGAAAATAAAATTTTCTACATAAATTATATGTGCATGTGTAAAATAATACTATATAAGAATATTTAAATTAAATATTCTACAAATCCCTAAACAAAATGAAAGAAAATGAATTTTAAAATAAAAACTATATAAAATATATACAATAAAAATATATATGCAAATGAAACAAGTTAAAATAATGTAAAATCGTAAATAATTCAAAGTAATATATTAAAACATTTTAGAAAAACATGAAGAATAAATAAATTCAAAAGAATAAAAGAATTACAAAAATTAAAATAAAGAGATTCAATTGAAATAAATATAAAATAGAGAGGGAAATCCATAAAATAGAAATTGGGGTTTAAACGCAAAGCGCACAACCAAATAAAGACCAAAAACATAATTATCCCAAGCTCCTGAACACTAACGTTCAAATGTGGATTAAATTAAAATAGACGCAAAACTCGAGGGAAAAATTTAAAAAAGAAAAATGCAAAACGGGATCTGATCGAATAGCGCTGCAAAAGGGAAGGCCCCGTCGCAAAAATTTCCCCTTGAGGAAAAACGTATGGTTACCTCCCAAAGCCGAACCGCGCCGTTTCACTCAATGTTTAAAAGGCCCAAATTTTTTGAAAACCACATTTAACCTTAAACATTTTTTTTTTAAAAAAGAGCAGCCATTCAAACCCTTTCTCTCCCTCTCATCTCCCCGACCAAAGGGGGTTCATCAGTCTTTCACTTACTGCCCGTCGCACCACCATCGTATTCGGTGGCCGATGTTGCGCAGAGATGGGCCTTTAGCCACGTTTCAAGATGCGTTTGAAGGTTTCGTCTTTAAATCCCCACAAACACCGAAACCACGAGTCCCTTTGCCCCCCTTTAGCCCGATTTCGGCACTGAAAAGGGGGTTCCGACGACGGAGAGGTATATTTTTCCTTTTTTAATCATTTGTAAAAGTTTTAAAATAATAAATAATAAATAATAAAAAACAGCAGTAGATAAGAATAAAACCAAAAAACGAAATCAACCTTTAACTTCTATTCTTGTTTTTATTTCTGATGATCGTAAAAAATTTGAAAAAAAATAAAAGTGGGTTCATTTCGGTTTATATAACCGATTTACAATGATCTATTTTTGTTTGTTTCTATTTTGTCCTCTGTTATTCTTTGTTTTTGCTTCTTTGTTTCTTTTTGCTGCCTTCTGTTGCGTGTTTTTGTTTTGCAGGCGACGTCAGAGGCGTGCGAGGAGGCAGATGGATAGAGGGCGCTGATAGGTCGACGGTCGCGGCGCTAAAGGTAGGCTAGGGTTTCAGCTTTTTTGAAACGTTTGGCTATTGGGTCAAGTGGACTTGCGGTAAATTTAGGTTTGAGTTTGTATTTGGGCTTCGAGTCTGTTTTGAGTTAATTTGGGTTGGTTTGTAAATGGACACTTATTCTGGACTGCTTAATTACTTATTGTTTTAAGTTAATTTTACTTCATTGACTTAGGCCAAAATTGGCTATTACAATAATCTTATCTTTTGAAAATCTTTATGCATGTATAATTTTACAATGTTTTAAAATAATAGACATTTAAAAATTAAAAGGTAATTTGTTTGAAAAACATTTGAAGTTCCTTTTATTTAATTTTTTTGTTATATGATAATTAATAAAAATATGTTTTATTCATTATATAATGTATTTATTTTTATTGGATTTGCATGAAATTTAATTCCATTGTTAAAAGTTATTAAAAAGTCCTATCATTCACTTAATTCATGTAATTTAATTGTTTGAAAACCGCTTAAGGTATACAACTTTGGTGAGTAATTTAGTAATAATTAAATTTTATATATTTATAGCTATTATTACATATCTATAGCATTAATTACCGGAAAGTTATATGGTCTAATAATATTTTTGTGTTTTTATTAAGTAATTTGTGATTTTGAGATGTTATCAAATTAGAGATGTTAACATACCTAAAAGTTGTCAAAATGTTAAAATTACAAAAATAAATTATTAATTTCTATATTTTAATAAGCATATAAGCACATACTCACAAAAAATATTGTCAAAATAATACAATTCATTTAGAATTCTTGTAGGTAGGTAAGTTGTTTGTCACATCCCAAAATAAGACTAGAAGAAATAGGGATAAAATTTAGAATTTTCTTTTTTAAAAACATGATAAGAGAGTTAAAATGCCTTAAAATTTATATGTTAAAATTTAATAAGAATGAGTTTGTTAGTTTAATGGGATCAAACTTAAAATCATTGTGTACAATCAATGTACTAGAAAATAAGAAATCAATATAGGTGAACCCCTTAGAAATTGTACGTGAACCCTAACTATATAAAATGTGAACCATAAATGTTTAGTTATGCGAGCCCTACTAATTTATGATGAGCCAACCTTGTATTTGCGAAACCTAGGTGTGCAAACCCAATATGTGCGAACCTTAGTTGTGTGAACCCTTATGTGCGAACCCAGATATGTTAGCCTTAATGTGCAGATCTTTAAGGTGTCAACCTTGTAGGTGCGAACCTTATGTGCAAACCGTGATATGCGAACCCTATATGTTGTATTGTGCGAACCTTAGGTGAATATGTGTGAACATTACATGTTGTACTATGCAAACCCTAGGTGAGTATGTGCCTATATGTTGTATTGTATGAACTCAATATGTGTTAACATGCGAACCCTAGATGTTATATATGCGAACCCTATATGTTTATTACGCTAAAACTCTATATATGCAAGTGTAAACCATGCGACTAGTTATGCGAACCCTAGGTAATTAATATCCTAAACCTAGGTAATATGCGAACCCTAGATATATGCGAGCTTATATGTGAACCTGTATATGTGTTAGATAACTGTAACACCCACAACCCGTGTCCGTCGCCGGATTAGAGTTACGGGCATTACTAACTCAATTATTCCACGCTATGCTATCAACTCATACCCGCCTACCCAATGCTCATTCATCTACCTAACCAAAACCATTTGCAATGATACACATCCAATCCATATGCAAACCAATTACTCATTCAATTCATATCAATCAAATAATCATTAAAACATTAGTTGCATACATGATACTATTCCTATTCGCCTTTTCCATAAATTTAGATTCTACACCATGTTCCAATCAGCCATCTTGTGTATACACATCAATGGTTATGCTTATATACCCTATTGGATATATCAAGAGATCAAGGATAATATAAAACACCCCAAGTACATGATCATATATCCTTTTGACTGTACTAATACAATTCCCATATCACATTCGGCACTTGATGATATGTATATTATATTTGCTAGAACATACATGATTTAATTTAGTACATATCACTTAATACAATTCACTCATAACTAAAAAAACTGTAGCATTTAAATTCCATACTAAGATTATATCAAGACCGAACATACATAGATGCTAACAACATGATCAAGCATAACCAATTCATTCCCAAGTATAGAAGTATAGCCATTTTCGCATGGCATTTGTATGTACATTTGCAAAATAACATGTAGACTTGTTCTAGGAAAAAGCTAGCTTATACATGCCATAATATTAAGTTCATTTACAAAAGAGTACCAAAAGTTGATAGTGTGCTTGACTTCGACGGGGATTTCCGAGTTTAAGCTGCGACTTCTAGATCTAAACACCAAGAAATAAACATTCCAAGTAAGCTTAGATAGCTTAGTAAGTTTAAGCATGAAGGTAAAGTACACAAATATGCATTACATCATTTCTTTAGTTTTCAAACTAACTATAGAATAATTCAATCTATAAACATGTAGCCAAAACTATCATTCATCAATCCCATATTCATTTAATCCCAATTCAATAATCAAAGTAACCATATAGTCACATGCTTCATAGCCAATTTAAATTAACTTACTTAAATTCGCATTAAAATGATGAACCATTCGCCAAACATACCTGACGTCATTATTTACTTTTAATAATTGCTTCTATTCTTATCTTTTACCGATCTACACACACGATTGCTCGGTGATGCTATCTTCGCTTTACAGTGCCTTTCAACCGATATCGCACACACAAGTGCTTTTCAATCTATCTACTTTTACGATTGCTCGGTTTATAATTTCGCACACATAGTGCTTAGACAACCGATCTCGCACACACAGTGCTCGGTGTATAAGTTCGCACACATAGTGCCACCAATCCCATGTTTCCTCACAAAGAAATACATATATGTACTAATCTTCATTCATATATACACATTTAATTAATTAGGGATTCACAAATAACTCATTTATTCATATATATATATATGCACATCACATTCGGCTCACACTTAACATACATTTAACACATATTCACCATCTTCAAAAGATCATCTCTAGTATCATCATTATCAATAACCATCTTGTATTGCATATATACATATTCAACAACTCAATTAAATCAATTTTACTTATACATTTATCAAGTATAACATTCGACCATTTCATGCTAAATCCATCTTCACATTCGGCAACATGATAATTAACTTCCTTAAAATCCTTCAACATATGCGCATAGTATAAAATAAAATTCAATTAAATCCAATTGCTTAAAAGTTACCTCGATAGTTGTCAAATTAAGCTTCCCGGCTACTCATTTAATTTAGACTTCCCCCGATTCGTTTCCAAATCTTTCCTTCCTTGATCTAAACAAAGTTCGAAAAGTGTAACACCCCAAACCCGACCCATGAGTCCTGATCGGATCTGGTATGTCACGGAGTAAAATGATTTGATACATTTTGAGTGTCTGGTGAAAACTTGATAAATTATGGTTAAGGTATTAAAACAGTGTTTGATAAAACTCAGGAGGGGTTGATTTTTTGCAAACAAGGTTGTGCTGAAAACCTTTGGAAACATTTGATCATTTATTTAAAGAACTTTCAAAATCATGGTTGACTTGGAGAATTTTGCAACCCGATGGTAACATCTTTGAAAACCCGTAGAAGTTATTAAATTTGAAAATGTTGCTTTTAACCGATTCACTTAACATTAATAATTTCGTTTATAATTTAGTATAAGTAAAGCAAAACTACTAGGTAATCGTCCAAATAATAATTAGCGGCCTTATTACAACCCAAAATAAAAATTTAGCAAATAAATGAACTTAAACAGTATTAAATAAATTCCCAAATCCAAGGAACAAGCATGGTCGCCTCGAGTCCCCTCCGGCTCCATCTCCGCGATCTACTCATCAGCAAAATAATATGGGAAGGGGTGAGTCACCAAGACTCAGTGTGTAAATCCCCCGCCCGGGAATGCAACTCATACACAAATTATTAATAGACATGCAAACATGCATCCCAACTAACCATCCGTACTCCTTTAACTACCCCGTGTGGTCAAAACCACTGGTGGTCAAAATCACTGGTGACTAGAGTCACAAATCAAGTGATGGGGCCAACCCATCGTGTGGTCAAAACCACTGATGACCATAGGTCACAATTTATCAATATGTGGTCAAAACCACTTGTGGTACCAAACCACTGGGACTTAGTCACAATTTATCAACGGTGTGGTCAAAACCACTGGTGACCGAAGTCACAATTAATCTGATGGGGCCAACCCATCTTATGGTCAAAACCACTGGTGACAGTCCATAAAGATCATCCCCCTCCTCTCATCAATCCC
The DNA here is from genome assembly GCA_025506655.1 of Gossypium rotundifolium. Classification (NCBI taxonomy): domain Eukaryota; kingdom Viridiplantae; phylum Streptophyta; class Magnoliopsida; order Malvales; family Malvaceae; genus Gossypium; species Gossypium rotundifolium. The sequence continues at coordinate 81,412,592 of CP106729.1, read as the reverse complement.
ACCATCATCATGCTTACATAATAATTATCATAATTCCATATATCATGCATTTATGTATAGCATAGCATTCAACAGCATGTGATGGCATACTCAAGTATACATCATAGATCACGTAATAGGGGACTTACCTGGAATCCATGCTCATGTCCACAAGCAAATCACTACCACAATGATTAAAAAGGCAATAATATAGCAATATTAACTAATAAATTGTGTAAAGAGTTTTACACACCTGTTACTAACGCGAATCGTAGATCCCGAAGATTCGATCTACTGTGCTAGATCCTTTGACCCTATATTCGGCCAACAACAAGGTTAGTGACATAGGCCTATTTGGCTATACTAATAATCCCGAAGGATCAATTGTACCTGAAATATGGCCTTTGGCCGAATATGCTTAACCACTTACCAAACTTACCGAAATCCCAAAATTGTCACTTGACTTGTCGAGATCCCTACCAAAACACTTGTTAAAATCAGCTTGCACACTTATACATAATCAAGGCCCTTGACCGAATAGTACTTACCACCTTATCTCAGGGAATCAAATCCCGAAAGCTTCCTTCAATCGGCTTAAAGTCCTTCCCTTGATGACTATCTCGGCCTTTAACCACCACAAGTCGGCACTACTTGGTGATGTTAGGGGTTTCGGCTTATGCCCTTTATGGTAGGGGATATTCAGCTAGCAACACAAATGGAAGGTGAAATTTTGAGTAGAAGAGGGGGTAGGTTCGGCCAAGTAGAAGAAAAAGAAGCTAAGAATTTTGAAGAATTTTGGCAATATGTCTAGGGAGAATTCGGCCAGCAACAATTGGAGAGAAAGAAAAGAAATAATTTTGATGAATTTTTGGCACCTCCCTAATGTGATAAAACCGATTGTAGATGGCCCCAAGGAGTCCTATATTCGGCCATCTCCCCTCTTTTTGTGATAATTTTTAACTTTTAATTATCACCCATAAAATAATATTTATCTACTATTTTATCTCCTAGCTACCCCTTCAAAATAAAAGAAAAAATAAACTAACAACACTACTCTTCCAGCCGAAAATTAAAAGGAAAACAAAGTTTATCCTTATCACATTAAGAGTCCCACATGCAGGCCATCAGCTCCTTCTCCCTTCACTTGAGCTTGAAAAAATAAAATACCAACTGCTGCTCCCTTGGTTCGAACATAGGACCTGATGGAGCAACTGCACCAGCCTTCTAACCATTACGCTTAAGGTGTGTCTTTGTGACATAACCTTGTCACAAATTCTTTTAAGAGCTCCTTTGCTAGCTTCCCTTTGCTTTAACGCCAAAGCAAAATAAAAGCACCCATTGCTACCCATGCTACTCGAACATGGGACCTCTTTACCGCAGCTCTTTAACACGTCCCCAGCCACTTTACCATTTCGACTTTCATGTCATAACCCGCACCCTTTTATTTTTAAGGCTTTCTTAGCCCATTACCCTAAACATAACGCAAAAAGTAAAGCGCCGCTCCAGCAGCTCGAACCCAAGACCTGCGCCCATCGTCACCTCCAAGCTCTTAAGTGGCGCATGAAAGCCACTTTGCTAATTTATTCCTTGTGCCATGCTTCTCCCGAAATTTCTCTTAACCCCTATCTCACCTAGCTCCCTCCTCTTAAGCACTAAAAAGAAATTTCAGCCCTAAGTCAGACCTAGCTCGGGGTTATGACTAGACCCTAAAACATGTCAAATAATCATAGTATTCATTTCTTCAAGCACACACATGGGAAAAATAATTAAATTACAAACAACCCCTGATTTAAGATGTTACAGTTCTACCCCCTTAAAATAATTTCGGCCTCGAAATTACGGATCAGAAGAGCTGGGGGTATTGCTGCCGCATCACATCCTCGGGTTCCCATGTGGCCTCCTCCGTACCATGGTTTCGCCATAGCACTTTTACCAAGGGTACTGACTTCCTCCTTAAAACCTTGACATCTCGATCCAAGATTTGTACTGGCTCCTCCTCGAAAAACAAGTCCGAGTTCACCTCAATTTTTGCAATCGGCACTACGTGTGATGGATCTGATCGATAGTGCCTCAGCATCGAAACATGGAAGACATCATGGGTCTGGCTCAATTTTGCCAGCAACTCAAACTGGTAAGCTACCGGTCCTACACGTTTCAACACCGTGTACGGTCCGATAAACCTAGGGCTTAGCTTGCCCTTCCGGCCAAACCTCAGCACCTTCTTCCAAGGTGATACCTTCAAGAAGACCTTATCACCCACTGCATATTCAACCTCTTTGCGCTTAAGATCGGCGTAGCATTTCTGCCTGTCCGACGCCTTCTTAAGACGAGCCGAATTACTCTAACCTTATCCTCCGTCTCCGCTACTAACTCTGGACCCAACATCTGATGTTCTCCTAGTTCCATCCAACATGCAGGAGTACGGTATTTTCGACCATCAAATACTCATATGGTGCCATCGAATACTCGCTGATAACTATTGTTATAAGCGAACTCGCATAAAGGTAGGTACTCTTCCCAACTACCACGAAGTCCAAAACACGACCTCTTAACATATCTTCCAACACTTGGATTACCCTCTCAGATTGTCCATCAGACTGCGGGTGAAAAGCCATGCTGAAATTCAACTTCGTGCCTAACTCCTGATGTACAGCCTTCTAGAATCTCGACATGAATCGGGATCTCGATCTAAGATAATGGACACTGATATTCCATGCAACCGCACTATCTCTGCGATATACAACTTAGCTAACCTTTGAAGCGAGTAGTCAACCCTTACCGGTATGAAAAGAGCCGACTTAGTCAATCGGTCTACTACCACCCAAACTGCATCTTTCTTACTGCGCGTAAGGGGAAGCCCACTTACGAAATCTATAGTAATCTCCTCCCACTTCCACTGTGGAATCTTTCTGATCGTATATGACCACGATGGTAAGCGATGCTCAGCTTTAACTTGCTGGCATGTCAAACACTTGCCCACTAACTCGGTTACTTCCCGCTTAAGACCCGGCCACCAAAACTGCTCCCTTAAATCCCGATACATCTTGCTGCTTCCCGGATGCATAGCGTACGGACTGCTATGAGCTTCTTTAAGGATTCGCTGCCTCAAATCATCATCCTTAGGCATACATACTCTCCCCTGAAAATACATCACTCCATTACTACCCAAGTTGAACCCTTCGGCTTCACCGCTCTGTACTTGCAACCTCCGAGTACTTAAAGCTTCATCGGTCATCTTCCTTTCTTTAACCTCATCAATCCACGATGGCTTCACTTACAACTCTACCAAAAGGCTCCCATCCTCATAGAGACTTAGGTGAGCAAACATTGCTCGCAAATCTGCTACCACCTTTCGGCTCAATGCATCAGCTACCACATTAGCCTTACCCGGATGGTATTCGATTGAGCGATCATAGTCCTTGACAACTCAATCCACCTCCATCACGCCTCAGATTTAAATCTTTCTGAGTCAAGAGGTACTTCAGACTCTTGTGATCCATGTACACTACCGACTTCTCCCCATATAGATAGTACCTCCAAATCTTCAAGGCGAAAACCACAGCAGCCAATTCCAAATCATGTGTCGGGTAGTTAGCTTCGTGAGGCCTCAACTGTCGTGACGCATAAGCGACCACCTTCCCTTCTTGCATTAGCACACACCCTAAACCAGTATGCGATGCATCACAATACACAGTGAACTCCTTTCCTGCCTTAGGCTGAATCAAGACTGGTGCTTCCGTCAAAATCCTCTTCAGCTTATCGAAACTCTCTTGCTGCTTCTCAGACCACACAAACGGAACTCCTTTCCTCGCAGACTTAGTCAGCGGTCTTGCAATTAAGGAGAAATTTTCCACAAATCTCCTATAATATCACGCCAACCCCGAAAACTCGAATTTTCATGGCGACTTTGGTGGTTTCCATTCCAATACTCCCTCAATCTTACGGGATTCACCACGATTCCTCATTTGAAACAACATGCCCTAGAAAGGTTACCTCCTTAAGCCAAAACTCACACTTCTTTGAATTTGGCGTACAAGCTGCTTTCTCCTTAGAACTTGCGAACCACATGAAGATGTCGTCATGCTCCTCCTCGACTTGAGTACACCAAAATGTCATCTATGAATACCACGACGGCCCGATCCAGATAGGGTTGGAAAACCGGTTCATCATGTCCATAAACGCGTCGTGTATTCGTCAACCCAAAAGGCATTACCAGAAACTCGTAATGCCCATACCGAGTATGGAATGCCGTCTTATGGACATCAGCCTCCTTCACCTTAAGCTAATGGTACCCTAACCTAAGGTCGATCTTAGAGAACACCGATGCACCATTGAGTTGGTCGAACAAATCATCAATCCTGGGCAGCGGATACCTATTCTTTATTGTCAGCTTGTTCAGCTGTCGATAGTCTATGCACATTCTCATTGTCCCATCCGTTTTCTCGACAAAAAGCACTGGAGCTCCCCAAGGCGATACACTTGGTCGGATGAACCCTCTATCCAATAATTCCTGGATCTGAGCCTTCAACTCTACCAATTCTTTCGGTGCCATCCGATACGGAGCTATAGATACTGGCGCGGTTCCGAGTAACAAGTCTATACCAAATTCAACCTCATGGTCCGGAGGTAGACCCGGAAGTTCCTCTAAAAACATATCAACATAATCCCTTACGGTCCGAACATCACTCACAGCTGCACCCTTAGCTTCCAAAGCACAAACATGCACCACATAAGCTTCACAACCTTTCCTAACCATCTTTTTCGCCTTCAACGCAGAAACCAGATTAGATAGGTAATCTCTCCTCTTACCTATCATCACCACCTCATCACCTTCCGCGGTCTTTATTACCATGCATTTAGCCGCGCAATCCAGGCTAGCCTGATACTTTACTAGCCAATCCATCCCGAGGATTAGATCGAACTCCCGAAATGGTAGTTCCATCAAGTCAGCCAAGAACACGGCCCCTTGGAGTTCTAGGGTGCGTTCCTATAGAGTTTACTTACTCTCTGAGTGACCTAGAGGCTTAATACAATCATCTTCCTAGAAGTAAGCTCGAGTCTAAGTGTAGAGTTTTCACTACGCTACTAGCAATATCTGGTGAGTTGAGCCAATGTCAATTAAGGTACTATAGGTACTCCAAAATAAAAACATACCGGTTATGACGTCCGGTCGCCGCCCTCCTCCTCGACGCCTCATGCATAGACCAACCCAGTTGCCTAGCCTCGCACCACTAGTACCTCCCTCGATGCCCACGACCTCTGCCAGACCATTACCTCCTCTTCGCACCACGACCTCTCGGTGGTCATTAGTTATCCCTCCTATTGATTGCACGATCGACCCTCGACCTCGGCCTAGTCGCCTTTTTGGACAATCTCTAACTAGATGTTCCATGGACCCACATTGAAGCATCCCGATTACCATTCCAACACTCCCGTGTGAGACTTCTCACACCGAGCACACCGTGGCGGCCATTGAGGATTAGCGGAAGCGAGCCTAGCGACTTGATCGACCCACCATATCTCGTCCTCTTCTACTGATTACCAGAAATCTTTGAACATCCGGAGCTCCTCTTATTCCAACTCCTATCCTGATTCTGCCTAACTGACTGTCTTACCCCTTCAGCAACCTTAGACTTCTCCACTAGGATAGCAAATTCTCGTTCCTGTTGTGGAGCTATCATCATCCTCAGCTCATCTCTCAGCCCATCTTCGAATCTGACATAGCGTTCATGCTCGGTACTCACAATACCACGAGCATACCTGCTCAACCGGAAAAATTTGGCCTCATACTCTGCCACTATCTTATTACCCTGAACCAGGTTCAGGAAAGCCTTCCGCTGCGCATCCATGTAGCTAGTTCCTACATATTTCTTTTGGTATTAAAGAACTCCCATGTGAGGTCCTCGCTATCGCTCCATCCCTTACGGTGAGCCACCACTGATATGACTCATCCCGAAGCAAAGAAATTATACCCTTCAACTTCTCCTCAGCTGTAAATTCCAGGTCACCCATGATCCTTTCAGTTTATTCCAACCAATACTCCACCGCACTGGATGCCACTCCAGAAACTCCTCTAAACACCTCTGCTCCGTTAGCCCGGAGTCGTTCAACCACAGATTTACGGGCTCCTGCACCTGCGCCTACCTCGGCAACTCATTCCAACACTCGTAGTACAACTTGGGATACTACATCGTTACCACCGGTCTGATCTTGAAACTCAGTTTCCGCTGCCGGCAGATCCGGCATCTCATTTTCAGACCCATGACCAGACCTTGTTGGCTCCGACAAGGTCATCCTACCTCCACTGCGGCCATGGGGCAGACGTCCACGACCTCTTGTACTCATTATTCTCGTTTGCATTTATCTGATTAAGAATTTTATACATTAGTACTTGTTTCACTAGTTATCCACGAAGAAATTTTATGAAGAGAGCTTAATAGGGATTCTTTCGATCATTCAAAGTTCAAGTTTTCTATCCTAATTCACAAAAAACACATCCATTCCTTAGTATCTCCCATACACATTCACTCAACGGATATTCCTGTCCGTTCCTATCTCAGGGGTATTTTCGTCAATTGTCCTACAAGGGTATTTTTGTAATTTTTCAAAAATAAAAGTTCTCGGATGATTTTGTCAAAAAAGTATTTTAGAGCTTTTAAATTCGGGGTATTTTAAAAAATTTTGAAATTCAGGGGAATTTCGGTGATTTTGAAGCTCGGGGGTATTTTGGTAATAAACCAGGGTAACTTTGTAAAGTTTGATAATTTTCGGGGTATTTCCTAATGTTGCAAAACTTTGAGGGTTCTTTTTGAGAATTTGTTTTCCAAGTTGATGGTGTTGTAAAATTTTTGAAAATTAGAGTCGTTCTGGTAATTTTGTAGGTTAGGGGCAATTTTGTAATTTTACCACTAGGAGTGTTTTAGTAATTTTTCATAATCAGGGCATTTTCATAAAAAGATTTCCTAAATTTGATTCTAACTGATTTCACAAAAGAAGGATATTTTGGAAATTTTCTATATGGAAATTTTTCATACGGAGGGTATTTGGGTAGTTTGCAAGCCAAGGGTATTTTGGTTATTTTTTTTAAGCCAAGGTTTTAATTACTTCAAAAACAAAACGGCTAGTCCCTTTCGGGTTTTAGTTATCAAGTTTAGCCTTGTGAGCACGTCGTCTCGGCTAGGATGAACCGTCACTACGCACAGGTAGGATTCAAGTGAGTAGGAGGTGAGTCACTAGGATCGCTTAAATACCGAGCTCCCAAGAATCCAATCCTGACATGCGATAACGATTGCCACATCCCTTGCTCGGTGACAACTCACAGGGTTGTTTAGGGAATTATTAAATCTTATGCATTGTTTGTTGGGGTACGCTAACCCTAGGGTTCAACAATTCCTTACTCTAATATTCTACGTTCACAATTTACCCTTCTACCCCTATCACATATTCACAAAATAGATAGAATTACTTACAGGTGATTGGTGCAGGAAACTTCGGTGCCATCTTTGTTCAAACCATAAACAGTCTCTCAAAACATTCCAATAAGGCCTACTAACATAAACAAAACATTTTGGGACTTGGGCCCCCACAGTAGAGTTTTGAATCAAGCTCGATACCAAAATGTAACACCCCAAACCCGGCCCATGAGTCTGGCCGGATCGGTATGTCACAGTAAAATGATTTGAAACATTTTGAGTGTCGGTGAAAACTTGATAAATTATGGTTAAGGTATTAAAGCAGTGTTTGATAAAACTCGGGAGGGTTGATTTTTTGCAAACAAGGTTGTCTTTGAAAACCTTTGGAAACATTTGATCATTTATTTAAAGAACTTTCAAAATCATGGTTGACTTGGTAAATTTTGCTACCGATGGTAACATCTTTGAAAACCCGTAGAAGTTATTAAATTTGAAAATGTTGCTTTTAACCGATTCACTTAACATTTATAATTTCGTTTATAATTTAGTATAAGTAAAGCAAAACTACTAGGTAATCGTCCAAATAATAATTAGCGGCCTTATTACAACCCAAAATAAAAATTTAGCAAATAAACGAACTTAAACAGTATTAAATAAATTCCCAAATCCAAGGAACAGGCATGGCTGCCTCGAGTCCCCTCTGGCTCCATCTCCGCGATCTACTCATCTGCAAAATAATATGGGAAGGGGTGAGTCACCAAGACTCAGTGTGTAAATCCCCCGCCCGGGAATGCAACTCATACACAAATTATTAATAGACATGCAAACATGCATCCCAACTAACCATCTGTACTCCTTTAACTACCGTGTGTGGTCAAAACCACTGGTGGTCAAAATCACTGGTGACTAGAGTCACAAATCAAGTGATGGGGCCAACCCATCGTGTGGTCAAAACCACTGATGACCATAGGTCACAATTTATCAATATGTGGTCAAAACCACTGGTGGTACCAAACCACTGGGACTTAGTCACAATTTATCAACGGTGTGGTCAAAACCATAGTGACCGAAGTCACAATTAATCTGATGGGGCCAACCCATCTTGTGGTCAAAACCACTGGTGACAATCCATAAAGATCATCCCCCTCCTCTCATCAATCCCACCATCATCATGCTTACATAGCAATTATCATAATTCCATATATCATGCATTTATGTATAGCATCGCATTCAACAGCATGTGATGGCATACTCAAGTATACATCATAGATCACGTAATAGGGGACTTACCCGGAATCTATCCTCATGTCCACAAGCAAATCACTACCACAATGATTAAAAAGGCAACAATATAGCAATGTTAACTAATAAAGTGTGTAAAGAGTTTTACACACCTATTACTAACGTGAATCCTAGATCCCGAAGATTCGATCTACTGTGCTAGATCCTTTGACCCTATATTCGGCCAACAACAAGGTTAGTGACATAGGCCTATTTGGCTATACTAATAATCCGAAGGATCAATTGTACCTGAAATATGGCCTTTGGCCGAATATGCTTAACCACTTACCAAACTTACCGAAATCCCGAAATTGTCACTTGACTTGTCGAGATCCCTACCAAAACACTTGTTAAAATCGGCTTGCACACTTATACATAATCAAGGCCTTTGGCTGAATAGTACTTACCACCTTATCTCAGGGAATCAAATCCCGAAAGCTTCCTTCAATCGGCTTAAAGTCCTTCCCTTGATGACTATCTCGGCCTTTAACCACCACAAGTCGGCACCACTTGGTGATGTTAGGGGTTTCGGCTTATGCCCTTTATGGTAGGGGATATTCGGCTAGCAACACAAATGGAAGGTGAAATTTTGAGTAGAAGAGGGGGTAGGTTCGGCCAAGTAGAAGAAAAAGAAGCTAGGAATTTTGAAGAATTTTGGCAAAATGTCTATGGAGAATTCGGCCAGCAACAATTGGAGAGAAAGAAAAGAAATAATTTTGATGAATTTTTGGCACCTCCCTAATATGATAAAACCGATTGTAGATGGCCCCAAGGAGTCCTATATTCGGCCATCTCCCCTCTTTTTGTGATAATTTTTAACTTTTAATTATCACCCATAAAATAATATTTATCTACTATTTTATCTCCTAGCTACCCCTTCAAAATAAAAGAAGAAATAAACTAACAACACTACTCTTCCAGCCGAAAATTAAAAGGAAAACAAAGTTTATCCTTATCACATTAAGAGTCCCACATGCAGGCCATCAGCTCCTTCTCTCTTCACGCCAGCTTGAAAAAAAATAAAATACCAACTGCTGATCCCTTGGTTCGAACATAGGACCTGATGGAGCAACTGCACCAGCGCCTCTAACCATTCTACCAAGGTGTGTCTTTGTGACATAACCTTGTCACAAATTCTTTTAAGAGCTCCTTCGCTAGCTTCCCTTTGCTTTAACGCCAAAGCAAAATAAAAGCACCCATTGCTGCCCATACTACTCGAACATGGGACCTCTTTGCCGCAGCTCTTTAACACGTCCCCAGCCACTTTACTATTTCAACTTTCATGTCATAACCCGCACCATTTTATTTTTATGGCCTTCCTAGCCCATTACCCTAAACATAACGCAAAAAGTAAAGCGCCACTCCAGCAGCTCAAACCCAAGACCTGCGCCCATCGTCACCTTCAAGCTCTTAAGTGGCGCATGAAAGCCACTTTGCCAATTTATTCTTTGTGTCATGCTTCTCCTGAAATTTCTCTTAACACCTATCTCACCTAGCTCCCTCCTCTTAAGCACTAAAAAAAATTTCAGCCCTAAGTCAGACCTAGCTCGGGGTAATGACTAGACCCTAAAACATGTCAAGTAATCATAGTATTCATTTCTTCAAGCACACTCATGGGAAAAATAATTAAATTACAAACAACCCCTAATTTAGGATGTTACAAAAAGAGTCCTTTCAAATAGATTTCATTCATTTCAATACAAACACATAATTGTACCATTTCTTTTTATTCATTCCAACAAATAACAATTCATACTCTTTTGAGCTAAAACCGAATACTCCTCAAGCTCAATTAAGTCCCCTTATAACATTTAAAATTAATCATAGCATATAATTTATCAATTTGCCAATTTACCAATTTACCCCTCTAGTTTCATTTTCTTGTAATTTAGTCCCCAAACACAAACTCACAAAATATTTAAAATTTGAACCTAATCCTTAATGGCCAAATATTACTCCCCCTTGTACGAATCCATATAACTCAATTATTATGCATTTTTGACCCTTCACTAATTATTTTTCACAATTTGAACCATCATGCACTACTTCATTTACAGCTTCCTTATCAAAATATGTTGATCTCAACCATTTATAAACTATTTTTCCATCAAGCAAAACAAATCAAGAACATTCAACAATAGCCGAAACCATAGCATGCTAAATCTCAAAAATTCCAACATGGGTTCAAGAATGCTCAAGACAAGGGACTCTAAAATGTAAGAATTCTCAATAATTATGCTTAAATACTAACCTAATTTGAGCATGCACCAACCGAAAATGAAGAGAGCTTGAAGTCTCTTTTTCACTTTCAAAAATTCGGCCACTTCAAGAAAAAAAGATGAATACTTTTCTTCTTCTCTTGCTTTTGTTTTTATTATTCATTTATTTTACTCAAATTATAATATAAATAAAAACTCCACTAACTAAAGCAAATTAAATTTAATATACAAGTTAATGATTATGCCGTCCACTACCATGAAATGTGGAAAATTGACATGCAAATCCTCACTTGAATAAAACAATTCAATTGACCTTCTTAATTCATGCACACTACTTTTACCACTTAAGCTATTTGATCCTTTTTATTAAATTAAACATCTAAACAAGCAATTAAATTCACGAAATTTTAGCACATAGTCAATCGTAAATATTTAACAAGAAAATAATAATATTAAATTATTATTTCTGACTTGGATTCGTGGTTCCGAAACCACCGTTCTGGTTAGGGTCATATTTGGGTTGTTACAACTCCCCCCTCCTAAAAGAAATTTTTGTCCCCGAAAATCTTACCGATGAATAAGTGCGGATAGAGTTCTTTCATAGATTCTTCAGTCTCCCAGGTTGCTTCCTCAACCCCCTGTTTAAGCCACAACACTTTAACTAGCTTTATTTTCTTATTCCGCAACTCTTTCACTTCATGAGTTAATATGCGAATCGGTTCCTCTTCATAAGTCAAATCAGACTGAATCTCGATTTCTACTGGGCTAATCACGTGAGAAGGGTCGGATCTGTATCTTCGAAGAATCGATACATGAAACACATTATGAATCTTGTCTAACTCAGACGGTAACCTCAATCTATACGCAATCAGCCCAATACACTCGATAACCTCATACGGCCCAATAAATCTCGGGCTTAACTTTCCTTTACGGCCGAATCTGAGTAATTTTTTCCACGATGAGACCTTCAAGAATACTCGATCTCCAATTTGAAATTCAATATCTTTACGCTCAAATCTGCATAAGACTTTTGATGATCCGATGCCACTTTCAAGCTATCACGAATTACTGCCACTTTCTGTTCGGTTTCCTTAATCAAATCAACCCCGTGTAATTTGTTTTCCCCGAGTTTAGTCCAATACAATGGTGTATGACATTTTCCACCGTACAAAGCTTCGTAGGGTGCCATTTTGATACTAGAGTGATAGCTATTATTATACGTAAATTCAATCAAAGGCAAGTATCATTCCCACGTACCCTCAAACTCAAGAACGTAACATCTCAACATATCCTCGAGTACTTGAATAACTCGCTTTCAGACCGCCGTCCATCGAGGGTGGAAAGTCATACTAAAATGTAACTTGGTACCTAGAGCATCTTGCGTTTCTTCCAAAATCGCAATGTGAATCTCGGATCCCTATCCGAAACAATAGAGATAGGTTCTCTGTGTAACCGTACAATCTGCTATACATACAATTCAGCCAACTTATCAAGTGAGAAAGCCATACGTACCGGGATAAAATGAGCTGTGTTCGTCAATCTATCAACAATAGCCCAGATTGCATCTTTCTTACTCGGCGTCAACGATAATCCTGACACAAAGTCCATAGTAATTCGCTCCCATTTCCATTCAGGTATCATAATCGGTTGAAGAAGTCCCGACGGTACCTGATGTTCAGCTTTAACTTGTTGACACACTAAACATTTTGACACAAAATCAGAGATGTCTCACTTCATGCCATGCCACCAATAATGCTGTTTCAGATCGTTATACATCTTCATACTACTCGGATGAATCGACCATCTACTACTATGTGCTTCATTACAAATCTTTCTAATTAACTCAGGGTTCTTGATTTTCAAATCCGATTCTTGAACCGTAAACATCCTTGACATCTAATTGAAAATCGAATCCACACTCGAACCACAATGATCCCTTTTGTTTTAAAACATCATCAACTTCTTGAGCTTCTCGAATCTGCTGCTCAAACATTGGTCTTACCTTCAGCTCAGCAATGATCGCACCATCCTCAATAATAGCCATGTCCGCATTCATCGCTCTTAAAGTAAATAGTGATTTTTGGCTAAGCGCATCAGCAACCACGTTAGCCTTTCCCGGGTGATAATCAATTATAACCTCATAATCTTTTAATAATTCCAACCATCATCGATGTCTCAGATTCAGGTCCTTTTGAGTCATTAAGTACTTTAGACTTTTATGATCCGAGTAGATGTGGCTTTTCTCACCGTAAAGATAGTGACGCCATATTTTCAAAGCAAAAACTATAGTAGCCAACTCAAGATCATGAGTTGGGTAATTCCTTTCGTGCGGTTTCAACTGCCGCGAAGCATAGGCTACAACTTTACCCTCTTGCATCAAAACACAACCGAGTCCGTTCAATGAGGCATCGCTAAAAATAACAAATTCCTTACCCGACTTTGGTTGCACAAGTATCGGGGCTTCCATCAACAAAGTTTTTAGCTGATCGAAACTCTTCTGACACTTTTCTGACCATTTGAATTTGACGTCCTTTTGCAATAGTTTTGTCATCGGGGCTGCTATCATAGAGAATCCTTTCACGAAGCGTCTATAATATCCCGCAAGTCCCAGAAAACTATGAACCTCAGTAACATTCCGCGGAGACTTCCAATCAAGTATAGCCAAAATTTTACTTGGGTCAACTCGAATACCTGATGCAAAAATGACGTGCCCCAAAAAGTTAACTTCATTCAACCAAAACTCACATTTGCTGAACTTCGCGTATAATTTTTTTCACTCAAAATCTGTAGCACTAGTCTCAGATGCTCAGCATGCTCGGTTTCATCTCGGGAGTAGATTAGTATATCATCTATAAATACAACTACAAACTGATCTAAGTACGATCTGAAGACTCGATTCATCAGATCTATGAAAATCGCAGGGGCATTAGTGAGCCCAAATGGCATAACTAAAAACTCATAATGACCATATCTCGTCCAAAAGCGGTCTTTGGTACATCTGTTTCCCGAACTTGTAGCTGATAATATCCTGACCTCAAATCAATTTTTGAGAACACTGCAGCTCCTTTGAGTTGATCGAATAAATCATCGATACGTGGCAATGGGTATTTATTCTTTATGGTCACCTTATTAAGCTGTCAATAGTCAATGCACATTCTAAATGTTTCGTCTTTCTTTTTTCACAAATAAAACGGGCGCACCCCAGAGAGAGAAACTCGGTCGGACAAAACCTCTGTCCGTCAATTCTTGCAACTGTGCTTTTAACTCTTTTAATTCAGTCGGTGCCATTCTATACGGAGCTATCAAAATCGGAGTTGTCCCTGGCACTAACTCAATCCCAAGCTCTACTTCCCGAACAGGAGGCAATCCCGGCAATTCCTCTGGAAATACATCCTGATACTCACACACAACTGGTACTGATTCAATCTTTTTTCGGTCACTTTACTATCAATCACATAAGCAAGGTAAGCTTCACAACCCTTTCTCAAATACTGCCGAGCCAACATCGAGGATATCACTGCCGATAGCCCATTCAAATTTGTAGACTCTAATCGTACGGTCTCGTTATTCTGACCTTTCAACTCAATAGTCTTTCGTCTACAATTCACTACCACATCATGAACAGTCAACCAATCCATACCAAGGATGATGTCGAATTCATCGAAAGGTAATGACATCAGATCGGCCGAAAAACACATGTCTCAAATCATTAATGGACAATTCTTGCACACTTTATCAATCAACACCCAACGACCCAAAGGGTTTGAAACCCGAATTATAAACTCAGTAGACTCAACAGGTAGAGTCTTACTGGATACTAATGTTTCACGACATACGAATGAGTTGGAGGGATCAATCAAAGCAATTACATTAGTATCAAAGAGAGTGAAAATACCAGTAATAACGTCTGGAGATGAGGCCTCCTCTCTAGCACGGATGGCATAAGCTCTAGCCGATACTCGAGTATCTGCTCGGATAACCGCATCTGAAGTCCCTCTCTGTGTACCGCTCTTACCTCCCCCACACGAGCTGGTCTGCCTCTAGCGGTAGTACTGCTCGGTCTCGCGCTCTAAGTAGTGCCCTTCTCAATAGTCTCTGGACAATCCCGGATGAAGTGATTTTGCAAACCACACTAGTAACAAGCGCGATTAAAAGATTTACCCCAGCACTCTCCGAAATGTCGTCTACCGCACTGCTGACATTCAGGTTTGCTCGACCGAGCATTGTCGATACTAGCCACTGATGTATCTCGAGAACTCATTGGTGGCCGATCACGAATAGAAATCTCAGTATTGGGTTTGGGTCGACTATTATCGTTCTTAGTCTTCTTCGTTGCCATCTGTGTAAATCTACTCGCGGATCTCTTCCGAAAATCCTTAGATTCGATTTCAGCTTTTCATTTTTCTTTTCCCAGTTCTTCAGCTTTACAAGCTCTCTCCACAAGTACAACAAACTCATTAATCTCAAGAATGCCAACCAGGAGTTTTATGCCTTCATTCAGACCATCCTCGAATCTCCGGCACATAACAGCCTCAGAAGATACACATTCGCAAGCATAGCGACTAAGTCGCACAAATTTGCGCTCGTATTCGACACAGTCATACGGCCTTGCTTGAGCTCGAGAAATTCCTTACGCTTAGAGTCTATGAAGCGTTGACTTATGTACTTTTTTTCAGAACTCCGCCTGAAAGAAGTCTCAGGTAACTCTCTCTTTCAGGATAACAGATACGAGAGTATTCCACCAGTAATAGGCAGAATCCCGTAATAAAGATATGGCGCACTTCAAGCACTCATCGAGTGTGCAAGATAACTCATCAAAAACATGGACAGTATTATCGAGCCAAAATTCAGCTCTTTCAGCATCGTCGCCATCTTCGGCTCCAAATTCTTGAGCTCGTGCTTTCTTATACGATCAATAGGAGGTTTAGATACTCTTTCAAGATTGACAACAGGAGGTACCATTGGTGTTACAGGGGGAACATTTGGATTTAGGGATGGTTGAACAGCCGGAGTGGTTCGTAAGTAATGGCTGAACCAATCACTCATTATATTATGGAAGGCCTGCTTTACCCTCTCATCTGGGCCACTCGCAGCAGGTCGAGATTCTTCCGACGCGGTCCCTTGCACGGGAGCAGGCGCCACACTCTCAACATCATCAGCTATTGCTCGCTCGGGATCTAGATCCATTACTATATATAAATAAACAAAATACATTTCGCTGTCAGAAGTCATCACACTATCACATTGTAAATAATGGCATGTATAGCTAGACTTTCACACGCTACGTTAGTCCGAGAACCGACTAAACCATAGCTCTGATACCAATAAAAATGTAACACCTACAACCCGTGTCCATCACGGATTAGAGTTACGAGCATTACTAACTCAATTATTCCATGCTATGCTATCAACTCATACCCGCCTACTCAATGCTCATTCATCTACCTAACCAAAACCATTTGCAATGATATACATCCAATCCATATGCAAACCAATTACTCATTCAATTCATATCAATCAAATAATCATTAAAACATTAGTTGCATACATGATACTATTCCTATTCGCCTTCTCCATAAATTTAGATTCTACACCATGTTCCAATCAGCCATCTTGTGTATACACATCAATGGTTATGCTTATATACCCTATTGGATATATCAAGAGATCAAGGATAATATAAAACACCCCAAGTACATGACCATATATCCTTTTGACTGTACTAATACAATTCCCATATCACATTAAGACTTGATGATATGTATATTATATTTGCTAGAACATACATGATTTAATTTAGTACCTATCACTTAATACAATTCACTCATAACTAAAGAAAATGTAGCATTTAAATTCCATACTAAGATTATATCAAGACCGAACATACATAGATGCTAACAACATGATCAAGCATAACCAATTCATTCCCAAGTATAAAAGTATAGCCATTTTAGCATGGCATTTGTATGTACATTTGCAAAATAACATGTAGACTTGTTCTAGGAAAAAGCTAGCTTATACATGCCTTTCAACCAAAAGTTGATATGACTTGACGATTTACGAGTTTTGCACTTCTAGATCTAAACACCAAGAAATAAACATTCCAAGTAAGCTTAGATAGCTTAGTAAGTTTAAGCAAGAAGGTAAAGTACACAAATATGCATTACATCATTTCTTTAGTTTTCAAACTAACTATAGAATAATTCAATCTATAAACATGTAGCCAAAACTAACATTCATCAATCCCATATTCATTTAATCCCAATTCAATAATCAAAGTAACCATATAGTCACATGCTTCATAGCCAATTTAAATTAACTTGCATTAAAATGATGAACCATTCGCCAAACATACGATGTCATTATTTACTTTTAATAATTGCTTCTATTCTTACTTTACCGATCTACACACAAAGCTTCGGTGATGCTAGTGCTTTCAACGATTAGCTTTCGGTAATTAATTCCATTTACGTGCCTTTCACGATATCGCCGATCGCACACAGGTGCCTTTGCACACGCACACATGCTTTTCAACCGATCTACATACACGATGCTCGATGTTTCGATGTATAAGTTCGCACACATAGTGCCACCAATCCCATGTTTCCTCACAAAGAAATACACATATGTACTAATCTTCATTCATATATACACATTTAATTAATTAGGGATACACAAATAACTCATTTATTCATATATATATATATATACACACATCACATTCGACTCACACTTAACATACATTTAACACATATTCACCATCTTCAAAAGATCATCTCTAGTATCATCATTATCAATAACCATCTTGTATTGCATATATACATATTCAACAACTCAATTAAATCAAGTTTACTTATACATTTATCAAGTATAACATTCGGCCATTTCATGCTAAATCCATCTTCACATTCGACAACATGATAATTAACTTCCTTAAAATCCTTTAACATATGCGCATAGTATAAAATAAAATTCAATTAAATCCAATTGCTTAAAACTTACCTCGATAGTTGTCAAATTAAGCTTCTCGACTACTCATTTAATTTAGACTTCCCCCGATTCGTTTCCAAATCTTTCCTTCCTTGATCTAAACAAAGTTTGAAAAGAGTCCATTCAAATAGATTTCATTCATTTCAATACGAACACATAATTGTACCATTTCTTTTTATTCATTCCAACAAATAACAATTCATACTCTTTTGAGCTAAAACCGAATACTCCTCACGCTCAATTAAGTCCCCTTATAACATTTAAAATTAATCATAGCATATAATTTATCAATTTGCCAATTTACCAATTTACCCCTCTAGTTTCATTTTCTTGTAATTTAGTCCCCAAACACAAACTCACAAAATATTTAAAATTTGAACCTAATCCTTAATGGTTGAATATTACTCCCCCTTGTACGAATCCATATAACTCAATTATTATGCATTTTAGACCCTTCACTAATTATTTTTCACAATTTGAACCATCATGCACTACTTCATTTATAGCTTCCTTATCAAAATATGTTGATCTCAACCATTTATAAACTATTTTTCCATCAAGCAAAACAAATCAAGAACATTCAACAATAGCCGAAACCATAGCATGCTAAATCTCAAAAATTCCAACATGGGTTCAAGAATGCTCAAGACAAGGGACTCTAAAATGTAAGAATTCTCAATAATTATGCTTAAATACTAACCTAATTTGAGCATGCACCAACCGAAAATGAAGAGAGCTTGAAGTCTCTTTTTCACCTTCAAAAATTCGACCACTTCAAGAAAAAAAAGATGAATACTTTTCTTCTTCTCTTGCTTTTGTTTTTATTATTCATTTATTTTACTCAAATTATAATATAAATAAAAACACCACTAACTAAAGCAAATTAAATTTAATAGACAAGTTAATGATTATGCCGTCCACTACCATGAAATGTGGAAAATTGACATGCAAATCCTCACTTGAATAAAACAATTCAATTGACCTTCTTAATTCATGCATACTACTTTTACCACTTAAGCTATTTGATCCTTTTTATTAAATTAAACATCTAAACAAGCAATTAAATTCACGAAATTTTAGCACATAGTCAATCGTAAATATTTAACAAGAAAATAATAATATTAAATTATTATTTCTGACTTGGATTCGTGGTTCCGAAACCACCGTTCCGGTTAGGGTCATATTTGGGTTGTTACAATAACTAAGTTTGTTAATTCAAATAAAAATATTGTACATGTGACACTGTTTGTGTAACAGCCAAATTTTGAACCTAATCAGAATAGTGGTTTTGAGACCACAAATCCGAGTCTGAAAAATATTTAAAATTATTTGTGAATTTGTTGGTTTTAAATTTTCGTGACTTAATTTCGTCGTTTAGGTATTCGATTTAATAAAAGGACTTAATCGCATAAAAGGTAAAAGTTATAAACTATAGTGTAAAGTGCTTAGTTGATAGTGGCTTTTTAATATGGAGTCCTTAAAGGGAAAATAGCCCATTTTTCAAAGGAAGTGGACGGCACATGCCATTTTAATGTGTTTTATATGTTATTTATTATAATTAAAATTTATAATATTATAATATAATGTTTTATATTATAATAACTTATCATTAAAAAAAAAAATTAAAAAGCCAAAGTCATTTTTGTTTTCCATGGCCGAAGATAAAACAAAAAGAAAGGAGAAAAGATGTTAGGGCATTCGGCCATTGTTGGACTTAATTAAGGTACGTATTAAGCTCGGTTTTAGATAATTTTCACGTTGTTGAGATCGTTGCTATGAAGTGTACAAAACCCATGCTTCAATTTTTGATTTTGATGAATATTTTGAGTTGGGCCATTGATGAATTCTTGTGATTTTTGTTGTTTGATCATGAAAAATGAAATATATGTGTTAGATTTACAAGTTTTGTCTTTGAATTTTTGATGAATTTGAGTAATTTGGACTAAATTAAAAAAATAGATTTTTGAAGGACTAAAATGTGAAATAAATGAAATTTATGGACTTGTATGAACATAGGTAATATTCGGCCAAGCATGGGTAATGAGAAATTTTGTGTATTTTGTGTTTTGTGCAATAGGGACTAAATTGTAAAAATGTGAAATAATAGGGGCAAAATGGTAATTTGCCCATTTATGTATTTTGGACTAAATTGAGATGAAATGTACTTGAATAAGCTTATTTTAAATATGTTTAGATCAGAACAAAGAAAAGCAGTTTAGATCGGGGAAAGGCGAATGTTATTGAATAATAGGTCTTAAATAGTCCATCGATATTTGAGGTAAGTCCTTAAGCTGAAATATATCAAAGAATTATTTATGAACATATTAAATGATGATGTTCGATAAATTTGAGTACATGTTTATGTCACAGCCGAATGTATATAAGTAAATTAGGTTGAATGCATAATTTAATAATGTGATATGAATGAGTATTTCGATATGAATTGTGGGTTTTACAATGACATAATGATTTTATTTGTGCAATGTGAATAAGCTTAGTTGAATTGGATATGTGATAAATTATGAAATGTGTGTGGAATGATTGACTACATTGATACTCGGGCTTTATTGCCTAGTAGGCTTAGTGCCGGTGACATATTCGGGCTTTGTGCCTAGCAGGCTTAGTGCCGGTGACATATTCGGGCTTTGTGCCTAGCAGGCTTAGTGCCGGTGACATATTCGGGCTTCGTACCTAGCAGGCTTAGTGCCGGTGATATATTCGGGCTTATTGCCTAGCAGGCTAAATGCCGGTGTTTGAACTACGGACCTTGAGTCTAGCAAGTCTAATGCCAGTATGTGAGATTCAGGCAAATGCCTAGCAGGTTTATACAGGTGAGTTGAAATTCCAAGCTTAGATTGTGTACTAGTAAAGTCATGAAATGAATTAAGAGAGCCTAAGCACTTGAAAATGAATTTGTTAATTCGGCTACAAGGTATGTGCTATTCATATTCATGTATTATTCATATATATATGTGTGATGATGATAAGTGAATGAATTGCTGAAGGAAATGTGATGTACAATCGGTAGATGCAAATTGTGTATAAACTATGCCATAAGAAAATAGGTATATGAAAGCATAATGTGGTTAAGGTAATCGTATAAGTATATTGATATGAATGATACAAATTGATCCTGTATATTTGGCCTTATGCTTATGTTTACGCGACATACTAGGATTACTTTGATGCCATGTATACAAATGTATGAAATGTCAAATGGATATACATATGTATATATGTGTATGAATATATTTCCTTTTATGTGAAATTACTAAGTGTAAAGTATATACTTACTGTATATACATATATATATGTGATCCTATGGAAATATATGTATCGAAAATATGAGTAGTTGGAAACGAGTATTTAATCTATATGTGAATTATATGATGAGATTATAGATGGAGGTTTAAAGGTAAAATAGTGATGATGGTTAAGCTAAACGAACTTGTGTTTATGTAACTAAAGAGGCAATTTAGATGTACATGGTCTTTTACTTGTTCGAATAATTATGTGAACCTACTGAGTTTCATATGTGCGTGTTATGAATAGATCATAAAGAGAGGATGCTTTATATTTTGGTTAAAATGCTGAGTTGGTAAGTTGGATGTTAATGGTAAGGAAATGATAACGTTATGTTAAGTGAGGTAAAGGCATTCGTTTTGGAAGACCTTTGAGTTAAGCTAATTTATTCAATGTTATTACTTGATTGTTTGATTTAATACTTGAATGTACAATTGGTATATCATGACTACTTAAGACTTACTAAGCTAAATTAGCTTACTTCGTGTGTTCATCATTCTGTTTTATAGATCTTGAATCGAACTACGGGCTCGAAGGATCATCCGTGAAGTCAACCACACTATCGACTTTCTTTTGGTATTGAAAACTTAGTTTGTTATTTAAAAAGGGCATGTATAGGCTAGACTAAACCGTATAACTAATGTTTTGGTAATAGTGTAAATATGCTAGCCATGCGAAAATGGCTATCTATTTTGAATAACTTGTTCTGTGTTTTGATGATATAGTTTGCTCATGCCTTGAACTATTATTTATGCTTGATTATGGTTTAATCATGTGTGAGAGTGGTGCTATTATTTATGCATGAAAGGTTATGACATGAATGATTTATGAATTAATTCATGATGATGAGCTTATTATATGGTATATACGTTTATAATGTTGGATTCATGATTCGGCAATGAATAATGGTAAGCTTGGTGTAATATTAGGTTTAGTCAATAAAGTAAATGATGGATGTATATTGAAGTTATAATATGTGAGATATATGTGTTAAATAACGTTATGACATGCGTATATTGAATTGGTCACTTAATAGATAAGCATTAAGTTCAATAATGTATGATTGTATTGGGCTATTTTGATTCGGTTTGTGTAAGTGAGTACATACATATATTATTCTTGGTTAGTTGTATATTAGGTTCGAACTTTTGTTTAGTTATTTGAATGTTAGAACAAATGTCTCAATTTGCATGATATGATATTGAATGGTCGAGTCTTAGATTTATGTTCCATGAATCTATGAGTTATGAGATATCCTTGTTATAAATAAGGAAAGTTGGTATATATATATTTGTGCATGCATTGTATGTTCGGCTACACCATTTGAATAGTCAGGTTCGGGTTAGAAATGCCTGAAAATATATGTTTTAAATGTTATAAATGAAAATGAAAGAACTAAGGTTGGTATGAAGTGAAATTCGTATAATGGACAATCTTGATCTAGTTGTATCAGTTTTATATATTTTATATATATATATATATATATGTATCTCGATACATATTTGATTAATTTATTTTCTGAAAAAGGAAATTTTATGAAGTTGGTTTTGTTATATGCGAACCTAGACTGAATCTTTCATATATGAATGGATACACCATAGAGTGCTGTGAGAGTTTACGTTGAAATAGGTATATTTGTATAATATGTGAAATGATAAGTTGATAACTGAATAAGAACTAAAGGTATTTATATTTACCTTATATGTATAAAGTGAAAAGTGCATACTCAAACTTGTTACGAACATTTGGATAACATATATTCAATGATTCTATGGTTTGAATTGTACAAGCATGAATTAAGTCTTTTTGGGGTTTTGATAAATGTATGATTGTGATGATCTGAGTCGAGTTCGGTAATGCCTCATAACCCTAATCCGGCGACGGGTATGGGGTAGAGGTGTTACAGTTTGTTTTTACTTACACAAATTATATGTGAATATTTCCATGAATGAATGCATGATAGCATGCCAGATGATGATAGTATGTGACAATAAAAGTGCTAAATAAGCATAGTATCAAATATGAACAATAAGTATGATATGATGAGTATATGTGCATAATACATGAAATCGGGAATAGAAGACGGAGGAGTTCCGTAGGAGATAGTGGCAATTTAAGTCCACACCGAAAAGTTAGTACTGCACAAAGTAGGTGGCAATGTCATCCATAACAGATAAGTCAGGATGGTAGGTCAAAAAACCACTAAACCGGATCGACCGAGATGATAGTTATTGTTGTAAAAAAGCTATCAAAACTGGGCAACTGTGATGGTAAGTTGCTGTAGTAAAAATCATCGTCACCGAAAATCAAATCTCGAGATGATCAGATTTTGATATAGGTTTTTGGTGTGTCAAGCAATGTTCAAGGGCAACTCTTGAAAACCCTAACCGTTTTTCAAAACTCACATTAATAAAATTGTAATTGAATTATAAAGAAGAAATTGATTAAATTAACGAATGTTTTCCTAAAAACAAAAAGAGCAATTTTCAAACAAATCAAGTCAAGTAAAAAGAATGGCTTTATGGGATCATTTTGGTGATCGAATGTAACGCTTTTGACTTAGTCGAACTCATAGGATAGATCGAGGGTGTTACATTGTTTCTTTCCATATATAAAAATATATTACAAATTAATCCTCATTAGCTCATTGCAAGAGTCAATTAATCTAAAATTATGGAAATATAAATATTGGTCATATTTGTTATCCAAAATTGTTCTTGTACCTTAATATATATATATATATATATTATACACGATATGATATGGAAACAAGAGAGAAGAGAGGGAGTTGAGCTTTTATTCAGTTTTTGATTTAGGGTTTGAATTGATCACTTATGTAGAAACCAATTAACTAAAGGTGGAATAAGGTAGTAGCCTTCAATAAAAATAAACAAACTAACAACGTTAGCGACAGACACAAGTATCATCTTCCTCTCTTAAAGTGGAGCAATATCCAAAAGCAGTTTTTCCATGTATATCCACACAATGGATATCACAGATATCTTTTAGGCAGCAACAATCATGAAATGATTTCTCACACATGTCTGGTTTTTCACGAATAAGTGCAGCATCTGTATACACTTAGAAAAGTATGATTCTAGATGAGGATAAAATTACATAGATAAGTTTATTTACATGAATTTCATCCATTATTGATATTTTATTAAAGTAAAAAGAAAATGAAATGAACTAAGAAAATATGAGTGATTACTGGAAGTAAGGAATAAACAAAAACACAGCTGAAACAAAGAGGCTTTTCTTGGTTGAGTTGTTTTGTTTGGTCTACTTTAATTTCAAGTATCAAATATTGTTGCTTATGGTATTTATAAGAAGGATTTTCTTTCCACCATTTCTTTATTACAATATTTCATGTTAGCATACAAGGAATGCATATCATAGATTGAGTATATTTCTATATATAGTAAGGTATGCAAATCTCCTCTAATAAATAAATAAGTCGAAACTTTTTATTGACCAATTGTTATTTTTCCACATTCAATAATCAAAACATATCCCACTAATTGACACCTAATGTTTTTTTTCTTTTTCTTTTTGGTAAGTGACACCTAATATTGATTTTAATCCATATTTAGTAATCACAATGTATCCAATTAAGTAAAAAAAAAAAAAAAATCATATCCCATTAACGTCGTACGGTATTACTTTTTGGATTTTTAGCAATTATTGGGTAAGTATTTGGCCAATAATTAAATTGTTTAACTAAGAATTTGAGGTTTGAGGACTAAATTGAAAAAGGGTTTAAATGTGACAGTTCTATGTAGGAAATAGCATAAAGGCTAACTCCCTTAAGTTCATTTTTTAGCCCGTGTCACATATTTTTCACAAAGAGAAGATTCTGAAATTTTGGTGTTACCTTTTAAAGAGTGGATTTGTAGTAATGGTTTTAGAAGGTGAATTTGTTTCTGCAAAGGGTGATTCTTTTGTAAGAAAACCAAGGAGTCTAATGCCATTTTAACCTATTTTTAATTTTATTTATTTCTTCCTTAGATTCATTGGCTCATGCTATTGGATAGGCGTTATGATTTGATGTTGGGGATATCTGTTTGCTTGAGTTCTTTGTTTTGACTTTTACAAATATATTTTGCAGGGTACCTTTTATTAATTTCAAATTTTTTGCATAATTCTTGACTTATAATCTTACCTTTTGAAAATCTTTAAGCGGGTATTATTTTACAATTTTGAAAATAATAAACATTTAAAAATTAAAAGGTAATTTGTTTGAAAAACATTTGAATTTTCCTTTTTTGTTATATGGTAATTAATAAATATTATTTATTATTTATTATATAATGTATTTATTTTATTGGATTTGCATGAAATTTAATTCCATTGTTAAAAGTTATTAAAAAGTCCTATCATTCAGCTTAATTCATGTAATTTAATTGTTTGAAAACTGCTTAAGGTATTCAGCTTTGGTGAGTAATTTAGTAATAATTAAATTTTATATATTTATAACTAGTATTACATATCTATAACATTAATTACCGGAAGGTTATATGGTATAATAATATTTTGTGTCTTTAATGATTAACTTGTAAGTGATTTTGAGATGTTATCAAATTAGAGATGTTACATATTGCTTTTAATAATTATATAAATTAAAATTTATTTTTAGAACTATTATTTTATATTTACAATAAATTAGAGATGTTAACATACATAAAAATTGTCAAAATGTTAAAAGTTACAAAAATATTAATTAATAATTTCTATATTTTGATAAGCATAAGCACATATAAAAAGACATTGTCAAATTATCTGATAATACAATTTATTTAGAATTCGTGTAGGTAGGTAAGTTGTTTCTTTGGATTAATCCTCATTAGTTCATTTTAAAAGTCAATTAATATAAAATTATGCAAATATAATTTTTGGTCATATTT
The DNA here is from genome assembly GCA_025506655.1 of Gossypium rotundifolium. Classification (NCBI taxonomy): domain Eukaryota; kingdom Viridiplantae; phylum Streptophyta; class Magnoliopsida; order Malvales; family Malvaceae; genus Gossypium; species Gossypium rotundifolium. The sequence goes on along the minus strand of CP106729.1, from coordinate 81,386,504 downwards.
GTTATCTAAAATTGTTGTTGTACCATAATTTATATAAATTATATATATGATATGATATGAAAACGAGAGAGGAGAGAGGAAGTTTAGCTTTTATTCATTTTTTTGATTTAGGGTTTCAATTGATCCCTTATGTAGAAATCAATTAACTAAAGATGGAATAAGGTAGTAGCCTTTAAAAAGAACAAACAAACTAACAATGGTAGCGACAGACACAAACATCATCTTCCTCTTTTAAAGTGAAGCAATATCCAAAAGCACTTTTTCCATATATATCCACACAACGAATATCGCAATTATCATTTAGGCAGCAGCAATCAGGAAATGCTTTCTCACACATATCTGGTTTTTCACGAATAGGAGCAGCATCTGTAATAACCCAATTTCCTGTAAAAAAAAAAATGTAAAAACAAAATATATGCAATAATTCTCTGGGCATGTTTTTCACAGATTTCCTTATGATTTTTGTTTCCACATAAAGTATAAGATTCAATGACTTATTATCTTTTATCATTTAACATGTGTTTGCTAAATGAAAATTTGAGAATGAAGAGATATAAAGGCCAGAATAGAGATGAATCTAGGAGGAAATCAATTGATGAGAGTTTTTGAAGAAAAAACATTTCAATCTCATTTTGTACCGAATAACTACAAATAACAATTTGTATAGTATGCTAAAGTCAACTTAGTCGGAGTGATTGAGCATATAGGTTATAATCACAACAGACTGTAAAAGAAGACTTAAATGCTTAAATACATTTGGAGAAGAATGATTCTAGATGAGGATAAAATTACAGAGATAGATTTATTTACATGAAGTTCATCGACTATTGGTATTTTATTAAAGTAAATAGAAAATGAAATGAAAGGCTAGTTGCTTAACTAAGAAAGTATGAGTGATTACCAGAAGTAAGGAACAAAGTAAGAAAAAACACAGCTGAAACAGAGAGGCTTTTCATGGTTGAGTTATTTTGTTTGGGATACTTTAATTTCAAGTATCAAATATTGTTGCTTATAGTTTTTATAAGAAGGATTTTCTTTCCACCATTTCTTTATTACAATATTTCATGTTAGCATGCAAGGAATGCAGATCATAGAGAGTATATTTCTATATATAATAAGAAATGCAAATCTGTTCTAATAAATAAGTAGAATTTTTTTATTTACTAGTTGTTATTTTCCACATTCAAAAATCAAAACATATCCTACTAATTAACACCTATTCTTTTTTTTGGTAAGTAACACCTACTTTTGATTTTATTCCATATTCAATAATCAAAATGTATCCCATTAATTAAACCGAAAAATTCATATCCAACTAAATCAAAATGTATCCCATTAATTAAACCAAAAAATTCATATCCAATTAAAGCAGATTGAATAGTTAAAACAACATTTATTAAGGAAGAAGAGTTACACGTGTTTACAGACAATCCCTTTAGTATAGCTTAACCAGTTGTATCTTTTCTTTTCTATCACCAAAAGAAAATCATATCCATTAACAATTTAAGGTAATTATTGAAAAATAAAATAGTTTAGGCTTAAACTATAAATTTGTATCTAAATTGTACCTTTTTTTCTCATTTTAGTACTTAACCTAAATTAATTTTCCTAAGTTGGTAACTCCGCTGGTCCTACAACCATTAGGTCTATTTAAAAAAAAAACTTAAACTACAAATTGGTACTTAAATTGTACATTTTCTTCTCATTTTTGTACCTAAGCATTTTTTTATATCATAAATGACACCTAATATATATATATATATATATATTTTTTTTTTTCTTGTTGGTACCTCTCTTAGTTCAATTGTTAGTCAAATCATTAAGTTTATAAAAAAAAAAAAAAAAAACAATGAAAATTTTCCATGTGCCCAAGGCAAAAAGTATTTTATAAATATATATATTCTTATTAAATAACTACTTTTTTAGAAAAAGTTGCTATTACCTTAAAATATTATTTTCTTAAAATAAGTTAATAATATATATTTAACAATTTATCACCTACATAAAGGGTATCATATAAATTGAAAATTTCTTATACAGTTCTTCTAATAGTGTGATATTAGTATAATCTTAAAAAATTGTCATCTATTGCAACCCACTTAAAAATTTTCGATATCGGATTTCACAAAAATTCAGTAAAATATAATGAGGTTTAATGATAATTAAATACTGTAAAGTGAATTTAGTACAAGAAATATAATTCTTGGTGTTAGATATTATTTTTGGATTTTTGCAATTATTGGGAATTTATTAACTGAGAATTTGAAGTTTGAGAACTAAATTAAAAAAGAGTTTAAGTGTGAACCAAAAGGCTTGTCAGTTAACTCCCATAAGTTCATTTTTCAGTCTGTTCACGTATTTTTCAAAATCCCTGATATATTTTGAAGTCATTATATCTGTGATGTGGATGAATTTGAAACTAGCCTCGGCAAACAGAAGATTCTGAAATTTTGGTGTTACCTTTTAAAGAGTGGATTTGGAGTAATGGTTTTAGAAAGTGAATCTGTGTTTGCAAAGGGTGATTCTTTTTTAAGAAAACTAAGGAGTCTAATGTGTTTTTAACCTATTTTTTAATTTTATTTATTTAGCTCCTTAGATTCTTTGGCACATGCTACTGGATAGACATTATGCATTGATGTTGAGGGTACCTGTTTGCTTGAGTTCTTTATTGTGACTTTTTCAAATAAATTTTGCAGAGTACCTTTTATCAATTTCAATTTTTTTTTTTTTTTGCATAATTCTTGACTTATAGTATTACCTTTTGAAAATCTTTATGCCTGGTTTTGTTTTACAATGTTTTAAAATAATTGACATTTGAAAAATTAAAAGGTAATTTGTTTGAAAAACATTAGAATTTCTTTTCTTTTTTTTTAGTTATATGATAATTAATAAATAATATATTTTCAGCCCGTTTCACGTATTTTTCAAAATCCATGGTATACTTGGGAGTCATTATATCTTTGATGTGCACGAATTTGAAACCAGCCTTGACAAAGAGAAGATTCTAAAATTTTGGTATTACCTTTTAAAGAGTGGATTTGCAATAATGGTTTTAGAAGGTGATTCCGTTTTAAGAAAATCAAGGAGGCTAATGGTTTTTGTAACCTATTTTTAATTTGGTTTATGAAGTTCCTTAGATTTATTGGCTCATGCGACTGGATAGACATTATGCTTTGATGTTGAAGGTATCTATTTATTGAGTTCCTTATTGCGACTTTTTCAAATATGTTATCTAGGGTACCTTTTATTAATTTCAATTTGTTTTTTCATAAATCTAGGTTTAAAATCTAATCTTTTGAAAATTTTTATATTGGTTTTTCTTTTGTTGAATGAGAAGGGCAAAGTTCTAACAGTAATGCGAATAACGCAATTCGAACCTAAATCGCATTTGAGGCGGTGAACATACGAATTTTTTTTTAAGTTCATTTACTTTATAATGTTTAAAAATAATAAACATTTTAAAAATGAATTGAAATTTGTTTGAAAAAATTAGAATTTTTATTTTTCATTTTCTGTAATATGGTAATTAATTTATAACATGTTTTGTTTATTATATAATGTTTTTATTGTAGATTTGTTTTGCATGAAATTTAATTTCACTGTTGAAAGTTACTAAAACCCTATATTTTAACTTCATTAATGTAATAAAATGGTTTGAAAACTGCTTAACGTTAAATTTTATATAATTTTAGTTGTTATTACATATATATCACATTAATTATCGGAAAGTTATAATGGTCTAATAATATCTTTTTATCTTTAATAAGTAACTTGTAATTTTTATTTTGAGATATTATCAAATTAGAGATGTTACATATTGTCTTTAATAATTTTGTAAGTTAAATTTTATTTTTAGAGCTGTTATTTCTTATTTATAAGAAATTAGAGATGTTAATTACGTAAAATTGTCAAAATGTTAAAACTTACAAAACTATTAATTAATAGTTTCTATATTTTAACAAGCATATAAAAATACCAATAACAACCCTTATCAAATTATATGATAATACAATTCATTTAGAATTTTTGTACGTAAGTAAGTTGTTTCTTTCCATATATAAAAATATTACGGATTAATCCTCGTTAGTTCATTTCAAAAGTTAATTAATCTAAAATTATGTAAATATAATTATTGGTCATATGTGTTATCCAAAATTGTTCTTCTACCTTACTTTATATTATATGTATAAATGATATAAATGATTTGATATGGAAACGAGAGAGAAGAGAGGAGTTTTACTTTTATTCATTTTTGGGTTTAGGGTTTCATTTGATCTCTTATATAGAAAGCAATTAAATAAAGGTGGAATAAGATTGTAGCCTTTAATAAAAATAAGCAAATTAACAATGATACCTACAGATACAACTATCTTTTTCCTCTTGTAAAGTGAAGCAATATTCAAAAGCACTTTCTCCTTGTATATTCAAGCAATGAGTACCACAGTTATCTTTTAGGCAGCAACAATCACGGAATGATATGATTTGTTACACATGTTTGGTTTCTCACGAATGGGTGTAACATTCTGTAATAATTCAATTTCCTATAAATAAAAAAATAAAAAAACAAAATATATACAATCATTCTCTGGGCATTTTTTTCAAAAATTTCCTTAAGATTTATGTTTTAACATAGAGTATAAGATTCTATGACTTATTATATTTTATCATTGTTTTTTCATTTAACATGTGTTTGCCAAATGAAAATTTGAGAATGAAAGGCCAAAATACAGATAAAATTAGGAGAAAGTTAGTTGCTAAGAGTTTTTGCAGAATGCACATTTTAGGCTTAGGCTCCCTTTGGATGCCCGTTTGGCTTCAGGGAGGTGAGTTTTTTTTCTTGGATTTTTTGCAACCTCACTGGTCACCCCTTTGGATGATATTGAGTTTGCCGGTGAAAAACATTTTAACCACATTGAGATGCTGAAAAGAGGCTGGGGATTTCAACAGCAATTGAAGCCAGTGAGATAGTAGGTATTTTCAAGAGACAAAAATACCCATACAAAATGAGAACTACTTGAATATAATTTTTCTACATTTTCTCAGCTACCAAAATTCCATGCATTCTACCATCCCAATGCAATTGCAGAAATGCAATCAAAATGTAAAAAAAAAAAAGAAAAAGAAATGTAAACAAATTAATAAATGCAATCAAATTGAAAAAGAAATGTAAAGGATAAACCCCTTTATTCAAACAATGACCTGCAAATCAATGAAAGGATAAAAAAAGAAGCAAAATAAAGTAAAAAAAAAAAAAAGAGAAAGAAATGTAAGAGGAGACTTATCTTAAATCTACCTTGCATGGCGCTCCGAGCATTTATCTTCCAATCCGGATGGTGGAAGGGACGACCCGAACAAAAAGAGCAACTTACCATAAAAACAAGCCAATCTAACGGTTGACGATGACATAGTGGCTGGAAGTTAAGCCGTTATGCTCATTTTATATTTAGGAAAATCCATGATGATTTTGATGAAATAGAAGACATATTCAAAAAGAGCATGAGAAAACGAGTTTAGAGAGTGAAGTTTGGGCTCCACTGGCCACCGTGATGACGGCCGACTTGGTGACCCGACATTGGAGTTAATGGATTCTGAGTTTGGGGTTTGGCTTTTACAGAGAATAGAAAGCATTTAAGTTACAGAGAAATGAAGAAAGAAAAGAAAAATGAAAAAGGGGTTAAAGGGGAAGAAAAGAAAATTAGGTTGGGTTTAGGTTTGGGTTTGATGCCCAATTAAATATTTACAAAGTTTAAAAATAAATTATTAGAATTTCATTAACCATATTCATAATATTAAAATAATTATCTATTAAATATTTATTTCCATTTTGTAAAGTAAAATTTTATTCCAAATTCATAATTTTAAAATTTTACACTATTTAATTGTAATTAAAATTATATAAATGTGTTTTCAAAATGTATAAATGTCATAGAAATGTGTTTTAAATTTAAAATTATATAAAATGTATTTTTCAATTTCTTGTTTAAAGCTAGATTTTCAATTTAATGTATTTTTAAAGATACATTTTAATAATTTATTAAATGAATTTATAAATTCACATATTTTAATAATTTCATATAAGTAAAATAATTTAAAACTTCTATTATATATCAATTCTAATCTGATGTCCTTAATAGTCATTTTTTATTTTCACCTCACCGTTACAACTGCATTTGAATCCAAACACACACTCCACCATTGTTTCTAATCTCACCGCTACAGTATCCAATCTCACCGCTACAGTAACTAATCTCACAGCCACCACTGTTTTTAACCTCACCGGAGGTAAACACACCGCCCATAGATCATCATGCCCATGTAATACTTCGTCCACTCACATTCGACCTGTATAATTTGAATCCATACACGGTTGCATAGTGAAATAAGTTTCATGGTGTACCAATAGATTGCTTAACACTTGTTCTTCCTCTTCATGATAATTGTTGTGCTCAACTTGTGTAACAATTGTGGCTATTCTTCGTTGAGCTTCTTCACTTAATTCAGGGGTATCATAATTCATATAAAAACTATTATACATATTGTTAAATTCATCCATAACCTAAAAAGGTAATCAAATGAAAATAAATTAATAACTTGTGACATTCTATACGACACAACAAAATTGAATAAAAGCATAACATAAAATACCAAACATAAAAAATATCATACATTAGTTTTACATATAAAAAAGTATATCATACATTAGGTTTACTTACATAACAAAAAGTAGATCATACATTAGTTTTGCATATAAAAAAATAGATCATACATTAGTTTTACATATAAAAAAGTAGTATAGTTATACTACAATAATAATTCTAAGCAGCTTATTGTAGAGGTGGTGGATGGTATGGTTGGAAAGGAAATGAGGATGTTGCTACCAAGGATGAAAATAATGCAATTGGATTTTGTTCAATATACTCACGTCGAAGCCACCAAACCCTAACATCTGGATCTAAGTTCAAAAACACTTCTCGTTTCACCGGTATTTTGGCAAAATAGTACAATTCATCTTTTTTTGGAATTTCATCTCCCAAATCACGCAAAGCATCCATTGCATTTGAAATAGTATATTGAGAGTGAGAAAAAATAATTTCATTCACTGACTTCCTTGGACTAGCCATACACTCACACAATTTCTCAATATGAGTAGCTAATGAATTCTTGATGATTTTCAACTTGAACTTGATTTTTTTTCCTTTACCGTGTACAACCCCAAGTGCTTCCTTTTTTCGATTAGGAGTTTCATGAGAAGGGTTTGATGGTACCTCATTAGGAGGGATACCTTCATTCTCATCACTATTTTCATCTGAATCAACAAATCCCTCATTAGATGTATCATCTCCCATAGGAACCCCACTTGGAAGAACACCAGACTAAGGTGCCCATGCATTCTCTCCAGTGGCTACAATGCCACCAAACATTTGCCACATTAAATCATTCAATTGTGGTTCAATTCCTTTCTTCTTAAATCCTTTAAAATCAAGATTTTCCTACAAAACATGTTAAATGTTATACTTAGATTTTTATATTTGTAAATTATTAATTTCAATAAACTTTATGCATTAGAATAATGATAAAGTTAACACTAACCTGTAGTTTTTCAGCCCACCATTCTTCAGTAGCATCGACCGTCTTTTTAGATGGACACCATCCAATACCAGTAGATTCCTTAAGCAACTCCCTCCATAACTTCCATTCCTTTTTTAATTTATCAACTCATTTTTCAATTGAGGTTTTCCATAATTTTTTTGTGTTTTTGCTTTAAAAAGAGCAATGGCATTTTCCCATTCTTTTGAGTTTAGATGAGTTGTCGGTCTATTACCAGCATTGACTTCATTCACGCAAAGTTCACAAAATATCAACGTCAGCTCATCATCCCAAATAGCTTTTGTTGCTAAGGTACTATCTCCCTCCACAAAATTTCGTGTCTTTACCATCTATTATTATTATTTTGATTTTAAATGTCAACTGTTGAAACTATTTTTTTTTTTATTTTTGAAAAAAAAATGGGGATTGACTTGAAAAACGAAAGTGGAGTTGCCACCGACCTTTTTCGAGGTGTGATCGGATCACCTTGAAATTGAAAACTTTAATAAACCTTTGGTTTATCAAAAACATATTTTGGTCTACAAAAACTCGAGAAAATAGGTTCGGGAGTCGATTACGTACGAAGAAGGGTTAGCACCCTTCTAACGCCCAAAATTGGTACCTAATTGATTATTTAATGTCTTAATACCAAAAATTTGAAAAGATTCTAGATTATGATCCATTTACTTAAAATTTGAACATAATCATATTAAATGTCAAAACCCTCTTATTTCGAAAAAATAAAATGTCATACTCAGTGAGTTAGGGTACAACAATTTATATTCTCGAAACTGAACTTATCTCTTGATTTTTAAAACCCGTATAATAAAGTTTGAAAAGGATATTCGGTTATTTGGGCTTTATGAAAAATTAGAACCCAGTAAGTTAGGGCATAATTTCTCAAAATTCTTGAATACGAAATATTGCCTTTGCTTTTTAGAAATTCTTACCTCAAGATGATAAAACGTCACATCCAGTAAGTTAGGATGCAACGTCTCAAATTCCCGAGAATAAGTTTTTTATATTCAAAATGTTTTGATTTAAAAATGAAAAGAGGACTCGGTTGCTAGGATTTAACGAGAAAAATCTGAACCCAGAGAGTTAGGGCACAATTTTCTCAAAACTTCCAAACACGAGCAATGCTTTATTTTAAAAACCCTTGAATAGAATGATTTTAAAACTTCAACGACATTAAACTTGATTTATTCTTTAACAAATAAATCGTAATGGAATGATAATATACAAAGCAAAGTAGCAATACATACACAAAATATTACAATAATGAATCACAAATAATTAATGGTTACAAATTAAGAAATATAATCCATACAATAACAAACAAATAAACACCTAATACATAGAAAATAGTATGCCAATTTAAATAATACACATGTAATAAAAACTTGATGTAAAATAACAATAACGATGACATGTGAAAGCGTTTTGAATAAATAAATATATAATTTAAAATAGGGTCCTTTAAAGAGACAAATTATATGCAATAAATAAATTTAAAAGAGTATATATATGTATATATACGTGAATAAATTTAAAAGAAAATATTTACATAAAATAGTACGAAATCAATAATATACATACATAAAAAAATTTAATATAAATTATATATATGTATATAAAAGGACATATATATATAAATTTAATGAAAATAACATGGAGAAATAATATCTAGAACCATAAAAATATATAATATATAATATTAATTTTAAAAGGATAATTAAAAAATAGTAAATAAATAATCAAATAAAATAATTAAAGGACTATATTGAAATCAGAACAAAATTAGAGAGCTAAAAGTAATAAATTAAAAAAAAAGAAAAGGACTAAAACACAATGCGAGCAAATGATCGGGGATTAAAATATCAAATATTTGAATAACCAAAACGCAACACACGGATAGGACTAAATGGGAATGGCGCATGCTTAACAGAGATAGATTAAGAAAAAAAAATGAATAACAGGTCTAATCAAAAGACAACACGACACAGAGGGACTAATTGCATAAATATCCCATCACCGCAAAAACGCGCGGATCCTGGAGATACTGGATCAGATCGGGTTGGTTTGTCCAATACGACACCGTTTTAGAGCCACGGAAATAGGCCCTAAATAGTGCCGTTTCAAGCATCCTATTAAAGCCTAAAAATAAAACCTAATCTAATCCCTCCCCCATTTGAAATAGAAAAGAAAAAAAACCTAAATAATCCCCTAATCCTCTCTTTAATCGGCTGCCTAAAAAACCAATCCATTTGACTGCCATGCTTCAGAGATCAACGATGGCATTGGTTAAAGGTCGAATATAGCCCCTCTGCGCCTGTATACGAAAGTGCTATCACCTTCATACCCAGATCCCTATTTTATCTTCGATTTTGACGAAGTGAAGAGGAATCCGGCGACGGGAATAAATGGGTAAATGTCTCTCTTTTTCTTCTTCACATGCAATAGATTAGAAAAGGAACGAAAATAAATCGCCAGTCAAAAAAGGTCGTAAACTTTAAAGAAACTAAAATCCGGAATCACCTTGGAAAATTTTGTTTCTGATTCCTCTATTATTTCTGTATTCGAAATCGTAAGAAGAAAACAATGTTTTTCTGGCTTTCCTTTTATAGCCAAGAAGAAGAAAAATAAAAAATAAAAAATATACAATCTTTTTTCGTTCTTTTTCATTTGTTGTTCATTTCTCTGCTATTTGTTTGCAGGTACAGAAGGCACGGACGTGGCGTACGAAGGCTCGCTAGAGGTACGGAGTCTGTGGAGGCGTGCGTGGTGGCGTGCGTGGCGGCACGCGCGCGGCACTGTTAGGGTTAGGGGCTCCCTAGGGTTTTTTGCAATCTTGAAATATTTGGGCCATTTGGGCTGTGTAATTGGATTGGGCTCATCTATTTGGGCCTTAATGCGGGTCATTGTAATTGGGTTTGCAAATTTTGTACTGGACTGGACATTCAATTTTTGGTGTTTTATACTTTATTTTTTGTTTTAATGGTTTAATCTGGCGGGCCCAGGCAAAATAGGCTTCCTACATCAACCGACATAAAACCATAAATATATAATTAGATATAATAATATAGTTTCAAAAAAAAAAAAGAATAATACATCACGAAAGGATGAAAGCCATAAGATGAACACTAAAGAAAAAATTCTCAAAGATCCATGGTAAAAAATAACAAGGACATAGAAAGGATAACTGATTATGACTATATTTTCAAAATGAATAAAGGCATTTTTAGAGACATTAAACTACCTCTTGCTTTTGGATGGATTTAGATAGTTGCTCTTTTCGCTGTAGACATTAAAATAAAAAAAAGGGGAAACATTAGGATAAATAAAGAAGAGAGAATCACTACCAGATTCAAGGAGCAACCATCGGTGTGCTGCTTGAAGCTAAATCAAAAAGGGGAAACATTCAAAAAATATACCCAAATCAAGGATTTTAGCCAAAATAGGATCAAAGCAGGGAGATTGAGAACAAATGACAGAAAAGACTTTTAGGGAATATAAGAAAATACTAAGTTTAGCAATATTATCTTTGGATAACCAGTAGGTAACACAATAACTTTTTCCATAAAGTCTGGATTTTGAAACATTGTATGATCAATTGATCATTATCATCCTTAAATTCAACAATAGAGTATATGTCTTATCAAATACAGAATCGTAAGTTACTGTTAAATAAACTATTAAAGATGTTTTAAAAATTTTCATGTTTTATCATTCTTAGATATGCATGATCACTTTCCTGTTTCATCACTAGTCAGAAATCCAAGGCCTGCTTGGACTCTGAAGCCTGCTCTGGTTTTTGAAAAAAGACCCTAAAAGGCCAAAAATTTCAAACGAAAGAAAAATAATGAAAGAGGGGGCTATCGAATCGCCATATATGCAAATAAATTTCTACCAATTTTGGAAACAAATGTTTAAAAATAATGAAAGACTCATTGTTGACCAGGAAAATAGATCAACAAAGGTTTAATAAAAAGTTAAAAGTTTTCAACCTGGAACAATTGCTAAAAGCAAATCAGATATAAAACAATGAGAATATGATAGATACGTAGTAGTTTTAAGAATGTAATCTTAACAATCACTGATAACTTCCAAAAACCATTAATTCAACAAGTAGAACTACACCTCTCGTACAAAAGATAAACTCTTAAAAGTCAGTTGACATGGAACCATTTTGAGAAGGGTTAAATCACTTTTTTGGCCTATTAAATTTTGGCCAATTAACACATGTACAATGTCTCTTCAAGTAACAACATCATGAAGAATAAAAGCTATTTGCTAAGAACGTTATTTTTTTTATAAATCGGTATGGGAAGAATATGAGTGAGGTGTACATACCAATTATGATGTTAACAGGTAGTGCCGAGACACCAAGAGTAATGGATATTAACACATCCAACAATAAACCACCAATAAGGATTGAGAATGCCCCCATAGAGGAATAAAACAACCCTGTAATAAAGAATGATTTGATGCGAAGTTTAAAAAAAAACCAACAGAAAGAAATTTTCAAGATTAAGTAAGATCCCAGTAGACAGGCGCAGTTATCCACTTACCCTTTGACGTTCATGTGGTGTCAAGCTTGGATCAGCTCTCCAAACCCAGTAATTTGTCTACACCATGAAACATGTTTTAGGATCAGTATAGGTATGGCTATGAGATCTACAAGTATCCTAAGATGAATGGATGAATGTCTGGATGGACAAACCTATGTTGATTAGTATCAAGAATAATTAGCTTTATGCAAATTCAAGTTCCATGCTTCTTGGTTGAAAGAAGGAATCTAGGAGCCTCTAGAACTGAGGAACAATGTAGAAATTGATAAGTTTTACAAGGACAATAAATGCTGAGTGAGGTCATAATGCTACTTTTCATCCTATTATAATGCCAAATAGATTAAAGAAGATGAGACTGGGTCCACATATTTTGGAGATCTTTGAGCACTCCCTCAAGCTAACCTGAAGTCATTGTCTGACTTCGGCCTTGCTTGACATGCTATTGGAGCCTTTAATTTTTCTAGGTAGCCGTAAAGGAGCCTTAGGTAACATAAAACCAAGTATTAAGGAAAGATGAATATACCCCTTACACAACTGACTTAATAGTATCTTGTGATAACAACTGCTTTATGTTTTGGGTTATTGTTAAGCTAATCAGTAAACCGGACTACTGCTCAAAATGTCTTTTTTCTTTTGTTTTGCAATTCACTATCTTAGGACCTGCTCATAGTATTACCATGAATATGCTATTTCTTGATTAACATACATTCTACTGAAATATTAGTGACAGACAAGAACCTTTAAAACATGTAAAAAACCAAAGGTAGATGAATATTGTTTTTTGAAGCGTTACCTAAAATATTTGAACGTGTGTAAATCTCATTATTTAAATCATTCTTTATAACTTAGCCATCTTATTATATAATCTATTTGTTGCTTCCCCAGGCTGATGTTGATGGAAATGGAGCCATTGATTACGTCGAGTTCATAACAGCTACCATGCACATGAATAGAATGGAAAGAGAAGACCACTTGTACACTGCTTTCCAATACTTTGACAAGGACAATAGTGGGTAATCCACCTTACTATCTTGTTCTATGTTTGCTGTGGACAAAAACTCAATAACACCACTTATACTTTTAAAATGCTAGAACCCAAAATTATAGAGACCATAATGGCTCTTTTATCTCTCTCTGTGCCTACAATGGCACATGGCATGCATAATAGTAGCCGAAGGAACAAAATAATACTAAAAATCTTAGCACCATTGCTGCAAGCCTGCAACTTTATATTCAGCAATACTGATGTTTTCTTTTTTACACTAAGGTTCTACATGAAAAGCCAACCATTAGATTATTGATATCCTTGCTATCCAAAAATAAACTGGGCTCAACATAAAAGTGATTACTATAAGTAAACCACCATTGACAGAGCTGGAAGCAACTGGCATTTAATTTAAGGATCTAACCTAAATGAGCATTTGACTCTTGAGCTTTTATATCTATGAGGGTCAAACAATTTTAAAAAGCTATAAAAGCTCTCAAATAATTTCAACTAAACTAAGATCTTATTCTTTGGTGTATACACTTTGAGAATCTAGCATTAACAAATTTAAAATCATATGCATTTTGTAAGAAATATAAGAAAAAAGACCAACCAAAACAACTTTTTTCTAAAAAGCAAACTTGGTATACAAAAAGAAATTAGTAAGAATCATATCTTATGAACAAGGCCCTCCAAACTATTTGATTTTATCTGCCAGACAGATCGATTGACTACTGCAGGACCAACAACAATCTCGACGACGGAATATATAAGAAAATAAAAGGAATTTGGTAAGTCCATTTTGCATGTTGTATGTAGAAGTCTATGATAAAAAATTAATGAAACATGCCTTCAAAAAGAAGACTCTAACATAAGCAAAGGATATCCAGTAAACAGTTACAACCAAGAACAAAGCAAAAAAGAGGGGAGAAACGGCTGTTTTATTCCCAAATCTGAAAACAAATAAGGTTGGGAAAGAAATTAGTTTAACTTTCAAGGATAAAATGGTAAAATAATAAATAAAATTATGGGTATTTTTGTCTGTTAAAAATACCAACTGCCTACTGAATTTTAATTGCTACTGAAACAACCACTTGATTTTCAGCATATCAGTGTGGTGAAAATGTATTTTCACTGAACTGTGATGCTGAACCAAACAGCATAGCAGTGAGGTTGTGTAACACCCCAAACCCGACCCAAACACCCCGACCAGATTTGGCATGTCACTAAGAAGATTTTATAAAACATGTCGCATTTTTTTTGAAAAGCATAGTTTAAACATTTATACGGGAAAAACTTAATAATTTGGTAATTTGTAAAAGAAATAAGTTTTAATTAATGCCTTAATGAATAAAACCGAAATTTTGCCTCGAGTTTTATTATTTAAACACATGCCTTAGCTTCAATTAATCATAAAATCTAAGTGTATGAAACCCCGGCGAAAACATAAAACCAATACACAATAGCGGTGGCCTTATTACAATAAAATATAAATCCAAACAAATTGAAAGTATTAAGGGAAAATAATTAGAACAACGCCCTTTATTGAGTCAAAATAAATCCATGCATGGCCACCTTGCGCTCCTTTCCAGCCCGATCTGATGCACTAAGTGCTACCTGAAAAAAAAATGTTAACAACGGGGTGAGTCACAAGACTCAGTGTGCAATCACTCTTGCACCATCAGACTGGGCTTTAGCCCCACAAAACAAAATAACAGAATATCACATATCAGAATTAAGCAAAGCCCATCCCAGTCCTAGATCCATCCGCTACACACCACCCTTACCTGCCAATCACACCAATAAGGATTTCTACAATCACCCTCACCGCTACACACCACCGATGGCAGTCATGCCGCAGTTAGCTACTCATCGTCAGATTTGTGACATAGTCACCAGACCAGATCGTGGTGGAGCCACTACTACAGATCGTGGCATGCATCAATCGCCCAACCCCGAGCAAACATAGAAAATGGCATGTATGTATATCATATCAACTCAACAGAATCATTTTACTTAAAGAAAATCACAGAAATCACTAACCTGATGAGTCGCCCTTTACCCTCCACGGGTTTTCAACAGTCATGCGAGATTTTGGCATTTAACAGAATATAAATAGATATATATATATACTAACAGACAACAGAGATGGTGTGAGAAATTACACACCTGATTACGCTTAACGCTATATTATCGAAACTGATGCTCTCCCTAGCCGAAATCGTGATTATCAGATCACTATTCTGACGGTCAAAGACTTACTACAAGAGATACAATTTGAGTATCACCTATAAAGGTTAACTGACAGATTGAAGATAAATCGATTAATAAAATGGCTAAGATGAATCTTCTTACCCAAATCGATTAAATCCCGAAAGTAGTATGATTTGAGTGCTACCGATTTAAAAACCTAGGCGATTAGATCTCCTTCAAATCCTGGAATACCTCCCATGAAAGAAAACACGAGATTAGTCAGCCATTCGGCTAAGGTCTCCAAATGCTGAAAAAGATCGAAAGAATACACAAATCGACATTTACCTCTACAGAAGGTTTTGGCTACCCCTTGCAGAAAGATTCGGCAATCACAGAAGAAGATCGAAGCATAGAAGATTAGAGATCTAGGAATTTTGGCTTTTAACAAAATCCCAAAAAAGATGAACAAGAGGCGATGATGCGTTTTCAGCTTTTAGAAGAACTGAGTGAGGAGTTTTGGTTTTGGCTTTGGAAAAGAAAACAAAAAGAGCCTTAGAGATTTCAGCTAGGAAGAAGTTTCAATAGAAGAAGAAAAAGAATGGAAAAGTTTCGGCAACAGAAAAAATTGAGAGAGAGAGAGCTTCAGAAAAAACTCACAAAGTTCGACTTTGCCAAACTCTATCTAGCCGTCCACCCCCTTCACACACACAGTGCCACATTCGGCCACCTCTAGCCTCCTAGATAGCTCCTCCTCCTTTCCTTTATCCTTATCAGAACACATATCCAGAAGAGACCTACATCACACCACTTCCTCCATCCTTTATCAGCTTATTATCCACCTTTTTTTAACATATTAAATCCCCTATTTTCTAGCCTTGATGCCGTCCCACCTAGGTCATCTTTAAGTGCCGAAAATGGCCCAATTCTATAGGCTCCATATGGCTCACACTTGGGCCTCCTCCCTTGCCATTGATGCCACTTAACAGCTCCCCTTGCTGCGCCCCTTGTTACTGGGCCACAAGCCCATTTTGCTTATTTAAACTACAGATACCATCCTTAAAGCCCTATTGTGTCTAAACATAATATTTTAACCGAAACCTCGGCCCATTCTTGAGCCCAATCCGGACCCCTAATTCTCAAACTAACACATTAAACCTACAACACACAAAAATGCACAGGCCCACTAATTCAGGATGTTACAGTTCTACCCCCTTAAAGAAATTTCAGCCACGAAATTTGCCTGATCAGAAGAGATGGGGATACTGTTGTCGCATAACATCCTTTGGCACCCATGTCGCTTCCTCTGCGCCATGGTTTCACCACAACACCTTGACCAATGGGACGGACTTCCTTCTCAACACCTTGACGTCTCGCTCCAAAATTTGCACTGGTTCCTCCTCAATGGACAAGTCTGGCCTTACTTCAATCTCTTCCACTAGCACAATGTGCGATGGATCAGAACGGTAACGTCTTAGCATCGAGACATGAAACACGTCATGTATCTACTCCAACCCTAGAGGCAACTCCAGTCGATACGCCACTGGTCCCACACGTTCTAGTACCCTATAAGGTCCAATAAACTGAGGACCTAGCTTCCCCTTCCGACCAAACCTTATTACCTCCTTCCACGGTGACACTTTAAAAAAACTTGGTCACCCACCGCAAATTCCAACTCTTTTCGTTTTAGATCCGCATAAGATTTCTGCCGATTAGACGCTTCTTTCAACCGAGCCCGAATCAACTTAACTTTCTCTTCCGTTTCTAAAACCAGTTCTGGACCCAACACCTGACGCTCTCCCAACTCTGTCCAACAAGTAGGAGTACGACATCTCCGTCTGTATAACGCCTCATAAGGCACCATCTGAATACTAGATTGGTAGCTGTTGTTGTACACAAATTTTTCCAGAGGTAAATACTCCTCCCAACTACCCCTGAAATCAGTGATGCAACCTCTTAACATATACTCCAAGATCTGGATTACCCTCTCAGACTGACCATCAGTCTGCGGATGGAAGGCGGTACTGAAGTCTAGCCTTGTTCCTATTTCCTAATGCAGAACCTTCCAGAATCGTGACGTGAACCTAGGGTCTCTATCTGATATGATCGACACAGGTTCACCATGTAGTCTCACAACCTCAGCCACGTACAACTTAGCCAACCTTTGCAGAGAATAATCAACATGAACCGATATGAAGTGAGCAGACTTCATCAGTCGATCCACAATCACCCAAATCGAATCCTTCTTAGTGGGCATAAGAGGTAACCCACTAACAAAATCCATCGTGATTCTTTCCCATTTCCACTGCGAAATCTTCACCGGCTACAACAACCCCGAAATGTACCTTCCCACATGAGGAACATGATCGATTCTGACCCATTGTAGCAGATGTCGATACCCGAGCTGACCCATCAAACCTAGGCCTTTTCTGAAAACTCCCAGATGATCCCGACAGTACAAAATATCTCTTGTTCCTACTCCAATCCTTATCCTTATTCTGCTTCGCAGTCCACTTCACCTTCTCAGATATTTTAGCTTTCTCAACCAGAACGGCAAAGTCCCTTTCTCGCTGTAGTGCTACCAACACTCTCAACTCATCTCGCAATCCATGTTTGAACCATACACAGCGCTCATAGTTAGTCGCTACAATTCCTCGAGCGTAACGGCTCAAACGCAGAAATTTTGCTTCATATTCAGACACAGATTTGCTTCCCTGCACCAAGTTCAAAAATGTCTTCCTCTGCGCATCCACATAGCTGGCCTCAATGTACTTTCCCTGAAATGACTCCTTAAAGAAATCCCAGTCAATCCGGTCTGCGGCAGTACCCTCCTTTCCCGTGAGCCACCACTGGTAAGCCTCATCTCAAAGAAGAGACACGACCCCTTTCAATTTCTCTTCCACCGTGAAGTCTAGGTCATCCATTATACGCTCACTCGCTTCTAACCAATACTCAGCTGTGTTAGGGGCTACACTAGAAATACCCCTATACATCTCTGCTCCGTTGGCTCAGAGTCATTCAGACACAGATTTTCGAGCTCCTGAACTCGTGCCTGCCCCAGCAACTCTCTCAAGGACCCACAACATCGCCTGAGATATCGCATCATCTCCGGCCGTCTGGTCCTGAAATTCTCCCTTCACAGCTGGCAGATTCGGCATCTCGTTTCCTGACCAGTGGCCAGACCCTACTGGCTCTGGCACGGTCATCCTACCCCTACCACGACCACGTGGCAGACGTCCTCGACCCCTTGTACTCATTCTTTCGATTGGCGTTTATCTGATTAGAAATTTTATGAATTATTAATTCTTTCCACTGATTATCCACGAACAATCTTATGAAAAGTCATTTCGATAGTGGTTCTTTCGAATTCAAATTTATGTCTACAGGTTCCAATCTCAAGTGTACTCCTTCTAGTTCTGGGAACTACATACATTCAACAATCAACATACAGACAACATCCATGAACCCGCATTCAACACATAGGGGTACTTTCGTCATTTCACTACCTAGGGGTATTTTTAAAATTTTATCCTACAGGGGTATTTTCGTAATTTTTTCAAAATAGGGTATCTTGGTGAATTTTTTCAAAATAAGGGTATTTTGATAATTTCGTGAAGTAGGGGTATTTTGGAAATTTTACAATCCGGGGCATTTCGGTAATTTTGCAAACCAGGGGTATTTTGATAATTTTGCAAACTGGGGGTATTTCGGTAATTTTACAAATCAGAGGGTATTTCGATAATTTTGTAAAATTTGATAATTTCCAAATCAAGGGTGTTTTGGTAATTTTTTTCAAATCAATGGCATTTTGGGTGACTTTTTTACAAAACGAGGGGCATTGTAGTAATTTTGTAAAAATAAGGTGGCTGGTCCCTTTTGGGTTTTAGTTAGAAACTTTGGCACATCAACAAGTCCTCGTGGCTAAGGTGAGCAATACTACGCACTGTAGGATTCCAGCGAAGAGGAGGTGAGTCGCTAGGACCGCTTAAGTACCAAGCTCTCCCTGGATCCAATCCTAGGCATGTGTATGCCTGTTGCCACACCCTAACCTTGTGACTTGTCCACGGACAGGTTTAATTAGATTAAGTCTTATGAGAGTTAAGAAGTTGTTTAAGCTAATCCTAAAGTCCATCAAGTTCTAATTAAGATAATCTACGTCCCATAAAGCCCATCAAGCCCACATACCTATATAACACACAGTGAGTTCAGAATGCTTACCTGACAGACTTGGGCCAGAGATGCAGGTGCCATGCCGAGAAAATGATCCTGTATTATTTATAAACATGCATGTTTCCAAAACCCATCTTTAGAAAACATTTTGAGCCCAAAACCCCAAAGTCGAGCTTTGAACCAGGCTTTGATACCAATTTGTAACACCCCAAACCCGGCCCAAACACCCCGACCGGATCTGGCATGTTACTAAGAAGATTTTATAAAACATGTCGCATTTTTTTGAAAAGCATAGTTTAAACATTTATACGGGAAAAACTTAATAATTTGGTAATTTGTAAAAGAAATAAGTTTTAATTAATGCCTTAATGAATAAAACCAAAATTTTGCCTTTGAGTTCTATTATTTAAACACATGCCTTAGTTTCAATTAATCATAAAATCTAAGTGTATGAAAACCCAAAAATCGAAAACATAAAACCAATACACAATAGCCAGTGGCCTTATTACAATAAAATATAAAACCAAACAAATTGAAAGTATTAAGGGAAAATAATTAGAACAACGTCCTTTACTGAGTCAATAAATCCATGCATGGCCACCTTGCGCTCCTTTCCAGCTCGGTCCGATGCACTAAGTGCTACCTAAAAAAAATGTTAACAACGAGGTCAGTCACAAGACTCAGTGTGCAATCCCTCTTGCACCATCAGACTGGGGTTTAGCCCCACAGAACAAAATAACAGAATATCACATATCAGAATTAAGCAAAGCCCATCCCAATCCTAGATCCATCCGCTACACACCTCTCTTACCTGCCAATCACACCAATGGAGATTTCTATAATTACCCTCACCGCTACACACCACCGATGGCAGTCATGCTGTAGTTAGCTGCTCATCGTCAGATTTGTGACATAGTCACCAGAACAGATCATGGCGGAGCCACTATAATAGATCGCGGTAGAGACACTACAACAGAACACTTCCCCTTTCGTAGACATCAATCGCCACTGTAACACCCCCAAACTCGGCCCACGAGCCTTGACCGAATCTGGTTATGTCACTGCGAAAAGACGGTTGAAAATCGTCTTTAGACTTTAGAGTAAAACATGAAAATATACTAACTTTTGAAAATCATGTCCATTAAAATTGCAAGTGACACTTTGTTATTGTAAAATGTTCAATTTTAACTTTAGCATATAAATAATTTGAATAAATAGGTTGCTGAAAATAAAATCATCTTCAAATAGCAATTCAGTTTCATCAAGCCATAGTTAAAATAATACCCAAAAAAAAAATAATAATAAGGCCTTTATTACAACCCATACTTAAACAAGTACTTAATATTAAAAAGCTTAAAAAAAATCAAAACATCTTCTTCTGCATGGGCCACCTTGTGTCCTCTCCGAACCCGGTCCAATCTTACGCATCACCTGAAATGGTTAAGAAAAATTGGGTGAGTCCACAGACTCAGTGTATAATCATTACACATGTTTCCACACGTATAGGCTTAACCCATACCCACACAGTCCATACCAATAGATATGCAATTATGACCCAACCCAACCTAAGTCCATCCATTACACCTACCTTAGCAGACTCCCTGCCCAACACCGTGGCTAATCCACCGATCACAACTGAGTGATCCCACATATCTTACCTAGGCAGACCTACTGCACAAGGCCGTGGCTGAGCCACCGATCACATAAGTGATCCCACAATAGTCCGTCTACGGTGATGCACTCAGCCATCAACCGCCGAGATGGGCACCAAGCCAGCACCTCCCTTGATGTAGCCCTCAGCTAATCATCAAGCGCTAATATAGTACGAGGCTAACATTAGACCACGTACATATTTATGTACACCCATCCTTCTTTGATCAAACCAACACCCATGCACATATGTCAACGTATCATGTCAAATCCACATATAGAGTGAGTATAATCACATGCTCATTACCATCTCATGCATACACCATAAATAATATAATATCACGAACCACTAACCTGTTAACCACTTACCCCAACATGGGTATCCACCACTTTAACCTTTATGGCCGGCTATCACACATCATACACAAGCATATACATCAATACACATTACAGGAAAACAGTGCGATAATTACGCACCTTAACACTTGGAGTTCTAAACTCTCGATCTCAATGCTATCGCTAAACGAAACTACGGCGATCTACCTAAACTGCTGCTCTGACGCTGGCCCACACCCCGGTGGCCAATCTCGAACTGCCGAGACAGCTCTTTTCTTAAACTTCAGAACAGGGACTTTTTCTTGTCCACCTTAACTAGCAGTTGCCTCCATCAAAACGCTTTAATCAGATCAAACGGTTAAACCTCCACATCATAAACCCAAGTATTGAACTTTTATTAAAAATTGCTTACCAAAACCACTTGAATCCTGGATGTTACTTAGGCCTCTGCAAATGCTGACTATACGCCTTCTGAAAAGGTCTCCTGCGTTAGGCTCTGCCTTCCCCACAATCGGTCTTAGCACAATAACAGAGAACACCTAGGGCCATTTGGCCAAGTCAAGAATATCAGCACCAAGACCATTCGGCCAAACATAAATCCTAAATCAAAGAAAAAAGCTATCGCACCCTTACCTTGCTAACCACTCCCCTTTTGCTCTAACAAGAATCGGCCACCACAAGAACTAAGGTTCGTCTTCAGGGAAGTGGAGAGAATGAGAAAATGACAGAGTGATTCGGCAATGACTCTTAGATGGAGTTGGGATATTCGGCAAAGGTAACCTTCAGGGTGATTTTGGCTTAGCGAGTTTAAAAGAGAAGTGTGTAGGAAGAGAGAAAATAGATGCACAAACTTTCGATTTTGGCTTCAACAAAATAAAAATAAAAGAAAGGGTGTTTCTTTGACTTACTTTCGGCAAGAGACTAAGGGAAGAAAAGAAATAATTCGGCACAAGGGGAATGGTGAAACAATTTTGGCAAAGGGGAACAAATGGGGAAAAGGGTGGCCAAAAGGGTGAGCACCCCCTATTTATACTACTAGCTTTCGGCACCTACCTAACACCTTCAACAAAATCGAAAATGCCCTCCCCCTAAGCTCCCTAAAATCGGCCACTAGCTCCCCTCCTCCTAAATCCCAAGATTTCCTCCTAAACTTCCTCCCTAACACTCATTCAAAAAGTTTGAATGAGTCAAACCTTAATCCTACCCTCCTAGCCGAATTCAAAATGGAAGACCAAGTCTTCCTCATCTTTCAAAGATTCAAAACAGCCCAACACCTTACCTCTTTGACGCAAAAATAAAGGCCAAAGTGCTACCCTTGCAGTTCGAACATGAGACCCCTTAGCACCCTTGAGGTGTCACTTCTCCATTCTGTAAGTGGCGTCTCCCTTGCCACTCTACCAAAGCCATTCTTGAGTCTTAACCTCTCAAATAAATCTCTTAAGGCCGCCTATAGCCAAGCTCCCGTTTTAACCACTAAAAACTAAAAATTTCCTAAGGCATTCCACTACCTCATAAGGTTCTCAAGACCCCCTAAAACTCACCCAACCACACACTGAAGTATGCCAACACCTGAGTTAGGCACTAAATGCATAACCCCTAGAACCAGGGTGTTACAATTCTACCCTCCTTAAAATAATTTCGTCCTCGAAACTACTTGGCTAAACTAAATAGGAATTACTGCTGCGCACTCTGACCTTAAAGAACCATCATATTTCTAGGAACAGTTCCTAAGTCCATACTCAAGGTTCTAGATATTTTGCTAGCAATAAAACAAACAGCCACCATAACAAACAAAACAATAAAGAATATTCCAAACATAGGAAACTTACCCGCTGGCACATCTGTTATGTCACTATCCTCCCTCCAACGAACCGTATATACCAAACCTGGCTGCCTTGCCTCAGTGCTACTACTCCCGCAGCCTACTACTCCATGACCTTGACCGAACCATTTCCTCCATGGTTCAGACCACGACCCCTTGTTGCCTGCTGACTACCTCTGCCTGGATGCACATAATCTTGGCCTAATGTCCGAGTCTTATTCGGATCCTAAGGACAATCCTTAATCAGATGGGACTAGGATTTACATTTGAAGCATTCTCGATCCCGATTCCAGCACTCACCAACATGATACCTTCTACATCGAGCATATGGACAATCTGGATTCCTAGCAGCTGGCTTAGAAATAGGAATAGGAGTCTCAACTCTCGATCTTTTCTGAAATCTCTCAACAATTCTGGCGATCTAAAACTCCTCTTATTCCGGTTTCTTTCTCTATCTCTATTCTGCCTCTCAGTCCTTTTGACCTTCCTCAGCTATCTGAGCTTTCTCCACTAAAATGGCAAAGTCTCTTTCTCGTTGTGGAGCAATCAGAACTCGCAGCTCATCCCGCAGCCCATCTTCAAATCTGACGCATCTCTCATAATCGGTAGCCACGATGCCTCGAGCATACTAGCTCAAACGTAGAAACTCAGCCTCGTACTCCGCTATTGACTTGCCCCCTTGCACAAATTGAGGAACGCCTTCCTCTGAGCATCCACATAACTCGCTCCGACATACTTCCCCTCAAACTTGATCTTAAAGTAGCCCTAGTCCACTCGATCCGCAAGGGTACCCTCCTTAACCGTGAGCCACCATTGGTAGGCTTCATCCCGTAGCAACGAAACAGCACCCTTAAGCTTCTCCTCAACGGTTAAGTCTAAGTAGTCCATAATCCTTTCGACTGCCTCAAGCCAGTACTCTGCCACGTTCGGAGCTACCCCAGACACTCCTCTGAAAACCTTAGCTCTATTCGACCTAAGCCTTTCAGCCACTGACTTTCGAGTTACATTGCCCACATTGGCTCCTGCCACTCTCTCGAGCACCCGCAGCATAGCCTGTGATACTGCGTCGTCTCTTTCGGTCTGATCCTGATATTCAACCTCAACAGCTGGTGGTGGCGGCCCATCGCTCTCTGACCTATGGCCAGACCCTACCGGTTCTGACAGGGTCATCCTACCTCTACCACGGCCACACGGTGGACGTCCACGACCTCTTGAACTCATATCTAGCGTCACGACTTAATCTGTTTAGAAAGTTTTATGCATTAGAATTTTTTTTTGTTCCACTGTTTATCCACGAGCAAATTTTATGAATAACAATTTCCAGAAGTAGTTCTTTCGATCAATCAAAGTTTCATCTAAAGTTCTCTATTTTAATTCAAACATTCACATTCTTCACTAAAGACACATACATTCATCCATGTCACTTTCTTGAGCATTCCCAACCCAGGGGTAATTTCGTCATTTTCCTACAGGGGTATTTTTGTAATTAAACAGATTCGATTTGAAAATAATTTTTCAAATTAAAGACATTTCAGAATTTACCAAAATCTTGGGGGTCATCTTGAAAATTTGTTTTTCAAACTAGATGTGTTACAAAATTTGAAACCGAGGTTATTTCTGTAATTTTGGAAATCATGATCGTAAATTCTCCCAAATCAGATAGCTTAATACTTGCAAAATGTAAGTTTTGTAATGTAGAAACATTTTAGTAAAAGTCGAGGTAATACAAAATTCAAAACCAAGGGCATTTTGGTAATTTTATCAACCGGGGTAATTTTGTAAATTTCAAAATCGTGGTATTATTTTGAATCACAGATTTTGAATACTTTTGCAAAGTAAAAGTTTGATTGAAATCGAGGCAATGCGGTAATTTTAGAAACTAAGGGTATTTTTGTAATTTTGCCACTAGGGGCATTTTGGTAATTTTGCAAGTAGGGGTATTTTTAGTAATTTTGTAAATGAGAAAACGTTTTTCAAAATCAAATTTAGGGTTTACAGACCAAAGGGTAAATTTGAAAAAAATTAAAAGAATTAAGGGTTTTAAAATAGCAAGGCTAATCCCTTTCGGGTTTTAATAATTGGTTCAGCCTGTGAACAAGTCCTCTTGGTTAAGGTGAACCGAAGCCACGCACCATGTAGGATTCGAGTAAAGAGGAGGTGAGTCGCTAGGACGCTTAAATACCAAGCTCTTCTTGAATACCATTCCTAGACATGCGCATGATGGTTGCCATACCTTAACTTCGACGACTTCACAAAGTTGGTTTAATAATCCTTAAGTCTTATGCATATGTTTGGGTAGACTAGTCCTAGGGTCCAAAAAGCCCTAACATTCTAATCTACGAGCCCAAACTAAGCCCATAATAATTCACATCAACAAATCACTTCAATAGTTTAGAAGTACTTACCTGGTGGACTTCGGGCCGGAGGTACAGGTGCCATGCCAGAATAACTTGAAAACTTTTTTTTTATAAAAGCCCATATTTTGAAAAGCCAATTTTGAAAATTGTTTTCGAGCCCAAAACCCTCAAAGTCAAGTTTTGAACTGGGCTCTGATACCAATTTGTAACACCCTCAAGCCCGGCCCACGAGCCTTGACCGGATCTGGTTATGTCACTGCGGAAAGACGATTGAAAATCTTCTTTAGACTTTAGAGTAACACATGAAAATATACTAACTTTTGAAAATCATCTCCATTAAAATTACAAGTGACATTTTGTTATTGTAAAATGTTCAATTTTAACTTTAGCATATAAATAATTTGAATAAATAGGTTCTTTGAAAATAAAATCATCTTCAAATAGCAATTCGGTTTCATCAAGCCATAGTTAAAATAATACCCAAAAAAATAATAATAATAAGGCCTTTATTACAACCCATACTTAAACAAGTACTTAATATTAAAATGCTTAAAAAAAATCAAAACATCTTCTTCTGCATGGGCCACCTTATGTCCTCTCCGAACCCGATCCAACCTTACGCATCACCTGAAATGGTTAAGAAAAATTGGGTGAGTCCACAGACTCAGTGCATAATCATTACACATGTTTCCACATGTATGGGCTTAACCCATACCCACACAGTCCATACCAATAGATATGCAATTATGACCCAACCCAACCTAAGTCCATCCATTACACCTACCTTAGCAGACTCCCTGCCCAAGGCCGTGGCTAATCCACCGATCACAACCGAGTGATCCCACATATCTTACCTAGGCAGACCTGCTGCACAAGGCCGTGGCTGAGCCATCGATCACATAAGTGATCCCACAATAGTCCGTCTACGGTGATGCACTCAGCCATCAACCGCCGAGATGGGCACCAAGCCAACACCTCCCTTGATGTAGCCCTCAGCTAATCATCAAGCGCTAATGTAGCACGAGGCTAACATTAGACCACGTACATATTTATGTACACCCGTCCTTCTTTGATCAAACCAACCCCCATGCACATATGTCAACGTATCATGTCAAATCCACATATAGAGTGAGTATAATCACATGCTCATTACCATCTCATGCATACACCATAAATAATATAATATCACGAACCACTAACCTGTTAACCACTTACCCCAACATGGGTATCCACCACTTTAGCCTTTATGGCCGGCTATCACACATCATACACAAGCATATACATCAATACACATTAAAGGAAAATAGTGCGATAATTACGCACCTTAACACTTGGAGTTCTAAACTCTCGATCTCAATGCTATCGCTAAACAAAATTACCGCGATCTACCTAAATCTAACGCTGCTCGACGCCGCCCACACCCGGTGGCCAATCTCGAACTGCCGAGACACTCTTTTCTTAAACTTCGAAACAGGGACTTTTTCTTGTCCACCTTGACTAGCAGTTGCCTCCATCAAAATGCTTTAATCAGATCAAACGGTTAAACCTCCACATCATAAACCCAAGTATTGAACTTTTATTAAAAATTGCTTACCAAAACCACTTGAATCCTGGATGCTACTTAGGCCTCTACAAATGCTAACTATACGCCTTCTGAAAAGGTCTCCTGCGTTAGGCTCTGCCTTCCCCACAATCGATCTTAGCACAATAACAGAGAACACCTAGGGCCATTCGGCCAAGTCAAGAATATCAGCACCAAGACCATTCGGCCAAACATAAATCCTAAATCAAAGAAAAAAAGCTATCGCACCCTTACCTTGCTAACCACTCCCCTTTTGCTCTAACAAGAATCGGCCACCATAAGAACTAAGGTTCGGCTTCAGGGAAGTGGAGAGAATGAGAAAATGACAGAGTGATTCGACAATGACTCTTAGATGAAGTTGGGATATTCGGCAAAGGTAACCTTCAGGGGTGATTTTGGCTTAAGCAGAGTTTAAAAGAGAAGCGTGTAGGAAGAGAGAAAATAGATGCACAAACTTTCGATTTTGGCTTCAACAAAATAAAAATAAAAGAAAGGGTGTTTCTTGACTTACTTTCGGCAAGAGACTAAGGGAAGAAAAGAAATAATTCGGCACAAGGGGAATGGTGAAACAATTTCGGCAAAGGGGAACAAATGGGGAAAAGGGTGGCCAAAAGGGTGAGCACCCCCTATTTATACTACTAGCTTTCGGCACCAACCTAACACCCTCAACAAAATCGAAAATGCCCTCCCCCCAAGCTCCCCAAAACCGGCCACTAGCTCTCCTCCTCCTAAATCCCAAGATTTCCTCCTAAACTTCCTCCCTAACACTCATTCAAAAGTTTGAATGAGTCAAACCTAATCCTACCTTCCTAGTCGAATTCAAAATGGAAGGCCAAGTCTTCCCTCATCTTTTCAGCATTCAAAAACCGCCCAACACCTTACCTCTTTGACGCAAAAACAAAGGCCAAAGTGCTACCCTTGCAGTTCAAACATGAGACCCCTTAACACCCTTGAGGCGTCACTTCTCCATGCTCTAAGTGGCGTCTCCCTTGCCACTCTACCAAAGCCATTCTTGAGTCTCAACCTCCCAAATAATTCTCTTAAGGCCCACTATAGCCAAGCTCCCCTTTTAACCACTAAAAACTAAAAATTTCCTAAGGTATTCCACTACCTCATAAGGTTCTCAAGACCCCCTAAAACTTACCCAACCACATACTGAAGTATGCCAACACCTGAGTTAGGCACTAAATGCATAACCCCTAGAACCAGGGTGTTACAGCCACACCCCGAGCAAACATAGAAAACGGCATGCATGTATATCATATCAACTTAATAGAATCATTTTACTTAAAGAAAATCATGGAAATCACTAACCTGATGAGTTGCCTTTTACCCTCCATGGGTTTTCAACAGTCATGCCGGGATTTTGGCATTTAACAGAATATAAACAGATTTATATATATACTAACAGACAACAGAGATGGTGTGAGAAATTACACACTTGATTACGCTTAACGCTATATTATCGAAATTAATGCTCTCCCTAGCCAGAATCGCGATTATCAGATCACTATTTTGCTGGTCAAAGACTTACTACAAGAGATACTATTTGAGTATCACCTAACAAGGTTAACTGAAAGATTGGAGATAAATCGATTAATAAAATGACTAAGATGAATCTTCTTACCCAAATTGATTAAATCCCGAAAGTAGTATGATTCATGTGCTACCGATTTAAAAACCTAGGCGATTAGTTCTTCTTCAAATCCCGGAATGCCGCCCATGAAAGAAAACACGAGATTAGTCAACTATTTAGCCATTCGGCTAAGGTCTCCAAAAGCTGAAAAAGATCAAAAGAATACACAAATCGACATTTACCTCTATAGAAGGTTTCGGCTACCCCTTGCAGAAAGATTCGGCAATCACAGAAGAAGATCGAAGCGTAGAAGATTAGAGATCTAGGAATTTTGGCTTTTAAGAAAATCCCAAAAAGGATGAACAAGAGGGGGCTGATGTGTTTTCAGCTTTTAGAAGAACTAAGTGAGGAGTTTCGATTTTGGCTTAGGAAAAGAAAACAAAAAGAACCTTAGAGATTTCGGCTAGGAAGAAGTTTCAACTAAAGAAGAAAAAGAATAGAAAAGTTTCGGCAACAGAGAAAACTGAGAGAGAGAGCTTCAGAAAAAAAACTCACAAAGTTCGGCTTTGCCTAACTCTATCTAGCCGTCCACCCCCTTCACACACATAGTCCCACATTCGGCCACTTTTAGCTTCCTAGATAGCTCCTCCTCCTTTCCCTTATCCTTATCAAAACACATATCCAAAAGAGACCTACATCACACCACTTCCTCCCTCCTTTATCAGCTTATTATCCACCTTTTTTTTAACACATTAAATCCCCTATTTTCTAGCCTTGATGCCTTCCCACCTAGCTCCTCTTTAAGTGTCAAAAATGGCCCAATTCTATGGGCTCCATACGGCTCACACTTAGGACTCCTCCCTTGCCACTGACGCCACTTAACAGCTCCCCTTGCTGCGCCCCTTGTTACTGGGCCACAAGCCCATTTTGCTTATTTAAACTACAGATACCATCCTTAAAGCCCTATTGTGTCTAAACATAATATTTTAACCGAAACCTCGGCCCATTCCTGAGCCCAATCTGGACCCCTAATTCTCAAACTAACATATTAAACCTACGACACACAAAATGCACAGGCCCACTAATTCAAGATGTTACAGGTTGTTAGCAATTATTTACCCTAACTGCACCTCATTGACGTTAAAAGCTAAACCAAAGGAAGCCTTAGTCTCACATTTGTACCTAATAACTATTGTAATTTGTATAGTATGTTAAGATTAACTTAGTCTGAGTGATTGGGCATTAGTTATAATCACAAGAGACTGTAAAAGCAGAGATAGTTGCTTAAATACACTTTGGAAAAATATGATTCTAGATGAAGATAAATTGACATGCATAAGTTAGTACCTCTGTTAGCTCTACAACTACTCTAACCATTAAGTCTATTTCAAAAAAAAAAAAAAAACTTAACCTACAGATTGATACCTTAATTGAGTTTTTTTTTTTAAATACCTAAACATTCTTTTAGTCATAAGTGGCACATAATATACATTTTTTTCATTAAAGGTACCTATTTTAATTCAGTTGTTAGTCAAATTGTTAAATTTCTATATACATAAAAGACAACCAATGAAAGTTGTAATGTGGCCAAAAAGGAAGAAAATTATACATATATATATATATATATATATATATATATATATCTTTTACTTTATATATATATTTAGAAAAAAATCACTCTATTTAAGAACCATCGCCACCCCGAAAAACCATTTTTTTTATAAAACAAAATTTCTATTACCTTAAAGAATATTATTTTCTTAAAATAAGTTAATAATATATATTAACAATTTATCACCTATATAATGGGTATCAATTGAAATTTTCTTATCCATTTATTCTAATATTGTGATATTAGTATAATCTTAAAAAGTTGTCATCTATTGCAATGCACCAAAATTTTCGATGTCGAATTGCACAAAAATTTCAGTAAAATATCATGAGGTTTAGTGATAATTAAATATTGTAAAGTGAATTTAATACGAGAAATATAAATTTTGGAGTTAGAAATTATTTTTGGATTTTTAGCAATTATTGAGCATTTATTTGGGCCAATGATTGAATTGTTTGACTAAGAATTTGAAATTTGAGGACTAAATTGAAAAAGAGTTTAAGTGTGACGGTTTTATGTAGGAAATAGCCTAAAGGCTTGTAACACCCCATACCCAACCTGGTCGTTGGGTCCGAGCTATGAGATGCTACAACTACTGATGGAGTAACTTCAAACCATTATGCAACATTCAATCTTTCAATCATGAAAATCTATAGCATTCATAAACATAAATGTTAATGCCGTCATTTTTGGGTCCCACAAAAGCTTATGAAAGATCTTTTGTTAACTGGAGTTTGAATTAGGCCTAAATTGTAGAGTTTTGAAAAGTTCAGTGTCGATGTCGCCAACTCACAATCTCCATTGCCAACTCAGTAAGTTACGTTGCGACTTCAAGCATACTGATGCCGCAACATCAATCATTGTCCACTCCTCGTTGGTGGTCATGACGAGAACCTTGCTCAAGATGTGCTAAACAACCTACATGATTCGTACAACTTGGTACCTTTAGAATCAACCTAAATTCATAACACTTCATGCTAAACAAAACATTTAACCATTCTAGTTAAAACCAAATCAAACATAAGCTCAACCTATTTCAAAATCATTTTTTTTTTCATTACTTTCATTCCAATGTCAAATCTACATATACCAAAACATAAATAGATATGTCATTCAACTACCACAAATTAACCTATCCATTTCATTTTATACACTATGAACCTAAATGACCTTATCTTGAACCAAAACAACCATACTTGAAACTTACACCCTAAACATTACATCCAAATATGTCAATTCCAACCATTCATTAACTTAACTATCCTTTCTACTTTATTTATAACATTTCACATGCTAAAACATATAAGCATATATCATCAATTATTCTAACATGAAACATGAATAAAACCATACATCTACTAAACCTTAAAGGAAACATATTATACAAGATGGGCTAAGTCACATTTGCCAAGTAGTAAACATTTTCAAATGCTAAAGCGCACTCTAAGACCCTTATGTACATGCTACAACCTTAGGATAAAAAAAAATTGTATAACTACAGATTTAGTGATAGTATGAGCTTTGAGGTGATTCGATTTGTTGAGTTTTGTAAAGTGATGATCTACAAGGAAAGGAAAAAATGATGGCAAGCATATAGAATGCTTAGTCGGCCACATGTGGAATGGATTTTTCGAATTTCCATTTTCATCATTTGCATTTCCCCTTCTAGACTATCGAGCCTTTAACCACATGCAGTATGGTTGCTCCCTATGGGCCTATTCTGAGATCGTTGTAAATGCAGAGGTTGGTATGGATGGTTCGATCAGCTTTGCATTTGAGCTCCACCTACCAAGTTGCTTCCCCACTTCCGGTTAGGGTGTTTGACCATCTATAAACATGTTATCATTTATAGTATAAATATCATGCCAAAATATAAGAAATTAAATTGGCAGTGTTCGCAAGCATAAGAGTCAAATTGTAATATAGTAAAGTTTACAATAAAACACTGATAAGTATTTTGAGGATCATACCAAGGGATTGCAAGTTGGAGAAAATATTATTAAATTAATTATAGAAAATAATTACTAATCTAATCAAGTCACGGATTCATAGTGTTAATCCAAATTAATATTTTAATTAAAATAATTAAATTAATAAATTGAAATTAACCTAATGGAAATTCCTATTCCTAGTGTTGGCAATGCGAGCCTCTAGCCTATGATCGATTAAATCCCTAATTATCTAATTAAATAATTAACTATTGTTGATTGAGTTATTTATCACCTTTAGCTAAGAATACCCTTCCAGACTCATCTTCACTAAGGATTACCATCTAAGTCATCCTTCCAGTCTATTCCTAGGCATACGAATACCCTGCCGATCTCTCTACTCGGCACAAGTTATACAAGACAGGATACCCTTTCAGTCTCACTTATCTCGATATACTAAATACTCTTAATTAAACAACCAATTTCAGATAAATATTCACTTAACAAATAAATTAATTTATTAATGCAATCATGCGAGATATGAGTAAACCACAATAATCTATTTTAGTATATTTATAAAATGGTTAATTGGCCAGATTAACGAAAGATAAATAAAAGAAGAGAATGCTTATGAATATATATATATTCACATTAGAATAGAAAAGTTTCGATTAAGCGAACATAAAAATAAAATACAAAGAAAACTAAATAAGAAA
This sequence comes from Gossypium rotundifolium, assembly GCA_025506655.1. Lineage (NCBI taxonomy): Eukaryota > Viridiplantae > Streptophyta > Magnoliopsida > Malvales > Malvaceae > Gossypium > Gossypium rotundifolium. The sequence goes on along the minus strand of CP106729.1, from coordinate 81,353,422 downwards.
AATTGCTTGTCCAAGTCTGCACACTGATTCTGGTGACCCTAGACTTGGTGACCACTCAACCCTAGATACATTAGATTCCAATTAATGCAATATTCTAATAAATGCTAGAGTCCAAATATGGAAATATCCCAAAAGTTCAATCCAATGATTCAACTCCATTTTGGCCTACCATTGTCGCGTTGTGTGACGTGGGAAGACTTTTCATCATGATATCGCAATCGTGAATTTCTTCCCATCTTCATCGCGTTTCCGTGATGAGAGGAAACTCTTTGTCACGACGTCAAGTGTATTTTCAACCTTGGCAGCTTTGTTGCTCTATCGGAGTCCATTATCTTGTGGCCCGATCATCGTCCCTTGTATTCTCTAACCTAAATTGGAATCCTGCACTCTCAATTAGCCCGTTAGTCACTCCTGAGGCTCGAGTCAGCCTTATGGGTCATCGAAACAGTAAAAAATGCGTTAAAATGCTTATTTTATTAATATTTAGGTCCTAACCTACTTCTATCAAAAATTTAATAATTAATTATAAAATGCCAAGAAAACAAGCTCGTTAAGTGCCAAAATTCACTTAAATTATCACTATAGTTGGCGACAGGTCATAGACCCCCACACTTAAGTCCTTGTCCTCAAGCAAGCATAACAAAAACAAACAAAAATGAAAAATAAGCACACAAAGAAAAAAAATACTTTAGCATGCTTTGTACAGGAGACTGGATCGAAACCATATAAACAAGATAATGTATCTAAACATGTAATCCTAGTGTGATAGATAATTAACTCGTGATTTCTAAAACTAGATAGATTAGTTCAATGAATTACAAAAGAAAACAAATCAAAGAGTGTTAAACAGAGTTATCCATAGAAAAATACACAAATGTACATTTATGTTCAAAGAATATAGGAAGTAAGAATTTTCAACTTTCAATTTTCAGTTTAATTTTAATCCACGTAGTGTATCATCTAGGTCACATAGGACTTTTCGACTTGTAAGTTTTTGCGGCTTAGGTTGGTTCGAAATTCAAGAACAAGCTTGACAAAAAAGTTAAGCACGAAAATAGTTTGACACATTATATTATACCTAATACTCCCCAAAATGTACATTTAGCTCACCTCCTTATACCCATTTCTCTCACCTTCCTTATTTCTCCTAACTAAGGCATTGTATAGTATTCATGAGTACAATCATCCAAGCTTGAAAATTTTTTTCGAACAAATGTGAGCGTACTTTTTTCCAACTCACTTTGGTTTTCAATTTTTTTTTTATTTTTTTCATTGAGATTTTCTCAATTTAAATTTTTCCTTATTCTTCTACAAGCTTAAGAAATCATATACTCACTATACCATACAATTCCTTAGTTCACTCATTTTTTTTCTTTTCACTCCACTATGATATGTCTACCTAATCCTTCAATATTAATGGTTGGACATCTAAATCCCTACGAGGACCAAGAAATAAAGGATCAAATAAAATATTCTTTAGGCTTAAGGTTTCACTTATAGTCTACCAAGAAATGGAATCAAACTCAAAATAGGTACTATGAAAAGTACTTACGGGATAATTTTTGGCTAAAAAAATTGTCTACCAAACAATGCCTTAAGTCATCCCTAGGTAGTTCAATACATGGATTAAATCAACCAAGTATATCAATTTCTACAACCTATAGTTCAACTAAAAATGCATGTTATTTATATTCATATTTATCATGTGATATACGTAACATCTTAACTCTATTCAAAGTTTAATAAATTGAACTAACTTGTAACACCCCTAACCTGTAACCATCGCCAATCTATGGTTAAGAGGCATTGCTAGACAAATCTGAACTTTTACCAACAATTTCACATCATAAAGTATATCATCATCATATCATAATAAAATACAAACATAGAGTCACTTAAGTAGGTCTACGAGACCTTAATCAAGCATTGGGAAGGGGTCGGGACTAAACCAAACACTTATGAAATTTTTCTGAAATTCAAACATTTTTCAAAGTTACAGAGATCACACGCCCGTGTGGGCAAGCCGTGTGCCTCACACGACTTCAAACACTCCCGTGTGTCTAAGCCGTGGAAAAATAGGACATACATACTGACTTGTCCACACGGCCTGAGACACGCCCGTTTGCCTCACCCGTGGTCAACACTGACTTGCACCACACGGCCAGTTACACACCCATGTGTCCAGCCCATGGTCGAAACTGACTTGTTTCACATGGCCAGTCACACACGCGTGTGTCTAGCCCGTGTGCAAGCCTGACATGTACCAAATTACAAATTCAAGGGACACGGTCGAGCCACAGACCCGTGTGCTCAACCGTGTGGGAAAATATAGGCCATTTGCAAGGCCAATTTGCCACCTATTTAGGGTCAAACCTACAAGCACAAATAAACACATTTCATGCCCTCAAAATGCAGCCAAACTATACCAATAATGTCCATCTTTTCTAACCATTCAATGCATATCAAACTTACCAACTTATGAACCATTTATCTCATTCTAATCATAAGCATTTCTAGGCAAAATCCATCCAAATAACTTACCAATTCAATATACTAATCATTCATCAAAACATACCAACTTTGCATCACAAAACATAATTGACATTTACCATATTCACATCCCATTTACAAGCCATATCACATAGCTTATATATACAACTCAAAACATCATCTAATTCAACTAGACTAGACATGCCATACTTAGCTATAAACACATTTGAAAGGTACCAAAATATGATTTGATAGTGTGACGACGATCCCTGACGATACCCGAGCCTTCCGTAGCTTTAACGATCTATAAAACAATGCAAACATACACAAAGTAAGGTTTCAAAAGCTTAGTAAGTCATATGCAAATAAAATTAACATATAACATTCATAATCATATCAAATATAAGATCATAGATATATCTCTAATGCAAAGTCATAATTATTCTTTGGTTCATTTGTTTAGCCATTACTTACCAACACACCATATCTCCAAATATCTCTTTTGTTCATAACACATTCATACATATATCACATTTAGTCTCAATAAGACTATACACATATCTCACTTGAACAAATTCACATATACTCACTTTTCATACTCAAACATAGTATTCATTTTCCAACATACCTGAATCGATTACACACTTCACATAGTCTTTCGTTTCTCAAAATTTCCTGTTGAACCATTTAGAATCAAATAGGATACTCGGATAACTCAGAATACTCGTTGTAACACCCCTTACCTGTGTCTGACACTGGGACAGGATACAATGTATTACCGGACTTAACTTGCTTGAACATACATTATCGGGCTATAAAATCTCATTTCAAACTTAAAACTTTTAATTCATATTCATAACATCCTTATTATGTGCCTACGAGGCCCCAAACATACTTACGGAATGTTTCAGAATTAAATTGAAAACTTTTGCGCACTTATAAAATTTTTGCCTAAACAAGGCCACACGCCTATGTGGAACGGAACATGCCCGTGTGGGCAGGCTGTGTGATCACACACGCCCATGTTCCTAGCCTGTGTGAAATTTATTTTTCAATTCAAACCTACAGGGGTTTTCACACGGTTGAGCACACGCTCGTGTTTTTAGCCTGTGTCCCTCACACGGCCTAGACACGCTCGTGTGTGAAAACCTTAGATTCTGTTTATGACGTCAGCAAACTCTTAAGGGCACACGGCCTAGGCACACGCCCATGTGATGGCCTGTGTGGCGAATCGAATTCTCGCAAATTTGATGCAGGAGACACACGGCCTATCAACACACCCATAGGGGTTGATCGTGTGTCACACACGACCTAGACACACGTCCGTGTGTCTACCTGTGTAGACAATTTGAAGGCTATTTTCCAAGACAATAACCACCCTAAAACTAAACACACATATGCCAACACAAATAATACATGACATGGAAACAATACACTATAAAGAACCACTAATCATCGTTCATACACTTCATATTTTACTTCATCATTTGCATGAACTTTCACTTTATAAAGCTCATCATCATTAAAAAAAAAAAAAGAAACTTGAAAAATATTGGCCAATTCCCAATGGCTATTTACAAAATGAGTGTATAACATTAGTAGCCAACACTTTGGCTTTCAAATATGACATAACACAAAATGATCAAGTTCCTATACATACCATACCCAAGATAAATCAACTTTACTATACCAAAAGAATGATTGATAGTGTGATCCGAGCATATGACGTTTTGCGATCCCCAAGCTAGCTTGGCGACACTACAAGGAAAAGGGAAAAGAGAGGGGTAAACATATAGCTTAGTAAGTTTGCATGAATTTAAATAGCAATATAAGTACTCATGGTAAAATCCATTCATCTCATAAAACAATAATAACACAAGTTTTCAAGAACTTAGACATACTTACTCATACTTACTCTTACCCATTACATAACACATTATGGTTTCATAACTCGTACTTTACTCATGGTACCTATAGCACTTCATCACATAATTTAGCACTTATGCTATCTTGACATAAACTTAAATCAATATCATCCTTAACTTAAATGTAGCTCTTTGTCATCTTTGTATAGCTTAGCTCTTTGTCATCTTTGCATACTTAGTTCTTTTGTCCGTTGAACTACTCGAAATATCGGAGGATACTCAATCTCATCATACATGTATCACGATGCCAATGCCATATCCCAAATATAGTCTTACATGGGATCACCTATTGCTGTCGATGCCATATCTCAGATATGGTCGTACATAGGATCTCTTAGCTCGATGTCGATGCCATGTCCCAGACATGGTCTTATATGAGATCGTACATAGATGTTGAAGCCATGTCACAGACATGGTCTTACACCAGACCTTCTTTAATGAATGCCAGTGCCATGTCCCAAACATGGTCTTACACGGGACCTTCCTTATTTGATGCTGATGCCATGTCCCAGACATGGTCTTACACGGGACCGTCCTTATCTCATGTTGTGACATAGGTATCTTCGTTATTCTAAATCTTTAACCGGGACTTCAACTTAACATATTCTCATGATTTTCTCACCGAGATATCATTAATCAACTATATGGAAATAATATGCAATTCATATAATAATAAGAAATTTACATACGATAACATATGTAGCCTTAATTTCACACAAACTTACCTCGGTACTCAAAATGTGTATAGATGTTTGATTTAGTCCAACACTTTGTTCTTGCCTCGGTTTCGGTTCGGGCTTCGCATTTCTTGATCTATAATAAAAATTTCACTTGTTTAATATTCACATTGACTAAATTGACTCATGAATCATAATGTGGCAAAATTATGATTTTGCCTCTAAACTTTCACATAATTACACTTTTGCCCCTAGCCTCGTAAAATGATTTTTATTCAACTTTCTTGTATTTTAAGCTTAGCCAAATTATTTTCTTAACTACAACAGCCCCTATTTTCCACTGTTTCACTCATGTATGACCATTTTTATAACTTTTATAATTTGGTCATTTTATGCATTTTTCATGAAAATAACTTAGAAAAAGATGTTTATCATACATCAAACTTTCATATTCGTTATTAAAACATCAAAATACGTGCATGTCATACATGGGTAAATTTTTGAACATAAACCCTAGCTCAAAATATAGCTAGAAATAGCAAAATCGAGCTACAAGGATCTCAAAAATACGAAGAACATTAAAAATGGGGCTAAGATGCACTTACTATCAAGCTTGGAAATTAAAGAAACCCTAGTTATGTCTCCTTGAAAAATTTGGCACTTAGAAGAAGAAGATGGACAAGATTTTGACTTATTTTTTCCTTTTAATTCTTTTATTAACCAAATGATAAAAATGCCCGTAAGGCCCTTTTCTTGAGATTTTTCCTTCCCATGTCAATTTTTGTCCATCTTAATATATAATAGTTTAATTGCTAAATAAGGACCTCTAGGAAGTTTTATAATTCTATTTCATACTTAAATCTTCTAGAATCTCATATTTTCTAATCATTGCAACTTAGTCCTAATGGGCAAATTATTCACTAAGTGATTAAATTTCCTCATGAAATTTTCACACAATCATGCAAACACATCATAAGCCTCATAGAAACATACAACACATATTTTTACTTCGAATTTTTGGTCTCACAATCACTCTTTCTCTAACCAGATCGACCCCATGAATCTGACTTTCCTTGAGTTCAGTCCAATACAAAAGCGTTTGGCACTTACGCCCATACAAAGCCTCATAAGGCGCCATTTTCAAACTCGAATGAAAGCTGTCATTGTAGGCAAACTCTATCAATGGTAAATACTTTTCCCTATTGCCTTGAAACTGAAGAACACAACACCGGAGCATATCCTCAAGTATCTATATTAACCTCTTTGACTGTCCGTCAGTTTGTGAGTGAAATGCTGTACTAAAGCTCAACTTTGTGCCCCATGCTTCTTGCCACTTTTTCCAAAATCGGGATGTGAACCTCGGATCTCTATTCGATATAATTGATAAAGGAACTCTATGAAGCCTTACAATCTAAGAAAAAAACAAGTCTACCAACTTATCAAGTGAATAGTTAATACATACCGGTATGAAGTTGGCCGACTTCGTAAGTCTATCAACCACCACCCACATGGCATCTTTCTTGCTCGGTGTCAACGGCAAACCCATTACAAAGTCCATAGTAACACAGTCCCATTTCCACTCGGGAGCCATAATAGGTTAAAGCAAACCCAAAGGTACTTGGTGTTCATCTTTCACTTGCTGACAAATCAAGTATCTTGTTACAAACTCAGAAATATCTTTATTCATACTTGACGACCAATACCATTTTTTCAAATAATTATATATTTTTGTACTGCCCGGATGTACAGACAGGCATCCACTGTGTGCCTCGTGTAAAAGCTCACGAATAAGCTCATCATTCCTTGGTATACAGACTCTATCTCTAAACATCAAGCATCTATCATTATTAATCCGAAAGTCAGACTCAACACCCAACTCGCATTAAACTCTTTTAGCTTGTAAGCCATTGTCATTTTTTTGACCCTCATAAATCTCTTGAAGGAACATCGGTCTAGCCCTCAACTCAGCTAGAATGGAACTATCGTCAGAAAAAATCACCCACGTATTAATAGCCCTCAATGCAAATAGAGATTTTCTACTCAAAACATCAGCGACTACATTCGCCTTTCCCAGGTGGTAGTCAATCACTAACTCATAATCCTTTATCAACTCTAGCCACCTTCGTTGCCTTAAGTTCAATTCCTTTTGAGTCATCAAGTACTTTAAGCTTTTATGATCGGTGAATATCTGGCATCTTTCACCATACAAATGGTGTCTCCATATCTTCAATGCAAACACAATGGCAGCCAACTCTAAATCATGTGTTGGGTAATTCTTCTCATATGGCTTTAACTATCTAGAAGCATACGCTATCACCCTGGCCTCTTGCATAAGTACACAGACCAATCCATTCAAGGATGCATCGCTATAGATCAAAAATTCTTTTCCTGGCTCAGGTTGCACTAGAATTGGAGCCTTAGTCAACAATGCCTTAAGTTTCTCGAAACTCTGTTGACACTTTTCTGTCCATTCAAACTTTATGTTAGTTTTGTAACAACCTCATCATAGGTGTAGCTATCATGGAAAATCCCTTGACAAACTGTCTGTAATAGCCAGCTAAGCCTAGAAAACTTCTAATCTCTGATATGTTTCTCAGTGGCTTCCAATCAACAATAACTAAAATCTTGCTGGGGTCAACTTGGATTCCATCTTCCGAGACAATGTGCCCCAAAAATCCAACCTCTTTAAGCCAAAATTCACTTTTTCTAAACTTGGCATACAACTAATTATCTCACAAAATTTGCAAAACCGTCCTCAACTGCCCGACATGCTCATGCTCATCACGAGAATATATCAATATGTCATCAGTAAAAACCACAAAAAACTTATCCAAGTATGGCCAAAATATACGGTTCATTAAATTCATAAACACAACAGAGGCATTTGTTAAACCAAAGGCATAACTAAAAATTTATAGTGCCTATACCTCGTCCGAAATGTAGTTTTCGGCACATATTAGTCTTTTACTCTCAACTGGTAATATATCGACCTCAAGTCTATCTTGGAAAACGCCGTGGCTCCCTTTAATTGATCAAACAAATCGTCGATCCTTGGCAATGTGTACTTGTTCTTCACGGTCACCTTATTAAGCTGTCGATAATCTATACATAATCTCATGGAACCATCTTTCTTTTTCACAAATAATACTGGAGCACCCCACGAAGAATAACTTGGTCTTGCAAAACCTTTGTTCGTCAACTCTTGCAACTGTGCCTTTAATTCCTTCAACTTAGTTGGAGCCATTCTGTATGGAGCAATCAATATAGGTGCAGTACCAGGGGCTAACTCGATGCTAAATTCAACCTCTCTAATCGGAGGTAACCTTGGCAATTTTTCTGGGAATAAATCTGGGTACTCACACACTATCGGCACTGATTTAATCTTTAACTCAGTTTCTTTAGCATTCATAACAAAAGCAAGATATGCTTTATACCCCTTTCTTACATACCTCTGGGCAAACATATGAGAGATCACTACAAGCGATCTGTCATGTTCATCTGATTCAACACGCAGAGTGTCCCCAATTTCACATCTCAATTCAATGTATTTCTTTCAACAATTTACTGTCACATCATGAGTGGTTAACTAGTCCATACTAAGAATTATATCAAATTCATCAAATGACAATAGCATGAGATTTGACTTAAAATAATGACCTCTAATCATCAATGGGCAATCTTTGCATACCTTACCAACTAATACAGTTTTGCCTAAAGGATTGGACACTTTTATCACAAACTCTATAGATTCTAAAGGAATACTAATACTAGATACTAATTTCATGCAAACATATGAGTGGGTAGATCCCGGATCAATTAAAGCAACAACATTAGTATCATGGAGAGAAAATGTACCCGTAATTACATCAGGGGATGACGCCTCTTCGCGAGCGCGAATGGAATAAGTCTTTGCAGATGCTCTACCCTTAGATCTCACAGCCTGCTCTCTAGGTGTACTCTTACTACTTGTTCCACTTTCTGGGTTTCTTCGTTGTCTCCCTCTAGTAGTGCTTCCCGATCTTACACTTTGAATTTTCTCCTTTTCAACCATCTCGGGGCATTCTCTGATAAAATGGTTTTGGGAACCACACTTAAAACAAGCCCTTTCATGCGCTCGACACTCACCGGAGTGACGTTTGCAACATTGTTAGCATTTTGGTTTATTAGGTCAAGTGTTCCCAACACTAGCAACTAAAGTAGTTTGAGCTTTAATCTCTGAGTACTGTTTACCTTTACTTATATTTGAAAACCCAGTTGAAGTAGCTGATCGGGTAGGAAAATCTCTTGACTTCTTGGATGAAGGTTGAACTGACTTATTCATTTGTCTCTTTTTTGAGTCACGAGACAACATTTAAGCTTTTCTTTTTTCTTTAACCAACTCTTCGGATTTACAAGCCCGGTCCACTAACACAACAAATTCTTTCAACTTGAGGACACCAACAAACAACCTGATATCTTTGTTTAATCCATCCTCAAACCGTTTACACATAATGGCTTCAGTGGATACACACTCTCGAGCGTATTTCCTAAGCCTTACAAACTCACGCTTATACTAAGTTACTGTCATCCTATCCTGTTTCAGTTTAAGAAATTCCTTTCTTTTCTGATCGACAAACCTCTGGCTAATATATTTCTTCCGAACTCTTCTTGGAAAAACTCCCATGTGATCATTTCCCTTAGCACAACTGACGCAAGGGTATTCCACCACTGATAAGCAGAATCTCTCAAGAGAGACACCACACACTTCATGCACTTTTCAGGTGTGTAAGATAACTTATCAAATACCCTAATGGTATTTTTAAGCCAGAATTCTACCCTTTCCAGATCATCATCTTTACTAGCCCAGGATTCTTTGGCTCATTGTTTCCGGATGCTATCAATTTCTCTTATTACCACTTCTACCACTTGGGGAGCTACAAGGGTAAGTTGAGGAATAGGCGGGGGTGGTTGGGGTTGTGCATTCTGGTTCACACGAATGAACTCCGTATACCATGCATTCATCATGTGGAGAAAGGCTTCCCTAGCCTCTTATCCTCCTCTCTAACTCATGGTCGTTGGTCTATTCTTATTTTCATTTGGCATCATCCCTTCAGCGGGAGCCGACGTGTTACTTTCTACATCATCCGCTACAGCTCTATCGGGATCCATTTACTTTATGAAAACACAATTTAAATCATCAGAAGTCGTCACACTATCATAAAATAAATACTCATATGTATGGCATGTATAGCTAGACTCATACTTATGCTACGTTAGTCTAAGAATCAACTAAATCGTAGCTCTGATACCACTAAATGTAACACCCCTTACCTGTGTCCGACGTCGGGACATGATACGAGGCATTACTAGACTTAACTTGCTTGAACATATAATATCGGGCTATTAAATTTCATTTCAAACTTAAAACTTTTCATTCATATTCATAACATCCTTATTATGGGCCTACGAGGCCCTAAACATACTTACAAAAGGTTTCAAAATTAAACCAGAAACTTCTGTGCACTTAGAAAATTTTACTTAAACAGGGCCACAAGCCCGTGTGGGCAGGCCATGAGATCACACATGCCCATGTTCCTAGCCCGTGTGGAATTTATTTTTAATTTCAAACCTACAGGGTTTTCACACGACCGGGCACACGCTCGTGTCTCTCACACAGCCTAAAAACGCTCGTGTCCTCAGCCGTGTGTGAAAAATTTAGCATTCTGTTTATGACATCCACAAATTCTTAAGGGCATATGGCCTAGGCACACGCCTGCTGGCCCGTGTGGCAAATCAAATTCTCGCAAATTTGATGCAGGGGACACACGGCCTATCAACACACCCATAGGGGTTGATTGTGTGTTACACATGGCCTAGACACAAGCCCGTGTGTCTACTCATGTAGATAATTAGAAGGCTATTTTCCAAGACAATTACCACCCTGAAACATAAACACACATATGCCAACACAAACAATACATGACATGGAAATAATACACTATAAATAACCGCTAATCATCGTTCATACACTTCACATTTTACTTCTTCATTTGCATGAACTTTCACTTGATAAAGCTCATCATCATTAAAAAAAAGAAACTTGAAAAATATTGGCCAATTCCCAATAGCCAATTACAAAATGAGTGTATAACATTAGTAGCCAACACTTTGGCTTTCAAATATGACATAACACAAAATAACCAAGTTCCTATACAAGCCATACCCAAGATAAATCAACTTTACTATACCAAAAGAATGATTGATCGTGTGATCCGGACATCCGACGTTTTACGATCCTCGAGCTAGCTTGACGATACTACAAGGAAAAGGGAAAAGAGAGGGGTAAGCATACAAAGGGAAAAAAGAGGGGTAAGCATATAGCTTAGTAAGTTTGCATGAATTTAAATGGAAACATAAGTACTCATGCTAAAATCCATTCATCTCATAAAACAATAATAATACAAGTTCTCAAGTACTTAGACATACTTACTCATGTTTACTTGTAATGCCCCGAATTTGGGCCTAGAAGTATTGCGCCTATTGGTTTTTGGGCTTTGGATCTTAGAAAATTTTTAAGTGAGTGAGAAAATGACAATTGGCATGTGGGCTTTAGGGGTTGAATGAATTTGGGGTGTCTAGGTGTGTTGGAAAAGCTCTGGGTTCGAGTTTTGTGGTGAAGGATTCTTAATTTATTTAATTAAGGAATCAGGGTTGTGAGTAGTGGGCTTTTAAATAAAAATAAGTGAAAATGGAAAAAAGAAGCCTGTGGTGAAGTGGTTAAGTGACGCCACTAGGGTGTAGGGAGGTGGCGACATATGCATGCAGGGAGGTTTGAGGTTTGAGTGCTAGCTTATGTTTTATTTTAGAGTTTAATTTTAGGCTTCTAGAAGGCTGAAAGTGGCGTGTAGAGGGACTCTAAGGAGAAGTGATCAGTAGAGAGAATTTAGGAGAAGGATAAGGGAGTATAATGGAGAAAAATTAGGATATGTGCAGTGGATGAAGTGGTACCGAATTGGACTCTAAGGGGGGCTAAGTTTCGGCTATAGGCTATTAAAGGAAGGGGTCGAATGCTTGAAAGGGTCTTTCAGCATTATATAGTTTTTCTTTGCCCCCTTTCAATCGGTTTCTCCTACGGTCGAATTCTTCCACTTGCCGAAAAGAAACCCATCAGTCTTTTTACCGAAAATTCCTATCAAAGTTGTGTTTTGTTTCTTTCCCTAAATGCTGAATACACCTTCTTAGAATTTAGCTTCACTTGTGCCTGATTCTTTGATGGTTTTCCTTCATCACAATCTTTTGCTACCCACTTTTAGTCAAGCCAAATCTTGTTCAGAAGCGATCTAGGTCGCAGGATCAAAGGAGAATTTTGGTAAGTGTTTAGTTGAACTTTTTAGTGCGTTTTGTTAAAAGCCGAAGGGATATCTAACCCCTCCTTGTCATTAATTTGTATTAACAAGGGTAAGACTCGACAATCGCAAGCATGGTAGGTAAGGATTGCTAACAAGGTGGTAAGTGTTCTCGACCCAGTCACGGTTTAGTAAATGGCCGAATCTAATGTGGCTCAGAGGGGTGACTTATGGTCAATATTGGTCACTTGGTTTTGACAATATAGGTATTTGGGTGTAGATCTAAAGGATAATCGCCAATAGTAGCAAAGGAAGGGCTATTAGAACGTAAGGCACAAGGTAAGGGTACGGTGTGGTTTCGATTTTTGATAAGTATAGGTTAAAGCTTTGGTTAATCACTAGTAATGTCTATTGTAGGTTTGTGACTAAGCGGTTTACAGTATGCGAGGTTACCAGGTGTGTACAAATACTACACACACGATATTGGCAATGCTAAAAAGTCAAAAAGCCGAAAGTGGTTAAATGGGCCCGGTGGGCCCTAAGGTTAGGTTTGATGAGTTTGTTTGGTTTGGTATACGAATTGAGCCAGTGAAGCATAATACATGATCTGGAATTGTTTTGGGCTAATAGGCCATGAGGATGTGATTTGGGCCCTATGGGCTGTAAGGATGTGATTTGGGCTTGATAGGCTTATGGGGACGTAGACAAGTATGTTAGGGTTAATGGACTTTAGGCCTAGTTTGAACAACTCTTAAATTTCACAAAACTTAATCTAATTAAACATGTCTATTAGCAAGTTGCTGGCTTGGAGTGTGGCAACGGGCATACGCATGTCTAGGATTGGATCTAGGGAGAGCTTGGTACTTAAGCGGTCCTAGTGGCCCACCTCCTCTTCTTTTGAATCCTACCTAGTGCTTAATGTCTGTTCACCTTAGTCGCGATGACTAGTTGATGGGCCAAAGTTCATAACTAAAACCTGAGAGGGACTAAAATACCCTTATATTTGTAAAATTACTAAAATACCATTATATTTATAAAATTACTAAAATACCTTTATATTTGTAAAATTACTAAAATACCCCTATTTTACAAAAGCACCAAAATACCCCTATTTTGCAAAAGTACCAAAATACCCCTATTTTGCACAATTACCAAGATACCCCTATTTTACCAAATTACCAAAATACCCCTGTAGGGTAGAATTACAAAAATACCCCTAGGTAGTGAAATGACGAAAATACCCTTATGTGACGAATATGAGTTTGTGGATGTTACTCATGTGTTTGATGCATTCATATGATATTCCGCTTAGGATGCATATGGGTGGGGATTATGGTACAGAGGAAGATTTGAGGATCGCATAGTCGTATGGCCATGGATCCACTGGTGGCTTTAAGCCCATTATATGATTAGCAGCTTTGCTGCAATGTTAGGTAGTACCGCAACTGGGTAACCTTTGGTGTGTAGAGGATGGGTGGGTTGATTTAGAAATCCTCACAGGTGTGTAATGGTTGGAAGGGAAATGGTGTGTAGTGGATGGATTATTGGTTGGGTTTTGCATTATCTTGTTTGTATATGATACGATACGATATGATATGATATGAGGTCATTGTGGGCTAAGGCCCAAGACCACCGATTTTTGAGAAGGCTTAGGCCCAATGTGAATATTTGTATGTGATTTGATTGCCAAGGGTTGTACACACTGAGTTTCGAATCTCACACCCTTTAATTTATTGTTTCAGGTAATATTGAATAGACGGCTCGACGTGGGAGAGGACTCGAGTGGCCACACTACAAGCTTATCAAATGTTTTAATTTGTTCAAATGAATATGTTTTTAAATACTTTGTTTTTTTCATTGGATTGTAATAAGGCTGTGTAACCCCTAATTGAGTTTAGATTTTGGGTTTATTATTATAGTTTCAACTATCCACTAAATAAATTTCATAAAGTTTCTAAAAATAACATGGTTTTTGAAATAACTTAACATATGAACATTTTCCTAAAATGTGGGCTTTTCCTCTTAACTTAACAAGATATATTTAGATTTTGGGCTTTTGGGCCTTAAATTGTTAAGTTGTAAAATCGTTTTAAAGTGTGCCTTTAATGTGACATTCTGGACTCAGGCCTAACTTTTAGGCCGGGTTTAAGGTGTTACATTTAGTGGTATCAGAGCCAGGTTGTAAAGCTCGGGCTGTGAAATGGGCCTTAGATTTTGGGGTTTTTAAACAAGTAGATTAAAAAGTTTTTACAAGACTCTTGAAGTGTGGTTCACCGAGCCCTCGATGTCAAGCCAAGTATGTTTTTCTGTTATTTTACTTATTTAAATTACTGAACAATATTTAGATCTTAGGCTACTTTAAACAATACGTTTTTAGAGACTAAAGCCCGTAAGAAACTTAAACTTGTAGTGGATTCACGACCGCGAAACAACTTTTAAATTGTTACTTGCATAATACATGTGCTTTAAATAGTGGAACTATGAACTAAATACATAAAAATTCCTAATTCAGATACTACGAGAATCAGCGATGAGCGCTAGAAGAATTGCGAGGGGTCACGGTAGAGGCCGTGGAAGTGTTAGGGCTGATATGCTGACTCAGCTAGTTAGGGAGGTACTAGAGGAGGTTAAAGAAATTGGTGAAATACTTCAGGTTAGGTGCGTGGACTGTAAGAAAAAAAGAGATCACAGTTCTCTAGGACCGTAGTCTCGTTCTGTGAATCATGTTAAGGTACGTCCAAACTTTTCGGCTTGTGAATATTGTAGAATGCGTCATCAGGGTAAATGCTGGAGGAATTCAGGAGCGTGTTTAAGATGCGGGTCTGAAGAGCATAAGGCTCGGGATTGTTCAATCACCATTAAGTCGGGTATGTTTTGTGTGGATGCTATATTTTCGGGTATATAAACTGTATGCGTGTAATGTTTATGTGTTATTAAATTAGAGTGCGTAGTGGAAGCGCTGTTGTGAAGTTTGGGTTGTGTGATTGTTCTAAGAGTTGGAAATTTCGGGGATAAAATTTCTTTAAGGAGGGTAGAATTGTAACATCTAGAATTTGGGCCTAGAAGTATTGGGCCTATTTGGCTTTGGGCGTTGGATCTTAGAAAATTTTTAAGTGAGCGAGAAAATAACAATTGGCATGTGGGCTTTGATGGTTTAATGAATTTGGGGTGTCTAGGTGTGTTGGAGAAGCTCTGGGTTCGAGTTTTGTAGTGGAGGGTTCTTAATTTATTTAATTAAGGAATCAGGGTTGTAAGTAGTGGGCTTTTAAATAAAAATAATGAAAAATGGAAAAAGAAGCCTGTGTTTAAGTGGCTAAGTGATGCTACTAGAGTGTACGGAGGTGGCGACATATGCATGCAGGGAGGTCTGAGGTTCGAGTGCTAGCTTAAGTTTTATTTTGGAGTTTAATTTTAGGCTTCTAGAAGGCTGGAAGTGGCGTGTAGAGGGACTCTAAGGAGAAGTGATCAGTAGAGAGAATTTAGGAGAAAGATAAGGGATATATCATGGAGAAAAATTAGGATATGAGTAGTGGATGAAGTGGTGCCGAATTGGACTCTAGGGGTGGCTAAGTTTTGGCTATAGGCTATAAAAGGAGGGGGCTGAATGCTTGAAATGGTCTTTGAGCATTCTTTAGTTTTTCTTTCTCCCCTTTCAATCGGTTTCTCCTATAGCCGAATTCTTCCACTTACTGAAAAGAAACCCATCAGTCTTTTTACCGAAAATTCCTATCAGAGTTGTATTCTATTTCTTTCCCTAAGAGCCGAATACACCTTCTTAGCATTTAGCTTCACTTGTGCCAATTCTTTGATGGTTTTCCTTCATCACAATCATTTGCTTCCCACTTTTAGTCAAGCCAAATCTTGTTCAGAAGCGATCTAGGTTGCAGGATCAAAGGAGAATTTTGGTAAGTGTTTAGTTGAACTTTTTAGTGCGTTTTGTTAAAAGCTGAAAGGCTATCTAACCCCTCATTGTCGTTAATTTGTATTAACAAGGGTAAGACTGTAACACCCCAAACCCAACCTAGAAGTTAGGCCCGAATCTAGAATGTCACATTAATGGCACAATTCAAAATAGTCTTGCTAATTAAAAGTTTAAGGCCCAAAAGCCCAAAAATTTATGAGTCTTATTAAGTAAATATAAAAACCATTTCACTATTTTAAGTATTTCAGAAACCAAGTTTAAACATAATAGCTTGCTTAGGTTTAATAATTAAATAAACAATTAACCTCAAAACCTAAAATAAATCTGATGTCAAAATAGAGTACAAGGCTTTATTACATCCACCAAAAATTAAGTAAACAAAAACATGTATTTTGAAACAAATAAATGAAAATTCAACCATCTTGTAGTGTGGCCATCTCCAAGTCCTCTCCCACATTGATCCATCTACTCAGGATCACCTGAAACATTAAATAAAAGGATGTGAGTTTCGAAACTTAGTGCGTACAACCCTTGGCAATCAAATCAACATACAAATATTCACATTGGGCCTAAGCCCTATCGAAATCGGTGGTCTTGGGCCTTAGCCCACAATGACCTCCTATCATATCATGACGCATCATATACACACAAGATGATGCAAAACCCACCCCAAAAATCCCTTCGCTACACACACCATTTCCCTTCCAACCTTATGACTCCTGTAGGGAATTCTAACTCGACCCACCCCTCCACTATACACTAAAGGTAGCCCAGTTGCTGTACTACCGAACGTTGCAGCAAAGTTGCTAATCATATATTGGGCTTAAAGCCTCCGGTGGATCCATACCATACGGCCATGCGATCCTCAAATCTTCCTCCGTACCATAATTCCCACCCATATGCGTCCTAAGCAGAATATCATATGAATGCATCAAACACACGAGTAACATCCATAAAATTCATATTCATTACACAGGGGTATTTTAGTCATTTCACTACCTAGGGGTATTTTGTAATTCTACCCTAAAGAGGTATTATAGTAATTCTACCCTGTAGGGGTATTTTTGTAATTTTGCAAAACAAGGGTACATTGGAAATTTTGTAAATCAGGGACATTTTGGTAATTCTACAAATCAGGGGTATTTTGATGATTTTACAAATTTGGGGTATTTTAGTAATTTTATAGATCTAAGGATATTTTGGAAATTTTCAAACTAAGGGTATTTTGGTAATTTTCAAATCAGGGGTATTTGGGCAATTTTGCAAAACAGGGGTATTTTGGTACTTTTGCAAAACAGGGGTATTTTTGTATTTTACAAATCTAGGGGCATTTTAATAGTTTTCAAATATAAGGGTATTTTAGTATTTTATAATATATGGGTATTTGGTCTTTCTCGGGTTTTAGTTATGAACTTTGGCCCATCAACAAGGCCTCGCGGCTAAAATGAATAGACACTACGCACCAGGTAGGATTCCAGAGAAGAGAAGGGGGGCCACTAGGACCGCTTAAGTACCAAGCTCTCCCTAGATCCAATCCTAGGCATGCATATTTCCGTTGCCACACTCTAACCCAGCGACTTGTCCACAGACATGTTTAATTATTAGATTAAGTCTTATGCGGTTTAAGATTTGTTCAGAACTAGACCTAAAGTCTATTAAACACTAGCATACATGTCTACGCTCCCATAAAGCCCATCAAGCCCATTTCACGTTCATAAAGCCCCTTATGCCCAAATCACATTCTTATGGCCCATTAGGCCCTAATCTTACTCATATAGCCCATTAGGGCCAAAACAATTCCATACCATGTAACATGCATGTCTAACTCAATTCATATACCCAAATCAATCAATTTCATCAAACTTAGCCTTAGCGCACACCGGGCCCATTTATCCACTTTCAGCTTTTCGACTTTTCAACATTGTCAATTTTGTGTGTGTAGTGTTTGTACACACCTGGTAACCTCGCATGCTTTAACACATACTTATCAAACTTAACCTACAATCGACATTACTAGTGATTAACCAAAGCTTTAACACATACTTAATAAAAATCGAAACCTCACCATACCCTTACCGTGTGCCACACGTTCTAGTAGCCCTTCATTTGCTACTATTTGCGATTATACTCTAGATCTTCACCCAAACGTATATCGACAATATCAAGTGACCCATATTCCTCATAGGTCACCCCTATGAGCCATATTAGATTCGGCCATTTACTAAACCATGACTGAGTCGAGAACACTTACCCCCTTGTTAGCAATCCTTACTTACCACGCTTGCGATTGCTGAGTCTTACCCTTGTTAATACAAATTAACGACAAGGAGGGGTTAGACATCCCTTCGACTTTTAACAAAACGCACTAAAAAGTTCAACTAAACACTTACCGAAACCCTCCTTTGATTCTGCAGCCTAGATCGCTACTGAACAAGATTCGGCTTGACTAAAAGTGGTTGAAATCGATTGTGATGAATGAGAACTAACTAAAAATTGGCACAAGTGAAGCTATATGATAAGAAGGTGTATTCGGCTTTCAGGGACAGAAACAAAAGACAACTCTGATAGGAATTTTCGACAAAAAGAATGATGGGTTTCTTTTTCGGCAAATGGAAAAATAAAAATAAAAAATTCGGCTATAGGAGAAACCGATTGAGAGGGGAGAAAGAAAAACTAAAGAATGCTCAAAGACCCTTTCAAGCATTCAGCCCCCTCCTTTTATAGCCTATAGCCGAAACTTAGCCACCCCTAGAGTCTAATCTGGCACCACTTCATCCACTGCTCATCTCCTAATTTTTCTCCATGATATCTCCCTTATCCTTCTCCTAAATTCTCTCTACTGATCACTTCTCCTTAAAGTCCCTCTACACGCCACTTCCAGCCTTTTAGAAGCCTAAAATTAAACTACAAAATAAAAATTAAGCTAGCACTCGAACCTTAGACCTCCCTGCATGTACATGTTGCCACCTCCCTACACCCAAGTGGCGTTACTTAGCCACTTCACCACAGAATTCTTTTTTCCATTTTTCACTTATTTTTATTTAAAATCCCACAAATAACAACCCTGATTCCTTAATTAAATAAATTAAGAATCCTCCACTACAAAACTCAAACCTAGAGCTTCTCCAACACATCTAGACACTCCAAATTCATTAAACCCTCAAAGCCCACATGCCAATTGTCATTTTCTCACTTACTTAAAAATTTTCCAAGATCCAAAGTACAAATCCCAATAGGCCCAATACTTCTAGGTCTAAATTCGGGGCGTTACAAAGACTCAACAATCGCAAGCGTGGTAGGTAAGGATTGCTAACAAGGTGGTAAGGATTGCTAACAAGGTGGTAAGTGTTCTCGACCCAGTTATGGTTTAGTAAATGGCCGAATCTAATGTGGCTCATAGGGATGACTTATGGTCAATATTGGTCACATGGTTTTGACGATATAGGTATTTGGGTGCTGATCTAGAGGATAATCACCAATAGTAGCAAAGGCAGGGCTACTAGAACGTAAGGCACACGATAAGGGTACGGTGTGGTTTCAGTTTTTGATAAGTATGTGTTAAAGCTTTGGTTAATCGTTAGTAATGTCGATTTTAGGTTCGTGACTAAGGGGTTTGCAGCACCCAAGGTTAACAGGTGTGTAAAAACACTACACACACGATATTAGCAATGCCGAAAAGCTGAGAAGCCAAAAGTGGCTAAATGGGCCTGGTGGGCCCTATGGCTAGGTTTGATGAGTTTGTTTGGTTTGGTATACGAATTGAGTCAGTGAAGCATAATACATGATTTGGAATGTTTTCGGCCTAACAGGCCATAAGGGTGATTTGGGCCTTATGGGACGTAAAGGATGTGATTTGTGCTTGATGGGCTTATGGCGACATAGACAAGTATGTTAGGGTTAATGGACTTTAGGCCTAGTTTGAACAACTCTTAAATTTCATAAGACTTAATCTAATTAAACATGTCTGTAAACAAGTCACTGGGTTAGAGTGTGGCAACAGGCATACGCATGTTTAGGATTGGATCTAGGGAGAGCTTGGTACTTAAGCGGTCCTAGTGGCCCACCTCCTCTTCTCTTGAATCCTACCTGATGCGTAGTGCCTGTTCACCTTAGCTGCGAGGACTCATTGATGGGCCAAAGTTCATAACTAAAACCCAAGAGGGACTAAAATACCCTTATATTTGTAAGATTACTAAAATACCCTTATATTTGTAAAATTACTAAAATACCCTTATATTTGTAAAATTACTAAAATACCCTATTTTGGAAAAGACCAAAACCCTATTTTGTAAAAGTACCAAAATACCCCTATTTTGCATAATTATGAAAATACCCCTATTTTGCCAAATTACCAAAATACCCCTGTAGGGTAGAATTAGAAAAATACCCCTGGGTAGTGAAATGACAAAAATACCCCTATGTGACGAATATGAGTTTGTGGATGTTACTCATGTGTTTGATACATTCATATGATATTATGCTTAGGATGCATATCGGTGGGAATTATAGTATGGAGGAAGATTTGATGATCGCATATTTGTATGGCCATGGATCCACCGGTGGCTTTAAGCCCCTTATATGATTAGCAGTTTTGCTGCAACGTTAGGTAGTACCGAAACCTGGCTACCTTTGGTGTTTAGAGGATGGGTGGGTTGATTTAGAAATCCCTACAGGTGTGTAATGGTTGGAAGGGAAATGGTGTGTGTAGTGAATAGATTATTGGGTTGGGTTTTGCATTATCTTGTTTGTATATGATACGATATGATATGACATGATATGAGGTCATTGTGGGCTAAGGCCCAAGACCATCGACCTTTGATAAAGCTTAGGCCCAATGTGAATATTTGTATGTGATTTGATTGCCAAGGGTTGCACACACTGAGTTTCAAAACTCACACCCTTTAATTTATTATTTCTGTAATCTGAATAGACAATCGACGTGGGAGAGGACTGGAGATGGCCACACTACAAGTCGATCAAATGTTTTAATTTGTTCAAATGAATATGTTTTAAATACTTTGTTTTTTCATTGGATTGTAATAAGGCCATGTAACCTAATTGACTTTAGATTTTGGGTTTATTATTATTGTTTCAACTATTCACTTAATAAATTTCATAAAGTTTCTAAAGATAACATGGTTTTTTAAATAACTTAACATAGGAACATTTTCCTAAAATGTGGGCTTTTCCTCTTAACTTAACAAGATATATTTAGATTTTGGGCTTTTGGGCCTTAAATTGTTAAATTGTAAAATGTTTTGAAGTGTGCCTTTAATGTGACATTCCGGACTCTGGCCTAACTTTTAGGCTGAGTTTGGGGTGTTACATTACTCTTACTCATCACATATCACATTATGGTTTCATAACTCGTATTTTACTCATTGTAACTTTGACACTTCATCACAAAATTTAACCCATATGCTATCTTGACATAAACTTAAATCATTATCATCCTTAACTTAAATGTAGCTCTTTGTCATCTTTGTATAGCTTATCTCTTTGTCATCTTTGCATACTTAGCTCTTTTGTCCGTTGAACTACTCAGAATATCAAAGGATAGTCAATCTCATCATACAGGTATCACGATGCCAATGCCATATCCTAGATATGGTCTTACATGGGATCACCTCCTAACGCTGATGCCATATCCTAGATATGGTCTTACATGGGATCTCTTAGCTCGATGTCGATGCCATGTCCCAGACATGGTCTTATACGAGATCATATATAGATGTCGATGCCATGTCCTAGACATGGTCTTACACGATATCTTCCTTTGGTGCCGAAGCCATGTCTCAGACATGGTCTTACTCGGGACCTTCCTTAATCGATGTCGATGCCATGTCCTAGACATGGTCTTGCACTAGGTCTTCCTTATTCGATGCGATGCCATGTCCCAGACATGGTCTTATATGGGATATACATTCGGTGCCGATGCCATGTCCCAGACATGGTCTTACACGGGATCGTCCTTATCTCATGTTGTGACATAGGTATCCTCGTTATTCCAAATCTTCAATTCTCATATCTTCTCATCTAGGTATCATTAATAAACTTCATGGAAATAATATGCAATTCACATAATAATAAGAAATTTACATACGATAACATATGTAGCCTTAATTTCACACAAACTTACCTCGGTACTCAAAATATGTGTAGATGTTTGATTTAGTCCAACACTTTGTTCATGCCTCGATTTCGGTCCGGGCTTTGTGTTTCTTGATATATAATAACAATTTCACTTGTTTAATGTTCACATTGAATAAATTGACTCATGAATCACATTGTGGCAAAATTACGATTTTGCCCCTAAACTTTCACATAATTACACTTTTGCCCCTAGGCTCGTAAAATGATTTTTATTCAACTTTCTTGTATTTTAAGCCTAGCCAATTATTTTATTTACTACAACAGCCCCATTTCCCACTATTTCACTCATGTATGACCATTTTATAACTTTTACTATTTGGTCCTTTTATGCATTTTTAATGAAAATCATTTATAAAGCTTTGGTTAATCGTTAGTAATGTCGATTTTAGGTTCGTGACTAAGGGTTTGCAGCACCTAAGGTTAGTGTGTAAAACACTACACACACGATATTAGCAATGCCTTAAAAGTCGAAAGCCAAAAGTGGCTAAATGGGCGGGGCCCTATGGCTAGGTTTGATGAGTTTGTTTGGTTTGGTATACTAATTGAGTCGTGAAGCATAATACATGATTTGAAATGTTTTCTACTAACGAGCCATAAGGGTGATTTGGGCCTTATGGGACGAAAGGATGTGATTTGTGCTTGATGGGCTTATGGCGACATAGACAAGTATGTTAGGTTAATGGACTTTAGGCCTAGTTTGAACAACTCTTAAATTTCATAAGACTTAATCTAATTAAACATGTCTAAACAAGTCACTTGGGTTAGAGTGTGGCAACAGCATACGCATGTTTAGGATTGGATCTAGGAGAGCTTGGTACTTAGCGGTCCTAGTGGCCCACCTCCTCTCTTTGAATCCTACCGATAGTAGTGCTGCTCACCTTAGTCATGAGGACTCATTGATGGGCCAAAGTTCATAACTAAAACCCAAGAGGGACTAAAATACCCTTATATTTGTAAGATTACTAAAATACCCTTATATTTGTAAAATTACTAAAATACCCTTATATTTGTAAAATTACTAAAATACCCATATTTTGAAAAGACCAAAACCCTATTTTGTAAAAGTACCAAAATGCCCCTATTTTGCATAATTATGAAAATACCCCTATTTTGCCAAATTACCAAAATACCTCAGAGGGTAGAATTAGAAAAATACCCGGTAGTGAAATGACAAAAATACCCCTATGTGATAATATGAGTTTGTGGATGTTACTCATGTGTTTGATACATTCATATGATATTATGCTTAGGATGCATATCGGTGGGAATTATAGTATGGAGGAAGATTTGATGATCGATATTTGTATGGCCATGGATCCACTGGCTTTAAGCCCTTATATGATTAGCAGCTTTGTCTTAACGTTAGGTAGTACCAAACCTGCTACCTTTGGTGTTTAGAGGATGGGTGGGTTGATTTAGAAATCCCTCATGTGTGTAATGGTTGGAAGGAAATGTGTGTAGTGAATAGATTATTGGGTTGGGTTTTGCATTATCTTGTTTGTATATGATACGATATGATATGACATGATATGAGGTCATTGTGGGCTAAGGCCCAAGACCATCGACCTTTGATAAAGCTTAGGCCCAATGTGAATATTTGTATGTGATTTGATTGCCAAGGGTTGCACACCTGAGTTTCCCCCCCCCCCCCCCCCCCTTTTTTTTTTTTTTTTTTTTTTTTTTTTTTTTTTTTTTTTTTTCATTGGATTGTATAAGGCCATGTAACTCCTAATTGACTTTAGATTTTGGGTTTATTATTATTGTTTCAACTATTCACTTAATAAATTTCATAAAGTTTCTAAAGATAACATGG
This sequence comes from Gossypium rotundifolium, assembly GCA_025506655.1. Lineage (NCBI taxonomy): Eukaryota > Viridiplantae > Streptophyta > Magnoliopsida > Malvales > Malvaceae > Gossypium > Gossypium rotundifolium. The sequence goes on along the minus strand of CP106729.1, from coordinate 81,329,117 downwards.
TTTTTAAATAACTTAACATAGGAACATTTTCCTAAAATGTGGGCTTTTCCTCTTAACTTAACAAGATATATTTAGATTTTGGGCTTTTGGGCCTTAAATTGTTAAATTGTAAAATGTTTTGAAGTGTGCCTTTAATGTGACATTCCGACTCGCCTAACTTTTAGGTCGAGTTTGGGTGTTACATTACTCTTACTCATCACATATCACATTATGGTTTCATAACTCGTATTTTACTCATTGTAACTTTGACACTTCATCACAAAATTTAACCCATATGCTATCTTGACATAAACTTAAATCATTATCATCCTTAACTTAAATGTAGCTCTTTGTCATCTTTGTATAGCTTATCTCTTTGTCATCTTTGCATACTTAGCTCTTTTGTCCGTTGAACTACTCGTAATATCAAAGGATAGTCAATCTCATCATACTGTATCACGATGCCAATGCCATATCCTAGATATGGTCTTACATGGGATCACCTCCTACCGATGCCATATCCAGATATGGTCTTACATGGGATCTCTTAGCTCGATGTCGATGCCATGTCCTGACATGGTCTTATACGAGATCATACATAGATGTCGATGCCATGTCCTAGACATGGTCTTACACGATATCTTCCTTTGTGTCAAGCCATGTCTCGTACATGGTCTTACTGGACCTTCCTTAATCGATGTCGATGCCATGTCCTGACATGGTCTTGCACTAGGTCTTCCTTATTCGATGCGATGCCATGTCCCACATGGTCTTATATGGGATATACATTCTATGTCGATGCCATGTCCCGTAATGGTCTTACACGGATCGCCCTTATCTCATGTTGTGACATAGGTATCCTCGTTATTCCAAATCTTCAATTCTCATATCTTCTCATCTAGGTATCATTAATAAACTTCATGGAAATAATATGCAATTCACATAATAATAAGAAATTTACATACGATAACATATGTAGCCTTAATTTCACACAAACTTACCTCAGACTCAAAATATGTGTAGATGTTTGATTTAGTCCAACACTTTGTTCATGCCTCGATTTCGTCCGCTTTGTGTTTCTTGATATATAATAACAATTTCACTTGTTTAATGTTCACATTGAATAAATTGACTCATGAATCACATTGTGGCAAAATTACGATTTTGCCCCTAAACTTTCACATAATTACACTTTTGCCCCTAGGCTCGTAAAATGATTTTTATTCAACTTTCTTGTATTTTAAGCCTAGCCGAATTATTTTATTTACTACAACAGCCCCCATTTCCCACTATTTCACTCATGTATGACCATTTTTATAACTTTTACTATTTGGTCCTTTTATGCATTTTTAATGAAAATCATTTAGAAAAAGATGTTTATCATACATCAAACTTTCATATTCTTCCTTAAAACATCAAAATACGTGCATGTCATACATGGGTAAATTTTTGAACATAAACCCTAGCTCAAAATATAGCTAGAAATAGATAAATCGAGCTATGAGGATCTAAAAAATACGAAGAATATTGAAAACGGGGCTAATATGCACTTACTATCAAGCTTGGAAGTTAAAGAAACCCTAGCTATGTCTCCTTGAAATTTCGACACTTAGAGGAAGAAGATGGACAAGATTTTGACTTATTTTTCCCATTTAATTTTTTATTAACCAAATGACAAAAATGCCCTTAAGGCCCATTTCTTGATATTTTTCCTTCCCATGTCTATTTTTGTCAACTTAACATATAATGGTCTAATTGATAAATAAGGACCTCTAGTAATTTTTATAATTCTATTTCATACTTAATCTTCTAGAATCTCATATTTTCTAATCTTTGCAATTTAGTCCTAATGAACAAATTATTCACTAATTGATTAAATTTCCTCATGAAATTTTCACGCAATCATGCAAACACATCATAAGCCTCATAGAAATCATACAACACATATTTTTACTTTGGATTTGTGGTGTCGCAACTACTCTTCTGACTAGGCCCTAAATCGGGCTGTTACACTCATACAATGCCAACGTACCACACATGGTCTTACATGTAATCAAATAGCGATGCCATTATCCCATGTGGTCTTACACAAATCATATATGATGCCAATGTCCTGCATGGTTTTACATGAAATTCTCAAATTAAACATGTCGTAAACAAGTCCTTTGGGTTAGAGTGTGGCAACAGGCATACGCATGTTTAGGATTGGATCTAGGAGAGCTTGGTACTTAAGCGGTCCTAGTGGCCCACCTCCTCTCTTTGAATCCTACGATGCGTAGTGCCTGTTCACCTTAGTCTGAGGACTCATTGATGGGCCAAAGTTCATAACTAAAACCCGAGAGGGACTAAAATACCCTTATATTTGTAAGATTACTAAAATACCCTTATATTTGTAAAATTACTAAAATACCCTTATATTTGTAAAATTACTAAAATACCCATATTTTGGAAAAGACCAAAAACCCCTATTTTGTAAAAGTACCAAAATACCCCTATTTTGCATAATTATGAAAATACCCCTATTTTGCCAAATTACCAAAATACCCCTGTAGGGTAGAATTAGAAAAATACCCCTGGGTAGTGAAATGACAAAAATACCCCTATGTGACGAATATGAGTTTGTGGATGTTACTCATGTGTTTGATACATTCATATGATATTATGCTTAGGATGCATATCGGTGGGAATTATAGTATGGAGGAAGATTTGATGATCGATATTTGTATGGCCATGGATCCACGGTGGCTTTAAGCCCTTATATGATTAGCAGCTTTTTTAACGTTAGGTAGACGAAACCTGCTACCTTTGGTGTTTAGAGGATGGGTGGGTTGATTTAGAAATCCCTACATGTGTGTAATGGTTGGAAGGAAATGTGTGTAGTGAATAGATTATTGGGTTGGGTTTTGCATTATCTTGTTTGTATATGATACGATATGATATGACATGATATGAGGTCATTGTGGGCTAAGGCCCAAGACCATCGACCTTTGATAAAGCTTAGGCCCAATGTGAATATTTGTATGTGATTTGATTGCCAAGGGTTGCACACACTGAGTTTCAAAACTCACACCCTTTAATTTATTATTTCGTAATCTGAATAGACATCGACGTGGGAGAGGACTGAGATGGCCACTACAAGTCGATCAAATGTTTTAATTTCAAATGTTCAAATGTTTTAAATACTGTTTTTCATATATAAGCCATGTAACTCCTAATTGACTTTAGATTTTGGGTTTATTATTATTGTTTCAACTATTCACTTAATAAATTTCATAAAGTTTCTAAAGATAACATGGTTTTTAAATAACTTAACATAGGAACATTTTCCTAAAATGTGGGCTTTTCCTCTTAACTTAACAAGATATATTTAGATTTTGGGCTTTTGGGCCTTAAATTGTTAAATTGTAAAATGTTTTGAAGTGTGCCTTTAATGTGACATTCGGACTCGCCTAACTTTTAGGTGAGTTTGGGGTGTTACATTACTCTTACTCATCACATATCACATTATGGTTTCATAACTCGATTTTACTCATTGTAACTTTGACACTTCATCACAAAATTTAACCCATATGCTATCTTGACATAAACTTAAATCATTATCATCCTTAACTTAAATGTAGCTCTTTGTCATCTTTGTATAGCTTATCTCTTTGTCATCTTTGCATACTTAGCTCTTTTGCCGTTGAACTACTCGAATATCAAAGGATAGTCAATCTCATCATACGGTATCACGATGCCAATGCCATATCCTAGATATGGTCTTACATGGGATCACCTCCTAACGCGATGCCATATCCGATATGGTCTTACATGGGATCTCTTAGCTCGATGTCGATGCCATGTCCTGACATGGTCTTATACGAGATCATATATAGATGTCGATGCCATGTCCTAGACATGGTCTTACACGATATCTTCCTTTGTGTCAAGCCATGTCTCGTAATGGTCTTACTCGGACCTTCCTTAATCGATGTCGATGCCATGTCCTGACATGGTCTTGCACTAGGTCTTCCTTATTCGATGTCGATGCCATGTCCCGACATGGTCTTATATGGGATATACATTCGGTTATGCCATGTCCGCATATGGTCTTACACGGATCGCCCTTATCTCATGTTGTGACATAGGTATCCTCGTTATTCCAAATCTTCAATTCTCATATCTTCTCATCTAGGTATCATTAATAAACTTCATGGAAATAATATGCAATTCACATAATAATAAGAAATTTACATACGATAACATATGTAGCCTTAATTTCACACAAACTTACCTCAGACTCAAAATATGTGTAGATGTTTGATTTAGTCCAACACTTTGTTCATGCCTCGATTTCGGTCCGGGCTTTGTGTTTCTTGATATATAATAACAATTTCACTTGTTTAATGTTCACATTGAATAAATTGACTCATGAATCACATTGTGGCAAAATTACGATTTTGCCCCTAAACTTTCACATAATTACACTTTTGCCCCTAGGCTCGTAAAATGATTTTTATTCAACTTTCTTGTATTTTAAGCCTAGCTAATTATTTTATTTACTACAACAGCCCCATTTCCCACTATTTCACTCATGTATGACCATTTTATAACTTTTACTATTTGGTCCTTTTATGCATTTTTAATGAAAATCATTTAGAAAAAGATGTTTATCATACATCAAACTTTCATATTCTTCCTTAAAACATCAAAATACGTGCATGTCATACATGGGTAAATTTTGAACATAAACCCTAGCTCAAAATATACTAGAAATAGATAAATCGAGCTATGAGGATCTAAAAAATACGAAGAATATTGAAAACGGGGCTAATATGCACTTACTATCAAGCTTGGAAGTTAAAGAAACCCTAGCTATGTCTCCTTGAAATTTCGACACTTAGAGGAAGAAGATGGACAAGATTTTGACTTATTTTTCCCATTTAATTCTTTTATTAACCAAATGACAAAAATGCCCTTAAGGCCCATTTCTTGATATTTTTCCTTCCCATGTCTATTTTTGTCAACTTAACATATAATGGTCTAATTGATAAATAAGGACCTCTAGTAATTTTTATAATTCTATTTCATACTTAATCTTCTAGAATCTCATATTTTCTAATCTTTGCAATTTAGTCCTAATGAACAAATTATTCACTAATTGATTAAATTTCCTCATGAAATTTTCACGCAATCATGCAAACACATCATAAGCCTCATAGAAATCATACAACACATATTTTTACTTTGGATTTGTGGTGTCGCAACTACTCTTCTGACTAGGCCCTAAATCGGGCTGTTACACTCATACAATGCCAACGTACCACATGGTCTTACATGTAATCAAATAGCGATGCCATTATCCCAGACAGGGTCTTACACGAAATCATATATGATGCCAATGTCCCAGGCATGGTTTTACATGAAATTCTCAAATTGATGTGAACATCCTAGATGTGGTCTTACACAATATCACGTATCAGAACTCTATGTCATGACATATGTATCCTATCTATTCCTAAGGTTCGTACGAGCCTTTTCAGACATTGAGACATTATCGATACTTTCTGGGATTTCATGTGTGTATCTTCCGTAGTCATTCATCACAATTCAATTTCATTTGAACATAAATGAACCAATTCAAATCCATTTACTTGTATATAGACTTACCTCGTACGGATATAATCGGACGAATTCGACTATTCAATCACTTTCGACTTTCCTCGATCTAAATCCATTTTCTTTGGTTCTTGATCTATACATATTCAAATTTAATTCTTTTATTCACCAAATCATTCAATTCAATCCAAAAACACACATTTAGGGCAATTTACAAATTAACCCTCACATTTTCGTATTTTAACATTTAAGTCCCTATTTCACAAAATCACAAAATACACAAAATTCCCTTGTACCCATGCTTAACGGAATTTTCAACATGATCATACAAGTCCATATATTTCATTTATTTCACATTCTAGTCTCTCAAAATGTTATTTTCATAATTTAGTCCAAATTACTCAAATTCACCAAAAATCCAAAGACAAAACATGTTAATCTAACATATATATTTCATATTTCATCATCAACTATTACAAAACTCAAGCATTCATCAAAGGCACATTTCAAGTTCTTCATCAAATTCCAAAACTAAGGCATGGGTGTTGTAGTATTCAAAGCAATGATTACAAAAACATAGAAATTATCAAAAACCGAGTAAAAAATGTACCTTTATCAAAGAACACTATGGCCGAATGCTTCAAACACAATAATGGGGTTTTCTTCTTCTAATTTTTGGCTAGGTGGAGAAGATGGACTAAAATTGTGATTTTATTTTATTTATTTAATCTTATTTAACCATTTACAAAATTAACCTTACTAATATCATTAAAATCCCACCTAAATTGTCCATAATTGTCCATTACTATTAACAATGGCATAATAACCTCTTAAGGACTTCACATGTAAAAGACAATAACAGGTTGGCACTTATTCAATTAAAAGGCCAATTTTACATTTTCTATAATTAAGTCTTTTTCTCAAATTAAATACACAAAAAACAAAATTAAATCACGAAACTTTCTCACATGATTAATCACAAACTGTAAGCACAAAAAATAATATTAAAATATTTTTTGATTCAAATCTGTGGTCTCGAAACCACTATTCTGACTAGGGTATAAACCGAACTATTACATAACTAGTCTAAAATTAGATAATTTATAATCAAACTAAATTTACAATTTGTATACAAAATCCTATTTACGTGCTCCTAACCAATCACTTGTATTTCTAAAAGTGGAGTAAAAACAAACCACAAAAAATAAAAATTTTAAAAACGACTAAAAAACAAAAGCGAAATAAAAAATTTTAAAAATTCATAACCCCACATTTTATTTTGCACATTGTCCTTAATGTTTTATAAAAATATAAAAAAGAAGTTACTCGATTAGTTTTAAGAGTCCATCACAAATGGTGGGACTCACTCTTCCTTCGATTTTGTCTCTAATTTGTAGTGCCTTATGATTTACGGGGTTCTTAATTAGGAAAAGAAAACACAAGAAAATATATAATATTTTTTTACTCCTTCAATCGTCGGTAAAAGCCATCGGCATTGAACTCCTTGGTGTCATCACCCTCGTCTAAGCTGAATCTAGGCTTCTTTCCTCGAGCAATGGATAGTTCGGCTTGTACAGGTTAGGTGGTGTCAGATGGGGTTGTCCAAAATGGTGGAGGTTGCAAGCATCGGAATGACTCTATGCCGACTTGCTCAGCTAGATGGCTTGTAACACCCTTAACTGGTACCTGTTGCCAGAACAGGGTTACGGGATATTGCCAGGACTAAAAGAACAATTACAGATAAATCGAGTTAAAAATACTAATGATATGCAACATCAATCATATTATCCCTTAAATGGACCCTCAAGGCCCAATAAGGACGCTGGAATTCATTCGGGGAGCAAATCGGGATTTCATGAAATTTTTCATAAAATTCTAAAATTTTCCTTATATACTGTGCCCACACGCCCGTGTGGTCTAGGGACACGCCCGTGCTCGTGTCCCTAACCCGTGTAACTCTCTGACTTGTAAAGCATGAAGAAATTGAAGTCACACGACCAAGTCACACGGCCATGGGTTATACCGTGTGGCGAATTTAATTTTGAAATTAATGTCTAGTTTTCACATGGCCAGGACACACGCTCGTGTTCAAGGCCGTGTCATCCACACGACTGAGGCACAAACCCATGTCTCTGCCCGTGTGCCCAATTCAAAGCATTCTGTTTCTAAATTTTTAGGTGCAGGGACACATAACCTAGACACATGCCGTGTGTCTACCTGTGGACAAGATAAAGCCATTTTCCTAGCTTCATTTTCTCACCCAATTATTCCTAATAACCTACATCACACTTGTATACATATACCAGCCAATTCAAGCATTAAAACCAAGCCAATTCTAGTACCTTGCAAGGACTATTGTCACATACGATTCATGTTTATAATTTTATTTTTAGTGAACATACACATTAAGCATGATCCAATCAACCAACTTAGCACATAGGAATTTAATCATAGGATAACTTTATAAACATACTAAGTAAAACATCACTAGCCATTCCAATGGCTAGATTACAAAACATCACTTACAAGCCATCATTTGGCCAAATGAGCCTATACGTGCCATTATACCAAAATGAAATTTCTATTTATACCAAAATGAGATAGTGGATAGTGTGATTGATGTCTGATCGACCTACAACTTTCATGAGCTTACGAGCACTATAAAATAAAGAAAATTAAATGGGTAAACATTTTCATGCTTAGTAAGTTGGTATAACGGAAAATAAACTTACCGATTATATTTATTCATACAAGCATACATAGACATACCATCCAAAATTTTTGGGTAAATTTACCTAAACATATGCACTTAATCAAACAAGTTAGTCACATAACTTCATATGAATATCAAGTAAACATAGATGAGCTCATCGCTATAAACTTCTATTTAGTTTCACCTTTCCATATTTCAAGAATCTTTCCGTTGAACTATTGAAATTTCGATGGACATTCGGGTAGTATACACAAAGTATACATATCAACTATCCGTCAATTCATGTTCAAAAGTATCCATTTGGCACATGATCATCCTAAATTGTCCATAATTGTCCATTACTATTAACAATGGCATAATAACCTCTTAAGGACTTCACATGTAAAAGACAATAACAAAGTTGGCACTTATTCAATTAAAAGGCCAATTTTACATTTTCTATAATTAAGTCTTTTCTCAAATTAAATACACAAAAACAAAATTAAATCACGAAACTTTCTCACATGATTAATCACAAAGCTGTAAGCACAAAAATAATATTAAAATATTTTTGATTCAAATCATGGTCTCAAACCACTATTTCGACTAGGGTATAAACCGAACTATTACATAACTAGTCTAAAATTAGATAATTTATAATCAAACTAAATTTACAATTTGTATACAAAATCCTATTTACGTGCTCTAACCAATCACTTGTATTTCTAAAAGCTGGAGTAAAAACAAACCACAAAAAATAAAAATTTTAAAAACGACTAAAAAAACAAAACGAAATAAAAAAATTTTAAAAAATTCTGTAACCCCCACATTTTATTTTGCACATTGTCCTTAATGTTTTATAAAAAATATAAAAAAAGAAGTTACTCGATTAGTTTTAAGAGTCCATCACAAATGGTGGGACTCACTCTTCCTTGCGATTTTGTCTCTAATTTGTAGTGCCTTATGATTTACGGGGTTCTTAATTAGGAAAAGAAAACACAAGAAAATATATAATATTTTTTTACTCCTTCAATCGTCGGTAAAAGCCATCGGCATTGAACTCCTTGGTGTCATCACCTCGTCTAAAAGTGAATCTAGGCTTCTTTCCTCGAGCAATGGATAGTTGGCGACATGCAGGTTAGGTGGTGTCGGATGGGGTTGTCCAAAATGGTGGAGGTTGCAAGCATCGGAATGACTCTATGCCGACTTGCTCACTAGATGGCTTGTAACACCTTAATCGGTACTGTTGCGGAAGCAGGTTACTGGGATATTGCGGGACTAAAAGAACAATTACGAGATAAATCGAGTTAAAATACTAATGATATGCAACATCAATCATATTATCCCTTAAATGGACCCTCAAGGCCCAATAAGGACGCTGGAATTCATTCGGGGAGCAAATCGGGATTTCATGAAATTTTTCATAAAATTCTAAAATTTTCCTTATATACTGTGCCCACACGCCCGTGTGGTCTAGGGACACGCCCGTGCTCGTGTCCCTAACCCGTAACTCTCGACTTGTAAAGCATGAAGAAATTGAAGTCACACGACCAAGTCACACTACCATGGGTTATCTGGTGTGGCGAATTTAATTTTGAAATTAATGTCTAGTTTTCACATGGCCAGGACACACGCTCGTGTTCAAGGCCGTGTCATCCACACGACTGAGGCACAAACCCATGTCTCTGCCCGTGTGCCCAATTCAAAGCATTCTGTTTTCTAAATTTTTAGGTGCAGGGGACACATAACCTAGACACATGCCCGTGTGTCTACCCGTGTGGACAAGATAAAGCCATTTTCCTAGCTTCATTTTCTCACCCAATTATTCCTAATAACCTACATCACACTTGTATACATATACCAGCCAATTCAAGCATTAAAACCAAGCCAATTCTAGTACCTTGCAAGGACTATTGTCACATACGATTCATGTTTATAATTTTATTTTTAGTGAACATACACATTAAGCATGATCCAATCAACCAACTTAGCACATAGGAATTTAATCATAGGATAACTTTATAAACATACTAAGTAAAACATCACTAGCCATTCCAATGGCTAGATTACAAAACATCACTTACAAGCCATCATTTGGCCAAATGAGCCTATACGTGCCATTATACCAAAATGAAATTTCTATTTATACCAAAATGAGATAGTGGATAGTGTGATTGATGCTCCGACTGACCTACAACTTTCGCGAGCTTACGAGCACTATAAAATAAAGAAAATTAAATGGGGTAAACATTTTCATGCTTAGTAAGTTGGTATAACGGGAAAATAAACTTACCGATTATATTTATTCATACAAGCATACATAGACATACCATCCAAAATTTTTGGGTAAATTTACCTAAACATATGCACTTAATCAAACAAGTTAGTCACATAACTTCATATGAATATCAAGTAAACATAGATGAGCTCATCGCGTTATAAACTTCTATTTAGTTTCACCTTTCCATATTTCAAGAATCTTTCCCGTTGAACTATTGAAATTTCGATGGACATTCGGGTAGTATACACAAAGTATACATATCAACTATCCGTCAATTCATGTTCAAAAGTATCCATTTGGCACATGATCATATAGCACACTCTTAAGCCACATATTTTATAACAGGATTACTCGTCCAAGCTAAATCCTTTCTATAGCATATACTCTAAAGAGCTTGATTTCGATTACCCGTCTGGGCCAAATCCAATCTATAACATATGCTCGAGAGGGATTATTTCAGAACTAACCATCCGTGCTAAATCCTATTGCAACATATGCAGTATTATACTCTTTTCGAGAAATCACCTTTTTCCATCGAGTTTCAACATCCAACCGAGACATGGCATTTTATCATCATTGTCAAATTGTGGTCATTTCATAATGTTTATTTTAACATACATATCAACACAATCATACAATTCAATTCAAGCATATTAACATATATATTTAGGTTACATGAACTTACCTTGACAATTGTTCGTATTTGAATTTCAACTAATCCAAAACCTTTTGTTTCCCTCAATCTAGTTCGGTAGTTGGTTTTTCTGGGTCTATATAAACAAATTTAAGTATCAATTTATCACATTTCATCTACATTTGCATTCAATTACATCTTAGGCAAAATTACCATTTTACCTTATACTTTTCATAGATTCTAATTTCGTCCCTAGGCTCGGAAAATGAAATTCATGGAATTTAACCCTTTCCAAGCCTAGTCAAAATTTATGTACAACTTTTGCAGCACCTACATTTCACAAATTTTAGCATTTCCATGGGTTTTACCTATTTTTCATTTTAGTCCCTAAACCGAGTTTTCAAAAAAATTGCTTTGCAAAAGTTGTTTATCTATCAATAAATTTTTATTTTCTACCATAAATTTCAAATTTCCAGCATATTAATCCATGGAAAGGTTTCTACAGTTTGTTATCTTCTCAAATAAATCCCTCAAATAGATATATTAGACTATCTCGATTCTAAAAATATAAAAATCATTAAAACGGGACTTGATTTCATACCTTATTGAGCTTGGAAAGTTTTCATCCTCTCTCCTAGAGTTTCCATAGAAATTTTAGGGAAGAAGATGAATAAAAAGATGATAATTTCCTTTTTTATTATTTTTCATCTTTTAATTTTAGTGATTTCCAATTTAGTCCTTGACCATTTCTAACTTTTACATGGATGAGCCACTAAATTACCTACTAAATTATCTTCAATGGTTTTATTACCATATAAGGACCTTAATTTTTGAATTCTATAGTTATTTGATACTTATAACTACTAGAAGACAACTTTTGCATTTTATGCAATTTAGTCCTTTCCCTAATTAAAAATGCAATCGGTAAAATTTTCGTATCAAAATTTTCACGACCTTACTATAACAATGAAAATAATAAAATAATATTAAAATAAATTTTATTTTTGGCTTGGATTAGTGGGCCTGAAACCATTGTTCCGATCTCACCGAAATTTGGCTGTTACATGGCTCATCACCTTCTAGTATTCATAGCTGCACACTGTGTTGTACTCGAGGTAAACCTCTATACTTTGATCCATTTCTTCACTCATTGGGGCTGTCGAGGTTAACATCGCCCCCTTGGGTTGTACCTTCAGTGGTATAGGTTGGAGTTCTTCCATTGACTCTGGACAACCCTTGTTCACACGTGTATTCTTGATGTGACACCAACTATTCATTTCTCTGCTCCTCCCAATCGATGTGTAGATTATAGAATCACGCATAAATAACATCGTTTTGATATGCCCTTTGGTGAGCAGATTGGTTCTTCTTGGTCCATCTCCACTCTGACCTTTTTGCACATCTCTGTAATTAAGTGTGATACAGAATTCCTCATGTATGCAAATTAATATAGTTCCCTACATTAATCTTGCATCCCTGCAAAATAGAATACAAAAGGATGACACGATCACGGGTAACTTCTATGATGTGCTGTGCAGGAAAAAAATTTGTACAAATAAAATATATCCATATTTTTTCTCTAAGGTCATTATTGATTGTTGAAATCGTAATGGTTACTGAGTCACTTGCTTTTGGACCCAATGATCTCAACCCTCAGTTAAAAAGTGAATGATCTTATCATAATCCACCTTGTCCTCATTTAAATTTTTATAAAAATTAGGGGTATAATGAGGTGTTTTATGAACGACATCGTTCATGATTGGAGAGACATCTATGTATACACCTCTCACATCGACTTTGTTGTCTTGAGCTTTATGAAAATTCGTGTAAAATTCCTAAACGATCGAGATTACTGTCGATTTAAATTGTTGTTGGAAGAATGTATACCACCGTAACCAATTGATCCTTGTGATTATCAGGTCATGGAATAATTGCATGGAAAAATCAAAGTAATGTTCCGCAATTAACGATTTATCAAAGTTGCCAATTCACATGGCCGCTTCATTAGAGATGAATCGTCTCCTCGAGTTGTTTGGAACATTGTGTTCCGTGGATTGTTGAGATGTCATTCGCTTTTGATATGACATTATAACCAATTTTGAATTTTTCAATAACCAATAAACACAAAATAATTCCCGGTTTGCTAATCTATCAATCTAACACTAATGTTAGAAGTCTTAAAAGAGAGATTGAGTATCATCGGGCTTTGTTACAGATGATTACATCGATTGCCAGTGTAGTCCTCGTCAGCCACCGTCAATCTTTTGTTGGAATGTTGTTGCCTCACTCAATGAAGAGAGTTTTTGATCCTAATCCTATGTAAAATGATAGGTTAATGGCTAAGAATCGAAGGGAATACTAAAGAAGCAAATGTTTCGGGAGCTTGGGGGTAGAAAGCGACGGAGAAGAAGCAAAAAAACTATTTGGGATGTTTTAGGAGGGGCTCGTTGTGATAAGGCCCTTTGATAGTTGCCGCCTCGTCAGGACGTCAACTTCTTCCTCGACTCAATGTCACATAGACGTTACAAGTTCCAAGGTCATTACGCTACAGTTCGTTACGACGTAGAAAGCCTTACCGAGACGACACGACTTTCCTTATCTCAATGTCATTATTTGTTTTGGCATTGGGCTTGGCTCCTCGTGGCTTCTTTGGCCCACATTGAGATGTGGAGGGACCTTATCGACACAATGTGATATTCCTCGTCCCGATGTCACAAACTGATTTGGCCTCCCTTTTGTGCAAAATTTTGACACCTTGACTCGTATGTTTTTCCCGGTTCTGAGCTCAACAACCACTATAAAAATAAGTAAAATACCCTAATTAAACATTAAACTCAATAATTAAAATATTTAAAGTAAAATTAAGAAATTAAAATTAAAAGAATTTTAAACAAAAATTCCTTTTCCAGGATCAGAACGATCTGTATCGCCCTTTTAAAAGAACTTCCAGCAGGTCCTCGAGGTTTTGATTCATATTTTGTTCTTCCATTGAGATATATAAACCAATGCCTTCGGTCGATTCAATTGAGGTTTCCTGGTAACACCCCTTACCCATTTTTGACGCCGGAATAGGGTACGAGGCATTACCTAACTTAATCACATACCATCATACATTTCCTGGTCATAAAAGTTTGTTCGAGTTTAAAACTTTTCAAATTTCATCTTAAAGTTCCTAATATGGGCCTACAAGGTCCAAAACATACTTTAGAAATAGTTTGGGTCTAAACCGAGTTGCTTAGAAAACTTTAGAAAATTTCATTGAAAATAGGGCACATGCCCGTGTGAACTTAAGGCACGGCCATGTGGCTGGCATGGCCATGTCCTTAGCCAGTGTGCGAGCCTGACTTGTGCTTCATGAGAAGTCCAGATGTCACACGGCCTGGCACACACCCGTGTCCTTAGGTCATGTGGCGATTTAAATTCCTAAAATCAACTGCAAATTTCAGACGGCCTGGGCACATGCCTATGTCCTATTGCCGTGTCATACACACGGTTAAGACACACGGCCATGTCTCAGCTCGTGTGGTTACTACTGGGCATTCTGTTTTGCCAACTTAGGGTATAGGGGGACACACGGCTGAACTACACGCCCATGGGGTAGACCATGTGTCACACATGGCCTAGACACACGCACGTGTCTCTACCCGTGTGGACAAAAACAAGGATACTTACCAATCCCTTTTTGCCACCCTTACTTGCACCATAATAAGCCACATCAAGCAAATCAATGCACACCTACTTTATCAATTCAATCAATTTGCTCAATCATGAAAAGCATAATCATTTGAATAGATTAATAACAAGTATTAGCCATCAACTATGGCCTTATACAAAATGAATTCATCTTCAAAACAAGCCAACACATTTTGCCAAAACGATATGACACTTGATAAAAGACTAAGTTCCGATACATGCCATACTCAAAATGATAAATCTAACTATACCAAATGTTCAGATTGATAGTGTGATCAAGCCTTCGACGTCCTTTGATCTCTGAGCTAGCTTTGTGATACTATAAGAAAATGGAAAGGAGAAGGAGTAAGCATAAAGCTTAGTAAGTCGTGTGTAAATAATTAACAACAATTACCATGCATTATCATACTCATAACATATTATAAACTTGCACATGATTCACGAATGATTAAAGGCATAACTTACTCATTTTCTGCCTTACTAATCAGACAACATAATTCGAGCTAATTTATCATGAATCTCATATAGGTACCTGTATCACTTACAACATAGTCGTAACTTTTCTCATTTTTGACACAAGTTTTAATTTACCTGTTGAACCAGTTGGAACACAAAAGGATATCTGATAAGCCTCACACAAGAGGGTAAAATGCCGATGCCATATCCCAGACATGGTCTTACACTAGTTCTCATCTTATTGACGACGCTATGTCCTAGACATGGTCTTACACTGGCTTTCATAATGTGGCCGATGCCATGTCCCAAACATGGTCTTACACTAGCACACATATCAACGCCGATGCCATGTCTCAAACATGGTCTTACACTAGTGCACATGTCAACATCGTTGTCATGTCCCAGACATGGTATTACACTAGCGAACAAATCACTCAAATGTCATGGCTTAGATATCCAATCTATTACTAAAGTTCAACCGTGAGTATACCACATCAACTTTCATCATGCATATTCATAGAAATAATTAAACATTTTATGCAATATCAATTGTTTTAAGCATAATAATCATAAAGTTATATTATTTACATACAACTTACCTCGGTATACAAAAAGTGGGTGACTAGATTGATTTAATCTACTAGCTTGGTCTTCCCCCAGTTTAGGTCCGGACTCCGTTTTTCTTGATCTACAATGACAAATTCACTTATTTAATCACTACATAATTCAAGGCAGTCCAAAATTCTTACTTTGGCAAAATTACCGTTTTGCCCTTAGACTTACACAAAATTACAATTTTACCCTTTGGCTCATAAAACGATTTTCATATAATTTACTCATTAACCAAGCCTAGCCAAATCTATTTTAAGCTTATAGCAACTCACGAATCCAATTATTTCACACATTTACTAACTATTTTACAACATTTACTAAAAAGGTCCATTTTAGGTGTTTTCATGGAAACCCCTTAACAAAAGTTTTATGTAACAACCAAGATTCATTTTATTCCATAAAAATTCAGCAAACAACACTAATGCTCTCATGGAAAAACCCTATACTTTCAACCATTTTGTACATTAGTCCCCTCATTAGCTAGATTAAGTTACAGGGTTCCAAAAGTACAAAAATTATCAAAAACAACCGCCAAAATCACTTACTTGCAAGGGTTTAAGTGGCTGAAAATTTTCAAGATTTCCAAAGCCCCCCTTCACTAAAAATTTCGATGGTAGTATGAAGAAGATGAAAAGATGATATCTTTTCTCTTTATTTTATTTTATTTCATCATTTAAGTCACCAAATACTTCACCTAAACTTTGACCACGTTATTTCTTTGTCCCTATGGCCGACCAACACTCTACTAAGGGCGTAACTGCACATTAAGGACCTCCAATTTAAGGTTCTCTAGCTATATAATACTTCTAATTATCAGAACACAAATTTCACCTTTTATGCGATTTAGTCCTTTTTTTCAAAATTAAGCTTGCGATCACTAATATTAATTCACCAAAATTTTCATGTACTCATATAATCATGCTATAACACATAAAATTATATTAAAAATAACATCTCCAGCCTCGAACTAGTGGTTCTGAAACCACTATTCTGACTAGCCCCAAAATCGGCCTGTTACAATTCTCCCCCTTAGGGATTTTCATCCCCGAATATCTTACCAGTGAAAAGGTTTGGGTACTTATCTCTCATAGTCTCTTTGGGCTCCCATGTGTCTTCCTCGACCCCATGTCTATGCCATAATACCTTTGCTAGTTCTATACTCTTATTCCTCAATTTCTTAACCTCTCGATCTAAAATCTTAATTGGCTCTTCACCATAGGTCATGTTTGAACAAATCTCAACCTCTGTTGGTGAAATCACGTGTGATGGGTCAGAACGGTAATGGCGTAACATAGACATATGGAATACATATTCACTTGTGTATCTAATTTTCTCTGAGTTCGGTCCAATACAAGGGCGTTCGACACTTACACCCATACAAAGCCTTATAAGGTGCCATTTTCAAACTCGACTGATAGCTATTATTGTAGGCAAACTCTACCAGCGGTAAATTCTTTTCCCAACCGCCTTTAAATTCAAGGACACAATACGGCAACATGTATTCAAGAATCTGAATTACTCTCTCCAACTGACCATCGATTTTTGGATGGAAAGCCGTGCTAAAATTAAACTTCATCCCCAAAGCTTTTTGTAACTTTTTCCAAAACCGCGAGGTAAACCTCAAATCTCTATTCGAAATAATTGACAAGAGCACTCCATGAAGTCTCACAATTTCAGAAACATTCAAATTGACCAATTTCTTAAGTGGATAATCAGTACGCACCGATATAAAGTGAGTAGATTTCGTAAGCCTATCAACCACAACCCAAACGACATCTTTCTTCCTTGGCGTCAACGACAAACCAGACACAAAATCCATGGTAATATAGTCCCATTTCCACTCGGGAACCATCACAGGCTGAAGTAAACCCGAAGGTACTTGGTGTTCGACTTTCACTTGCTGACAAATTAAACACTTAGAGACAAACTCTGAGATGTCTCTTTTCATTCCCGACCACCAATACATTTTCTTCAAGTCATTATACATTTTCACACTACCCGGATGGATAGACATACAACTGCTATGTGCCTCATGCAAAATTTTTTGAATAAGCTCATTGTCTTTGGGTACTCAAATTCTGTCTTGAAACATTAAACATCCATCTGAACCAATCCGAAAGTCTGATTCTATACCCGTCTCACACTGGTTAATCTTAACTTAACATTCTTTATCACCTTTTCCAGCTTCGCAAATCTCTTGCAAAAACATTGGTTTCACTCTCAACTCGACTAGAATCGAACCATCGTCAGTCACAGACAACTAAGCGTTCATAGCCCTCAAGGCAAACAATGACTTCTTACTCAAAGCATCGGCGACCATATTCGCCTTTCCAGGGTGATAGTCAATTATTAACTCATAATCCTTTATCAGCTCTAACCATCTCCACTGCAGTAGGTTTAACTCCTTTTGAATCATCAAATACTTTAGGCTTTTATGGTCGGTGAATACCTGACATCTCTCGCCATACAAATGGTGTCTCCAAATTTTCAGTACGAACACTATGGCGGCTAACTCTAAGTCGTGAGTCGGATAGTTTTTCTCATGTGGCTTAAGCTATCTCGAGGCGTAAGCTATTACTTTTCCTTCTTGCATAAGTACACACCCAAATCCATTTAAGGATGCATTGCTATACACTACGAATTCTTTTCCCGGTTCCAGTTGCACTAAAATTGGGGCTGCAGTCAACAATACTTTTAGTTTCTCAAAACTCTGTTGGCACTTCTCTGTCCATTCGACTTTAACATTTTTCTATAGCAACCTCGTCATCAGTGTAGCAATCATGAAGAATCCTTTAATGAATCATCTATAGTAACCCGCTAAGCCCAAAAAGCTTCTAATCTTTGATACATTCCTCAGTGGTTTCCACTCAACAATAGCCGAGATCTTACTTGGGTCAACTCTAATTCCATCACCCGACACAATGTGTCCTAAGAATCTGACCTTTCAGAGCCAAAACTCACTTTTGCTAAACTTAGCATATAACTGTTTATCTCTTAAAGTTTGTAAAATAGTTCTCAAATGCTCCGCGTGCTCACCCTCATCCTGAGAATAAATTAATATGTCATTAATAAAAACAACTACAAACTTATCCAAGTATAGCCGAAAAATATGGTTCATTAAATCTATAAATACGGTAGGAGCATTCGCTAAGCAAAAGGGCATGACAAGGAGCTCATAATGGCCATACCTCATTTGAAATGCAGTTTTTGGTACATCTTGTTCCTTAACTCTCAACTGGTAATAACCAGACCTCAGGTCTATCTTGGAAAACACTATGGCTCCCTTTAATTGGCCAAACAAATCGTCGATCCTTGGCAATGGATACTTGTTCTTCACAGTCACCTTGTTGAGCTGTCTGTAGTCTATACATAACCTCATCGACCCGTCTTTCTTTTTCACAAAAAGTACCGGAGCACCCCATGGAGAGTAGCTCAGTCTCACAAAACCCTTATCCAATAACTCTTGTAGCTGAACCTTCAACTCTTTTAACTCCAGCGGTGCCATTCTACACGTGGCAACCGGAATAGGTGCTGTACCAAGAACCAACTCAATACCAAACTCGACTTCCCTAGTTGGAGGTAATCCAGGCAACTCTTCCGGAAACACATCCAAGTACTTACATACCACAGACACTGGCTCAATCTTTACTTCCGATACTTGAGTATTCAACAAAAATGCGAGATAAGACTCATACCCTTTTCTCATGTATTTCTCAGCAGTTATAGAAGAAATCACTACAGGCAAGCTATCCGATTCACCTAATTCAACCTAAAGGATATCCTCATTTTCACACTTCAGTTCAATAAATTTCCTCCCACAGTTTACTATCACATCATGAGTAGTTAACCAATCCATACCAAGAATCATGTCAAATTCATCAAACGACAGTAACATGAGGTTAGCTGGAAAATAATGACCTCTAATTGTCAAGGGACAATTTCTACACACTTGGTCAACTAGCATATGCTTGTCTAAAGGGTTTGACACTTTTATGACAATTTCTGTGGACTCAACAGGCATATTCATACTAGACACCAATTTCATACAAACATACGAATGGGTAGATCCCGGATCAATCAAAGCAACAATAAAGATATCATGAAGAGAAAAAGTACCCGTAATCACATCTGGTGACGATGCCTCTTCGTGAGCGCGAATGATAGATGTCCTTGCAGACGCTCGGCCCTTGAACATCATGGTGGAATCTCTAGGTGCACCTCTGCTACTAGCCCCACTTCTCAGGTTCTTTTGTGGTCTACCCCTCGAAGGCGCATTACTCGCTCACACATCTTGCTTTCGGTCTTTTTCCTCTGTCTCAGGATAGTTTCGAATGAAGTGGTCTAGTGACCTACATTTGAAACAACCTCTTTCATTTCCTCGGTATTCACCGAAGTGACGCCTACCCCATTGTGAGCATTCCGGTCTATTAGGTCGGGCACTAACAACACTCAAAATTGAAGTGGTCCAAGCCTTGGACGTCATGTACTGCTTATTCTTATTTCTGTTCGAGAGTCCAACAGAAGCATTGGATCGAGTAGTGAACTCTCTTGATTTCTTGGATGAGGACTGAAACAATTTCTCTAACTATCTTTTATTAAAGTTACGAGACTTAATATCAGCTTTCCTTTCCTCTTTGGCCAATTTCTCGGCCTTACAAGCTCTTTCAACGAGCACCACAAACTCCCTTAACTCTAAAATGCCAACTAATAATCAGATATCTTCGCTCAATCCATCTTCAAATCTCTTACACATGATGGCTTTGGTGGATATGCACTCCCAAGCGCATTTACTGAGCCTTAAAAACTCACGCTCATACTCTGTTACTGTTATTCGACCTTGCTTCAATTCTAGAAATTCCTTCCTTTTTGGTCTATGAACCTTTTGCCAATATACTTCTTTTGGAATTCCTCTTGGAAAAACTCCCATGTAATCCTTTCCCTTAGTACAACTGACACAAGGGTGCTCCACCATTGGTAGGCCGAGTTTCCGAGTGAAACTACACACTTCATGCACTCCTCAAGTGTGCAAAATAATTCATTGAATACCCTAATGGTATTTTCTAGCTAGAACTCTGCCCTTTCTGGGTCATCATCTATATTTTCTCTAAATTCCTCTGTCTCTTGCTTTCGAATTTCGTCTAACCGAGGTTTTCTCTTCTAATCATTTCCACTCCTTGGGGAGCTATAGGGGCAGGCTGGGGAATTGGAGGGGGTAGAGGAGGTGGAACGTTTGAATTTGCACGAACAAACTCTGAATACCATACATTTATCATATGAAGGAAGGCTTCTCTAGCCCTTCCACTCCGACTCAGTGTCACGAGCCCACTTTCGACTGGCGCGGTCCCTTCTGTAGGAGCCGGCGTATTACTCTCTACATCATCCACCACTGGTCCGTTAGGATCCATTTACTATATGAAAACACGTTTTAAATTGTTAGGAGTCGTCACACTATCATAATTCATATATGGCATTTATAGCTAGACTCGTACACATGCTAGGTTAGTCCAAGAATTGAATAAACCCTAGCTCCGATACCACTAAATGTAACACCCTTTACCCGTGTTTGACGCCGGAACAGGGTACGAGGCGTTACCTAACTTAAACACATGCTATCATACATTTCCTGGTCATAAAAGTTTGTTCGAATTTTGTAACATCCTAAATTAGGGGTTGTTTGTAATTTAATTATTTTCCCATGTGTGTGCTTGAAGAAATGAATATTATGATTGCTAAGTATGTTCTAGGGTCTAGAAATAACCCCGAGCTAGGCCTGACTTGGGACTAAAAATTTCTTTTTAAATGTTTAAAAGAAGGGAGCTAGGTGAGATAGGGGTTAAGTAAAATTTCAGGAGAGGCATGACACAAGGAATAAGTTGGCAAAGTGGCTGTCATGCGCTACTTAGGAGCTTGAAGGTGGCAGCAAGCAGTCTTGGGTTGAGCGCGAGGTTGCACCTTAGGAGTTTTGTTTTCTTTTGCTTTAGGAAGGGAATCGGCCTAGGAAGGTCTTATAAATAAATATCGAGGTTTTATGACATGAAAGTCGAAATGGTGGAGTGGCATGGGGCATTGTAAGGGGCTGCGACAGTTGCTCCTTTAGGTCCCAAGTTCGAACCAGCTGCATGTTGGTTTTTATTTTTATTTTTTGGCGTGAAGAGGGTGAGGTGATGGCCCGTTTATGGACTCTTAAAGTGATGAGGATAGGCTTAAATTTTTGCACATATTCGGCTGGAAGGGGTAGTTGTTAGTAGTTTATTTACTTTTAAATTGTATGAAGAGTGGCTAGGAGATAAAGATTAAAGATAAATGTTGTTTTCTTGGGTGATAATTAAAGGGTGGAAATTATCACCAAAAGGAAAGGTGATGGCCGGATTTGGGACACCTTAGGGGCCATTCACTTTCGGTTTTATCATCTAGAGAGAGGGGCCAAAATTTATTTAGCAAGTTTTCTTTTCTTTTTACATTTGGTTGCTGGCCGAATTCTCCCTAGCCTCTCTTGCCAAAATTCTTAAAAAGTTCTCTTCTTCTTTTTCTCTATTAGCCGAACCTCTTCCACTCTTTTACCGAAATCTTTTCTTCTCCTATTAAGATCCACTTGGCCGAATCCCCCTTAAAGAAAGGTGTTGTTTCACTCTAGCATTCGGTTCTTTTCTCTTCATTGAAGGTAGCCGAACCCCTCACAACACCAAGTGGTGCTGACTTGTGGTGTTTAGGGGCCGATATAATTATCAAGGGAGGCCATAGCCGATTGAAGGAAGCTTTCGGGATTTGATTTTTCAAGGAATAAGTACCGTTTCGGGATTTGGTAGGAGACCAAATCTGCAACCAAGGGTCAAAGGATCTAGCATCATAGATCGGATCTTCGGGATCTAGGAATTTCATTAGTAAGTAAACTATTTACACACTTTATTAGTAAACTTTGCTATATTGTTGCCTTGTTAATAATTATGGTAGTGATTTGCTTGTGGGCTTAAGCATGGATTCCGGGTAAGTCCCCTATCTTGTGATCTATGATGTATGTTTGAGTATGCCATCACATGCTGTTAAATGCTATGCTATGCATGATATATGATAATTGTTATGTAAGCATGATGATGGTAGGATTGATGAGAGGAGGGGGATGATTTTTATGGACTGTCACCAGTGGTTTTGACCACAAGATGGGTTGGCCCCATCAGATTTATTGTGACTTGGTCACCGGTGGTTTTGACCACCTTGTTGTTAAATTGTGACTAAGTCCGTGGTTTGGTACCACCAATGGTTTTGACCACATTATGATATTTGTGACCTATGGTCATCGATGGTTTTGACCACACGATGGGTTGGCCCCATCATTTGATTTGTGACTCTAGTCACCAGTGGTTTTGAGCACCAATGGTTTTGACCACACGGGATAGTTAAAGGAGTACGGATGGTTAGTGGGGTTGCATATTTGCATGTTCATTAATAATCTGTGTATGAGTTACATTTTCGGGTGGGGGATTTACACACTGAGTCTTGGTGACTCACCCCTTCCCAAACTATTTTGCAGATGAGTAGATCGCGGAGATGGAGCCGGGGAGGACTCAAGGCGACCATGCTTGTTTCTCAGATTTGGAACCTTATTTAAATCAGTTTTAGCTCATTTATTTTCTAAGTCTTTTTTATTTTGGGTTGTAATAAGGCCGCTAATTATTATTTGGTTGTTTATTTTATTGTTTTATTTTACTTATGTTATATTACAAATGAAATTTATAAATGTTAAGTGAACCGGTTAAAAGTAACTTTTTCAAACTTAATAACTTCTACGGGTTTTCAAAGATGTTACCATCGGGTAACAAACTACACCAAGTCAACTATAACCTTGACAAATTTTAAAATTTTACATGATCAAACGTTTTCAAAGGGTTCATCAACCCAACCATGTTTATGAAAAAAATCCCAACTGAGTTTTATCAAACCCCGTTTTAATACCTTAGCCACATTTTAACAAATTTTTCACCAGACACTCAAAATATTTTAAATCATCTTACTCCGTGACATACCAGATCCGTTCGGGACTCATGGGTCGGGTTTGGGTTGTTACAAATTTAAAACTTTTCAAACTTCATCTTAAAGTTCCTAATATGGGCCTACGAGGCCCAAAACATACTTTAGAAATGGTTCGGGTCCAAACTGATTTCCTTAGAAAACTTTAGAAAATTTCATTGAAAATAAGGCACACGCCCGTGTGAACTTGGGGCATGGCCGTGTGGCTGGCATGGCCATGTCCTTGGCCCATGTGCGAGCCTGACTTGTACTTTACGAGAAGTGCAGATGTTACACGGCCTGACACACGCTTGTGTCTTTAGGCTGTGTGGTGATTTAAATTCCTAAAATCAAGTGCAGACTTCACATAACCTAGGCACATGCCCATGTCCTATGGCTGTGTCTTACACACGGCCGTGTCTCAACCCCTTTGGTTACTATGAGGCATTCTGTTTTGCCAACTTAAGGTGTAGAGGGACACACGGTTGAACTACATGCCCATGAGGCAGACCGTGTGTCACAAATGGCCTAGACATACGCCCGTGTAACAACCCTAACTTGTATCCATCGCCAGACTAGGGATAAAAAGCATTACCGGACATATCAGAACATTTCAAAAACATACATTTCACATCAACAAAACATCATCAATCATAATCACTTTATCCCTTAAGGAGATCTACGAGACCTTAAATATGCTTTAGAGAGGATTCAAGACCAAACAGATTTCATACGAAAACTTTATAAAACTTAGAATATTTTTCTTTCAAAACAGGGCACACGCCTATGTACATGGCCGTGCCTTGGCCCATGTTTTAGATTGTGTACATCACTGACTAAAGTCACACGGCCTATCACATGCCCGTGTGTCTGTCCTATGTACAAGTCTGATTTGTATCAAATTAAGACAATGAAGGACACGATCAGAACACATGCCCGTGTGCTCAATCGTATGGGCAATTATAGACCATTTGCAAGGCCAAATTGCCACCCATAATAGCTCATACCTACTAGCACCAAGCGGGCATCATTTCATATTCCAAAAGCAACTAAAACATATCAAATTATACACAGTTTGTCCCTCACAACATCATTCATTTCTATATACAAATCTATCCAAAACATACCAATTCAAAATAACAACTTCAAATCAAAACATATGATTCATACATCATATTAATCCATTTCAATTCATAGTATTTCTCGTCATATCTATTTCTCAAATCAACCATTAACCTTAACAAAAATGACCATTTCTTTTAGCCATTCATGAGCACATTAAAACATACCCAATTTCCACTACCACATTTATAATCAACCATCTTAAATGACCAAATACATTTCCAACCATAATATCAATTACCATAGCCTATACATGCCATATAACTAAGTCATAAAGTTGATAAATACCGAAATCATTAACGAGATAGTGTGATGCGATCTCCGTCGACTTCCAACCCGAGCAACATCTGAAAATCTATAAACATAGGAAAAACACACAGAGTAAGATTTGAAAGCTTAGTAAGCTCGTATCTTAATAAACTTAACATAACAAATAATTTCATTACAATGCCATAAGCATGATATGCTATCTCACACAACCTTTCTAAATTATATAACATGTTCTCATATCAAATTATCATCATTCAATATTATACTTGCTTACTTAACTAACTTTAGCTTTCACAAGCTTATTCAATTCAATTCTCATATATCATTCAATTCACACTTTCATATAGCCAAATAAGCACATTACATAAAATAGCATATCTAATCATATATCCTTTTCATATGAATCTCATTTCATCGCTTATACCCAAATTCACCTTTCATTCATACAGTATCTGATAATTTCACATATGCCACTTTATAAATCACATCTTATTCATTTGTTCATGTTTCATTTGCACATATTCACATTTTATTTGCATATACATCACATTACATTCTTTGCACATATATATACTTACCTTTCATTATCAAATATTGTATACATTTCAACGTACCTAAATTAGAATTACATTCACTTAAACACTTATTTCTCGGAACTGTAACACCCCAAACCCGGCCCAAACACCCCAACCGGATCTGGCATGTCACTAAGAAGTTTTTGTAAAACATGTCACATATTTTTTTTTGAAAAGCATAGTTTAAACATTTATACGAGAAAAAAATAATAATTTGATAATTTGTAAAAGAAATAAATTTTAATTAATGCCTTAATGAATAAAAATCAAAATTTTACCTCTGAGTTTTATTATTAAACACATGCCTTAGTTCCAATTAATCATAAATTCTAAGCGTATGAAAACCAGAAAATGAAAACATAAAACCAATAAACCATAGCCAGTGGCCTTATTACAATAAAATATAAAACCAAGCAAATTAAAAATATTAAGGGAAAATAATTAAAACAACGTCCTTTATTGAGTCAAAATAAATCCATTCATGGCCACCTTGCGCTCCTTTCCAGCCCGGTCCGATACACTAAGTGCTACCGAAAAATGTTAACAACGGGGTGAGTCACAAGACTCAGTGTGCAATCCCTCTTGCACCATCAGACTGGGCCTTAGCCCCACAGAACAAAATAACAGAATATCAAATATTAGAATTAAGCAAAGCCCATCCCAATCCTAGATCCATCCGCTACACACCACCCTTACCTGCCAACCACACCAATGGGAATTTCTACAATCACCCTCACCGCTACACACCACCGATGGCAGTCATGCTGCAATTAGCTGCTCATCGTCAAATTTGTGACATAGTCACCAGAACAGATCGTGGCAGAGCCACTACAACAGAACACTTCCCCTTTCATGTACATCAATCGCCCAACCTCGAGCAAACATAGAAAATAGCATGCATGTATATCATATCAACTCAACAGAATCATTTTACCTAAACAAAATCACAGAAATCACTAACCTGATGAGTCGCCCTTTACCCTCCATGGGTTTTCAATAGTCATGCCGGGATTTTGGCATTTAACAGAATATAAACAAATTTATATATATACTAACAGACAAGAGAGATGGTGTGAGGAATTACACACCTGATTACGCTCAACGCTATACTACTGCGGTCGACGCTCTCTCTAGCTGGAATCGCGACTATCAGACCACTATTCTAAATTGATTAAATCCCGAAGTTGGCAGACTTGGATTGAAACGTTGATTGCACACCTATAATGAAACCAAATGAGATTCGATCTAAAAGAGATTTAGATTAGAGGAGATGACCTTTAGGCCAACAGGGAATATGGGTCCCTCCTTCACCAATCGGGCAACCACACCAACCACTTACCTCTGACTATCTTCAGTGTTCGGCAGAAGCAGCCACAGCAGTGAATATTCGGCTTTTAAGAGAAGAAGAATAGAAACGCTTAACAAGATTTAAGAGACTATTCCACCAAAAAGGAGAAAAGAAAAGAGAAAAAAATAGGAAATAAAAGAAAACTTACCGAAATATAGAATAGGGGTTCGGCTATGATGAACACTTCGGGAAAAGAAATCGAATGGAATGATGCTGAGACTTAGAGATTTCAGCTACAAGAACAAACAAGAGCGTAGTTTCGGCTTTTAGTAAATGGGAGAAGAATAACAATGGGGATCAGAAGATTCGGCTAAAAGGGAATTTCAAAGAAAAAGAAAGGGTGAGGGAGGTGGTGATTTTCGGCTTTTGGAAGAGAAAAGATGAGAAAAGAAAACAAATGAGATGGCCTTCAAATTTTGGCACACCCCTGCCATACTAAACCGATTCTCTCCCCTCTCCTGTGTTTGATTTTTGGCCAACTCTGCAACCAAATGATAGCTCCTATCTTTCTTCCTTATCTTAATCCACTAACTCCTCCAAAAGAGGCCTAATTGGCACCAACTCCTCCCTCCTTTATCAGCATAATATCCACATATCTTAAAACATTAACATCCCCTAAATTCTAGCCTTGATGATGTCCTCCCTTGCTCCCTTTTAAGTGCCAAAATTAGCCCAAAAGCTTGGGCTCCAAGTGGCCAACCTTGGGCCCTCTCCATCCACTAGTGACGCCACCCTCTACTCCTTTGTAGCACCACTTAACTTTGGGCCACAAGCCCATTTTAACATTTTAAACGCAAATACCTACCTTTAAACCTTGTAGTGCCCCAACAGAAAATTAACCAAGGCCTCAACCCAAACTTGAGCCCAATTCAGACCTCTAATTCTCAAACTAACACATTAAGCCTACAACACACAAAATGCGCAGGCCCACTAATTCAGGATGTTACAGTTCTACCCCATTAAAGAAATTTCGGCCACAAAATTTACATGATCAGAAGAGATGGGGATACTATTGTCGCATAACATCTTCTAGCTCCCATGTCGCTTCTTCTGCACCGTGGTTTCACCACAAAACCTTGACCAAAGGAACAGACTTCCTTCTCAACACCTTTACATCTCGATGCAAGATTTGTACTGGCTCTTCCCAAAGGACAAGTTGGGCCTTACTTCAAACTCCTCCACTGGCACAATGCGAGATGGATCAGAATGGTAACGTCTTAGCATCGAGACATGAAACACGTCATGTATCTACTCCAACCCTGGAGGCAACTACAATCGATACACCACTGGCCCCACACGTTCTAATATCCGATAAGGTCCAATAAATCAGGGACTTAGCTTAACCTTCCGACCAAACCTTGTTACCTTCTTCCACGGCGACACTTTCAAAAGACTTGATCTCCCACTGCAATTTCCAACTCCTTACGCTTTAGATCCGCATAAGATTTCTATCGATCAGACGCTTCCTTCAACCGAGCCCAAATTAACCTAACTTTTTCTTCCGTCTCCAAAACTAGTTCTGGACCCAACACCTGACGCTCACCCAACTCTGTCCAACAAGTAGGGGTACGACATCTCCGTCTGTATAACGCTTCATAAGGCACCATCTAAATACTAGATTGGTAGTGTTATTGTTGTCTGAATTCGCCAGAGGTAAATACTCCCCAACTACCCACGAAATCAATGATGCAACCTCTTAACATATCCTCCAAGATCTGGATTACCTCTCGATCGACCATCGGTCTCTGATAGAAAGCGATCAAGTCTAACCTTGTTCCCATTGCTTGATGCAGAGCCTTCCAGAACCGTGACGTGAACTTAGGGTTTCTATCTGATATGATCGACACAGGCACACCATGTAGTCTCACAACCTTAGCCACGTACAGCTTAGCCAACCTTTGCAGAGAATAGTGAACACGAACCGGTATGAAGTGGGCGGACATCGTCAGTCGGTCAACAATCACCCAAATCGAATCCTTTTTAGTGGGCGTAAGAGGTAACCCACTAACAAAATTCATCGTGATTTTTTCCCATTTCCACTGCGGAATCTTCACCGACTGCAACAAACCCGAAGGTAACTAGTGTTTTGCCTTCACCTGCTGACACGTCAAACATTTTCCCACGAATTCTATTACCTTTCGCTTCAGACCTGGCCACCAGAATTGCTCTCGCAAATCCGATACATCTTAACCCGTCTAGGATGCATAGAGTATGGGCTACTATGCGCCTCCTGAAGAATCATCTGCCTTAACTCAACATCCTTTGGCATACAAATTCTCTTACGGAAACACAGAACCCCATCACCATTTAAACTATAGTCCTCTCCTTCACCATTTTGTACTTGCCGGAGTCGTGCACTCAAGACCTCGTCTAGAAGCTGGTTCTCTTTGATCTGACTTGTCCACACTAGTCTCACTTGGAGTTCAGCTACCAAACTGCCATCTTCATACAGGCTGAGACGAGTGAACATTGCCCTCAAATCTGCTATCACCTTCCGACTCAGTGCACAGCCACCACGTTAGCCTTACCCAGATGATATTCGATCGAGCAGTCATAGTCCTTCAAAAGTTCAATCCACCTACGTTGTCTTAGATTCAGCTCCTTCTGGGTAAGGAGGTACTTCAGACTCTTATGGTCGGTGTAAATAGCTGACTTCTCCCCATATAGGTAGTGTCTCCAAATCTTCAAAGCGAACAATACTGCAGCCAACTCCAAATCATGAGTAAGGTAATTCAATTTATGCGTCTTAACTGTCGGGGCACATATGCAACAACCTTCCTATCTTGCATCAGCACACATCCTAAACCCATGTGTGACGCGTCACAGTAGACGGTAAACTTTTTTCCAGCCTCTGGCTGAATTAACACCGACGCTTCTGTCAAAATTTTCTTCAGTTTCTCAAAGCTCTCCTGCTATTTGTCGGTCCAACCAAACGGTACTCCCTTCCTCAACAACTTAGTTAGAGGTGCCGCAATTAATGAGAACCTCTCAACAAATGTTCTGTAGTACTCTGCCAATCCCAAGAAACTTTGAATCTCTACCATAGACTTCGACGATTTCCAATCCAATACAGCTTCTATCTTCCGAGGGTTAACCCTAATTCCCTCTGTAGAAACCACATGTCCTAAGAAAGTTACTTCTCTTAGCCAGAACTCACACTTACTAAACTTAGCGAACAGCTGCTTCTCCCTCAGAACTTGCAACACCACACGAAGATGTGCATCATGCTCCTCCTCGGACTTGGAATAAACTATGATATCGTCAATGAACACTACAACGAATTGATCAAGGTATGGTTGGAACACCCGATTCATCATATCCATAAATGCTGCTGGTGCATCGTTAACTCGAACGGCATCACCAAAAATTCTTAATGACCGTAGCGAGTTTGAAACGCCACCTTATGAATGTCCCCTTCCTTTACCTTTAACTGATGATAACCCAACCTTAAATCTATCTTAGAGAAAATTGAAGCTCCTTTGCTGATCGAACAAATCGTCGATTCTCGGCAGTGGGTACTTGTTCTTAATCGTTAACTTATTCAGTTGACGGTAGTCCACACACATACACATGGATCCGTCCTTCTTCTTCACAAATAAGATCAGCGTTCCCCACGAAGACACACTCGATCGAATAAAACCTCGATCCAATAGTTCTTGGATCTGAGTTTTGAGCTCCACCAGTTCTTCGGTGCCATTCTGTAAGGAGCAATAGACACCAAAGTCGTACCCGGGTGTAGCTCAATCCCAAACTCCACTTCGCGATCCGGAGGTAACCTTGGCAACTCCTCAGGAAAAACGTCCACGAAATCCTTTACTGTTCTAACTTCACCGACAGTCACCTCTTTAGTGTCCAAAGCACTGATAAAAGTGAGAAATGCATTGCATCCTTTCCAAATCATCTTAGAAACCTTTAATGTGAATACCACATTGGACAAATAATCCCTTCTTTCCCCCAATACAGCCACCTCCTCGCCTTCCGGGGTACTCAACACCATGCGCTTAGTCTCACAATCCAACTTAGCACGATGTTTAGTCAACCAATCCATTCCCAAATGAGGTCAAACTCCCCAAATGGTAATTCCATTAAGTCAGCCGCAAACACTACGCCTTAAGTCTCTAAAAGTACATTCCTAAATAATTTGTCCACTATCCTGGATTGTCTTAGTGGACTAACCACAGTCATCTTCCTAGCAGTTATTTCAGATTCTAAACTTAAATTCTCAGATACCGAGCATGGAACGTAAGAGTGGGTTGATCCAATATCAATCAAAGCAAGAAATGGATTACCAGTAATAAAAAACGTACCGATTATGACGTCCGGTGCGTCACCATCCTCCTGTCGATGAGCTGCATAAATTAGACCTGGCTATCTCGCATCTACATTACTAGCACCCCTACTAGGTGCTCCACGACCCCGACCAAACCCATTTCTCCTCTGACTAGGCCACAACCCCTCGGTAATGGTTGACCACCCCTCCTAACCTGATCAGAACCTCATCCAATGGCTGTACCTGATCCACCTGTGGACAGTCTTTCACCATATGGTCCATAGACCCACACCTCCACCAGTTGTCCTTTACACTCCCTGAAATGTACTTTCTACACAAGTTACATGATCGATTTTGACTCCCAATAGCAGATGTCGGAGCATGAGCTGGCCCATCAAACCTAGGCCTTTTCTGAAAACTCCCAGATGATTCCGACGGCCTAAAATTTCTCTTATTCCTATTCTGATCCTTATCATTATTTTGCTTCTCAGTCTGCTTCACCTTCTCAGATATTTTAGCTTTCTCGACCAGAACGGCAAAGGCCCTTTCTCGCCGCGGTGCTACCAACACTCTCAACTCATCCCGCAATCCATCTTCAAACCGTACACAGTGCTCATAGTCAGTTGCTATAATTCCTCAAGCGTAATGGCTCAAACGCAGAAATTCCACCTCATACTCAAACACGAATTTACTTCCCTGCACCAAATTCAGAAATGCCTTCCTCTATGCATCTACATAGCTGGCCCTAACGTACTTTCCCTGAAATGACTCCTTAAAGAAATCCCAGTCAATCCAGTCAGCGGTAGTACCCTCCTTTACCATGAGCCAATACTGATAGGCCTCGTCTCGAAGAAGAGGCATGACCCCTTTCAACTTCTCCTCCACCGTGAAGTCTAGGTCATCCATTATGCTCTCACTCACTTCTAACCAATACTCAGTTGTGTTAGGGGCTACGCCAGAAACTCCCCTAAACATCTCCGCTCTGTTGGCTCGGAGTGTAACATCTTAAAATTTTTGTATCAGTTGGTAGCTTATGTTAGCTCGAGTACTATTGTTTGTGTGCTTAGCATAGCCTAGTGAAGGCTTGATTTTATTTATGAAGATAGAATAATTCTTGGTATTTAAAAATTTAGTGAAGCGGATAAGGTGAACTTGACACTTAAGATGATATAAGCATTAAATTCTAGCACATGAGGAGTTAGTGGCAAGGTGGTTATGATGCATGAAGAGTTGCTTGAGGGAAGAGGTTCGAGTAGCATGGATTGCGTTGGAAGACTTTATTTTTATGCACCTTTTCTATAAGTGTCAGCCAAGTTATGCATTTGGTAAGTTGGACTTTAAAATTTTTGGCAAGTTGAATGATAGTTTAGGCAAGCTTGATGTTTGGGAAAGAAATCAATGGTTTTAAGGCTAATGGGAGAACATAAGGCTTGGTTTAAGGTGAGGTTTTTGGAAGCTTTTTAATGGCTATTTGTCCATGAATGTGGACGGGTTCATGGACTAAGGGGGGTTGACTTAAGTTTTGTGAGTGAATAGGATGAAATAGGGAGAAAATTTGGAGTGTGTTTAATTCAAAATTAGTTTGAATTGTTGGCAAAAGTATGGTTGATGAATTTAATTTGTGTAGGGAGGAAATAGGGTACTGAAACTTCTTTGTAGTTAGATGACATTTTCGGCTAGTTTTGTAAGTGTTAGTCTTTGTTTTTGTGTCAAGCCGAAATCTCCTTTGCTTTGTCAATTTCTTCCTAATGCTTTTGGTTGAAGCAAACCCGATAACCCAAGTAGAATTGACGATTTACTCATTTGGTCTTTAAGCCAAATTGCAATTGTTTCTTTTCTCTTTTTCTTCTTGGAAACCAAAACCATACTCTCCCATATCTTTCTTTTTCTTTGCCATTTCTTTGCTCAAAGTCGAAAGTATCCATCTCCTCTCTTTCATCTCTTTCTTTTCTTCTTTCAAACTCTTGAGCCGAAATTCTCTTTACTTTTCTCTGCCAAATTTCTCTCTTCCATTTTACTTTTCTTTTCTTCCTCTTTTCCACTCTAGCCGAATCCTCTCTCTCTCTTTTTGATTTTCTTTTCCACTCACGTACTTTATTTCTTTTTCTCCACATATCTTTTGCTATCTTCATTCAAACCCATAGCCGAAACTTTCCACTCTCTTTTGGTGTTGATTTGGCCGAATATCATCAAGGGTAGGATTTCATTGGTTTTCTTCAATCAGTTTTCGAATATAGGTAAGTGTTCATGGCCAAATTTCCTATTATTTCTTTTCTCTTTTCTATGCTGTTTTCTTGTGGACAAGGCCAAACTTTTGGGCATTGTTTGTAAGATTCTAACTATTTTAGGAACCGATCACTCTTATAGACTCTTTGGGACTTCGAAAGTAATCGATCTAAGCCCATTCCATTAGCAATCGAAGTTGGTAAGTCAAGTGGTAAGGATTCTATATTCTTTATGTTGTTTGAGAAAGCCTAAGGCTATTGGGATTAAGATATGATGTTGGCCGAATGGTCTTGATTAAAGTGTTGTGGTTTGGCCGAATGTAGGACAAAGTGATCTAGTGTGGTAGATCAAATCATTGGATGTTAGTAATTGCGTTGGTGAAAGGTGTGTACCTTACACACTTTATAATTCGGTTATGTATATATTTATATAATAATAATTTACTAATCATATTATCAAAGTGGAAAATGATGAGATCTTGATATGATACCATGATGGTATGAATGAGGATTCGGGTAAGTCCGTTTCAATATGATGTTAATATATGTGGATTGATATCATGATTTACGATTTTTATGTGTAATATGATCATATCAAAGTATGATGGCATGATTTATACTCTACATATATATTGGTTTGGGATTATGAGTGAAGGGGGAAGGATTTGATATCCATGTCATTGGACACCAGAGGTTTGGCACCTCTAGTGATTTGGTATCACATTAGTGTCTTTGGGACACCAGAGGTTTGGCACCTCATAGCGTCTCGTCCCTGTGGTCTACCACCACCGTGGGTTGGCCCCACTTTTGAGATATGGGATCGTCGCCAGTGATTTGGTATCACACGTGGGTTGGCCCCACAGATGGATTATTCGTGACTTTGAGTCACCAGTGATTTGGTATCACATTTTTGGATATCGTGACTTTGGGTCACCAGTGGTTTGGCACCACCAGTGGTTTGGTACCACACGGGGTAGAAAAGGAGTTAAGGATGGCTAGATTGGGTGCATTATATAATTATATATGTTGCTTGATTATAAATTGTGTAAGAATGTTGCATTAATCGGGGGAAGGATTTATGCACTGAGTCTTGGTGACTCACCTTCTCCCTTATCATTTCAGGTGATTCGTGAAATCGCGGATGAGGAGCCGGATGAACTCGAGGAGGCCATGCAACAAAATTTGATTTTCCATGAACTTCGATTTGGGGTACTTTAATTTATTTTAATTTAGTTTTTGTTTTATTTTGGGTTTGTAATAAGGCCTCTTTAATTATGTTTTTGGATTATTTTTATACTTTGGATATGTTTTAAATATGGCTTATAAATTATTTGGTTAATTTAATAATTGAGCCCAAAGTTTTCTAAAATAATAAAAACGCAATGGTTTTAAAATCTTACCATCGGGTAGTATAAATCGTTTGATAGTAAAACACATTAAGTGTTTTCTACAATTTTAATGATTTCCAAATATTAAGTTTCTACATTCAAAATGCAAATGGTTTTCAAAGTAATAATTCAAGTTTTCTTAAAATGATATAAATGTTTTCTAACCTACGATTTATCAACTAAGTTTTAAAGTTTTATTTATGAAATTACAAAGTAAATTATCAGTTTAAACTTTTTATACACCTAACTTCTACAAATATAGAATATTCAAAGAGTTTTTCACAAAATTTTAAATTGTTATTCGATTCTGTTCAAAATGTTTTCCTCAGTGACATACCAGATTCGGTCGTGGCGTATTGACCGGGTTTGGGGTGTTACACGGAGTCATTCAGACATCAATTTCTAAGCTCTCGAGCCCTGTCCTGCACCAACAACTCTCTCCAGAACCCGCAACATTGCCTGAGACACTGTATCGTCTCCACCTGTTTGGTCCTGAAGTTCTCCCTCCACAGCTGGTAGATCCGGCATCTCGTTTCCTGACTCGTGGCCAGACCCTACTGGCTCTGACATGGTCATCCTACCCCTACCATGACCACACGGCGGACGTCTTCGACCCCTTGTACTTATTCTTCCGATTGGCGTTTATCTGATTATAAATTTTATGAATCATTAATTCTTTCCACTGATTATCCACGAATAATCTTATTAAAAGTCATTTCGATAGTGGTTCTTTCGAATTCAGATTTATGTCTACAGGTTCTAGTCTCAAGTCTACTCCTCCTAGTTCTGGGAACTACATACATTCAACAATCACATGAGACAACATCCATGAACCCACATTCAACACATAGAGGTACTTTCATCATTTCACTACCCTGGGGTCTTTTCGAGATTTTATCCTACAGGGGTCTTTTGTAATTCTTTTCAAAATAGGGTATCTTGGTGATTTTTTTCAAAATAAGGGTATTTTGATAATTTCGTGAAGCAGGGGTATTTTGGAAATTTTGTAAATCGGGGGTATTTCAGTAATTTTATAAATCGGGGGTATTTTGGTAATTTTGCAAATCGAGGGTATTTCGATAATTTTGAAAATTTTGATAATTTCCAAATAAAGGGTATTTTGGTAATTTTTTTCAAATCAATGGCGTTTTGGTAGTTTTTCAAACCAAGGGCATTTTGGTAATTTTTTCAAAACTAGGGGCACTTTAGTAATTTTGTGAAAATAAGGTGGCTGGTCCCTTTCAGGTTTTAGTTTGAAACTTTGGCCCGTCAACAAGTCCTCGTGGCTAAGGTGAACAGTCACTACGCACCAGGTAGGATTCCAACGAAGAGGAGGTGAGTCGCTAGGACCGCTTAAGTACCAAGCTCTCCTTGGATCCAATCCTAGGCATGCGTATGCCTGTTGCCCCACCCTAACCTTGTGACTTGTTCACAGACAGGTTAAATTAGATTAAGTCTTATGAGGTTTAAGAAGTTGTTTAAGCTAAGCCTAAAGTCCATCAAGTCTTAATTAAGATACTCTACGTCCCATAAAGCCCATCAAGCCCACATACATATATAACACACAGTGAGTTCAGATTACTTACCTGGAGGACTTAGGCCGGAGACGTAGGTGCCATGCCGAGAAAACCATCTTGTATTATTTATAAACATGCATGTTTCCAAAACTCATCTATAGAAAACGTTTTGAGCCCAAAACCCCAAAGTTGAGTTTTGAACCTGACTCTGATACCAAATTGTAACACCCCAAACTCGGCCCAAACACCTCAACCGGATCTGGCATGTCACTAAGAAGTTTTTGTAAAACATGTCACATATTTTTTTGAAAAGCATAGTTTAAAAATTTATACGAGAAAAACTTAATAATTTGATAATTTGTAAAAGAAATAAATTTTAATTAATGCTTTAATGAATAAAAATCAAAATTTTGCCTTTGAGTTTTATTATTTAAACACATGCCTTAGTTCCAATTAATCATAAAATCTAAGCGTATGAAAACCCGAAAATGAAAACATAAAACCAATAAACCATAGCCAGTGGCCTTATTACAATAAAATATAAAACCAAACAAATTAAAAATATTAAGGGAAAATAATTAAAACAACGTCCTTTATTGAGTCAAAATAAATCCATGCATGGCCACCTTGCGCTCCTTTCCAGCCCGGTCCGATGCACTAAGTGCTACCTGAAAAATGTTAACAACGGGTTGAGTCACAAGACTCAGTGTGCAATCCCTCTTGCACCATCAGACTGGGCCTTAGCCCCACAGAACAAAATAACAGATATCACATATCAGAATTAAGCAAAGCCCATCCCAATCCTAGATCCATACGCTGCACACCACCCTTACCTGCCAATCACACCAATGGGGATTTCTACAATTACCCTCACCGCTACATACCACCGATGGCAGTCATCTGCGATTAATCGCTCATCGTCGGTTGTGACATAGTCACCGAGCATTATGGCAGAGCCACTACAACAGAACACTTCCCCTTTCATATACACCAATCGCCCAACCCCGAGCAAACATAGAAAATGGCATGCATGTATATCATATCAACTCAACAGAATCATTTTACCTAAAGAAAATCAAAGAAATCACTAACCTGATGAGTCGCCCTTTACCCCCCACGGGTTTTCAACAGTCATATCGGGATTTTGGCATTTAACAGAATATAAACAGATTTATATATATACTAACAGACAACAGAGATGGTGTGAGAAATTACAAACCTGATTACGCTCAACGCTATACTACCGAGGTCGACGCTCTCTTTAGTTGGAATCGCGACTATCAGACCACTATTCTAAATCGATTAAATCTCGAAGTTGGTAAACTTGGATTGAAACGTCGATTGCACACCTATACCAAAGCCAAATGAGATTCGATCTAAAAGTGCTTTATATTAGAGGAGATGACCTTTCGGCCAATAGGGAATATGGGTCCCTCCTTCACCAATCAGCCAACCACACCAACCACTTACCTTCGACTATCTTCAGGGTTCAGCACAAGCAGCTATAGCAGTGAAGATTCTACTTTTAAGAGAAGAAGAATAGAACCGCTTAACAAGATTTAAGAGACTATTCTTCCAAAAAGGAGAAAAGAAAAGAAAACAGGAAATAATAGAGAACTTACCGAAATATAGAATAGGGGTTCGGCTATGATGAACACTTTGGGAAAAGAAACCGAATGGAATGATGCTGAGACTTAGAGATTTTGGCTACAAGAACAAACAAGAGCGTAGTTTCAGCTTTTAGTGAATGGAAGAAGAATAACAATGGGGATCAGAAGATTCAGCTAAAAGGGAATTTCAAAGAAAAAGAAAGGGTGAGGGAGGTGGTGATTTTCGGCTTTTGGAAGAGAAAAGATGAGAAAAGAAAAAAAATGAGATGGCCTTCAAATTTTTGGCACACCCTTGCCATACTAAACCGATTCTCTCCCCCCTCTCCTGTGTTTGATTTTCGGCCAACTCTGCAACCAAATGATAGCTCCTATCTTTCTTCCTTATCTTAATCCACTAGCTCCTCCAAAAGAGGCCTAATTAGCACCAACTCCTCCCTCCTTTATCAGCATAATATCCACATATCTGAAAACAGTAAAATCCCCTAAATTCTAGCCTTGATGCCGTCCCCCCTTGCTCCCTTTTAAGTGCCGAAATTGGCCCAAAAGCTTGGGCTCCAAGCGGCCAACCTTGGGCCCTCTCCATCCACTAGTGACCCCACCCTCTGCTCCTTTGTAGCGCCACCTAACTTTGGGCCACAAGCCCATTTTGACATTTTAAACACAAATACCTACCTTTAAACCCTGTAGTGCCCCAACAGAAAATTAACCAAGGCCTCAGCCCAAACCTGAGCCCAATTTGTACCTCTAATTCTTAAACTAACACATTAAACCTACAACACACAAAATGCATAGGCCCACTAATTCAGGATGTTACAGGAACACCCGTTGAACTGTTCGGAATCAATAAGAATACTTGGACAGCTCGAAAAGCTCGTACAATGCCAACATCCCAGACGTGGTCTTACACGAAATCATATACGATGCCGATGTCCTAGACATGGACTTACACGTAATCTCTAATCGATGCCAGTGTCCCAGACATGGTCTTACACGATATCTCAAATCATTGCCAACATCCCAAACATGGTCTTACACGAAATCATATCTCGGAATCCTATGTCATGACATATGTATCCTCTACTATTCTGAGGGTTCGTACAGGGCTTTTCAAATGTCTTCATGTTATCGAAACTTTCTCGTATTCATATATTCTGCTTCTCGAATAATTCAATATTATAATAACATATATATATATCTTACTCAAAATACATACATTTGCATTACTATTCGGCATTGAATTCAATTATACAAATAATATGCATTTACAACATGATTTTGTAATGTCTATTAAAATACGAACTTACCTCGCTTGTAGTAATGACAAATTAAGTCGACTAATCTGATATTTTGACTTTCCCTCGATCTAGATCCGAATTCTGCTTTTTCCAATCTGATTAATATCAAAATTAACTTACTTATTCAACATTTCATTAAATTTTCATCAAAAAACATATAAATGGGCAATTCACTTTTTAGCCCCTAACATTTCACATTTTTCAATTTAGTCCTTATTTCAGAAAACAAAAAATATTCAAAATTTCACCACACCCATGCTTGACCAAATTTTACTAAGGTCCCTAGCAGCCCATTAATTCAATTTATTTCACATTTCAACACCTCAATTTACAAATTTCACAAGTTAATCCTTAATAAGCATTTTTATCAAAAATCACTTAATAACATATAATAATCAAACATCAAAGATTTATTTTTCATCATGAAACTACAAATTCATTACATTATCAACAATGGAAAATCTAAAATTTATCATCATTTCCAAAAATTAAAGTACGGGCTAAGTAATATTTGAAGCAACGATCTTAAAAACGTAAAATTATCGAAAAGCAAAACACATACCTGAATTAAGCTTCAAAGTGCCGAACCTAGATGAGCATCCATGGATTTCTTTTTTTCTTTGAGTTTCGAACAAATATGAACACTTGCATGTGATTTTTTTGTTTTTTTTTAATTTATTACATATTAACATAACATTTACAAATTTAACCATTATAAAATAATTAGAAAACCATATATTAAAAGCCTAATGCCGTCCACTCAATTTATAATGGCCAAATTTCATTTTAAGGACTTCACAATTAATTAATCAAAGCAAATATGCACTTTAACATATAGCACGCTACTTTTACAATTTATACGATTAAGTCCTTTTATAAAATCAAGCACACAAACGATAAAATTTTCACACGAAACTTTCACACATATTAATTCATTTACTGTAAACACCAAAAATATTATTAAAATATTTTTTGACACAAATTTGTGGTCTCGAAACTACTGTTCTGACTAGGGTCTAAACCGGGTTGTTACACGCTAGTGTGTCTACCCGTGTGGACAAAAACAAGGCTACTTACCAAGCCTTTTTGCCACCCTTACTTGTACCATAATAAGCCACATCAAGCAAATCAATACACACCTACTTTATCAATTCAATAAATTTTCTCAATCATGAAAAGCATCATCATTTGAACAGATTAATAATAAGTGTTAGCCATCAACTATGGCCTTATAGAAAATAAATTCATCTTCAAAACAAGCCAACACATTTGGCCAAAATGATATGACACTTGATAAAATACTAAGTCCCTATACATTCCATACTCAAAATGATAAATCTAACTATACCAAATGTTCAGATTTATAGTGTGATTGAGCCTACGACGTCCTTTGATCCCCGAGCTAGCTTGGTGATACTAAAAGCAAATGGAAAGAGGAGGGAGTAAGCATAAAGCTTAGTAAGTCGCGTATAAATAATTAACAACAATTACCATGCATTATCATACTCATAACATATTATAAACTTGCACATCATTCACAAATGATTAAAGGCATAACTTACTCATTTTCTCCCTTACTAATCATACAACATAATTCGATCTCATTTATCATGAATATCATGTAGGTATCAGTATCACTTACGACATAGTTGTAACTTTTCTCATTTTTGACACAAGCTTTAATTTACCCGTTGAACCAGTTGGAATACCAAAGGATATCCGATCAGCCTCACACAAGAGGGTAAAATGCCGATGCCATGTCCTAGACATGGTTTTACACTAGTTCTCATCTCATTTCCGACGCCATGTCCTAGACA
The DNA here is from genome assembly GCA_025506655.1 of Gossypium rotundifolium. Classification (NCBI taxonomy): domain Eukaryota; kingdom Viridiplantae; phylum Streptophyta; class Magnoliopsida; order Malvales; family Malvaceae; genus Gossypium; species Gossypium rotundifolium. Next base: position 81,287,731 of record CP106729.1, on the reverse strand, counting down.
TGGTCTTACACTGGCTTTCATAATGTGGCCGATGCCATGTCCCAGACATGGTCTTACACTAGCACACATATCAACATCGATGTCATGTCCCAGGCATGGTCTTACACTAGCACACATGTCAACGTCGATGCCATGTCCCAGACATGGTATTACACTAGCGAACAAATCACTCAAATGTCATGGCTTAGATATCCAATCTATTACTAAAGTTCAACCGTGAGTATACCACATCAACTTTCATCATGCATATTCATAGAAATAATTAAACATTTTATGCAATATCAATTGTTTATAGCATAATAATCATAAAGTTGTATTATTTACATACAACTTACCTCGATAAACAAAAAGTGGGCGACTAGATTGATCTAATCTACTAGCTTGGTCTTCCCTCGATCTAGGTCCAGACTCCGTTTTTCTTGATCTATAATGACAAATTCACTTATTTAATCACTACATAATTCAAGGCATTCCAAAATTCTTACTTTGGCAAAATTACTGTTTTGCCCTTAGACTTACACAAAATTATAATTTCCCCTAAGCTCGTAAAATGATTTTCATCTAATTTCCTCATTAACAAAGCCTAGCCAAATCTATTTTAAGCTTATAGCAACTCATAAATCCAATTATTTCACACATTTACTACCTATTTTACAACCTTTACCAAAAAGATCCATTTTAGGTATTTTCATGGAAATCCCTTAACAAAAGTTGTTTATTTAACAACCAAGATTCATTTTATTCCATAAAAATTTAGCAAACAAAACTAATGCTCTCATGGAAAATCCTAAACTTTCAACCATTTTGCACATTTGTCCCCTCATTAGCTAGATTAAGCTATAGGGGTTCCAAAAAGTACAAAAATTATCAAAAACAACCTCCAAAATCACTTACTTGCAAGGGTTTAAGTGGCTAAAAATTTTGAAGCTTTCCAAAGCCTCTCTTTGATAAAAATTTCAGTGGTAGTATGAAGACATCATGTATGATCTTTTCCAATGGATTACTTACGTATTGTCGATAGAATTGGACCAGTGGCATATTAGTTGGAGAGTTGAATCGCATTCATGATGTTTTCCATGTATCTATGTTACGACGTTATCAATCTGAGCCTTCTCATGTGATCCTAGTTGAAGAGATAGAGGTTCGTCATGAATTGACTTTTAATGAGGAACTTGTTCAAATTATCGATCGAGATGTCAAAGTGATGAGAAGGAAGTAAGTTTCACTTGTAAAAGTTTCGTGGAAGAATCATAATTCCAACAAGGCTACCTGGGACTCGTAAGATGCGATGCGACAATAATAACTTCACCCATTTTTATCCACCCCTTAGTTGCTTCAAATAAGTTAATTCCCTCCCTCTTTTATGAGCCAAACTTGCCTTAACTTGGAAAACATGATCCTCGTGATACTCCTATGTTCCCTCTCTTTCCTTCCACTTTATTCTTGTCTATTTGTTATGATTCAATGAACCTGGTCATAGTTGACCAAGTTTACCATACCCATTGTTGTCCCTACCACCCTTATTCTCTCATATTCTTATTTTTTTTTTCATTTTCTTTCACCTCTATTTTCTCTCCACTTGAAAAAGAACCACCACCCTTTTCTTTAACTTTTATTTTTCTTCCACCACAAATCGACCCTTTTTCCATCATCAAGTGTCCTTATAGACACCATTAGCACTGCCCGTTTTCGCTCCTCCTCCCTTTCGGTGCCGTGGCTGCTGTCGCGAGCCACTGCAGATCATTTTTCCATGAGCCAACATAACCCTCCAACATCGTTGGACCGCCATTCCACCATTTTCAGATCATCGCCGAGAAACTGCCGTCACTACCACCGGTGACCAAAATTTTTCCTTTTTCTTCCTTTTTGTTTTTTCGATTCTTTTAATGATTAAAACTCACATTTTCTCTTCACTCTATCAATTATTTTGGATCACTCAAATCATTGATCTCATTCCTTTCTTGATTATTTGACCATTCCATGTTGAATCAAGTGTAAGTGTGGTTATTTGGATCGTAAATCCTTCACTTAAAGATCCCATAACTTGGCTGAATGGTATATTTCCATATTGTTAACATAATATTTTTATTATTTAATTAATATCATACTAATACAATTTTATATCAAATTATGAAGGGCTGAATGATAATTAAAGAGGGGACCCCTAACTTTGTAGTTGGAAACCCTTCTTTCGAGAGTCTCAGGTCATGGGGTAAGTATTGAGGAGACTTTTAATAGTAAAACTTTTAAGTTATGAAATATAATTAAAGGATCATAATTGAGAAATTTTATTTTTGTGTTAGATTATCTTGCGAGATAGATCAAGTGAAATCACTATTAAGGATTGTGGTAATTAGATCTATAATATAAGGTGTGGGATATAAATCTTTAATTTGAGTATGATATGTCACTTTCAATTTTAATAATATGCTAATAAATAATTATTTGAGAGTAAACTAAGTACTCAAAGTAGATTTGAAAAACTCATCAAAACGAAATCCAAGTAAGTGATCCTAAATTAGGAGTTCATGAAAACTATGATTTCTAATGTATTGATGTATGTTATATAACGTGTGTGCAAATATCATCTCTATATTATGTAATGCATGGCTTGATTGATATGTGATATAGGAAAATAAATGTTTACATGCAAATGTGTAAAATTGAGAAATATGTGTTATGTGAGACTATGAGCATGATTACATGAAAATACAAAAAGTGATTAAATGTGTTAAATTTGAAAATGGCCATATCTCATGCATGGGGTGGGTCTTGTGAAAGGTGGAAGTTATGTGGCAGTTTATCTGTGATTATGTGGCCATTATCGACAATTATGAGATGGCTTGTCTATAATGTGCTATGTGGCCGTTTATTGGCATTTATGTGGTGGCTTGTCCACAAATGGTGTGTTATTGGATGGACGTGTTCCGGGGAACTCGATATTGGTGTGTAGCAGAGAATGGGTAGGAAATTATTCAAAATGTCCATTGTTTCATAAGAATGTCTCGATATATTTATGTATGTGTATTATTGATGATATGAGATTTCTGTGAAAATGGTATATGTTTAATGAATTGGATATGTTTATTTGATGCGTGAAACACATGTTATACATATTATGTGTTTATCTTACACTGAGCCTTTTAAAGTTCACCCCCATTACCTGTGTGTTACAGATAATCCTCATGGCTAAGACTCGAATTTGGTTATTGGAGAAGCTCTCGAAAAAATAGATTTTGGTTTATATTTTTAAGATGACTTGTGACTTTTATAAAATTTATGATTTTTATTTTGGACTTTATTCCATGGTAATTATTGAACTGTGGCATGGAGTGTAACACCCCTAACCCATATTTGAATTAATTATTGAATTGTGGCATGGATTTTATGTCGTGGTAATTATTGAACAGGGTTACAGAGCATTACCGAAGTTTATAGATCAAATACAAATAATTAATGACATTTACTATTCATATTCAAAACCATTCATATTCAATCATGTTGTCCCTTAATTGGACCCTCGAGCCCCATTTATACATTAGATACAAGTCAGGACTAATTTGGGATCTCAAAGAATTTTTGCAAAATTTTCAAAATTTCCTTATATTCAGGGGGACACGCCCGTGTGATCAAGCCATGTGGCTCACATGGCCAATGACACGCCCGTGTCATAAGCCGTGTGGGCATTTGATATGAGGCATATGGCCGTGTCCCAGCCCATGTTCAAATTAGGGTAGCTACTGACTTAAGTCGCATGGCCAACCACAAGCCCGTGTCAATGCCCGTGTCACCAATTCTGAGCATTCTGTTTCTCAATTTTTAAGATGCAGGGGACATACGGCCAAACCACACACCCGTGTTCAAATAAATTTTCTTTCTGAATCAGATTTGTGGTCCTGAAACCACTATTCTGATTTCACTAAAAATGAGCTATTACATGGAGTATATTGCTTCAAAAATTGTGGACATTGGATATTTTGCATGAGTTTTAATATAAATTAAACGTTTTAATGGTTTCTTAATAATATCTGTTTTTTGCAAACTTAATTGACCGAACTTGAATTTTTGGTGATCATCATAGTTTTTTACAAATAATAAATAAGACTTCTTTCAAAGTAATATTTTAATACATCATATTTAAAAGGGACTATTAACTCGCGTTTTCAAATATTAGATCCATTTATTTCAACTCAAGTTTTCGCAAATTCTAAGGCATCTGTAATCGCTTAGATTGAGTCGTAATGTCTAGGCCCAATTTTTGGGGTTACATTTAGTGATATCAGAGCTCGATTCAAAACTCGGACTATGGGTAAAATGTTTTTGACAAAATTCATTCATTACAAAATGGTATATTGGGAAAAAGCATGCCACATGTTATTTTGTTATAAAACACATCTGAGAGTTTCTGAAGTCGATCTGAGGTAAGTAATCTTTAGATGTGAAACTATAGAATGTAAAAAATATAGAAAACTGCAGACTGAGCAAACTATAGGCAGTGAAAATAATAAATATTGAGACAAGTGTAAATCAATCAAATAAACCTTCGATAGAAAATGTTCAAGTGATAACGATAAAAAAACTTATCTCTATTGATATCATTCAGAAAACTTAAAATGAGTACCCACGGAGTTAGGACTAAAGGAATGAGAGCTAATGGAGAATAGGGTCAGGGGACTCAAATTGACTCATCCGCATCCCAAGTGCGAACCCCTAAGCCTATAGTAGAAAATGTGGAATGTGCGCTCACTGTTGAGGAGAGTCAGCAAGAACCTGTGACTGAGGCTATATTATAGGCCATGTTATGAGTATTGGAATGAGTGGAAAATGCCCAAACATGAGCTAACAGTTGTGGCACCATTGCTGAGAGGCTATATTTGAGTAGGCCAAGTTGTTTAGAGGCGTTGCTAGAACAACCCCCATTATAGTTGAATATTGGTTTGAGGCTACAAAGAGGATCTTAGACGATATGGAGTGCACCCATGAACAAAAGCTTAAGTAGACTGTGTCATTGTTGCGAGATGAGGTTTCTTTGCTAGTGGCAAACCATTATGAGAGGCACCGAAGGCAATCGTTCGATGTGGGACTATTTTCTTATGGCCTTCCAGAAGAAATATGTGGTAGCAATGTACGTTGAGGCCAGGAGGCTTGAGTTTATTGTGCTAAGGAAAGGTAACATGTTCATGGCTGATTACGAGGTAGAGTTCCTGAGGCCTAGTCGTTGTGCTCCACGGATGGTGGCAAATGAACAATATAAGTGCAACCGATTTGAGTTTGGGCTAAGATCTGACTTGAAGATGCAAGTAGCTCTGCTGCAAGAGAGGGTCTACAAACCTTTGGTGGAGAAGACTAAGATTTTTGAGGAGGTCAGGTGCATTAAGTGTGAATGAAAGGAACAAGCAAAAGTTCTTACAAAGTGAGATTCCAGCCTTGGTGGGCAAACTAAGCACCCAGTTAAGCGGGCTAGAGATTATCGACCTCACCAGACCTTTGTCATAGGAGACAGATACTGGATTTGTGTCTCTTGTGGAAACATGCATCCGGTTGAGTGTTGGTGAGGCATGGGTGCATGCCTAAAATCCGAGCACCAAGTCAAGGTGCTAACCGTGTTGATGCGAGGTAACCAACGCTTGTGTATGTGGCTAGACGATGAGAGGATCGTGATGTAGCAGATATGGTAGCAGGTACCTCTACTGTTAATGCTATTCCTTACTTTTCATTGATAGATAATGGCTCTACCCATTCATATGTATCATGTGTGGTGGCTGAAAAACTGGGTATTCGGGTAGAGGAAACAATTAGTGATGTTACTGTTTTTAGTCCCTTAGGAAGATCTGTACATGTAAATAAGATCTATAAGTGATGTCCATTGCAAGTCCAAGATGAAGTATTTCCTGCTGACCTGATGGAACTACCCTTTGGAGAGTTTGATCTCATTTTGGGAATGAACTGGCTGAGTGAGCTTTAGGTTATCCTCGATTGTGACAATAAACGAGTTACTTTGATGACTTCTACCAGGAAGGAGATAATCATGGTTGGGGGCGTTAGAATTATTTATCCAATGTGATCTCTGCCTTGGTAGAAGAGAAATTGGTTCATAAAGGGTGCAATGCTTATCTCGCATACATTTTGGATATTAATGTGGATGTTGTAGCATTATAGAATATTCATGTGGTGAAAGAGTTTCCCGGTGTATTTCCTAATACCTTTAGAGCGTGAGGTTGAGTACAGAATTGAGTTGCTGTCTGGGTCAAAATCGGAGTCCATTGCATCCTACCGCATGGCACCTAAGGAGATCAAGGAGGTCAAGGCACAGTTACAAGAGTTACTTGATCGTGGCTTCGTAAGGCTAAGTGAACAAAAGTTTCTGCTTTAATCCCGAAACCTGTCTGGGCCAAGTGTGTCACATGCCTGTGTGTCTACCTGTGTGGACAATTAGAAGGCTATTTTCCAAGCTAGTTGCCACCCTGAAACATAATCACACTTATATAAACTCAAGCAATACATGATATGGCAATAATACACTCTAAAGAACCCCTAATCAACATTCATACATTTCACATTTTAATTCATCATTTCATCATTTTCATAAACTTTCACTTCATAGAACTTATCATCATTAAAATATGAAACTTGACTAATATTGGCCAATTTCCTATTGCCATATACAAAATGAGGGGATAACATTACTAGCCAATACTTTGGCTCTCAAATATGACATAATACAAAATGACCAAGTTCCTATACATGCCATACCCAAAATAAATCAAGTTTACTATACCAAAATAATGATTGAAAGTGTGATCCGAGCTCCAACGTTCTACGATCCCCGAGTTAGCTTGGCGATACTACAAGGAAAAAGGGTAAAAGAGAGGGGTAAGCATATAGCTTAGTAAGTTTGCATGAATTACTATAGCAACATAAGTGTTCATAGTAAAATCTATTCATCTCATATAACAATAGCAACACAAGTTCTGAAGTGCTTAGGCAAACTTACTCATACTCACTCTTATCATCACACATCATATTATGGTTTCATAACTTGTAATTTCACTCATGGTACCTGTATCACTTAGTCACATAATTTAGCACTTATGCTAACTTGGACATAAACTTAAATCATCATCATCCTTAACATAAATGGAATTCATTATCATCCTTATATAATTTAACTCTATAGCATCTTTGCATACTTAGCTCTTTTACTCGTTGAACTACTCGGAATATCAGAGGATGCTCAATCTCATCATTCATGTATCATAATGCCAATGCCATATCCCAGATATGGTTTTACATGGGATCACCTCTTTATGCCAATTCCATATCCCAGATATAGTCTTACATGGGATCTCTTAGCTCGATGTCGATGCCATGTCCCAGACATGGATACTCGATGCCGATGCCATGTCCTAAACATGGTCTTATACGAGACCTACTTTCAGTGCCGATACCATGTCCCAGACATGGTCTTATACGGGACCTACATTCGGTGTCGATGCCATTTCCCAGACATGGTCTTATATGGGACCTTATCTTATGTTGTGACATAGGTATCCTCTTTATTCCGAAATTTGAACCCGGACTTTACTTAGCATATTATCATTCATTTTCTCATCAATACATTATTCATAAATTTCATGGAGATGATATGCATTTCTCAAAACACTAAGTAATTTTAAACACAATAGCATATGTAGCCTTAAATTCACACAAACTTACCTCGGTACTCAAAATGCGTGTAGATGTTCAATTTAGTCTGATACTTTGTTCTTGCCTTGATTTCGGTCTGGGCTTCATGTTTCATGATCTATAATAACAATTTCACTTGTTTAATACTCACATTGACTAAAATGATTCATGAATCATACTTTGGCAAAATTATGATTTTGCCCTTAAACTTTTACATATTTACACTTTTTCCCCTAGGCTCGTAAAATGATTTTCATTCAACTTTCTTGTATTTCAAGCCTAGCTGAATCATTTTCTTAACTATAACAGCCTCTAATTCCCACTATTTCACTCATGTATGAACATTTTTATAACTTTTACAATTTGGTCCTTTAATGAAATTTTCATGAAAATCACTTAGAAAAAGATGTTTATCATACATCCAACTTTCATATTCTTCCATAAAACATCAAAATACATGCATGTCATACATGGGTACATTTTTTAACATAAACCCTAGCTCAAAATATAGCTAGAATTAACTAAATCGAGCTATGAGGATCTCAGAAATACGAAGAACATTAAAAACAGGGCTAGAATGCACTTACTATCAAGCCTGGAAGTTGAACAAACCCTAGCTATGGTGCACTTGTGAATTTCGGCCAAGCTTGGAGAAGATGGACACCATTTTTGACTTATTTTCCCTTTTAATTCATTAATAATGACTAAAATGCCCTTAAGGCCCTTTCTTGAGATTTTTCCTTCCCATGCCCATTTTTGTCCATCTTAAAAAATAATGGTCTAATTGCTAAATAAAGACTTCTAATAATTTTTATGATGCTATTTCATACTTAAATCTTCTAGAATCTCATATTTTCTAATCTTTGTAATTTAGTCATAATGGACAAATTAATCACTAATAAATAAAATTTCCTCATGAAATTTTCACACAATCATGCAAGCACATCATGAGTCTCGTAAAAACCATAAAACACATATTTCTACTTTGAATTTGTGGTCTTGCACCACTATTTTGACTAGGCCCTAAATCGGGCTGTTACAATTCTCCCCCTTAGGGATTTTCATCCTCGAAAATATTACCAGCAAAAATGTTTGGGTACTGGTTCTCATAGCCTCCTCGGGCTCCCATGTAGCCTCTTCTACCCCATGTATTTGCCATAATACTTTCACAAGAGCTATACTTTTATTTCTTAACTATTTGACTTCCAGTGCTAAAATCTTTATCGATTATATGTCATGTCGGGTTGAATTTTAACCTTTATAGGTGTAATCACATGCGAAGGATTTGATCGATAATGACGTAACATAGACACATAAAACACATCATGAATCCTTTCCAATTTAGATGACAAATCTAATCGATAGGCTACCAGCCCTATCTTCTCGGTGATCTCATATGGTCCGATAAAACATGGACTCAATTTGCCTTTCCAGCCGAATCTGGGAACTTTCTTCCATGGTGAAACTTTTCAGAATACTTTATCCCGACTTGAAATTCATTCTCTTTTCTTTTCAAATCCGAGTAGGATTTTTGTCTATCAGAAGTAGCTTTTAAACAATCTCAAATCACCCTCACTTTCTTTTCGATTTCTCTAACCAGATCAACCCCGTGAATCTGATTTCTTTGAGTTCAATCCAATATAAAGGTGTTTGAAACTTACGCCCATACAAAGCCTCATAAGGTGCCATTTTCAAACTCAACTAAAAACTGTTATTGTAAGCAAACTCTACCAACGGTAGGTACTTTTCCCAGCTACCCTGAAACTCAAGAATGCAACATCAGAGCATATCCTCAAGTATCTGCATTAATCTCTCTGACTGTCCGTCATTTTGGGGGTGGAAATCCGTACTAAAACTCAACTTTGTGCCCAAAGCATCTTGTAAGTTTTTCCAAAATCGGGATGTGAATCTTGGATCTCTATCCGATATAATCGATAAAGGCACTCTATGTAGTCTTACAATCTCAGAAGCATACAAGTCTGCTAACTTATCAAGCGAATAATCTACACGTACATGTATAAAATGGGCCGACTTCATAAGTCTATCTACCACAACCAATACGGCATCTTTCTTGCTCGGTGTCAACGGTAAACCCGTTCAAAGTCTATAGTAACCCGATCCCATTTCCACTCGGGAACCATAATAGGTTAAAGCAGACCCTAAGGTACTTGGTCTTCGACCTTTACTCGACAAATCAAGCATATTGATACAAACTCAGAAATATCTTTCTTCATACTCAGCCACCAATACCATTTCTTCAAATCATTATACATCTTCGTGCTGCTCGGATGTACTGATAAGCATCCACTATGTGCCTCTTGTTAAATATTTCGAGTAAGCTCATCATACCTAGGCATACAAACTCTATCTCTAAACATCAAACATCTATCGGAATTTATGCAAAAGTTGAACTCAACACTCGACTCACACTGAACTCTTTTGGCTTGCAAGTCACCGTCATCTTTCTAAGCCTCATAAATCTCTTGAAGGAGCATCTGTCTAGCCCTCAACTCTACTAGAATAGAACCATTGTATGAAAAAGTCACCCATGTATTCATAGCCCTCAATCCAAACAGGGATTTCCTACTTAAAGCATGGACAACTACATTTGCCTTTCCCAGGTGGTAATCAATGATTAGTTCATAATCCTTTATCAGCTCGAACCATCTTCGTTGCCTCAAATTCAATTCCTTTTGAGTCCTCAAGTACTTTAGGCTTTTATGATCGATGAATATCAGACATCTTTCACCATACAAATGGTGTCTGCAAATCTTTAATGCAAACACAATGGCAGCCAACTCTAAATCATGCGTCGAGTAATTCTTCTCATGTGGCTTTAACTGTCTAGAAGCATACGCTATCACCTTGCCTTCTTGCATAAGCACACAGCCCAATCCATTCAAGGATGCATCGCTGTAAATCACAAATTCTTTTCCCAGCTCAGGTTGCACTATAACTGGAACCTCTGTCAATAATGCCTTTAGTTTCTCAAAACTCCGCTAGCACTTTTCTGTCCACTCGAACTTTACATCTTTCTGTAATAACCTCATCATCGGGGTAGCTAACATAAAAATCCTTGACGAATCTTGGTAATAGCCAGCTAGGCCTAGAAAACTTCTAACCTCTGATACATTCTTCAGAGATTTCCAATCAACAATAGATGAAATTTTACTTGGGTAGACTCGGATTCCATCTCCCGAGACGATGTGCCCCAAAAATCCAACCTCTTTGAGCCAAAAATCACTTTTGCTAAACTTGGCATACAACTGATCATATCGCAAAATCTATAAAATCGTCCTCAAGTGTTTGACATGTTTGTTCTCATCCCGAGAATAGATCAGTATGTCATTAATAAAAACCACAACAAACTTATCCAAGTATGGCTGAAATATACGGTTCATTAAATGTATAAACACCGTAGGGGCATTTTTAAAGCCAAAAGGCATGACTAAAAATTCGTACTGCCCATACCTTGTTTGAAATGCAATCTTCAGTACATCTGAGTCTTTTACTCTCAACTGATAGTATCTCGACCTCAAGTTTATCTTGGAAAACACAGTGGCTCCTTTTAATTGGTCGAACAGATCATCAATCCTTGGCAATGGATACTTGTTCTTCATGGTCACCTTATTAAGTTACTGATAATCTATGCATAGTCTCATGGAACCATCTTTTTTTTTTATACAAATAGCACTAGAGCACCAAACGGAGAATAACTTGGTTTTGCAAAACCTTTGTCCATTAACTCTTGCAACTGTGCCTTCAATTCCTTCAACTCAGTTGGAGCCATTTTGTATGGAGCAATCGATATCGGTGCCGTGCCAGGAGCTAACTCGATACAAAATTCAACCTCTCTAACCGAAGGCAACGCTGGCAATTCTTCGGGGAAAACATCTGGATATTCACATACTATCGGTATTGATTCAATTTTAACTCGGTTTCTATGGCATTCATCACAAAAGCAGGACATGCCTCATACCCGTTTCTTACATACCTCTGAGCAGACATGTGAGAGATCACTATAAGCGATCTATCTTGTTCATCTGATTCAACACAAAGAGTGTCCCCATTTTCATATCTTAATTCAATGTATGTCTTTCTACAATTGACTGTCACATCATGAGTGGTTAACCAGTCTATACCAAGAATTATATCGAATTCATCAAATGACAATAGCATGTAATGACCTTTAATCATCAATGGGCAATCTTTCCATACCTTATCAACTAATACTCATTTACCTAAGGGATTGGACAATTTAATCACAAACTCTATAAACTCAATAGGCATGCTCATACTAGATACTAATTTCATGCAAATGTATGAATGGGTAAACCCGGATCAATTAAAGCAACAACATTAGTATCGTGGAGAGAAAATGTACCCGTAATTATATCAGGGGATGAAGCCTCTTCGCGAGCGCAAATGGCATAAGTCATTGCAGGTGTTCTACCCTTAAATCTTGCAGCCTGCTCTCTAAGAGTATTCTTACTACTCGTCCTACTACCCAGGTTTTTCTGCTGTCTCCCTCTAGTAGTGCCTCTCGCTCTTGCACTCTGAATTTTCTCCTTTTCAATCATCTCAGGGCATTCTTCAATAAAATGATTTTGGGAACCACATTTGAAATAGGCCCTCTCATGTGCTCGACACTCACTGGGATGACATCTGCCACACTGTGGGAATTTCGGTCTATTAGGTTGAATATTCCCAACACTAGCAACTGAGGTAGTTTGAGCCTTATTTCTCGAGTATTGTTTACTCTTACTTCTATTTGAAAACCCGGATGAAGTAGCTGACCGGGTAGGGAAGTCTCTCGATTTCTTGGACTTGGACTAAAATGACTTGTTCATTTGTCTCTATCTTGAGTCACGAGACTCTATCTTAGCTTTTCTTTTCACTTTTACCAATTCCTCGACTTTACAAGCTCGATCTATGAGCACAAAAAATTCCTTCAACTCGAGGACACCCACAAATAATCTAATATCTTCATTTAATCTGTCCTCGAACCTCTTACACATGATGGCTTCAGAGGACACACATTCACGAGCGTACTTGTTGAGTTTTACAAATTCACTCTCATACTCAGTTACTGCCATCTTACCTTATTTGAGTTCAATGAATTCCTTCCTTTTCTGGTCGATGAATCTTGGACTAATATATTTTTTCTGAAATTCTTATTGGAAAAACTCCCATATGATCTTTTCCCTTAGTACAATTGACACAAGGGTATTCCACCACTGAAAAGCTAAATCCCTCAAGAGAGAAACTACACATTTCATGCACTCATTAGGTGTGCAAGATAATTCATCAAATACCTTGATGGTATTTTCAGGCCAAAACTCTACTCCTTCCAGATCGTCATCTTTACTAGCCCGGAATTCCCCAGCTCATTGCTTCCAGATTCTATCAACCAGAGGCTTTTCTATTCTTACTACTTCTACCACTTGGGGAGCTATAGGGGTAGGTTGAGGAATAGGTGGGAGTGGAGGGGGTTATGCATTTGGGTTCGCACGAACGAACTCCGTATACCATGCATTCATCATGTGGAGAAATGCTTCCCTAGCCTCTTCTCTTCCTCTCTGACTCATGGTCATAGGTTTATTCTCATTTTCATTCGGCACTGTCCCTTCAGTGGGAGCTGACGCTTTACTTTCTACATCATCCGTCATAGCTCTATCGGGATCCATTTACTATATGAAAACACAATTTAAACCGTTAGGAGTCGTCACACTATCATTATATAAATAATCATAAGTATGGCATGTATAGCTAGACCCATGCATACGCTACGTTAGTTCGAGAATCGACTAAACTGTAGCTCTGATACCACTAAATGTAACACCCCTTACCCGTGCCCGACGCCGGAGTAGCATACGAGGTATTATCAGACTTAACTTGCTTAAACATACATTATCGGGCTTTAACACTTCTTTTCAAACTTGAAACTTTTCATTCATATTCATAACATACTTATTATGGGCCTACGAGGCCTTAAACATACCTCTGGAAGGTTTCAGGATTAAACTGAAAACTTTTATTCACTTAGAAAATTCTTTCCTAAACAGGGGTCACACGCCCGTGTGTGCAGGCCGTGTGGTCACACACGCCCATGTTCCTAGCTCGTGTAGAATTTATTTTTCCTTTCAAACCTACATAGGTTTTCACATGGCAGACACATGCTTGTTTCAATGACCCGTGTCCCTCACACGGCCTAGACATGCCCGAGTCCTTCCTAGTTTGTAAAAACTTAGCATTCTATTTATGACGTCAGCAACTTCTCAAGAGGGACACGGCCTAGGAACACACCCGTGTGTTGGCCCGTTTGACGAATCGAATTCTCATAAATTTGGTTCAGGGGACACACGACCTATCAACACACCAATGGAGGTTGACCATGTGTCACACACGTCCTAGTCACACACCCGTGTGTCTACCCGTATGGATAGTTAGAAGGCTATTTTCCAAGCCAGTTGCCACCCTGAAACATAATCACACTTATACCAACTCAAGCAATACATGATATGGAAGTAATACACTTTAAAGAATCCCTAATCGTCATTCTTACATTTCATATTTTACTTCATCATTTGCATAAACTTTCTCTTCATAAAACTTATCATCATTAAAATATGATATTTGACAAATATTGGCCAATTCCCTATGGCCATATACCAAATGAGGGGATAACATTAGTAGCCAATACTTTGGCTCTCAAATATGACATAATATAAAATGACCAAGTTCCTATACATGCCATACCCAAAATAAATCAACTTTACTATACCAAAAGAATGATTGATAGGGTGATCCGAGCTCCGACGTTCTACGATCCTCGAGTTAGCTTGGCGATACTACAAGGAAAAAGGGAAAAAGAGAGGGGTAAGCATATAGCTTAGTAAGTTTGTATGAATTAATATAGCAACATAAGTGTTTATAGTAAAATCTATTCATCTCATATAATAATAGCAATACAAGTTCTGAAGTGCTTAGGCATACTTACTCATACGTACTCTTACCATCACACATCATATTATGGTTTCATAACTTGTAATTTCACTCATGGTACCTGTATCACTTAGTCACATAATTTAGCACTTATGCTAACTTGGACATAAACTTAAATCATCATCATCCTTAACATAAATAGAATTCATTATCATCCTTGTATAATTTAACTATATTGCATCTTCGTGTACTTAGCTCTTTTGCCCGTTGAACTACTCGGAATATCAGAGGATACTCAATCTCATCATACATGTATCATGATGCCAATGCCATATCCCAGATATGGTCTTACATGGGAACACCTCTTGATGCTAATGCCATATCCTAGATATGGTCTTACATGGGATCTCTTAGCTCGATGTCAATGCCATGTCCCAAACATGGTCTTATATGATATCGTTCATAGATGTCGATGCCATGTCCTAGACAAGGTCTTACACGAGATCTTCCTTTGGTGTCGAAGCCATATCCCAGACATGGTCTTACACAGGATCTTCCTTATTTGATGCCGATGCCATGTCCCAGACATGGTCTTATACGGGATCTATATTCGGTGTCGATGCCATGTCCCAGACATGGTCTTATATGGGACCTTCATTCGGTACCGATGCCATGTACTAGACATGGTCTTATACGGGACCTACATTCGGTGCCGATGCCATGTCCCAGACATGGTCTTTTATGGGACCTTCCTTATCTCATGTTGTGACATAGGTATCCTCGTTATTCCGAAATTTGAATCGGGAATTTACTTAGCATATTCTCATTCATTTTCTCATCAACACATTATTCATAAATTTCATCGAGATGATATGCATTTCTCAAATTACTAAGTAATTTTAAACACAATAGCATGTGTAGCCTTAATTTCACACAAACTTACCTCGGTACTTAAAATGCGTGTAGATGTTCGATTTAGTCTGATACTTTATTCTTACCTCGGTTTCAGTCTGGGCTTCATGTTTCTTGATCTATAATAACAATTTCACTTGTTTAATACTCACACTGACTAAATTGACTCATGAATCATACTTTGGCAAAATTACAAATTTGCCCTTAAACTTTCACATGTTTACACTTTTTCCCCTAGGCTCGTATTTCAAGCCTAGCCGAATTATTTTATTAACTTTCTTGTATCAACTTTCTTGTATTTCAAGCCTAGCTGAATCATTTTATTAACTATAACAACCTCTAATTCACACTATTTAACTCATGTATAACCATTTTTATAACTTTTACAATTTCGTCCTTTTATGAAATTTTCATGAAAATAACTTAGAAAAAGATGTTTATCATACATCAAACTTTCATATTCTTCCATAAAACATCAAAATGCATGCATGTCAGACATTGGTACATTTTTTATCATAAACCCTAGCTCAAAATATAGCTAGAATTAACTAAATCGAGCTACAAAGATCTCAAAAATACGAAAAACATTAAAAACGGGGCTAGAATGCACTTACTATCAAGCTTGGAAGTTGAAGAAACCCTAACTATGGTGCTCTTGTGATTTTCGGCCAAGTTTGGAGAAGATGGACACCATTTTTGACTTATTTTCCCTTTTTAATTCATTAATTAATCAAATGACTAAAATGCCCTTAAGGCCCTTTTTTGAGATTTTTCCTTCCCATGCCCATTTTTGTCCATCTAAACATATAATGGTCTAATTGCTAAATAAGGACTTCTAATAATTTTTATGATGATATTTCATACTTAAATCTTCTGGAATATCATATTTTCTAATCTTTGCAATTTCGTCCTAATGGACAAATTAATCACTAATAAATAAAATTTCCTCATGAAATTTTCACACAATCATGCAAACACATCATGAGTCTCGTAAAAATCATAAAACACATATTTCTACTTCAAATTTGTGGTCTCACACCACTATTCCAACTAAGCCCTAAACCAGACTGTTTCAATTCTCTCCCTTAGGGATTTTCAGCCTCGAAAATCTTACTAGCAAAAATGTTTGGGTACTGGTTCCTTATAGCCTCCTCGGGCTCCCATGTGGCCTCTTCTATGCCATGTCTTTGCCATAATACTTTCACAATAGCTATACTTTTATTCCTTAACTGTTTGACTTCTCATGCTTACATCTTTATCGGTTCTTCGCCATATGTCATGTCGGGTTGAATTTTAACCACTGTAGGTGTAATCAAATATGAAGGATCTGATCGGTAACGACGTAACATAGACACATGAAACACATTATGAATCCTTTCCTATAACACCCCTTACTTGAGTCCTACATTGGGACCCGATAAGAGGTATTACCATACTTATCCTTGCTTGAACATGTAATATCGGGCTATAAAATTTCGTTCTAACTTAAAAAATTTCTTTCCTAATCATAACATACATATCATGGGCCTACAACGCCTTAAACATACACACGGAATATTTCGGAGTTCAACCGAAAAATTTTACACTCTTTGAAAATTTTTGCCTCAACAGGGGTCACATGCCCGTGTGACTTGGGACATGCCCATGTGGGAAGGCTGTGTGGACTCATACGCCCATATCCCTATCTCGTGTAGAATTTATTTTTATTTCAAACCGACAGGGGTTTCCACATGGCCGGACACATGCCCGTGTCAATAGCTCGTGTCCTTCACACAGCCTAGACACACCCGTGTCCTCACCCGTGTGTGAAAACAAGGGGTATTCTATTTATGACGCCAGCAACCACTTAAGAAGCACATGGCCTAGGCACACGCCCATGTGATGGCCCGTGTGACGATTCGAATTCTCGTAATTAAAATACAGGGGACACACGACCTAATAACACACCTATGGGGTTGCCTGTGTGTCACACATGGCCTAGACACACGCTTGTGTGTCTACCCATGTGGACACTTAGAGGCTATTTGCCAAGCCTTTTTGCCACCCTGAAACATAAACTCATTCATTTCATCACAAGTAGCACATAACATAGTAATATTAAACTATTAAGAATCCTTAAATTATCATTCATTCCACCCATATTTTAGTCAATTACTTGCATAGACATTCATTTCATTAAACTCATCAACGTTATAACATAAACTTGACAATATTGGCCAATTCACCATGGCCCTTGTAACACCCCTAAAGCGTAACCGTCACCGAAATAGGGTTAAAGGGCATTACCAATCAATCAGAATCATAAAGTCTGACAAAACTCATCAAAGTGTCCCTTAAATAGGTCTACAAGACCTTAATCATGCTTTAGAGAAAGGCCGAGACTAAAGAGAACACATACGTAAATTCTCAAAAATTTAAAAATTTTTCAAAGTTTCAGAGGTCACACGCCTGTGTGGGCAGGCCATGTGCCACCCACGGCCTTAGACACGCCCGTGTGTCTAAGTCGTGTCAAAATAGGGCATACATACTGACTTGACTAGACAGCCTGAAACACGCCTGTGTACCTCACCTGTGGTCGCTACTGACTTGCACCACACGGCCAGTCACACGCCTGCGGTCGAGCCTGACTTGTTTCGAATTGCAACCTCGAAGGACATGATCGAGCCACACGTCCGTGTGTTCAACCGTGTGGGAAAATATAGGCCATTTTCAAGGCCAAATTGCCACCCCCACATGGGTCATTCTTACAAGTACAATTAAGCACCAATCCAAGCATCCAAGGCAACCAAAACATGCCTAAATATACATCAGTTCTAATCACTTATGAGCTTAACATCCATACCAACTTTATAGCCGTTCAACTCAACTTAACCACAAGCATTCCAAGACAAATTCCATCACAAAATTTTCATCAGTAATGTGCTAGTTATTCATCCATACACTTACTATCCATATGACCATTTCATTTTCTATCATACCATACCAAAACTAGCATCATAAGACATAACTAGTCATTCATAACTCAAGCATTTAACTAGCCAAATTACATGGCTATTTACACATATTAAACAAAACTTAAAGTAACTAGCCTATAAATGCCATACTTAGTATTTACACTTTCAAAAGGTACCAAAACAAGGTTGAGTAGTGTAATGATGTTCCTCGACAGTTTCCTGTGCCTTTAGTAGCTTTGACGATTTATAAAACAGAGCAAACACACACAAAGTAAGCTTTCAAAAGCTTAGTAAGCCATATACAAATAAACTTAAACATAAATTGCACATAACTAGATTGATACAATGACATTAATATTTCTTATTGCAAAATTCATACATATTCTTTGGCTAATTTGCTAAGCTATAGCTTGCCATATTCCTCAATTCAATATCATATATACACATAGCTCATTCAAGCTTATAATCACATTTTATCTCATGGCTAAACACATATTCACTTTAGTAAGCTTTTATAAACACTTACCTTTCATACACACATAGTGTACCTTTCAATCGTACCTGAATCGTTATTACTTATCACATAGACATTCATTTCATAGAATGGCCCAGTGAACATTTCAAAATCTAATAGGATACTTAGAGTGCTCGGAATAGTCGTACAATGCCAACGTCCTAGACGAGGACTTACATGCACTCAGATATTAATGCCACTGTCCTGGACAGGGCCTTACACGAATCAAATACGATGCCAATGTCCCAGACATAGTCTTACACGTAATCTCAAATCAGCGCCAATGTCCCAGGCGTGGTATTATGTGATCTTACATATCAGAAACCTATGTCATGACATATGTAACCCTATCTATTCCTAGGTTCGTATGGGACTTCTCAGACCTTGAAAACTTGTCGACATATCCTCGGATTTCATATACATTCCATTTTGAACATTTACTATACAATTTATATATCATAGATACACAAATAATTCAAATCAAATAAATTTATTTGTATATCGACTTACCTCGGATTCGGAATAAACGAGCGATTTCAACTACTCGATCACTTTAAACTTTTCGCGATCTAAATCTGTTTTCTTCGGTTCTTGATCTATATATATTCAAATTTAACTCATTTATTCATTAATTCATTCAATTCAATCCAATAACACATATTTAGAGCAATTTACAAATTAACCCTTACATTTTCATATTTTAACATTTTAAACCCTATTTCACAAAATCACAAAATACACATAATTTGCTTGTACCAAGCTTAGGCTGAATATCACCCATGTTCATTAAAATCCATACATTTCATTTATTTCACAATTTAGTCCTCCAAAATATTATTTTCTTAATTAAATCCAAATTACTCAAAATCACTAAAAATTCAAACACAAAACTTGTTAATCAAACACATATATTTCATATTTTATTATCAAACATCACAAAACTCTTAGATTCATCAATAGCATATTTCAAAATATTCATCAATTCATAAAATTGAAGCATGGGTTTTGAAGTATACAAAGCAACGATTGTAAAAACGTAGAAATTATCAAAAATCGAGACTAACACATACCTCAATTTTGCGTGAACATAACCGAAACCTAGCTTGGTTATTTTCTTTATTTTTCTTTAAACCTTCGGCTACAAAATGGATGAACAACAATCTATTTTTGTACTTTATTTTTATTATAAACATATTATTATATTATTTACTATATTAACCTTTTAATTAATAAAGAAACTTACATACATTAAAGGCATACTCGTCCTTTACCATTCACTAACTTTATTAATGGGTAATTTCCTATTAACAACTTCAAATTATAAAGACATTAACAAATTAACACTTACACATTAATTAGCCACTTTTTCATTTTACGCGATTTAGCCCTTTTCTCAAATTAAGCACGCAAACAGACAAATTAATTCACGAAACTTTAGCACATGCTTAATTACATATCGTAGGCAAGGAAAATAATATTAAAATATTTTTACAACTCAGATTTGTGGTCCCAAAACCACTATTCTGACCAGGGCCTAAACTGGATTGTTACAGCCTTTTACAAAATGAGTGTAAAACATTAATAGCTAACCCTTTAGCCTTCAAATATGACATGACACAAAATGATTAAGTCCTTACACATGCCATACTCAAAATGAATTAACTTTACTGTACCAAAAAGAACAGTTGATAGTGTGATCCGAGCTTCGACGTTTTATGATCCCCGAGCTAACTTGGCGAAACTACAAGGAAATGGGAAAAAGATAGGGGTAAGCATTTAGCTTAGTAAGTTTGGATGAAATTCTAAAACAACATAAGTGCTTTCATTAAATTCATCCATCTTTTGGAACAATAGCAACATAAGACTCATATGCTTAACATACTCATCCATACTTACTCATACTTATTCTTACCCATCTCATGTTACATTATGGGTTTATAACTTGTATTTTCTTATCGTACCTATATCACTTATCACATAACTTAGCACATATACTAACAAGCAAAAATTCAAATCTTCATCATTCTTAATCATAAAAGAAGCTCAAAGTCATCCACAAATAGTTTTGGTTCTATGCCATTTTACATATTTAGCTTTTTTGCCCATGAACTAATCAGATTATCGTAAGATATTCAAACTCATCATGCATAAATTTTGATGCTAACGCTATATCCCAGATATGGTCTTACATGGGATCACCTATTGATACCGATGCCATATCCCAGATATCATCTTACACGGGATCTCATAGCACGATATCAAAGCCATGTCACAGACCTAGTCTCATACGAGATCATACACAGATGTCGATGCCATGTCTTAGACATGGTCTTATACGAAATCATCCTTTGGTGCCGAGGCCATATCCCAGACATGGTCTTACACGGGACCTTTTTTATTCAATGCTATGACATGAGTATCCTCATTATTTCGAATCTTTATCCAGGATTTCACTTAGCTTATTTTCACCATTCCTTCATCGAGGCTATGTCACTCGATTTTCACATCTATATCATACATTGTCATAATATTAAGTAGTTTCAAATATTGAAACATTATGAAACTTTAAATTCATACAAACTTACCTAGATTCTCAAAATGTGTATCGATGCTCGATTTAGTCCTCGATTTGGCTCTTGCCTCAGTTTTAGTCTAGGCTCCGTATTTCTTGATCTATAATAATATCACTTGTTAAATACACACATTGACTAAATCGACTCATAAATCATGTTTTGGAAAAATTACGATTTTGCCCTTAAACTTTTCATAACTAATCTTTTTTCTCATAGGCTTGTAAAATGATTTTCATTCAAATTTCTTACTTTTCAAGCCTAGCCGAATCATATTCTCAACTATAGCAACATTCAATTTCCACTATTTCACTCATATATGACCATTTTCATAACTTTTACAATTTAGCCCTTTTATGCATTTCTCATGAAAATCACTTAGAAAAAGATGTTTATCCTACATCAAACTTTCATATTCTTCCATAAAACATCACAATATATGCATGTCATACATGATTAAATTTTTTAACATAATCCCTAGCTCAAAATATAGCTAGAAATAGCTAAACCGAGCTACGACGATCTAAAAAGTACGAAGAACATTAAAAACGGGCTAGGATGCACTTATTATCAATATTAAAAGTTGAAAAAACCCTAGCTATTTCTTCCTTGTGATTTTCGGCCAAGGGTAAGAAGATGGACACCATTTTTGACTTATTTTCCCTTTTTATTATTTTATTAACCAAATGAAAAAAATGCCTTTAATGATCCTTTCTTCAGATTTTTCCTTCCTATGTCCATTATTGTCCATCTTAGCATATAATGGTCTACTTCATGAGATTTCATACAATCATGCAAACACCTCATAACCCTCTTAATATCATTTAAAACACATATTTCTACTTTGGATTTGTGGTCTCGCACGACTATTCCAACTAGGCCCTAAGTCGGGCTATTACAATTATCCCCCCTTAAGGATTTTCATCCCTGAAAATCTTACCAGCAAAAAGGTTTTGGTACTGGTTCCTCATAGCTTGCTTGGGCTCCCACGTAGCCTCTTCTACCCCATATCTTTGCCACAATACTTTCACAAGGGGTATACTTTTATTTCTTAACTGCTTGACTTCTCGGGCTAGAATCTTGACCGGTTCTTCACCATATCATATTAGGTTGAATCTCAACCTCTGTCAGTGTAATTATATGTGAAGGGTCTGATCGGTACCGACGTAACATAGACACGTGAAACACATCATGAATCTTCTCTAACTCAGATGGAAAAGCCAAACGATAGGCTACCGGCCTAATCCTCTCAATGATTTCATATGATTCGATAAATCGCGGACTCAATTTTCCTTTCAGGCCAAATCTAAAAACTTTCTTCCATGGTGATGCTTTTAGGAATACTCTATCACTGACTTGATACTCAATCTCATTCCTTTTCAAATCCGAGTAGGATTTCTTTCTATCAGAAGCAACATTTAAACAATCTCAAATCACTTTTACCTTCTCTTCAGTTTCTCTAACCAAATCAACCCCATGGATCTAATTTTTCGTAAGTTCAGTCTAATATAAAGGCGTTCGCACTTACGCCCATACAAAGCCTCATAAGGCACCATTTTCAAGCTTGACTAAAAACTATTATTGTAGGCAAATTCCACCAATTGTAAGTACCTTTCCCAGCTGCCTCTAAACTCAAGAACACAACATCAGAGCATGTCTTCAAGTACTTGTATTAACCCCTCCGATTGGCCGTCGGTTTGGGGGTGGAAAGCCGTACTAAAATTTAACTTTGTACCCAAGGCCTTTTACAACTTCTTCCAAAATCTAGACGTGAATCTCGGATCTCTATCCGATATAATTAATAAAGGCACTCCGTGTAGCCTAACAATCTTTGAAATATATAAGTTTTCCAACTTATCAAGTGAGTAGTCAACTCGTACAGGTATGAAATAGGCTGACTTCGTAAGTTTATCGACTATGACCCATATAGCATCTTTTTTGCTTGGTGTCAACGACAAACCCGTTACAAAATCCATGGTAACTTGGTCCCACTTCCAATCGGGTACCATAATAGGTTGTAGAAAACCCGAGGGTACTTGGTGTTTAACCTTTACTGCTGACAAATCAAGCATCTTGAAACAAACTCAGAAATATCCTCATACTAGGCCACCAATACCATTTCTTCAAATCATTATACATCTTGGTGCTACCCGGATGTATAGATAGGCATCCACTATATACCTCATGCAACACTTTATGAATGGGCTCATCATTCCTCTGTACACATACTCTGTCTCTGAACATCAAACCTCCGTCTTAATTAATTCAAAAATCGAACTCAGCACCTGACTTGCACTGGACTCTTTTGGCTTGTAATTCACTATCATCTTTCTGAGCCTCATAAATCTCTTGGAGGAACATTGGTCTAGACCTCAACTCAGATAGAATGGAACCATCATTTGACAACATCATCTGTGTATTCATAGCCCTCAAAGCAAATAGAAATTTTCTACTTAAAGCATCAACGACTATATTCACCTTTCCCGAGTGGCAGTCAATAACTAGCTCATAATATTTTATCAGCTCTAACCATCTTTGTTACCTTAAATTCAACACCTTCTGAGACATCAAGTACTTTAAGCTCTTATGATCGGTGAATATCTGACATTTTTCACCACACAAATGGTGTCTCCAAATCTTCAATGCAAAAATAATAGCAGCCAACTCTAAATCATGTGTCAGATAGTTCTTCTCATGTGGCTTCAACTGCCTAGAGGCATATGCTATCACCTTGCCTTCTTGCATATGTACACAGCCCAATACATTTAAGGATGCATCACAGTAGATCACAAATTCACTAGAATTGGAGCTTCTTTCAACATCGCCTTTAATTTCTCAAAACTTTGTTCGCACTTTTCTGTCCATTCAAACTTTACATTTTTTTATAATAACCTCATCATTGGTGTAGCTATCATGGAAAATCCCTTGATGAACCATTGGTAATAGCCAGCTAGGCCCAAGAAACTTTTAACCTCAGATACATTTTTCAGTGGTTTCCAATCAACAATGGTCAAAATTTTACTTATGTCGACTCTGACTCCATCTTCCGAGATAGTGTGTCCCAGAAATCCAACTTCCAAGAGCCAAAATTCACTTTTACTGAATTTGGCATACAACTTATTATATGGTAAAATCTATATATAGGTCCTCAAGTGCTCAACATGCTCATGCTCATCATGAGAATATATCAATATGTCATCAATAAAGACAACCACAAACTTTTCCAATGCAAAGCCCGGTTTAGACCCTAGTCAGAATAGTGGTTCGAGACCACAAATATGAGGTCATAAAAATATTATAATGATATTTTCTGTGTGAATGATATGTGACATAGTCTATGTGAAAATTTAGTGTGATGATTTGATAGTTTTAGTGTCGGATTAAGAGAAATGACTTAATTGCATAAATAGTAAAAGCTATGTGCTGATTTATAAGTACCTAAGTGTGATTGTCTTTATAAAGTAAAGACCTTATGATACAATTAGACCATATTAAGTGATAGTGGGTGGCAATGGACTAGAATGACCTTAATGTTAAAATGTTTTATTTATTTATTTGAAGGTTAAATTAGTAAATGGCATAATTATAATATATATATATGTTATAATAAAACAAAGATGATGAATAAGTGGGTGTGTTCATCTTCTTCCACCATTTGCAAAAGAAAGAAAATAAAGGGTTTAAGGTGTTGAAACATTCGACCACTTCAAGCTTCAATTAGTAAGTGCTTTATGCTCGATTTTTGATAATTTCTATGTTTTTATGATCGTTGCTTTGTGCTCTAGCTAACCCATTCTTAAATTTTAGAAAATGATGGTGATTTTGAGATATGCCATTGTTGAATATATGAGCTTTGTGATGATAGTTTGTGGAATATGAAAGTTTAATGTTGGGTTAACATATTTTGTATTTGAAATTTTGGTGAAATTGAGTAATTTGAGCTAAATTGTGGAAATGAGAAATTGGATGACGAAAATGTGAAATAAATGAAATGTGAGGGCTTGTATAAGCATGGGGAGAATTCGACTAAGCACATGTAAATTGAAATTTTGAGTATTTGATGATTTTGTGAGATAGGGACTAAAGTGTCGAAATGTGAAAATGTGAGGGCTATTTTGTAAAATACCCTTAAGATGTGTGTTTGGATTAAAATGAATGAATTGATGATTGAATGGATTGAATTTGATTGTGTATAGACCAAGAGGGGAGAGGTTCGAATCGAGATCGAGGCAAAGATAAAGTGCTCGATTAATCGACCGCATCAATAGTTCGACGTCCGAGGTAAGTTCAGATATATTACTAGTTGTAAACTATATCTATGTAATATAAAATGGAATGGATGTATATGTATCTATGAGATTAGAAATGCTATGTGCTGAATTGAGATAAATGGGCACTAAGTATGTGAAGTTATAAATGAGAAAGAGATGACTAGCACTGTGTGTTGGAAAAGATAGAAGCTTCGGCTTACCGACTTGGCACTGTGTGTACGATACCAATATAAGTTTGGTCAATGTATTGGCACTAAGTGTGCAGTGATGATTATGTTTCAATTATGAAATTGGTACTCAGTGTGCGATTAAATTAAAGAATGATCAACTAATAATATCAAGCATTAAATGGCTTGGAGATTTAATAACTATGTGTGGTTAAGGTACGTATTGAACCTTTGTGGTTGATGAGTAAAATCAAGCTTTGATTAAGGAAGTGAGCATTGTAGCCATGGATGAGAAGGCGTGAATATGACATAATAGATCTAAGTGATTGTTTATTTATGCATTGAATTAATTTGATACGATAATTGTATTATATATTGAACTTACTAAGCTTTGGAAAGCTTACTGTGTGATTGTTTCTCTGCCTGGTAGTGTCAATAAAGCTAGCTCGAATTTGAGATCGTCAGCTTCTTAATCACACTATCGGCATTCTATTTTGGTACTCTTGAAAAAGATGTATTTAGTAAGAATATGGCATGTATAGGCTAGTAAATTGAATTATGTTTGAGATTGTAATTAGCATGAGATATGGCTAGATATATGATAGGTTTGGAATGAATGAATGTGATATGTGTGATGCACCTTTTGGCATGATTTGTGGACTGATAAATTTGCTATCAAGTGGTAACTTTGTGTTGATAAATGCTAATTGGGGTTAGCGAAATTGGGAATGAATTATGCTTGTGATAGAATAAGTATTGGTATTGAATTTAGTATGAATAGAGTTGAATGCATGAGTTGAATGACAATATTGGTATGTTATGGTGATAATATGAGCATGAGATGTTTTGGTTGTATGGCTTGTAGGTTGGACCCTTATGGGTGGCATTTTGACTTTGCAAAGTGGCTTATAATGTCACACGGTTGAGGCACACGGGCGTGCCTAAGACCGTGTATAAATCGGTAGAGTGTGGCCTAAATTGTACACGGTCTTGGTACGGGCGTGCCTTATGGTTGTGCGAGAAATGGCAGTATAGGACCACAGACAGGACACACGGGGGTGTCTAGAACCCATGGAGGACACATAGTCTCCTCCCACGGGTGTGTTTGGCAGCCGTGTTGATTTTGGTAGTATACTACCACGGAGAGGACACACAGGAGTGCCAAGTAGTCGTGGGTGAGGCACGGCCTACCCCCACGGCCGTGTGTACCCTATATTTTAGAAAAGTTTCAAATTTTCATGAAAATTATATATGTGTTTCGATTTAGTCCCGACTAGGTTTATAAGCATGCTTAGAGTCTCGATGACTCATTTAAGGGACACTATGATTGTATATGAATGTGTTTGATGATGATTGACTTTGTGTCGTGAATGTAATGTAAAATGATCCTATTGTTCGGTAATGCCTCAAAACCCTATTCCAGCGACAGTCTTGGGTTAAGGGTGTTACATTTTATTGGTATTAGAGCTATGATTTTGTCGATTCTCAAACTAGCGTAGTGGATGTGAGTCTAGCTATACATGCCATATTATGAAATTACGATAGTGTGATGAAATCTGACCGTTGAAATGTGTTTTAATATAGTAATGGATCCCGATCGAGCAATTGCTAACGATGTAGAGAGTAATGCGCCTGCTCCCGCTCAAGGGATAGCGCCGGCCACATCAAGGCCAAATGATAGTGGTGAGTGAGGAGAGGCTAAGCAAGCCTTCTTTTGAATGATGAGTGAATGGTTTACGGAGTTCGTTCGAACGAATCCGACTACTCCACAACCTCCACCCCCACAGTACCTGCTGTGCCACAAGTTGTAGATTTGATCAGATTGAATAAACCTCCTGTGGATAAGATTCGCAAGTATGAGGCCGAAGAGTTTAGGGCCACATCTGATGACGATGCTGGGCGAGTCGAGTTTTGGCTTGAAAATACAATCACAGTATTTGATGAGATGTCACTGAACCCTAAAGAGTGCATTAAGTGTGCAGTTTCCTTGTTGAGAGACACAGTTTACAATTGGTGGAAAACATTGATATCTATAGTTTCGAAAGAGAGAATAACCTAGGATTTCTTTCAAGTAGAGTTTAGAAAAAAATATATCAGTCAGCGCTTCGTTGATCAGAAATGTAAAGAGTTTTTAGAGCTGAAATAGGCCCGTTTGTCTGTTACTGAGTACGAGTGAGAATTTGTACGATTGAGTTAATATGCTAGAGAGTGTGTTTCTACCGAAGCTAATATGTGCAAACATTTTATAGAGGGATTGAATGAAGGCATTAAGTTGTTGGTTGGAATACTAGATATAAATGAATTTGTTATATTAGTTGAAAGAGCATGTAAAGCTGAGGAGCTCAATAAAGAAAAGAGAAAAGCTGATTCTGAGGCTCGTGATGAAAGAAAGAGATTGAAGAATAAGTTCTCTCAATCTTCAACAAAGAGATATAAAGATGCAAGTAATCATTCAAATGCTTCGTTTGGACACCCAAATAGAGATCGTTCGAGACAAAGTGCTAGGTTTACGAATTCAAACTCCAAATGAAACAAGTGTTGGCAGTGTTAAGAGTAACAAGCCTGAATATAGACAATGTGAGAGACGACATGTAGGAGAGTGCTGGGGCAAGTATAACAATAGAATATGCTATCAGTGTGGATCCCGAGATCATTTCATTCGAGATTGCCCAAAGATAGTTGAAGAAGAAAATATTCAGAATAAAAGATCGAGTAATGTGACAACAAGGGGTAGACCACCCACAAACATCAGAAATATGAGCGAAAACCAGAGAGGAACAACTGATACAACTGTGAGGTCAGAAGCGAGAGCACCTATATGAGCCTATGCTATACGTGCACGAGAGGAAGCATCATCTCCAGATGTGATCACTGGTACTTTCACTTTATTTGATACTGATGTCATTGCATTGATAGATCCTGGATCAACTCATTCCTATGTGTGTATGAATTTAGTATTGAATAAGACTCTACCTATTGAGTCTACTAAATTTGTGATTAAAGTATCGAACCCCTTAGGCAAGTGTGTTTTGGTAGATAAGGTGTGCAAGAATTGCCCGTTGATGTTTCGTGATTTATGTTTCCCGGTCAATTTGATGTTGCTACCATATGATGAATTTGACATAATTCTGGGAATGGACTGGCTTACTTTGCATAATGCCATTGTGAATCGTAAGAGAAGGAATGTTGAATTGAAGAGTCAGAATGGCCCCAACTAAATTGAAAGAGTTAAAATCTCAATTACAAGAATTGACCGACAGAGGATTTGCACGATCGAGTTTTTCACCCTGGGGAGCTCCTGTATTATTTGTAAAAAAGAAAGATGGCACAATGAGAATTTGTATCGATTACCGTCAGTTGAACAAAGTGACGATAAAGAAAAATATCCGTTACCTCGGATCGATGATTTGTTTGATCAGCTGAGAGGAGCTATTGTGTTTTCTAAGATAGATCTGAGATCGGGCTACTATCAGTTGAGAGTTAAAGAATCAGATGTGCTGAAAACTGCCTTCAGAATGAGGTATGGACATTACGAATTCTTAGTGATGCCTTTTGGACTAACAAATGCCCCTGCAGTGTTTATGGATTTGATGAATCGAATGTTCAGACCGTATTTGGATCGCTTCATGGTGGTGTTCATTGATGATATTTTGATCTATTCACGTGATGAGACCCAACATGATGAGCATTTGAGAATTGTGCTACAAACTCTGTGTGAGAAACAGTTGTATGCAAAGTTTAGCAAGTGTGAATTTTGGGTGCATGAGGTCAATTTTATGGGGCATATTGTATCCGCTGCCGGGATACGAGTCGATCCACATAAAATCTCTGCTATTTTGGAATGGAAGCCTCCGAGAAATGTGTCTAAAGTCTGTAGTTTTCTAGGACTAGCTAGATATTTCAACTCCATTGACAAAGTTGTTGCAAAAGGATGTTAGATTCAAGTGGTCAGAAAAGTGTCAACAGAGTTTTGAACTGTTGAAAGTGTTGTTAACAGAAGCACCAGTATTGATTCAACCTGAATCAAGAAAAGAGTTTATAGTTTATAGTGATGCATCGTTCAATGGTTTGGGCTGTGTGCTGATGCAAGAAGGAAATGTCATCGCTTATGCTTCGAGATAGTTAAAACTGAATGAAAAAAATTATCCAAGGCATGATCTTGAATTGGCTGCGATTGTATTTGCATTGAATATTTGGCGTCACTATTTATTCGGTGAAAAATGTCATATATATACTGATCATAAGAGTTTAAAGTATTTGATGACTCAGAAAGATTTGAACTTGCGACAGAGAAGATGGTTAGAATTGTTGAAAGACTATGAACTTGTGATAGATTACCACCTGGGTAAAGCTAATGTTGTGGCTGATTCTTTGAGTCAGAAATCATTATATACCTTACGAGCTATGAGTAATCAGATAGATCTGTGTGATGATGATGCGGTTGTAGCTGAATTGAAAGTAAAACCATTGTTTATACAGCGGATATGTGAGACTCAGAAGATTGATAATGAGTTGTTAGCAAAAAGAGTTCAATGTAATTTGAATGCGGAATCAGAATTTTGAGTTGATAGTAATGATTGTTTGAGATTCATAGATCAAATTTATGTTCCAAGAAATTCACAGTTGACTCAAATGATTTTGACCAAAGCTCACAATAGTCATTTAACTATACATCCGGGAAGTACAAAAATGTATAATGATTTGAAACAATTTTACTGGTGGCATGGTATGAAGAGAGATATTTCTGACTTTGTGTCGAATTGTTTAATTTGTCGACAAGTTAAATTTGAACATCGAGTTTAAATCGGTTTATTACAACCGATTATGATTCCTGAGTGGAAATGGGAGAGGATCACAATAGACTTTGTGTCGGGTTTACCCTTATCTCCGAGCAAGAAAGATGCAATTTGGGTGATAGTGGACAGATTGACGAAAGTAACTCATTTCGTTCCAGTGAGAACTGATTATTATTTAGATAAGTTGGCTGAACTTTATGTCGATGAGATTGTAAGATTACACGGAGTACCGTTATCTATTGTGTCTGAAAGAGATCCAAGATTTACCTTGTGACTTTGGAAGAAATTGTAGGATGCTTTGGGCACGAAATTGCATTTCAGTACTGCTTTTCATCCACAAACGGATGGTCAATCCGAACGAATTATTCAGATTCTTGAGGATATGCTAAGATGTTGTATACTCAAATTTGAAAGCACATGGGAAAGGCATCTATCATTGATTGAGTTTGCGTATAACAATAGCTTTCAGTCTATTATCAAAATGGCACCATATAAGGCTCTTTACAGTCGAAAGTGTCCAACTCAATTGTATTGGGCCTAACTAAGTGAGAACAAGATTCACGGGGTTGATCTTATAAAAGAGACTGAGCAGAAAGTGAAAGTAATTCGTGACAGTTTGAAAGCAGCCTCAGATCGTTAAAAGTCTTATGCAAATTTTAAACAAAAGGATATTGAATTCGAGGTTGGAGATAAAGTGTTTTTGAAAGTGTCTCCGTGGAAGAAAATACTTCGGTTTGGCCGAAAGGGCAAGCTGAGTCCGAGATTCATTAGACCGGATGAGATCGCTGAATGAGTTAGACCGGTTGCTCATAGATTGAAATTGCCATCTGAATTGGAAAAGATCCATAATATGTTTCATGTGTCAATGCTTCGACGGTACAGATCAGATCCGTCTCTTATGATTGCTCTTTCTGAGGTTGAGATTCAGTCAGACTTGTCGTATAGTGAAGAACCGATCTGAATTTTGGCACGAGAGACCAAAGAGTTGAAAACAAAAGAATTTCCTTAGTGAAGGTATTGTGGCACAAACACGGAATTGAAGAGGCTACGTAGGAGCCTGAGAACGTTATGAGAGAGCAACATCCACAACTATTCACTGGTAAGATTTTTGGGGACGAAAATCCCTAGGGGGGAGAGTTGAAACAGCCCGGTTTAGACCCTAGTCGAAAAAGTGATTCGAGACCACAAATTTGAGGTCGTAAAAATATTATAATGATATTTTCTGTGTGAATGATATGTGACATAGTCTGTGTGAAGATTCTGTGTGATGATTTCATCATTTTAGTGTCGGATTAAGAGAAAAGACTTAATTGCGTAAATAGTAAAAGCTATGTGCTGATTTATAAGTACCTAAGTGTGATTGTCTTTATAAAGTGAGGACCTTATGATGCAATTAGGCCATATTTAGTTATAGTGGGTGGCAATGGACTAGAATGACCTTAATGTTAAAATGTTTTATTTATTTATTTGAATGTTAAATTAGTAAATGGCATAACTATAATACATATGTTATAATAAAACAAAGATGATGAATAAGTGGGTGTGTTCATCTTCTTCCACCGTTTGCAAAAGAAAGAAAATAAAGGGTTTAAGGTGTTGAAATATTCGACCACTTCAAGCTTCAATTAGTAAGTGTTTTATGCTCGGTTTTTGGTAATTTCTACGTTTTTGTGATCTTTGCTTTGTGCTCTAGCTAACCCATGCTTAAATTTTAGAAAATGATGGTGATTTTGAGATATGCCATTGTCGAATATATGAGCTTTGTGATGATAGTTGGTGGAATATGAAAGTTTAATGTTGGCAATTTTGGTGAAATTGAGTAATTTGAGCTAAATTGTGAAAATGAGAAATTGGAAGACTAAAATGTGAAATAAATGAAATGTGAGGGCTTGTATAAGCATGGGGAGAATTCAGCTAAGCACATGTATATTGAAATTTTGAGTATTTGATGATTTTGTGAGTTAGGGACTAAAGTGTTGAAATATGAAAATGTGAGGGCTATTTTGTAAAATGCCCTAAATATGTGTGTTTGGATTAAAATGAATGAATTGATGATTGAATGGATTGAATTTGAATGTGTATAGACCAAGAGGGGAGAGGTTCGAATCGAGATCGAGGCAAAGATAAAGTGCTCGATTAATCGATCGTGTCGATAGTTAGGCGTTCGAGGTAAGTTCGGATATATTACTAGTTGTAAACTATATCTATGTAATATAAAATGGAATGGATGTATATGTATCTATGATATTAGAAATGCTATGTGCTGAATTGAGATAAACGGCACTAAGTGTGCAAAGTTATAAATGAGAAAGAGATGACAAGCACTGTGTGTGTGAAAAGATAGAAGCTTCGGCTTACCGACTTGGCACTGTGTGTGCGATACCGATATAAGTTCGGTTAATGTATTGGCACTAAGTGTTCGGTGATGATTATGTTTCAGTTATGAAATTGGCACTGATTGTGTGATTAAATTAAAGAATGATCGGCAAATAATATCGAGCATTAAATGGCTTGGAGATTTAATAACTATGTGTGGTTAAGGTACATATTGAACTTTGTGGTTGATGAGTAAAATCAAGCTTTGATTGAGGAAGTGAGCATTGTAGCCATGGATGAGAAGGCATGAATATGAAATAATAGATCTAAGTGATTGTTTATTTATGCATTGAATTAATTTGATACTATAATTGTATTGTATATCAAACTTACTAAGCTTTGGAAAGCTTACTGTGTGATTGTTTCTCTGCCTTGCATTGTCGGTAAAGCTAGCTTGAATCTGGGATCGTCAGCTTCTTAATCACACTATTGGCATTCTGTTTTGGTACTTTTGAAAAAGATGTATTTAGTAAGAATATGGCATGTATAGGCTAGTAAATTGAATTATTTTTGAGATTGTAATTAGCCATGAGATGTGGCTAGATATATGATAGGTTTGGCATGAATGAATGTGATATGTGTGATGCACCTTTTGGCATGATTTGTGGATTGATAAATTTGCTATCAAGTGGTAACTTTGTGTTGATAAATGCTAATAGGGGTTAGTGAAATTGGGAATGAATTATGCTTCTGATAGAATAAGTATTGGTATTGAATTTAGTATGAATAGAGTTGAATGCATGAGTTGAATGACAATATTGGTATGTTATGGTGATAATATGAGCATAAGCTATTTTGGTTGTATGGCTTGTAGGTTGGACCCTTATGGGTGGCATTTTGACTTTGCAAAGTGGCTTATAATGTCACACGGTTGAGGCACACGGGGGTGCCTAAGACCGTGTGTAAATCGGCAGAATGTGGCGTAAATTGTACACGGTCTTGGTACAGGCGTGCCTTCAGATCGTGCGAGAAATGGCATTATAGGACCACAGACAGGATAACGGTGGTGTCTAGAACCCGTGGAGGACACACAGTCTCCTCCCATGGGCGTGTTCGGCAGCCGTGTTGATTTTGGCAGTATACTACAACGGGGAAGGCACACGAGAGTGTCAAGTAGCTGTGGGTGAGGCACGGCCTACCTCACGACCGTGTGTCCCCTGTATTTTAGAAAAGTTTCAAATTTTCATGAAAATTATATATGTGTTTCGGTTTAGTCCCGACTAGGTTTATAAGCATGCTTAGAGTCTCGATGACTCATTTAAGGGACACTAAGATTGTATATGAATGTGTTTGATGATGATTGACTTTGCATCGTGAATGTAATGTAAAATGATCCTATTGTTTGGTAATGCCTTTAAACCTTATTCTGGCGACGGTCTCGGGTTAGGGGTGTTACATCCAAATATGGCCAAAAGTGGGGTTCATTAAATCCATAAACACCGTAGGGGCATTTGTTAAATCAAAGGGCATGACTAAAAATTCATAGTGCCCATACCTCGTTCTAAGAGTCGTCTTTGGTACATCTGAATCTTTCACTCTCAACTGGTAATAATCGGACCTCAAGTCTATAATGGAAAGCACAGTGGCTCCCTTCAATTGATCAAATAAATCATCGATCGTTGGCAATGGGTACTTATTCTTCACAGTAACCCTATTAAGCTGCCGGCAATCTATACATAATCTCATGGAACAGTCTTTCTTTTTCACAAATAGCACTAGAGCACCCGACGGAGAATAACTCGGTCTTGAAAAACCTTTATCCGTCAGCTCTTTCAATTGTGCTTTCACTTCCTTCTACTCTGTTGGATCCATTCTGTAAGGAGCAATCGATGTAGGTGCAGTACCAAGAGCTAACACGATACCAAATTCAACCTCTCTAACAAGAGGCAACCCTGGTAATTCTTCTGGGAATACATCTAGGTACTCACATACTATCAGGTACTGGTTCAATCTTTAACTCAGTTTCTTTGGCATTCATCACAAAAGCAAGATACGCCTCATACCCTTTTCTTGCATACTTTTGAGCTGACATGTGAGAGATCACTACCGGCGATCTGTCTTGTTCATTTGATTCAACACAAAGAGTGTCCCCATTTTCACATCTCAACTCAATATATTTCTTTCCACAATTTACTATCACATCATGAGTGGTTAACTAGTCCATACCAAGAATAATATCGAATTCATCAAATGGCAATAACATAAGATTTGCCTTAAAACAATAACCTCTAATCATCAATGGGCAATCTTTGCATACTTTATCAACTAACACAATTTTGCCTAGTGGATTAGACACTTTTATCACAAACTCGGTAGACTTTATGGGCATGCTCATACTAGATACTAATTTCATGCAAATGTATGAATGGGTAAATCCCAGATCAATTAGAGCAATAACTTTAATATCATGAATAGAGAATGTACCCGTAATTACATCGGGAGATGATGCCTCTTCGCAAGTGCAAATGGAATAAGTCCTTGCAGGTGCTTTACTCTCAGTTCTCATAGCCTACTCTCGCTGTATACCCTTACTACTCGCCCCATTTCCAGGGTTCCTTTGTTGTCTTCCTCTAGTAGTGCCTCCCGGTCTTGCATCTTGAGGCTTCTCTTTTTCATCCACCTGGGGGCAATTTCTAATAAAATAATCTAGAGACCCACACCTAAAACAAGCCTTTTCATTTGCTTGACATTCGCCGGTATGACATTTTCCACACTGTGGGCACTCTGGTCTACTCGGTCAGGCATTGCTAACACTAGCAACTGATGTGGTTCAGGCTTTAGACCCTGAGTACTGTTTGCTCTTACTTTTGTTTGAAAACCCAACTGAAGTAGTTGATTAGGTAGGAAAATCTCTCAACTTCTTGGACGAGGATTGAAATGACTTACTCAATTGTCTCTTTCTTGAGTCACGAGACTCCATCTCAGCTTTTCTTTTTTCTTTCACTAATTCCTCGGCCTTACAAGCCCTGTCCACTAATACAAAGAATTCCTTTAACTCGAGGACACAAACAACAAATTTGATATCTTCATTTAGTCTGTCCTCAAACATCTTACACATGATGGCTTTAGAGGACACACACTCCTGAGTGTACTTATTGAGTCTCACAAACTCATGCTCGTACTCAGTCACCATCATCTTACCTTGTTTCAGTTCAAGGAATTCATTTCTCTTCTAATGAATAAATCTTTGGCCTATGTATTTCGTCTGGAATTCTTCTTGGAAAAACTCCCATGTAATTCTTTCCCTTGGTACAACCGACACAAGGGTATTCCACCACCGATATGCAGAATCTCTTAGAAGAGAAACCACACACTTTATGCACTCTTCAGGTGTGCAAGATAATTCATCAAATACCTTGATGGTATTTTCAAGCCAAAATTCAGCCCTTTCTGTAACAACCCGGTTCTTGGGCTAGTCAGAACAGTGGTTTCAAGACCACTAACTCGAGGTTGAGGAAAATTATTTTGATATTATTTTATGCACTATAGCATGTTTATAAGGTTTCATGAGAATTTTGGTACGTTAATTTTAACGATTGATTTCATAATTACGAAAAAGGACTAAATCACATAAAATGTAAAAGTTTCAA
Organism: Gossypium rotundifolium; assembly: GCA_025506655.1. Taxonomy (NCBI): domain Eukaryota; kingdom Viridiplantae; phylum Streptophyta; class Magnoliopsida; order Malvales; family Malvaceae; genus Gossypium; species Gossypium rotundifolium. The sequence continues at coordinate 81,250,950 of CP106729.1, read as the reverse complement.
ATTTCAAGCTAGAGGTGTCTAATTGTTAAAGGATATCAAAATAGAGGTATTTAAAGTGAAATTAGGCCATTAGATGTGTGTTGCCTAGCCATATAAGCTAGGGAGACAAGAGCATTAAATTTTGGTCAAATTTGGTAATGTTAGGTGGCTAATGAATAAAATAAGATAAAGAAAAGAGAAAGCTATCACCTTTTTCATTCTCTTCCTTATCCATCAAAAATTTCAGCAAGGAATAGGGGGTTTTAAGCTTAAACTTTCAGCCAAGATATCCTGTAGCAAGTAAATGATTTTAGCGATCTTTCTTGGTGATTTTTATGTTTTTGGAACCCCCAAAGCTTAAGTTAGCTAATGAGGGGACTAATTTGCATTATGGTTGGAAGTCTAGGGACTTGCAATGAGAGTAATTATGTTGTTAGCTGAGTTTTTATGGAAGAAAAGAAACAAATTTTGTGAAAGGTGTTTGCATGAAAACACCTAAGTAGGATTTAAATGCAAGAATGAAATTGTGTCATAAATGCATGAAATGGTGAGAATGGTAAGTAGCTGTAAGAATAATAAATGTTCAAATAGACTTAATTATTGAGGAAATGTGTTGAAAAATAAATTATGAGCCTAGGGGCAAAATCGTAAATTTGCCAATGTACAAGGGCAAAATGGTCATTTTTGCCCAAGTGTTGAGTTTGATGTATTATGATCATAGAATGATCTAAACAAATGAATTTCATTGTTATAGATCAAGAAGAGAGCGGAATTAACCTTCACCGTGGAAAAAGAAAGGTGATTGAGTAAATCGCTAATTAACACGTTTTCCACCGAGGTAATTTTATGCGTAGACAAGACGATTTTTTTATATATACAGTATGTTACTAATTAGTGTATGGCATGATCGAGAACATGTGTGAATCAAGTGGATTGAATGTGGTAGTCATTGAATAATTATTATATGAAAGAAGAAATAGTCGTATAAATGTGTAAATACAACACTTGATGTTGGGTTAAGTGCGATACCACCTTATTGTTTAATTACGATGGGCTTTGTGCGATACCATCGTCCATTATCTTTTGGTGGGCTAAGTAAGATACCACATTATTGCTTAATTACGATGGGTTTTGTGCGATAGCATCGTCTACTTATCATTTGGTGGGCTATGTGCGATACCACCGTAACCAACCTTTTTGGTGGGCTAAGTGCGTTACCAACCTAATAAAGACTAATAGTGGGAAAAGTGCAGAACCATCAAGTGATTGACGAAGAGATTGTGACGTGTTGTATATTGTAACATTGTGATGCTAAGTGCAGAGGAACCTATTAATAAATGTATGCATTATTCTTGTGATATGGTTGGAATGTGTGAATGGAGGAAATGAGTAATCATGATCATGAATATAGATTGTTTCTTGCTTAGTATATAAAGCTATGAAATTGTTTAATACATGTTAAAATGTTATATTATTTACATTTAATCTTACTAAGCTTAAAGCTTACCCCCTTTCTTTCCCTTGTTTTATAGAGCTAAAGAGTTGAGCTGGGATACGCTGATAACCAGGAGACCGCACACACTATCTGCTCACCTTGGTATATTTAGACTTAGTGATTTTGTGTATGGCATGTATAGGGGCTAGACTAGTTAGATTATTTTGTTATTTTAGCCAAAGGTTTATTGGCTCTTGTTAAGACAATTATTTTGTAAATTGCCATAATTGATGGCTCAATTTACCATTTATGAAATTATAAGTTACCTATGGGAGTTCATATTGAAATAATGAATTGTTTATTAGTATGTTGAATGAAATTATGTGGTATGAGTTAGGGGAATGTAAAGAACTTGGCAAACAGCCTCATTTTTGTCCATATGGGTAGGCACACGGGCGTGTGCCCTGGCCGTGTGAAGTCTGTATCTTGAGTTTAGTGTTTGAATTGTCACACGGTTGTAGCACACGGGCGTGCCCAGGCCGTGGGGACTAATCAGAGGCGAGCACGGGCCAGCCATATGGCCGTGTGTCAGGTCGTGTGACTTAAGTCAGTGTCGACCACGGGTGTCGAACATGGGCGTATGAGATGATACACGGACGTGGCAACCATTCCACGGGCGTGTGGGCCCTATTAGGTAAAAAATTTCTAAATGTGTCTAAGTTTCAGATTTATGTTCGAAACCTTTCGGTAGTATGTATAGAGCCTTATAGGCCCATTATAAGGAAGTTAGATATAAGAATGTAAATGTTAAAATTGGAATAGAATTTGATAATCCAAGGTTGTATGGCCAAGTAGTCAAGTCCGTTAATGCCTAGTGCTTGATTCAGGGGTAAAATACGAGTAAGGGTTGTTACATATTGTGGTATCAAAGCTATGGTTTAGTCGGTTCTAGGACTATCGTAGCGTGTGTAAGATTCTAGGTATACATGCCATAAGCGTAAAATGATAGTGTGGTGGCTTCTAATTATTTTAAATTTGTTTCTATATAGTGTATGGATCCCGACCAATCGGCTGACTGATGACGCAACTAGTAATGCACCCACTCTCGCGCAAGGGACCGCGCCTGTACAGAGTGGACCTGAGACTAGGGGTCAAGGAGAAGAGGCTCAGGAAGCCTTTCTTCAAATGATGAGTAACTGGTACACTAAGTATGTACGGGCAAACCCCAACGCTCAACCTCCTCCATCTCCTCCTATACCTCAGCACGTTCCTGTGACTCCCTAAGGTATAGAATTGATGAGGACAACTTATCCCCCGGTAGACAAAATTAGGAAGCAAGGGGCTGAGAATTTTCAAGCTAATATAGATGATGACCCTAAACGTGCGGAGTTCTGGCTTGAAAACTCAATGAGGGTTTTTGATGAACTCTCCTGTACACCTGAGGATAGCTTAAAATGTGCTATGTCTTTGCTGAGGGACTCAGTGTACCATTAGTGAAAAGCGCTGACATCATTGGTTCCTGTGAAGAGGGTAACGTGGGACTTTTTCTTGGAGGAGTTCCTAAAGAAGTACATAAGTCAGAGGTTTGTGGACCAGAAACGAAAGGAATTCCTTGAGCTGAAGCAAGGAAAAATGACAGTGGCGGAATGTGAGCGCGAATTTGTTAAGCTTAATAAGTACGCGCAAGAATCTGTGTCCATGGAAGCTATCTTATGCAAGAGATTTGAAGATGGGTTGAATAAAGATATCAGACTCTTAGTCGAGATTTTAGAGCTAAAGTTGTTTGTGGTATTGGTGGATAGGGCCAGTAAGGCTGAAGAATTGAGTAAGGAAAAGAGGAAGTCCGTGGGTAAGGCCCAGGATGCTAGAAAAAGACTGATGAGTAGATCTTACCAAGCCCAATCTAAGAGGTCCAAGGAAGTGAACCCTTGGTCGACTGCATCAGTCGGGTATTCGCAAAGGGAGCGAGGCAACAATTACTCGGGTTCAAAAGTTCAGGCCACCTTAATGGTAAGTGTGGGCAATCCAAAGTCTAGATCGGAGTGCCCAAGTTGTGGTAGACATCACACTAGGGAGTGTTGGGGAAATAATCGAAATTGTTACAAATGTGGTTCCCCTGACCATTTCATCTGAAACTGCCCTGAAAGAGATGACAAAGAGAAAAAGCAAGAGGTGAGATCAAACAGTGTATCCTCTAGAGGTAGGCCACAAAAGAACCCGGGAGGTGGGACTAGTGGTAGATATGTATCACTAGACTCTACTGTGAGGCCAGAGGGACGGTGCCTAGCAAGGACCTATGCTATTCGCACTCAAGAAGAGGCATCATCACCAGATGTAATAACCGGTACTTTTTCTCTTCATGACACCTTTGTTATTGCTTTGATTGATCCGGGGTCAACCCATTCTTATATTTGTATAAGATTGGCATCTAGTTTGAATACTATTGTTGAGTCTACTAAATTTATGGTAAAGGTGTCCAACCCAATAGGAAAACATGTGTTAGTGGACAAGGTGTGTAGGAACTATCCCTTGACAATTAGGGGTCATTGTTTTCTGGAAAACCTTATGTTGTTACCATTTGATGATTTTGATTTGGTTCTTGGTATGGATTGGTTGAATACCCATAGTGTTTTAGTGAATTGTGGTAGTAAATTTATTGAATTGAAATGTGAAAATTGAGATGTTATTCGGGTTGAATCAGGTGAGTCAGATAATTTACCGATGATGATCTCTTTCTTGGTGGCTGAGAAATATTTGAGAAAAGGATGTGAGTCATATCTCGTTTTTATACTGAACACTCAAGAGTATGAAGCAAAGATTGAAACAGTGCCGATTGTATGTGAGTATTTGGATGTATTCCCAGAAGAGTTACCCAGATTGCCCCCGGTTAGAGAGGTCGAGTTTGGAATTGAGTTGGTTCCGGGAACGGCACCTATTTTCATTACTCCGTCTAGGATGGCCCCATTAGAGTTGAAAGAACTGAAGGTTGAGTTGCAAGAGTTAATGAATAAGGGTTTTGCAAGACCGAGCTATTCACCATGGGGTGCTCCAGTACTATTTGTGAAAAAGAAAGATGGGTCAATGAGATTGTCTATAGACTACAAACAGCTCAACAAGGTGACAGTGAAAAATAAGTATCCTTTACCGAGGATAGATGACTTATTTGATCAACTAAAGGGAGCTACAATATTCTCTAAAATCGACCTGAGGCCTGGTTATTACCAATTCAGGGTTAAGGAGCAAGATGTACTGAAAATAGCATTTCAGACGAGGTATGGCCATTATGAGTTTCTGGTCATGCCATTCGATTTAACGAATGCTCCTGCGATTTTTATGGATTTAATGAATCGTGTCTTTCGACCGTACTTGCATAAGTTTATAGTCATTTTTATCGATGATATATTAGTGTATTCTCGGGATGAGAGTGAACATGCAGAGCATTTCAGAATTATTTTGCAGACTTTAAGAAATAAGCAGTTATACGCTAAATTCCTCAAGAGCGAGTTTTGGCTCTGAGAGGTCGAATTTCTAGGACACACTGTGTCAGGCAATGGTATTAGAGTTGATCCAAGAAAGATCTTGGCTATTGTGGAGTGGTAATCATCGAGGAACGTGTCAAAAGTCAGAAGCTTTTTGGGTTTAGTGGGATACTATAGGCGGTTTGTGAAGGGATTCTTCATGATTGCTACCCCGATGACGAAACTATTGCACAAGGATGTTAAGTTTGAGTGGACTGAGAAGTGTCAACAGAGTTTCAAGAAATTAAAAACATTACTGACGGAGGCACCAATTTTAGTGTAGCTTGAGTCGGGCAATGAGTTTGTGGTTTACAATGACACGTCGTTAAATGGTCTAGGGTGTGTGTTGATGCAAGAGGGTAAGGTAGTCACTTACACCTCGATATAATTAAAACCACATGAGAAGAATTACCCGACTTATGATTTGGAGTTGGCCGCGATTATTTTCGCGTTGAAGATTTGGCGAGACTACTTATATGGTGAGAAGTGCCGAATCTTCACGGATCATAAGAGTTTGAAGTATTTGATGGATCAAAACAATTAAATTTACGGCAATGACAGTGGCTCGAATTATTGAAAGACTATGACCTAGTGATTGATTACCATCCAGGGAAAGCGAATGTAGTTGCGGATGCTCCAAGTAGAAAATCCTTGTATGTTTTGAGAGTTATAAGCACAAGCTTGTCATTGTCTGATGATGGTGTTATACTGATCGAGTTGAGAGCTAGACCACTATTTGTTCAACAAATATGTGAAGCTCAAAGGAATGATAGTGAGATACTAGCTAAAAGAGCTAAGTGTGAATCAGGAGCTGATTCTGAATTTCGGGTAAGTTTGGATGGTTGCTTAATGTTCCATGATAGAATTTGTGTACCCAAAGATGACAAGTTGATCTGAGAAATTTTAAAAGAGGCACATAGTAGTTACTTGCTGGTACACCCGGGCAGTACGAATATGTACAATGATATGAAGAAATTCTATTAGTGGCCAGAAATGAAAAGAGACATCTCGGAGTATGTAACAAGATGTCTGATTTGTCAACAAGAGAAAGCTGAGCATCAAGTGCCTTTAGGATTACTTCAACCAGTGATGGTTCCCGAGTGGAAGTGGGATCAGATCACTATGGACTTCGTGACGGGGTTGCCTTTGAGTCCGAAAAAGAAAGATGTTGCGTGGGTTGTTGTTGATAGGTTAACGAAGTTGGCTCACTTTATACCTATGCGTGTTGATTATTCGCTGGATAAGTTACCCGAATTGTATATTGCAGAAGTGGTAAGATTGCATTGAGTGCCTATATCCATTATCTTGGATAGAGACCCGAGATTTACTTCGAGGTTTTGGAAGAAGTTACAAGAGGCCTTAGGTAAAAGGTTGAATTTTAGTACTGCATTCCATCCTCAAACTGACGGATAGTCTGAGGGGGTAATCTAAGTTCTTGAGGATACGCTCCGATGCTGCGTATTAGAGTTCGAAGGTAGTTGGGAAAGATACCTACCCTTGGTCGAATTTGCTTACAACAACAATTATCAGTCGAGCATATGGATGGCACCATATGAAGCTTTATATGGTCATAAGTGTTGGACTCCCTTGTATTGGACCGAGCTTAGTAAGAAACAAATTCATGGGGTTGATTTAGTTAAAGAGACTGAAGGGAAAGTGAAAGTTATTCGGGATAGTTTGAAAGCTACTTCAGATCGACAAAAGTCATACCCGAATTTAAAAAAAAAGAAATTGAGTTTCAAGTGGGCGACAAGCTATTTCTGAAGGTGTCCCCGTGGAAGAAAATATTAAGATTTGGTCGAAAAGGGAAATTGAGTCCGCGGTTCATAGGGCTGTATGAGATTATCGGAAGAATTGGGCTAGTGGCATATCGATTAGCTTTTCCGGAAGAATTAGAGAAAATCCACAACGTGTTACATGTATCAATGTTAAGGCATTATCGCTCTGATCCTTCACATGTGATTCCTCCATCAGAAATTGAGATACTATCGGATATGACGTATGAGGAAGAGCCGATTAAAACCTTAGCTCGAGAAGTGAAATAGTTGAGGAATAAAAACATAGCCTTAGTAAAAGTGTTGTGGCAAAGAAACGCTGTAGAAGAGGCTATGTGGGAACCAGAAGAAGCCATGAGAGAGCAATATCCAAACCTTTTTACCGGTAAGGTTTTCGAGGGCGAAAATCTCTAAAGGGGGAGAGCTGTAACAGCCTAGTTCTAGGGCTAGTCGGAACAGTGGTTTCGAGACCACTAACCTAAGGTTGAGGAAAATTGTTTTAATATTATTATATGCACTATAGCATGTTTATAAGGTTGCATGAGAATTTTGGTACCTTAATTTTAACGATTGATTTCATAATTGCGAAAAGGGGACTAAATCGCATAAAATGTGAAAGTTTCAAATTTCAAGCTAGGGGTGTCTAATTGTTAAAGAATATCAAAATAGAGATATTTAAAGTGAAATTAGGCCATTAGATGTGTGTTGGCTGGCCTTATAATCTAGGGAGACAAGAGCATTAAATTTTGGTCAAATTTGGTAATGTTAAGTGGCTAATGAATAAAATAAGATAAAGAAAAGAGAAAGCTATCACCTTTTTCATTGTCTTCCTTCTCCATCGAAAATTTTAGCAAGGAATAGGGGGTTTGAAGCTTCAAATTTAAGCCAAGATATCCTTTATCAAGTAAGTGATTTTAGAGGTCTTTCTTGGTGATTTTTATGTTTTTTGGAACCCCCAAAGCTTAAGTTAGCTAATGAGGGGTCTAATTTGCATTATGGTGGGAAGTCGAGGGACTTGCCATGAGAGTAATTATGTTGTTAGCTGAGTTTTTATGGAAGAAAATGAATTCTAGGGAGATGAGAAACAACTTTTGTGAAAGGTGTTTGCATGAAAACACCTAAGTAGGATTTAAGAATGAAATTGTGTCATAAATGCATGAAATGGTGAGAATCGTAAGTAGTTGTAAGAGTAATAAATGTTCAACTAGACTTAATTATTGAGGAAATGTGTTGAAAAAAAATTATGAGCCTAGGGGCAAAATCGTAATTTTGCCAATGTACAAGGGTAAAGTGGTCATTTTTGCCCAAGTGTAGAATTTGATGTATAATGATCATAGAATGATCTAAAAGAATGAATGTCATTGTTATAGATCAAGAAGAGCACGGAATCAACCTTCACTATGGAAAAGGCAAGGTGATTGAGTAAATTGCTAATTAACACGTTTTGCACCGAGGTAAGTTTATGTGTAGACAATACAATTTTATTTATATACAGTATGTTACTAATTAGTGTATGGCATGATCAAGAACATGTGTGAATCAAGTGTATTGAATGTGGTAGTCATTGAATAATTTTTGTATGAAAGAAGAAATAGTCGTATAAATGCGTAAATACAACACTTGATGTTGGGCTAAGTGCGATACAACCTTATTGTTTAATTACGATGGGCTTTGTGCCATACCATCGCCTATTTATATTTTGGTGGGCTAAGTGTGATACCACCTTATTACTTAATTATGATGGGCTTTGCGCGATACCATCGTCTACTTATCATTTGGTGGGCTATGTGCGATGCCACCGTAACCAACCTTTTTGTGGGCTAAGTGCGTTACCACCCTAATAAAGACTAATGGTGGGCTAAGTGCGGAACCATCAAGTAATTGACAAAGAGATTGTGATGTGTTGTATTTTGTAACATTGTGATGCTAAGTGCAGGGGAACCTGTTAATAAATGTATGCATTATGCTTGTGATATGGTTGGAATGTGTGAATGGAGGAAATGAGTAAGCATGATTATGAATATAGATTGTTTCTTGCTTAGTATATAAAGCTATGAAATTGTTTAATACATGTTAAAATGTTATATTGTTTACATGTAATCTTACTAAGCTTAAAGCTTACTCCCCTTTCTTTCCCTTGTTTTATAGAGCTAAAGAGTTGAGCTGGGATACGCTGATAACTAGGAGACCGCCCACACTATCTACTCACCTTGGTATATTTAGAGTTAGTGATTTTGTCTATGACATGTATAGGGGCTAGACTAGTTAGATTATTTTGTTATTTTGGCCAAAGGTGTATTGGCTCTTGTTAAGACAATTATTTTGTAAATGGCCATGATTGATGGCTCACTTTACCATTTATGAAATTATAAGTTACCTATGGGAGTTCATATTGAAATCATGAATTGTTTATTAGTATGTTGAATGAAATTATGTGGTATGAGTTAGTGGAACGTAAAGAACTTGGCAAACAGCCTCATTTTTTTCCACATGGGTAGGCACACGGGCATGTGTCTAGGCCGTGTGTGATGCACGGTCGAGCCATAGGCGTGTGCCCTGGCCGTGTGAAGTCTGTGTCTTAAGTTTAGTGTTTGAATTGTCACAAGGTTGAAGCAGACAGGCATGCCCAGGCCGTGGGGACTAATCAGAGGCGAGCACGGGCCAGCCATATGGCCGTGTGTCCAGGTCGTGTGACTTAAGTCAGTGTCGACCACGGGTGTCAAACACGGGCGTGTGAGATGATACACGGGCGTGTCAACCATTCCACGGGTGTGTGGACCCTGTTAGGTAAAAATTTTCTAAATGTGTCGAAGTTTCAGATTTATGTTTGAAACCTTCCGGTAGTATGTATAGAGCCTTATAGGACCATTATAAGGAAATTAGATATAAAAATGTAAATGTTCAAATTGGAATAGAATTTGATAATCCAAGGTTGTATGACCAAGTGAGTCGAGTTTGGTAATGCCTCGTGCCTAATTCAAGGGTAAAATACGAGTATGGGGTGTTACACCGGGACCGAATACGAGGCATTACCGTACTTATCCTTGCTTGAACATGTAATATTGGGCTATAAAATTTCGTTCCAACTTAAAACTTTTCTTTCCTAATCATAACATACATATCATAGGCCTACGAGGCCTTAAATATACATCCGGAAGGTTTCGAAGTTCAACTGGAAAATTTTACACTCTTTGAAATTTTTTGCCTCAATAGGGGTCACACTCCCGTGTGACTTCTGACACGCCCGTGTGGGAAGGCCGTGTGGACTCACACGCCCATGTACCTAGCCTGGGTAGAATTTATTTTTATCTCAATGCTATAGGGGTTTCCACACGGCCGAATACACGCCCATGTCAATAGCCCGTGTCCTTCACACGGCCTGGACACGCCCGTGTCCTCACCCTTGTGTAAAAACTAGGGGTATTATATTTATGACATCGCAACCCCTTAAGAAGCACACGGCCTAGGCACACGCCCGTGTGCTGGCCCGTGTGATGATAAACCATAATATACACATATTTTAATCCCACATTTAGCATACTTTTGGATGATTTATCCCTTTAACTATGGAAATAGGTGCTCTTAATGCTTTGTTTTCATGTTTTATGCCCAGGAGAACATCGGGGGATGAAAAGAATGAGAAACAAGTCAAAAATTGAGTAAATTGGCCAAATTATGAAATCAACACGGCCTGGGCCCAAGACTACACGGTCGTACCTCATTAACAGACCCGACCACGGCCTGGCTTCGATTTACACGGGTGTGTGCCATGACCGTGTCCCTGACATAACCTGTTTGAATTCTATTCGGAATAGGGTACTTAAAGGCAAAGAAAACCAATCCAAAAGCCTACATAAACACCGTAGAGGCCAACCTTCAAGGAGGCGTTCAACTAGGCCAAGGAGCCAAGCCAGAGGGGCCGAATTGTGGGATTCACTCGAAGAAAGCCAGTTGATTCATCTCAAGAAGCCAGAATCATACTCAAGACTGAGGATCTATCCTTCAATTCCTTCAGGGGGTTTTAGGGTTTTCTTTATGTTTTGTTTTATATTTTCTTCTAAGATGTATTCTTTTATAATTATGAACTAAACCTCTCAAATACATGAGGGGGATGAAACCTGAGACAAATCTTGTTATTGTTTTCTAAGTTGTATGATAAATACTTGAATTGTTCTTAACTATGTGTTCTTAATTCTTGTTATGATATTTTAGGATATTGATTCTGAAACACCCCAAACCCGTCCCACCAGCCCTGACCGGATCTGGCATGCTCCTTGGATAAAACGTAGCTAAAACTTGTGTTGTCACTTTGAAAAAAATTGGTTGTTTTAAAGAAATTGGATTTGAGTTGTGATTAGTTTGAAAACCGTGTTGTTTTTGAAGTTTGTATTGAAACATTATTATAATGTGTTCAAAAATTTCAAGTTAAAAGAAATGTCGAATTTTAGGTGTTTAGGTGTCAAAACAATCGAAAGTTGTTTTACGAAAAGTTGTTAAACCGTTTGATTAATGTTGATCGTATCGGAATAGAAATTAAAACGTAAACTTAAAATAGTTAAATAGTAATGGCCTTATTACACAAAACAAAACCGAAATATATCTCAAAAAACTTAATAAGAAAAGCCGATAACACTGAGCTGAGCATGGCCACCACTAAGTCCCCGCCGACTCGGTCCATCTACTGAGTATCACTTGTAAAATGTTAACCCACGAAGGGTGAGTCAACAGACTCAGTGTGTAACAGCCATCACAGACTCCCAATCGATAAAAGCATATTATTTCTCATATAATAAACATAGGCAATGATGCAACCCAAACCCACCTAGATATCAAACCTCTACACATCACCCGTACCTGCCAATCACACCGTGGGGATTACTAAATCGACCCTCCATCCACTACACACCATTAAAGGCAGTCACTGTAGTCAACTGCACATCACCCTTATAATTGTGGCATAGCCACCAGATAATGTGACAGAGTCACCAGATTCATAATATGTGACATAGGTCACCAGATAATGTGGTAAAAACCACCAGAACACTTCCCCTTTATCATTATCACCCATATGCCCATGCAACATACAAATCATACACATATCATGCAATTTACCTTACCCTATGGCCATAACGATATTTCTCATATTTTCATATCAATATTTATAAACTTTATTAACCAAAAGTTAGGGGTAACATACCTGAATGCACTGTACCATTGAATGGTACCATTAGCCATATTCATTCATTGCCTTATTAACATAACATTATTATTATTAATCGGGAATTTGGGGTGGGTTACACACCTGACTATTCATAGGTTTAAGCGAAATCTCAAACTACGCAAAACTAGCGAGATCCCAAAACGTTTGCCTTACCCCTTCCTACAATCGGCCAACACTTATTAGTAACCAAAAGACGATTCGGCTTAACTGGAAATCCTGAAGGATATGTCGCATGGAGATATCATCTTACCTTATACCGATTTGGTTTCCAACCAAATCCTGAACTACGTGATGATCCCTCCTTGCAATCAGCCAAGCACTAATACACACAAACAATTAGCCTTCGGCTTTTTGAATGAATAAGAAACAAATCCGAAACACTAGAACCCTTACCTAGATCGCTTGGCCAAATCCCGAAACTTCTCCTTACCTCTGTCGAATTCCCCCTAAGAAAACATAGTTAGAATCGGCCATCTTCAAAATGATATGGCCTTTGGCCGAATACTAACCCTTTACCTTGGATCTCAGATCCCGACAGATCTCCTTCTGTCGTCGGCTACAAGTGGATCCGAAAGATCTCCTTCATGGTTCGGCCAAAAGAAAATAAGAGGAATTAGATCCCTAAATTTCGGCTAACCAAAGGAAAAAGAAGAGAAACTGAAATGAGAAACGCTTACCAACTATTAGATCCGATCAAAATAGATCCTGACAGATTCGGCCTAGGGATCAATCTTAAAGAACAAATCGAGATGGAAGAAGAGAAAGGAAGGGTATAAACGCAAAGTGAAGAGGAATTTCTGGATAGTAGATTCGGCCAAGATTTCAAAGGCTAGAAGGGCTATTCGGTTTTGAAAGTGAAGGGTAAGTTTAAGACTACCAACATAGGAAGAAAAGAGGAGAAGAAAGAGAGGTATGGTTCGGCTTTAGAGAAGAAGTAAAATTCAAAGAAAATGCTCCAAATGGTCACCTTCAATTTCGGCTGAGAAACAAAAGAGAAGAAAAGAAAGTAAAAGCTTAAAGATGCCAAATGAATTTCGGCTTCTCTTCCATACCTACATGACCGAAATTATCATCCTAGAAGTCCCTTGGCCAGCCAACTCTCCTTCCCTCATCCAAATCCCCCTTTTCACTCCTACTTACCCGAATCTTTAAGCTATTTGACCCAATCTACACTTCATCCATGAAGTGTCCTTGTGCCGTCCATCACTGCCCTTCTTTGCTGAAAAATAAAAGCTTCAAAACGCTTCCCTTGCTTCTCGAACCTAGGTCCCTTTACACTCTCTGTGGCGTCACTGACTAAGGCCCTAAGTGGTGCCTCATTGCCACTTTACCAAGGCTTTTCTTGTGTCCTAAGCCACACAATAAACTCCTTAAGGCCTAGCTCCCTTAGTTCCCCTTTTTAGGCTTAAAATCAGATATTTTTCTAAGGCTTCTACCTACAACCCAAGGTTCCTAAAGCCCCCAAAACACATTCAAATCACACACAAGCATGTTACCACATACATTTAAGTGAAAATGCATAACCCCTAAATCCCGGATATTACAGTTCTACCCCCTTAAAATAATTTCGACCTCAAAATTACCTGGCTAAAAAAAGTGAGGGTATTACTGTCGCATTGCTTCCTCTGGCTCCCACGAAGCTTCTTCTGATCCATGGTTACGCCATAACACTTTGACTAGAGGAACTGATTTTCTCCGAAGCACCTTCACATCTCGTTCCAGAATCTGAATCGGCTCTTCCTCATAGGACAAATCTGGTCCTAGCTCTACCTCCTCATCCGGTATTACATGAGATGGATCAGATCGGTAACGACGTAGCATCGAAACGTGGAACACATCATGCATCTGCTTCAACTCTGAAGACAACTCTAGCTGATATGCTACTGGTCCAACCCGCTTCAAATCCCGATAAGGTCCTATAAACCTAGGACTTAACTTCCCTTACGACCAAATCTCATCACCTTCTTCTATGGCGAAACTTTAAGAAACACCTGATCCCCCATGGCAAATTCCATCTCCTTCCGCTTAAGATCTGCATATGACTTTTGCCTGTCAGATGCCTCCTTCAACCATGCCCTAATTACCTTAACCTTTTCTTCAGATTCTGCCACAATCTCTGGACCTAAACATGACGTTTCCCCAATTTTGTCCAACACGTAGGAGTGCGACACCTCCTTCTATACAGTACTTCATACGTTGCCATCCGAATACTTGCTTGATAGTTGTTATTGTACGTAAATTCTGCTAAGGCAAGAACTCCTCCCAACTTCCTCTGAAATCTATCACGCAACCCCTCAACATATCCTCTAGCACTTGAATTACCCGCTTAGATTGGCCGTCCAACTGCGGATGGAATGTCGTACTGAAGTCCAACCTGGTGCCCAATGCTTGATGTAGTGCTTTCCAAAATTGGGATGTAAACCTCGGATCCCTATCTGAGATAATCGACACCGGCACTCCGTGCAGCCTCACGATTTCTGCTACATACAATTTTGCCAATCTCTGCAGGGAATAGTCAACCCGCACTGGTATGAAATGTGCAGACTTTGTCAACCGACCTACTATCACCCATACCAAGTCCTTCTTAGTAGGTGTAAGGGGAAGCCCACTAATGAAGTCCATGGTAATTCTCTCCCACTTCCATTGTGGAATCTTTATCGATTGAAGCAATCCTGACGGTACCTGGTGTTCAGCCTTGACTTGCTGACACGTTAAGCACTTCCCTACAAATTCGGTAACTTTTCGCTTAAGACTAGGCCACCAAAATTGATCCCGTAGATCCCTATATAACTTACTTCCTCCAGGATGCATATCATAAGGGCTACTATGCGATTCCTAAAGAATTTGCTGCCTTAACTCCTCATCCTTTGGCATACAGACCTTGCCTCGAAAACACAGCACTCCTTCGCTTTTACACCATAGTCTTCCAACTCCCCATTTTGTACTTGTAGCAGCTTAGCACTGAGTTCGTCATCTACCATCTGTTTCTCCTTTACCTGACTTAACCACATCGACTTCACTTGTAACTCTGTTAACAAACTCCCATCATCATAGAGGCTAAGATGTGCAAACATCGCCCTTAGATCTGACACTACTTTCTGACTTAGGGCATCTGCCACCACAATCATAGTCTTTCAACAACTCCACCCACTTTCGTTGTCTCAAATTTAGCTCCTTCTGAGTCAGCAGATACTTCAAACTCTTGTGGTCCATGTAAATCACTGACCTTTCTCCATACAAGTAGTGCCTCTACACTTTTAGAGCGAACACTACTGCAGCCAACTCCAGATCATGCGTCGAATAGTTAACTTCATGTGGCCTCAACTGCCGAGACGCATAAGCGACCACTTTCCCGTCCTGCATAAGGACACATCCTAATCCTGTATGGGAAGCATCACAATACACCACGAAGTCTTTCCCTGCTTCCGGCTGAATCAAAACCAGAGCCTCAGTCAATACTCTCTTAAGCTCCTCAAAACTCTCCTGGTGCTTATTCGCCCATACGAAAGGTACCTCCTTCCTTAACAACTTCGTCAGAGGTGCTGCTATTGACGAGAACCCTTCAACAAACCTCTTGTAATAGCCTTCTAACCCCAAGAAACTACGAACCTCTGCCACAGACTTAGGTGGTTTCCAATCTAATACTGCCTCAATCTTCCGAGGATCCACACTTATTCCTTCCACAGACACCACATGCCCTAAGAACGTAACTTCCTTCAGCCAAAATTCGCACTTGCTGAACTTGGCATATAGCTTCTTTTCCCTTAACACTTGCAACACAACCCGTAGATGCTCATCATGTTCTTCCTCGGACTTGAATACACTAGGATGTCGCCTATAAACACAACGCATTTAACCGATCCAAGTAGGGTTGAAAAACCGGTTCATCATATCCATGAATGCAGCTGGGGCGTTCATCAATCTGAACGAAATTACTAAGAATTCATAATGCCCATACCTTGTCCGAAAAGCTATCTTATGGATATCTGCTTCCTTCACCTTAAGCTGATGATATCCAGACTGTAGATCTATCGTTGAAAATACTGCAGCCCCCTTAAGCTTATCGAACAAGTCGTCTATCCTCCGTAATGGGTACTTGTTCTTGATGGTCAGCTTATTCAACTACCGGTAATCTATGCACATGCGCATAGTCCCGTCCTTCTTTTTCACAAATAGGACCGGTGCTTCCCATAGAGACACACTAGGTCGAATAAACCCACGATTGAGTAACTCTTGGATCTAGGCTTTAAGCTCTGCTAACTCCTTTGGTGCCATTCGGTACGGAGTAATTGACACAGGAGCTATACCCGGTAGTAAATCAATTCCAAACTCCACCTCCCTGTCCGGGGGTAACCCAGGCAGCTCTTTTGGAAAGACATCCACGAATTCCCTTACTGTTCTCACTCCACTAACTTCTTCTTCATTTGCATCCAAAGCACTCACGAAGGCCAAAAATGCCTTGCACCTTTTCTGAACCATCTTATCAGCCTTTAATGCAGTGACTACGTTAGCCAAATAATTTCTTCTTTCTCCTATCATAATTATCTCCACATCCTCCGGAGTCCTCAACTCTATTCGCTTAGTTGCGCAATCCAATTTAGCCCGATGTTCCACTAGCCAATCCATGCCTAGAATGAGATCAAATTCTCCAAAAGGTAGTTCCATCAAGTCGACAGGAAATACCACTCCCTGAATCACTAGAGGCACACTTGAATATCCTATTCACCACTACCGCTTGACCTAACGGGCTCACTCTGATCATCTCCCTACCGACAGGTTCAGATACTACACCTAGTGTTTCAACTACTCTACATGCAACATATGAGTGGGTCGAGCCAACATCAATTAAAGCAAAGTAAGGCTTGTCACTATAAGGAACGACGGCTATGACGTGCAGTGCGCCACCATCCTCCCTCCGACAAAGCGCATACACTGCATCTTGTCTCGCCTCTGTGTTACCAACACCTCTACCCGGTGTTCCCTGACCTCTTCCAGAACCATTACCTCTGCCAACCGAACCACAACCCCGCGGTGGCTGCTGTCCACCTCTTCCAGTCTGATTAAGACCCTGACTAGTTGGTCGGCTCCTGTCTGTTTTCATAGGACAGTCC
This sequence comes from Gossypium rotundifolium, assembly GCA_025506655.1. Classification (NCBI taxonomy): domain Eukaryota; kingdom Viridiplantae; phylum Streptophyta; class Magnoliopsida; order Malvales; family Malvaceae; genus Gossypium; species Gossypium rotundifolium. The sequence goes on along the minus strand of CP106729.1, from coordinate 81,233,911 downwards.
CTAATCATGTGATCCTTAGACCCACACTTAAAACATCCCCCCGTCTTCTTCCAACACTCTCCTAGGTGCATCTTTCCACACTGAGCACAAGTACGGTATTGTCCTCCCATGATAACCTGCTAACCTCGTGGCCCATCAACTTTAGGTCTCTTTTGAATGTTCCCAAATGACCCTGATGATCCAAAACCTCTCTTTTGTCTATTCCTATCAGAATTCTATCTCACAGATTCCTTAACCCCTTCGGCTACCTTAGCCTTCTCTACCAACACGGTAAACTCCCGCTCCTGCCGTGGAGCTATCAGTAATCTTAGGTTATCCCTCAGTCCGTCCTCAAACCTGACACATCGTTCATGCTCCGTAGCTATGATGCCTTGAGCATACCAGCCCAGCCTTAAAAATTCTATCTCGTACTCCGCTACGGACTTACTCCCCTAAACCAGCCTCAGAAATGCCTTCCTCTACGCATCAATATAGCTAGTCCCAATATACTTCTTCTGATATGCCGTCTTAAAATATTCCCAAGTAAGATCATCTGCGACAGCACCATCTCGAACCGTGAGCCACCACTGGTATGACTCATCATGGAAAAGAGATACCACTCTTTTCAGTTTCTCCTCAGCATTCAGATCCAAATCGTCCATGATTCGCTCTGTTGCCTCCAACCAATACTCAACCTTATTGGGCTCTACACCAGATACACCTCGAAATACCTCAACTCTATTAGCTCGAACACCTACTTATTGGACGGAACTAGGGGAACGTCATGTTTTGGGACCAGGGATGGTAGCAGAGTCAGAAGAAAAGATTAAGGTAATTCCGACACGGTTGAAGGAGGCTTCTAACAGGCAAAAGTCATATACAGATCTTAAGCGGAAAGAGATAAAGTTTGTAGAAGGTGACTATGTGTTTTTAAAGGTGTCGCCGTGGAAGAAGGTAATGAGATTTGGTCGCAAGTGAAAGCTGAGTCCCCGGTTTATAGGGCCTTATCAGGTTTTGAAGCGGGTTAGACCAGTGGCATATCAACTGGAGTTGCCTTCAGAGTTAAAGCGGTTGCACAATGTATTCCATGTCTCGATGCTACGTCGTTACCGATCAGATCCATCTCACGTGATTCCAGTTGAAGAAGTGGAGTTGAGACCAGACTTGTCCTACGAGGAAGAACCAATTCAGATTTTGGAGTGGGGTGTGAAAGTATTGCGTAGGGAATTAGTTCCTTTAGTTAAGGTGTTATGGCATAACCATGGATCGGAGGAAGCTTCGTGGGAGCCAGAGGAAGCAATGTGACAGCAATACCCACACTTTTTTGATCAGGTAATTTTGAGGCTGAAATTATTTTTAAGGGGGGTAGAACTGTAATATCCAAGGTTCGAGGGTTGTGCAAATTTTAATGTGTATCTATGTGTTTATGTACTCTGTATGACGTTTGGAAGTGTTTGAGGGTTTCGGGAAACCTTGGGATTGGATAGAGGCCATAGGAAAACTTTTGTCTTAACCTGAGTTAGGGGGAAACAAGGGAGCTAAGCCTTAAGAACATTAGTGTAGGACTTATGACACAAGAAGTGCCTTGGTGAAGTGGCAAGGAGGCGCCACTTAAGTCACAAGGGAGGTGATGCCACTAGGAGCAAGGAGGACCTAGGTTCGAGCTGCGAGGATAGCGTTTTGAGATGCTTTTTGCGTCAAGGAGGAGGGAGAGTTGGATGGCATGTGGACTCTAGGAAGGATGAGGTATAGATGGGGTTGGAGAGCTTGAGGATTTGGCTAAGATGAGGGGGATCAAGGGATAAGGGAGTGAGAGAAGAGTTGGCAGAATATGGGACTCTAGGGGGGGTGCATAATTCGGTCATACATAGGGTGTGATCATCTTTTGATATCTCTTTTCTTCCTTAATTTTCTTTGTGCCGAAAATTTGTTTCTCTCATCTCATTCAACTCGTTTCCTCTTCAATTGGCAAAAGCCAAAATTGTGAGTAAGTATTCTTTTTCTTTTCTTCTCTTTTGTGATTCACTTTCAAAAGCCGAAATATTTCTTGTGTTAGCCGAACCTCTATTGAATCTCTCCACCACTTCTTTTCTTCTCTTGTTCTCTTCAAAGCCGAAAGTACCATTGGTTGAGATCTGCTCTAGTCATTTCTAAAAAGTGGTAAGGGTCTTCTTTTTCTTCTCTTTGTCCATTCGTATCATCATCTTCCCGAAACCATTCTTTTTCTGTCATTTTTCTAAAGCCGAAATACTTCTTGTTAGTAGCCGAAAGTGGCCGAACCTACAAGGGTAGTGACGTCGACTACTTTCTTTTAGTCTCTTCAAGCAAGCATTGGTGGTAAGTGCCCTTCTCTTAGCAATCGGGTTTTTATCTCATCTTCGTTGGTGGCCGAAACCGAATGGTTGGCTTTGGTTTTAGGAATGGCCGAACCTTAGGAGGCCCTTAATCTTGTGTTTCTTTTTTGTGTAACCAAAGGAAGGAAGCGTTAAGGATCTTATGGGTTCGATTGCATAAGGTAAGGGGTTAATATTCGGTCAAGGGTTTTTCCATAGGTATTTTTGTGTTGAAACCGAATATGACTTGAGTGTATAGGGATTCGACAGACTCCATAGGCAAGTGATAGTTTCAGGATCTAGACGAACAAGGGAAGGATGGGTCTAGATATTCAGCCAAAGGCCATATTCTCTATCAAGATTGGCCGATTCTAACTATGATCTTTTAGGGGCAATTCGACAAGTGGGGAGTAAAGCAAAAGAGCCTTCAGGTTATCAGGTGTGTAGTTATTACGCAATTTCTCGAGTATGTCTCAAATATTGTGTGTGTTATAAATGTGATGATTAGTGCAGTGGCAATAATGAGATGGTTACCCTTAGTGGGTATGTCGATAATCAGGTCAGTGTTAAATGCCGATAAAATTGTGGTTCTTGCTGTATATATATGTGCTGTATGTTGGAATAACATGTTCATGCATTATTTCATTATATCACTATCGTATGTTGCATAACCATGGGGCGGGATTTGTATATTTGAAAGAAGGACAGGGTGTACATTTCTGTACGTGGTTTAGTGATGGCTACGAGCCTCACATGGATTGACATTGACTACGGTCACGTTGTGGATTATTTTGTGATTTGATCGCGTGGACCAGTGGCTCGACCACTTGGTGGATGGCATAACTTGCCGAATTGGTGTGTAAAGGTTGGAGGGTCGATTTAGTAATCCCCTGGTGTGTGGTGGTTGGATACGGGGGTGTGTAGAGGATGGACCCTAGGCTGGGTTGGGTGCATTTTGCATTATTATCTTATTTGTGGATTGGTGTGGTTTTGGGCCAAGCCCATATGTGAAAATCTGTGGACTAATTACACACTGAGTCTATTGACTCACCCAATTTTTACCAAACAATATAGGTGATTCGTGATGTTGGACCGGGTTGGATGGGATTCGAGATGGCCATGCAGATGCAGTTGCTATATTTAAAGACTTTACTTTTAATTTCAGTTTATTTGGGATATTTTGATGTAATAAGACCATTCAACTATTTTGGGGTTTTCATTGTGGGTTACATTAGACTAGACATGATTTCGTAGTTGCAAACAAAGTTTCAAATTGTGACGCTCTTATCACTTAAAAACTTATTTAAGGTTTTGCTCGGATTTACTTAAGAATTTTTAAAAAAAACACGTTTCCAATTAACTCCGAACTTCAAATCGTTTTTTCAACCTAAAGTTTTTTTAGTAGCATTCCGAATTCGGTCGTAGTGTTTTGAGCCGGGTTTGGGGCGTTACAAGGGAAGATATTCAAACCTTTAAACGTCCCTGATTTTTTTTTCAATGTCGAGGAAAGTCTAGCCTTAGACTATAAATGAGCGCTTCTCGGGAGGCAACCCGTGCACTAACAATATTTCTTTATTTCTAATTTTGGTTATTTTTTTCTATTTTTTATTTTTTCTTTTCCATTTTCAAAATTAACACCAAAAGTGCAGATTTCCAGACCACACGGCCTTGCACACGGCCATGGTCGTGGCCGTGTGGGTACTCCAAATCGTCGTACTGACGTGACAGAGAGATACGAGTCAGATGGAATCAATTCCCTCAAAATCATGAGCCAACTACCGCGCCACGACCGTGTGATGCAGCCGTGGGCTGACACTGCCTTTTTAGGAACGGGCGTGGCAAATGGAAAAAGGACGTGGGCGAACTAACACGCCTAGACACACGGCCGTGCGATGCTACCGTGTGAAGACACTGACTTATCGACTCCGAGCGTGGCAATAAATACACAGGCGTGTAGATCCCACCACATCATCAAACACCACCGGGCAAATTAGTTGTATAATTCGACACGCCCACATTCCATGGGCATGGGAAAAGTGGCAGAGACCAAAGTTCTATTTAAACCACCCCTCTCCCTCCTCTCCCTCACCCTCCTTCACCCTTTCTTTCTTCCCCATTTCTATCACATTTTGTCTCTCTCATTTTCTAACATTCTTATAACTCTTGATACACTAAAGCCATGCCGAAGAAACGTAAGCAGCCAACCACAGTCTCCTCAAAGGAGACCAATTTACATGAGTTCATGCCGGCAGCTTCAGCTATTCGACACGTCAAGGGTCTCCAAAACCTTTTCAGTTCTATTTTTCTTTTCTCTTCTGCTTAATTTAATTTATTTCATATTAGTTTCTTGGTTTTAGGTTCTAAAGCCTGCTTGGGAATCATGCACCATAGCCTTCAAAATCACACCCACTTCGGGAACCATCTGTCAATAAGGACTCTTCAGTCCATTAGTCTTTTCTTTTAATTTCAGTTTTCCTCTTAGTCTCCTTCTCTTTAATTTTCTTATCCTTAATTATATGATTAGTATATTTTTAATATTCCTTTAGATTTCCTGGCTATATCTTCCTAGGCTACCCAATTTCTTCATCTAGCTAAATACTTGTCGGTAGCCACCCCACCAGGCCCATAGAAAACACCATCACCATCACCAAAGACTCTGCCAACTCCCAGAATCATCCAAAATTTAGGAAGTGTTACTTTTCCCCTTCTCTTTTGATTATTTTATTACATATTAGTTTATCTATCTTTGTACATTGAGGGCAATGTACATCTTAAGTCTGGGGGGTAAAAGTATCTAACTTTTTGCATTATTCCAAAATCCTGAATTTTAGTCTTGTTCCTAAGTAATTTTCTCATATTATCAATTAGAATGAAATTTCTAGTGATTTATGATTTTTATCGATATGTTTTTGAGTAAGTCATTGATAATTGTGCATTGATGATTTATACTTGAAGAATACTAGATAATCAAGCATGATAAGTCTATGTTTCAAGAATAAAAAATTTTTTAGGTTGTTGAACTGAATTTGAATATTACCTTGAAGTTTGGAATTTACAAGATTGATGTCAAATACCCATAATTTTTGTGAGATTTTGAGCCTTATAGAGCATAGATTCTTTTTCATGCTCACTTGATTGATTATGAGTGTGTCAACACTGAATTATTATTCTAGAACTTGCTTAGATTATACATATCGAGACCACATTAATGATTTGATATACTGAGATGATAAAGGCACCTAGGTTTTAACCCATTCACTCCACTAAAAAAGCTTACCTACATAGTTAACCCCTAGTGAACCCATTTGATTCTAACAACCCTTTTTATTGAATTACCTGCTTAATATTAACCCAAAACCCTTTGTATTTGTTATCACCATTCTTTTGACTACCCTTCTATCAAGAATTCATTTGATCAGTTACCAAATTAGTTTATTTCAGTTGATAAAGTTCTTTCTTTATTATGTATTTACTTAGTTTGTTTTAAAAAAATCAAAATCAAAGTATATTCATCATTAGTAGTATAAAAATTGAGCTTGTACATTTAAATTTCAATTATCAAAGAAAAAGCTCGTATTATTATTAGTTTCAAAGTTTCAAATGATGTAATCATTTATTCTCAAGTTCATTATTTTTAGTTAGGTAATTGATCAGGTCAATCTCGATTCTAAACCTTCTAATTCAACCTTTATCCACACCTTTAACCTAAGCCCCATTACAACCCTGTCAAAGACCTTTTGATTAGTGCATCATCTCATATTACAGTGGTGGAGATTTGATTTTCAGGCAACCCTATGGGATTAACTTTTCATGTTTGACTTATGAGTGCTTTTCCTTGAATCTTAAACACTTCGAGTGCTTTGAGAAAATCTTTAATGAGGATATCAATCCTTGTCGGTTTTGAATTAAAGGTAATTATTTAGATAAGGGGAGACACCTATGTTTTCGTGCTGAAAATTTATGACTTAAAATTGTTTGAGCCTTTAATAGTCTTTGAGTTAAAATTATCCATGTATAAATTATCTGTGAATTATGATGAGGTATTGTTGATAGGAATTGTGAATTATGGAAAGTTCGTTTTAATTATAAAGTTGAGAATTTTGCTTGAGGACAAGCAAAAGCTTAACTATGGGGGTATTTGATAAACCGTAAAAGTAACATATTTTAGGCCTACATTTAGTATGCTTTTGGATGATTTAGCCCTTGATTTATGTAAAAAGGTGCTCTTAATCCTTTCTTTTCATGTTTTTACTCAAGAAAGCACCCGAGGATGAAAAGAATAAGAAATGAGCTTAAAACGGGCCAATTTGGGCCAAAGAAGAAATCGACACGGCCTGGACTTCAAGCCACACGGCCGTGCCTCGACAATTAACTAAGACACGACCATGCCATGATTTACGGTACGTGCCCCAATCAATGTAATCGAGACACTACCTAAAATGATTTTACGGCGTGTACCATGGCCGTGCCTCTGCCACGGGAAAGAGCAATTTCACTGGGATTTGGATACTTTAAGGTAAAGAAACACATTCCAAAGCCTATTCAAACACTGAGTAAGAAGTATACTTGAATTGGGACACTTAGAGGCCAAGTAAAGCATTCCAAAAGTCTATATAAACACCATAAGTGTAACCTGAAAGGGGGCGGTTAGCTAGGCCAAGGAGCCGAGCCAGAAGGCCAGAGTTGTGGCTAGTTGATCCATCCCAAGAAGCCAGAATTCTACTCAAGACGGTGGATTTCTCCTTCAGTTCCTTCAACGGGTTTTAGGGATTTCTTATGTTTTGTTTTGTCTTTTCTCTTGAGATGTTTTCTTTATTTGTTATGAACTAAACCCTTCAGATACCTAAAGGGGATGAAACCTAGATGAATCTTGTTATTGATTTCTGAATTATATGATAAATACTTAGTTTGTTCTTAATTATGCATGCTTAATCCAAATCTGATGTGCTTAGGTGGAGGAGGAATAGACCCTGCTTAAGAGTAGATATATCATAATTAAGCGGAGTTGATCGCACGCATAGAGATATGGTGATGAGATTTTTCAATTAAGGTGAAACCTAATATGGGAATCCATAGATCGATTTACTGCTATTCTGGATGGTTATTATAAGAGAATGAGAGTTTCACCAATTAACCTAGGGTTAGATGTTATTCGCCTCGAGAGAAGGTTTAATATACGTTAAGGAGTCTTACGGATCAAACTAAGTGAATAAATCGTATGGTTCAGTGTTAGATAACAAGTGAAGTCTAGGTGGATTCTTCTTGAGGCTATCGTCGTGATCAACTGAGTTTCTCTTCAAGTTATTTTCCAATTCATTCTTTCTGTCTTTGTGTCTTTAGTTTAACAAGTCGTTAATTTATATTAAAACAACTTCACTTATTTTAGGCTAAATAATAAGAAGAAAGTTAGTATTAGTACTTTTAGTTCCTTTGGGTTTGACAATCCGGTCTTGCCTAAGCTATACTACTGTTCGATAGGTACACTTGCCTTAAGTCGTTGTCAGAGTTAGTTTCCACGTTCGATCATTCTCTTTATAAATTTTAAAACTCGACAAAACAACGATCATGTTATACGGCTGTTATTGGCATTTATGTTGTGGCTTGTCCACAAATGTTGTGTTATTGGATGTACAAGTTTTGGGGAACTAGATATTGGTATGTAGCGGAGATGGGTAGGAAATTCTTCAAAATGTTTAGTTTTACATAAGAATGTCTCGATATATTCATATTTGAGTATTAGTGATGATATGAGATTTTTGTGAAAATTGTATGTATTTAATTAATTAGATGTATTTATTTGATGTGTTCAGACACATGTTATATATATATTATGTTTTGATCTTGTAATAAAGCTCACCTCCATTATCTGTGTGTTACAGATAATCCTCGTGGCTATGACTCAGATTCGGTCATTAGAGAAGCTTTCCAAAACATGGTTTTATGGTTGTTGATTTTTAAGATGATTTGGGACTTTTATGGACTTTATGATTTTATTTTGGATTTTATTTTGTGGTAATTATTGAACTGTGGCATGGAGTATCCTGCTTTAAAAATTGTGGACATTGGATATTTTACATGAGTTTTTATATGAATTAAACATTTTAATGGTTTCTTAATAAAATCTGTTTTCTGCAAACTCAATTGATCGATTTAATGATCATCACAGCATTTTGCAAATAATAACTAAGACTTCTTTCAAAGTAATGTTTTAAAACATCATATTTAAAGGGGAATATTAACACTCATTTTCAAATATTAGATCCATTTATTTTAGCTCAAGTTTTTGACATTTCTATGGCCTATGTAATTGCTTAGATTGGTTCGTAACGGTTATTCCCGATTTGAGGGGTTATAGTGTGGCCTAAAGACATGGCTATGTGGCCAAACTGTGTAGAATTCAAAATTTGGGTCACATGGCCATGTTGCAGACCATGTGCAAGACTGTGTATGATTCAAAATAGGGTCACAAAGCTATATCTCCTAACCATGTAACAACCTGCACTTAAAAATCAAAAAGATACACGACCATGTGCGCACATGGCAGTGTGACAGCTTGTGTCCCAGATCGTGTGCACCTAAAATGACTTCCAAAACAAGCCAAAACAATGCCTATTCCTTAGGTGCCAAGCCAAACCAATTTCAACAATTCACATAACTTCAAGACATATTCTAACAAGCCTAAAACATACTAAAACATCCAACCTAAGTGCCTAACCAATGTACCCTCATACCACAATTTAAACATCCAACAAATCACACACTCAACAATCACAAGTTAATACTTTAAAGATACACATAATACACCAAATCATTCATTTCATCATAACCATTTTATAATATTTCAAGTTAACTTCATAAGGTATAAAACAAATAACCAAAAGCATTTATAATCATAACCTTAAGCTAAAGAGACCAAATATATTTACATAACCACAAAGATTTCCCAAACCAACATTCAAACATTATCAACATGAACAAAAAAACCAAAAGGCTTCTAGTACATGCCATTTATAACCAATAACCAAATGACCAAATCTTCTACCGTGATCAAGAATGGATAGTGAGTATGTGCTCCGACTTGATTCCAACAGATCGAGCTTTTCAATGATCTAAAAGGAAATAAAACAACTAAAGTAAGCAACTAATGTTTAGTAAGCTCTTACAAATTTAAACATATCTTACCGAGCAAGAATCAATTTATACAATTTATGCACAAATTATAAGAAGCTCATGTAACCATTCAATTCCTAAACACACTACAATTTCCACGAGTTAGTAAGGTTAACATATAATCACACCATGTCATTTAACTTTCATGAATAACATATGCAAACAAAAACATTCATCTCATGTTTATAACATATGATGCGTACTTCACTCGATACATATTACCCAATTAACAATTGGTTGGAGGGTGCCATGATGTCTTTTAGCCAGTCTTATTTCTTCTCGATCTGATGCCATAGTGTCTTTCAACCATGGTCTTACACTTTTGGATTGTGATGCCATAGCGTCTTTCAGCTATGGTCTTACTCATTTTTATATAAATGAACTCAATCATCATATATATATATATATATATATAGATAGTCATTTAAATCGTAAATAACTATTTCATTTAACTAAATTACAAACTTATCTAAACCAAAACAATTGCAAAAACTAGGCCAAAAACTATTTTGCTACTTTAGCTTTTCTGCAATCGTTGTCCGATTGATTTGTTTCTTGATCTAAATAATAAGTTTAACTCAATTAACTGATTGATAGTAATTTACTTTTCATGAAGGAAGATGAAATGATTACCATGTGATAAAATAGGATCATATTGGGTGAATGAATATCATCCCAAAGAGATCAAGGATATCCTATGAGGGTAACACACTTATAACAATGTCATTAGACTAGCACTGAGTAGTTGGTTTCATAACTGTATGTCGCTAGGGAGAGCTCAATCACGATACTATAGTGGAATAACTTCATGACTAAATAAGTTTATTATTAATAAGCGAAAAGCTAAAACTTAATTATAAATAATTTTAGCCCTAATTGTATATGTCCAATTGGTCCCTTTGCTAGCTCATTGAAACTAGAAATGAATTGTGTGTTCGATTAGAAATGAACGGAGTGAATTTGAAAAGAGAAATTGGAACCATTCAAAAATGATTATGTTTTTTCATAAATGAAAAAATGGAATCATTTGGAAAATGAATGTAGGTTTCAAAATGAAAATGAATATAGAAATAAAATGATCCATTTGTAATTCAATATGTTTTTGAGAAGTTTTGAAGCCAAAAAATGAAAATAAACCATTCCTTCATGGTAAACATATTGAGTTATGAAATATTGAACATATTTTCTTGAACTTTTATTAAAGGTAAAATAGTAAAAAAAAATTATCGAGGGTACAAGCATTAAAATTTTATTGGGGGTAAAATAGGGATGAAAAAATTTGTTAATATAAAATATCAAAGTTTATTTTGGGAAATAGAAAAATCAAATCTAGTTGGATCACATTATAGAGTACTCGATCAAAATTCCAAAGAAGTACTCGTAATTGGACCCGATGTGAGGGAGGCCCAAAACCCCTCATATAACATGAAGGGGGCAACAACCCTAGTAGGAATACTAGGGTGTGTTGTCCACCCCACTCATAATCTAAGTAGGAAGATGTTTTTCGATTTGAATTAAACCACTACAACTCAACAAGGGTTCTATCTTCTCTTCCTATAAATAGATGGCACCAGTATGGCTATTAACTCAACTTTAAGAGATTTTTACTCTACCAAAAAATAGAGAGAATTTATTCTCAACTATCAAATCTATTTTTCCAAAATAACAATTTAACCGGTTTCTATTAATAAGAGATAATTTCTATTTTTACCCCAAATAAAAGAGAAAACTTTTTCTTGTCTTGTGTCTTGAATCAATTGATTTGAGCTCACACTCGAAGTAGTTTGTGGTACAAGAATAGCGAAAAAGATCATTTGGTCGAAAGTCAGAAACAAAAAAAGTCCTCTAAGATGAAAACAAAAGTATGAATTTTGTTAGGGTTTATTACTATAACTATCACAAATTAGATTTGTTTTCAAAATTTTAATTTTTTGTTATGTAAGGAAACCATTTTCAAACTAGGATTTTTCCAACATAAAAGTGATGCACTGATATAAGACCAAGCAAAACTGATTCATGGCCAAGCATCAACATTGAAGATTTGTAAAGTAAAGTGGGACGACTAGAAAATGAGCTGAGAAGTAGTTCCTAAGGTACTTTACAAGCGACACAGAAAGTCCAAGAAATGTAGGTAAAGAATATTAGAAAGTCGTCACCTTGAGTAGTGGGAAGACATTTGAGTCCAAAGATACTAAAACAAGAAATGACCCTCTGTTATTCCAAACAGAAAGAAAATTCAATTCAGTGATGAAATTCCCACATTGCAAAAATATGTTCCCACAACATTTGGTGAAACATTTTGCACCAAACCAGTCTTGAGAAATCAATACCAGAGACCAAGGTTGCAGTTGTACAGCAACAAATTGGTTCGGACTGATTTAAAATCCCATAGCCTCCATATCGTCAATGATTCTAGAAGCAACAGGAAGATACTCAATTTATGAAAATTTTGGATGTATTGAAATAGTTTTGTATCAATATTACATTTGTGGAAACCCTTGAGCAAATGTGCAACAACATGAAATTTATGAAGAAGTTTCTTTCTATGAAGAGAAGGTTGAGGGGCTTTGAAACCATAGCCCTAGGAAAAGAGTGTAGCTCATATTAGCAAAACAAGTTGCCTCCAAAACTAAAAGATCACGGGAGTTTCACCATACCATGCAGTATTGGAGACTCATATTGTGGAATGGCATTGGGCGATATGGGAACAAGTACCAACTGGATGTAGACGTTTGTGTTCAAGCAATTAGGTACTGGTGAAGCCAGGTTGACTATAATTGCACTCGACTGGTAGTTAAATCATTAAGATATCCTGATGGGAAGATCAAAGACATGTTGGTATGTGTAGATAAATTAATATTTCCAACTGATTTTATTGTTTTGGATTTTGAAGCAGATAAAAAAGTCCCCATCATTCTGGAGAGGCCTTTCTTGGCAACTAGTAAAACATTGATCGATGTGCAAAAAGGTGAACTCAACATGCAAATTCAAGATGAACAACTGAACTTTAATGTGCTCAAGGCCATAAGATCTCTTCATAATGTTAAAGAATATTTTGTTGTTCCCAAGGTAGATTCGTTTGTTCCTATAGAATTGGAACTTAATTCTCTAAATGATTCATTGGAACATTTTTAATTATCTGATCTGCTGAATGATTAGGAAGATGAAGAATATTTGGCTTTGTTGGAACTTAGTTCAAGAGGTTTCATTCCAAAAGCTAAATTCAAATAATTAGAGCCATCATCTCCAAAATTGACTGAAGATAATGAAAAGGGTCTATTGAGGGAAAGAGGAGATTGATCCAATCTCGACTATTTTATCCCGAAAAACACAAGTCTTGATGTTTAGAAGTCAGAAACATTTTCCCATCTTTAATAGTTCTTGGGTGAGTCCTATTCAGTGTCGACAAACCCTTTTTCTTGTTGATAAAAACTCATTTGGAGGTTGAATCCCCTTTGTTAAAACTTATATTATACTAGCATTTTGTTAATCATTTTAAATCGTCATACTTCTAAAACCTTGTTTGTTGCGGAAGCTTAATTTAAGAATAATTGAGTTACGGAAATGAGATGTTTTGAAAACAGTTTTGTTTAGGAAAATCTCGATCTACTTTTAACAGTTATAAAACATCATAGATAAATATCCCAAATAAAAACCAAAAATTAAAACCAGCCTTATTCCAACCCAATAAGAAAATGGTTTAATTAATGTAACACCCAAACCCGGGCCATACATCATGACTGGATCTGGTATGCTACGGGTTGAATGTTGAAAACTTTGCTTGAAGGGTTTTGAAGAATCTAAGTTTATTTTAACCGATTTATCATTAATTGTGATATTTTGAAGAAACTTTAACATTTGCGTTGGACACATTTGGAAAACCCATTTGGTTTCACTTTATAATTAAGACTTTGAAAATATAGGTTTGTAAGACGTATAGAATAAATAAAGGAAAAAAATGTAAAACGATAACCTAAGTTATGGGGGCCTTATTACAAAAATAATCCCAAATTTAAATTTAAGGAAAAAAATAAAAAAATGGAAATAGTCTATAAAGATAACGAAAACTAGATGGCCCCTCGAGTCCGCCTCGGCTCCCATGTCCACGATCTGCTGCTCATCTGAAATGTTGGGAAAAATAAATGGGTGAGTCACCAAGACTCAGTGTGCAAATCCTGAAAACACATAAATGCCTTGGGCCCACAAAGACATTATGGGCCTAGGCCCATTCACAATGAAACAGAATATATTACATGCAACATGGCCCACCCCAAACCTAAAAGTCCATCCTCTACACACCCCCGCACCAACCATCACACGTGGGGATTTCTAAAATCAACCCTCATCCGCTACACACCATATCGATAGCTATGCTGCCTGTCATAAAGACCGATCACTATGTGACCTATGTGGTAAAGCCACCGATCGCTACGCGACCTTAATAATATATATCGACAGCTGCGCTGCCTATCATAAAGACCGATCACTATGTGACCTATGTGGCAAAGCCATGCATACATACATGCAAGAATCAGAACATTAAACTATCTAAACAGATCACATACTTTCACATACTTCGATACACATAGAGAAGTTTCTATGATTACATACCTGGCATCCCTTGCCTACCCTTTTTAGGTAATACGACTGTTCATACAGCCTCATTTTTTGGCTTTTAGCCCATAACATACATATAATATAGATTAGCTAGTGTGATAGAGATCTAAACACCTGATTACCGATAGAACAATACTTTCTATGTTGCCACTATCATAAGTTGATACGACTGCTATCTGCCGAAGATGCTGTTCAGAAGCCGGTCCACAACCCGGTGGCCAATCTCGAACAGTAGACACCGCGTGTTTCATAAACTTTGGGACTGGGATTACAAATCCAACCCCTTCCTTTGCTTTCTTGACATTCGAGTCCATGAGTGATCTTTGGTCAGAAGATACTATGATGATTGCTTAATGCAACATTAGGCTAAGGCACGAATAATGAAAAAGAACCTGATTAAACAACATAGGAAAAATTTAGCCCTTACCTTGAAATCCCGAAAATAGATTGAGACTCCGAGACTAGCATTTCTGGCTTTTAGATCTAGGCAATCTACCTAAATTCCCGAATGTCGCCCAACAAGAAATTATACAAAACCATCAAACCATTAGCTTTTCAGCTTTTTTTTCCAAAAATCGAAAGAGAAAGTGAAGAGATAGGAAAATCGACACTCACCTTAACATAAAGAATTCGACTACCCCTTAGAGATTTTGGCTTTTGAGAAGTTCAGAAGAAAAGATGATAGGAAGAAGTCTATGTAGACTCGGCTTTAGTGAAAAAATCGGCAGACGAGAATATGAAGTATTCGGCTATGGGGATGAGAAGAGAATTCAGAGTTTGACTTTTGAAAGAAAAGATGTTGAGAACAATAGAGATTTTGACTTTTGAAAGAAAAAGAAAAAGAATAGAGAACAGAATAATAGACTTTCGGCTTTTGCATAAAAGCGAGGATGAGAGAATGGAAAAAGAAAATAGGGACCAAATACCAGAATTGAAGAGATACCCCCTCTATTTAAAGAGAATTCCAGCACCCACACTAACCAAATGTTGGGATTGCCCTCTTTTGAAAACTAGAACTAATTAATAATCAAGGGGAACTTTTATCACCCCTTAGTCCTATCTAGTAGTCCCCCTTTGCACACAGTGTCCCAAATTCGGCCACCACTTGCTTCTTAGATAGCTCCTAAACTTTCTCCCTTATCTTTATCCAAGCACACCTCCAAAAAGGCCTAGACAACACCACCTCTTCCTCCTTTTATCGGCACATTATCAAACTTATTATCCACATAAAATCCCTCAATTTCTAAGCCCCTATGCCGTCCCTCTCTACCTAATTAATTGCCGAACTTTAGCTAACTTTAATTAAAAGAATTGGGCTTCATGTAACTTGAATGTGGGCCTCCTCAGTTGACGCCACCTCCTTGCTCTCTAAGTGGTGCCACTTTGCCACTGGGCCACAAGCCCATTTGTGTCCTCTCTTCTCTTAATCAGCTTATGAGGCCTCATGCCTAAGACTAGGGTCCACTAAGTAAGAAAAATAAATTTTCCCCATGGTCTCCCCTAACTCTAAGGCTTCAAATAATTCGATAATACCTTAATATTATTATTCTAAGTGCTATACATACATACTAACTCCCGTGTGCAAAAATTAAAAGTTTCGGGACTTTTGGGGCGTTACAACCCAATAGGCCCAAATCTACTAGGCCCAAATTTGGGATGTTACAAATCTACCCTCCTTAAGGAAATTTCATCCTCGAAATTTTCAACTAACTATCAATTGTACTACTAAGTCTCATCACTACGCTTTCGCTGGGCACTCCAATTCTAAAAATAAACACTCGATATTCAACAGTAGGGTACGCACCAATATTCGCATCTGGGGAGTCTTCATCCCCTTGGCAATAAGCTACATAGACCAAAGCTGGCTGCCTCGCCTCAGCATAACCTGCACCTGTACCTGGTGCTCCACTATCGCATTCATTACCAATATCGCCCCTGGCTTGTCCACGGCCCCTTGGTGGTTGCTGACCTCCTCTATCCGACTGAGCATTGTCCTGCCCTGCAGGTCCTACATCACTTCGTGGTTATGGGCAGTCTTTAATCTGATGGTCCAAAGATCCACACCTAAAGCATTCCCACTGCCTGCCCAACACTCACCTAATTGGAATTTACCACATCGAGAACACTTCCGTGTTTGGCTAGCAGCAGCGAGTCTCTCATCCCGTCTCGGCCTATCTGACTTAGGTCTTTTCTGAATACGCCCGGCTGCCCCTGATGATTCAAAATTTCTCTTACTTTCACTCCTATCTCTATCCTGATTCAGTCTTTCTGTCCGCTTTACCTACTTAGCTATCTTAGCTTTTTCCACAAGCACAGCAAATTCCCTCTCCCGCTGTGGAGCTATCAAAACACATAGATCATCCTTCAGGCCATCCTCAAATCGAACACAACGCTCATGTTCTATGGCCACTATCCCTTGAGCATAACGGCTAAGGCGTAAGAATTTCGCTTCATATGCCACCACCAACCTACTTCCTTAAACCATATTTAAGAATGCTCTACACTGCACATCCACATAACTCGTTCCAATGTACTTACTCTGGAACGCCGCTCTAAAGTAATCCTAGGTGATACGGTCAGCCATGGTACCATCCTTAACCATAAACCACCATTGATAGGCTTCGTCCTGGAGAAGGGACACTACTCCTTTCAGCTTCTCTTCTCCCGTAAAATCTAAATCATCCATTATGCGTTCGACCGCCTCCAACCAATACTCAGCTATACTAGGGGCTACACCAGAAATTCCCTTAAACACTTCTACCACATTGGCTCTAAGTCACTCCAGAACAGATTTTCGGGCACTTGTGCCCATGCCTGCCCCAGCTACCCCCTCTAAAACCCTCAACATCGCCTAAGATAACGTATCATATATGGCCGTCTGATCTTGGAATTCTGCCTCCACTGCTGGTGGCACTGGTACCTCATTTCTCGACTCGTGATCAGACCTACCAGTTCCGACACAGCAATCCTTCCTCTACCTCGGCCACGCACACTACGTCCTCTAGCGCTCATTCTACCGATTCACATTTATCTGATTAGAAGTTTTATGAATCATTAATTTTTTCCACTGATTAATAACAAACAATCTTATGGAAAGTAGTTTTAATGAGAGTTCTTTCAAATTGCATTTCTATCTACAAGGTTCAGTTCTCAGGTCTGTACTTCCTAGCTCTAGGATCCACATACATTCAATCATCACACATCAACATACAAGTAGCATCCATGAACTCACATTCATCACCCAAAGGTATTTTTGTCATTTCACTGCCTAGGGGTATTTTTGTAATTTTACGCTACAGGGGGTTTTTTCGTAATTTTCCAAAATAGGGTATCTTGGTGATTTTACAAAATATGGGTATTTTGGTAATTTTACAATTTGGGGGTATTTCGATAATTTTGTCAATCGGGGGTATTTCGATAATTTTACAAATTTTGGTAATTTCTTTACAAATCCAGGGTATTTTGGGAAGTTTTCACAAATCAAGGGAATTTCAAAAATTTTACAAAACTAAGGATAATTTTACAAAAATAGGATGGCTGCTCCCTTTCGGGTTTTAGTTATAAATTTTGACCCATCAACAAGTCTTTGTCGCTAAGGTGAGCAGTCACTACGCACCAGGTAGGATTCCAGTGAAGAGGAGCTTAGCCGCTAGGGCTGCTTAAATACCAAGCTCTCCCTGGATCCAATCCTAGACATGCGTATGCCTATTACCACACCCTAACCCTGTGACTTGTCCACAGACATGTTTAATTAGAATTCAGTCTTATGGGATTTGAAGAATTATTTAATCTAGGCCTAAGGTCCATTAACACAATCATACTAGTCTACGTCCATGAAACCCATGAAACCCAACATACATATCATATCAAGAGTTTTGAATACTTACCTGCGTGGATCAGGTGCCGGTAGACTCGAAGGCTATATATCAACTGAACTTTTCTCGACTTACATTACTTTTACGAATCACTATTGGACCCACTTCACAGCCAGAGTTTTGAACTGGACTCTGATACCAAGATGTAACACCCTAAACCCGGCCCATACGTCATGACCGGATCTGGTATACTACGGGTTGAATGTTGAAAACTTTGCTTGAAGGGTTTTGAAGAATCTCAGTTTATTTTAACCGATTAATCATTAATTGCGATATTTTGAAGAAACTTTAACATTTGCGTTGAACACATTTGGAAAACCCATTTGGTTTCACTTTATAATTAAGACTTTGGAAATATAGGTTTGTAAGACGTATAGAATAAATAAAGGAAAAAAATGTAAAACGATAACCTAAGTTATGGAGGCCTTATTACAAAAATAATCCCAAATTTAAACTTAAGGAAAAAAATAAAAAAATAGAAATAGTCTATAAAGATAACGAAAACTTGATGGCCCTTCGAGTTCGCCTCAGCTCCCATGTCCATGATCTACTGCTTATCTGAAATATTGGGAAAAATAAATCGGTGAGTCACCACGACTCAGTGTGCAAATCCCGAAAACATATAAACGCCTTGGGCCCACAAACACATTATGGGCCTAGGCCCATTCACAATGGCACAGAATATATTACATGCAACATGGCCCATCCCAAACCTAAAAGTCCATCCTTTACACACCCCCGTACCAACCATCACACCGTGGGGATTTCTACAATCAACCCTCTATCCGCTATACACCATATCGGCAGCTGTGCTACCTGTCATAAAACCGATCACTATGTGACCTATGTGGAAAAGCCACCGATCGCTATGCGACCTTAATAATATATATCGACAGCTGCGCTGCCTGTCATAAAGACCAATCACTATGTGACCTATGTGGCAAAGCCACCGATCGCCTCGCGACCTGCTCCCCTTCCTCATATCATTCCCATCCCATGCATACATACATGCAAGAATCAGAACATTAAACTATCTAAACAGATTACATACTTTCACATACTTCGATACACATAGAGAAGTTTCTATGATTATGTATCTGGCATCCCTTGCCTACCCTTTGTAGGTAATACGACTGTTCATACAGCCCCATTTTTTGGCTTTTAGCCCATAACATACATATAATACAGATTAGCTAGTGTGATAGAGATCTACACACCTGATTACTGATAGAACAATACTTTTTATGTTGCCACTATCAGAAGTCGATACGACTGCTATCTGCCTAATATTCTATTTAGAAGCCGGTCCACAACCGGTGGCCAATCTCGAACAGTAGACATCACGCGTTTCTTGAACTTTGGGGCTGGGATTACAGATCCAACCCCTTCCTTTGATTTGCTGACATTCAAGTCCATTAGTGATCTTTTGTCAGAAGATACTATGATGATTGCTTAACGCAACATTAGGCTAAGGTACGAATAATGAAAAAGAACTCGATTAAACAAAATAGGAAAAATTGAGCCCTTACCTTGAAATCCTAAAAATAGATTGAGACTCCGAGACTAGCATTTTCAGCTTTTAGATCTAGGCGATCTATCTAAATTCCCGAATGTTGCCCAACAAGAAATTATACAAAACCATCAAACCATTAGCTTTTTGGCTTTATCTTCCAAAACCCAAAAGAGAAAGTGAAGAGATAGGAAAATTGACACTCACCTTATCACAAAGAATTCGATTACCCCTTAGAGATTCCGACTTTTGAGAAGTTCAGAAGAAAAGATGATAGGAAGAAGCCTATGTAGATTCGGCTTTAGTGAAGAAATCGGCAAAAGAGAATAGGAAGTATTTAGCTATGGGGATGAGAAGAGAATTCAGAGTTTCGGCTTTTGAAAGAAAGGGTGTTGAGAATAATTGGGAGATTTTAACTTTTGAAAGAAAAAAGAAAAAGAATAGAGAAGAGAATAGTAGACTTTCGGCTTTTGCATAAAAGTGAGGATGAGAGAATGGAAAAAGAAAATAGGGACCAAATACCAGAATTGAAGAGATATCCCCTCTATTTAAAGAGAATTTCGGCACCCACACTAACCAAATGTAGGGATTGCCCTCTTTTGAAAACTAGAACTAATTAATAAACAAGGGGAAATTTTGGCACCCCTTAGTCCTATCTAGTCGTCCCCCTTTGCACACAGTGTCCCAAATTCAGCCACCACTTGCTTCCTAGATAGCTCCTAAACTTTCTCCCCTAATTTTATCCAAGCACACCTCCAGAAGAGGCCTAGACAACACCATCCCTTCCTCCCTTTATCGGCACATTATCAAACTTATTATCCACATAAAATCCCCCTATTTCTAAGCCCCTATGCCGTCCCTCTCTACCTAATTAGTTGCCAAACTTTAGCTAACTTTAATTAAAAGAATTTGGCTTTATGTAACTTGAATGTGGGCCTCCTCAGTTGACGCCACCTCCTTGCTCTCTAAGTGGCGCCACTTTGCCACTGGGCCACAAGCCCACTTGTGTCCTCTCTTCTCTTAATCAGCTTATGAGGCTTCATGCCTGAAACTAGGGTCCACTAAGTAAGAAAAATAAATTTTCCCTATGGTCTCCTCTAACTCTAAGGCTTCAAATAATCCCGCTAATACCTTAATATTATTATTCTAAGTGCTACACATACATATTAACTCCCATGCGCAGAAATTAAAAGTTTCAGGACTTTTGGGGCATTACAACCCAATAGGCCCAAATCTACTAAGCCCAAATTCGGGATGTTACAAATCCACCCTCCTTAAGGAAATTTTGTCCTCGAAATTTTCAACTAACTATCAATTGTACTACCCAAGTCTCATCACTACGCTTTCACTGTGCACTCCAATTCTAAAAATAAACACTCAATATACTACAGTAGGGTACGCACTAATATTCGCATCTGAAGAGTCTTCATCCCCTTGGCGATAAGCTACATAGACCAAAGCTAGCTGCCTCACCTCAGCATAACCTGCACCTCTACCTGGTGCTCCACAACCGCGTTCATTACCAATATCACCCCTGGCATGTCCATGGCCCCTTGGTGGCTGCTGACCTCCTCTATCCGGCTGATCATTGTCCTGCCCTGCGGGTCCTACATCACTTCGTGGCTGTGGACAGTCTTTAATCGATGGTCCAAAGATCCACACCTAAAGCACTTCCCACTGCCTGCCCAACACTCACCTACTTGGAATTTACCACATCGAGCACACTTCCGTGTTTGGCTAGCAGCAGTGGGTCTCACATCCTGTCTCGGCCTATCTGACCTAGGTATTTTTTGAATACTCCTAGCTACCCCTGATGATTCAAAATTTCTTTTACTTCTACTCCTATCTCTATCCCGATTCAGTCTTTCTGTTCACTTTACCTCCTCAGCTATCTTAGCTTTTTCCATAAGCACAACAAATTCACTCTCCCGCTGTGGAGCTATCAAAACACATAGATCATCCTTCAGGCCATCCTCAAATTGAACACAACGCTCATGTTCTGTGGCCACTATCCCTTGAGCAAAATGGCTAAGGCGTAAGAATTTCGCTTCATATGCTACCACCAACCTACTTCCCTGAACCAGATTCAGGAACGCTCTACGCTGCGCATCCATATAACTCGTTCCAATGTACTTAGTCTGGAGCGTCGCTCTAAAGTAATCCCAGGTGATACGGTCAACCATGGTACCATCCTTAACCGTAAGCCACCATTGATACACTTCATCCTGGAGAAGGGCACTACTCCTTTTAGCTTCTCTTCTCCCGTAAAATCCAAATCATCCATTATGCGTTCGACCGCCTCCAACCAATACTCAGCTGTATTAGGGGCTACACCAAAAATTCCCTTAAACACTTCTACCACATTGGCTCTAACTCACTCCGGTACAGATTTTCGGGCTCCTGTGCCCATGCTTGCCCCAGCTACCCTCTCTAAAACCCTCAACATCGCCCTAGATATCGCATCATCTCTGGCTGTCTGATCCTAGAATTTTGCCTCTACCACTGGTGGCACTGGTACCTCATTCCCCGACTCGTGATCGGACCCTACCGGTTCCGACACAGTAATCCTGCCTCTACTTCAGCCACGCACACCACGTCCTCTAGGGCTCATTCTACCGATTCGCATTTATCTGATTAGAAGTTTTATGAATCATTAATTTCTTCCACTGATTAATAATGAACAATCTTATGAAAAGTAGTTTTAACAGTAGTTCTTTCGAATTCGTACTCTATCTACAAGGTTTAGTTCTCAGGTCTGTACTTTCTAGCTCTAGGATCCACATACATTCAATCATCACACATCAACATACAAGTAGCATCCATGAACTCATATTCATCACCTAAGGGTATTTTTGTCATTTCACTACCCAGGGGTATTTTCGTAATTTTACCCTACATGGATATTTTCGTAATTTTCCAAAATAGGGTATCCTGGTGATTTTACAAAATAGGGGTATTTTAGTAATTTTGCAATCCAAGGGTATCTCGGTAATTTTATCAATCGGGGGTATTTCGGTAATTTTACAAATTTTTGGTAATTTTTTTACAAATCTAGGGTATTTTGATAAGTTTTCACAAATCAAGGCAATTTCATAAATTTTACAAAATTAAGGATAATTTTACAAAAATAGGATGGCTGCTCCCTTTCGGGTTTTAGTTATAAATTTTGACCCATCAACAAGTCTTTGTGGCTAAGGTGAACAGTCACTACGCACTAGGTAGGATTCCAGTGAGGAGGAGGTGAGCCGCTAGGGCTGCTTAAGTACCAAGCTCTCCCTAGATCCAATCCAAGACATGCATATGCCTATTACCACACCCTAACCCTGTGACTTGTCCACAGCATGTTTAATTAGAATTCAGTCTTATGGGATTTGAAGAATTGCTTAATCTAGGCCTAAGGTCCATTAACACTATCATACTAGTCTGCGTCCATGAAACCCATCAAACCCATCATACATATCATATCAAGAGTTTTGAACACTTACCAGCGTGGATCGGGTGCCGGTAGACTCGAAGACCATATCTTAACCGAACTTTTCTTGACTTACATTACTTTTACAAATCACTACTGGACCCACTTCACAGCCAGAGTTTTAAACTGGGTTCTGATACCAAATTTAAACACCCCAAACCTGGCCTATACGTTATGACCGGATCTGGTATACTACGGGTTGAATGTTGAAAACTTTGCTTGAAGGGTTTTGAAGAATCCCAGTTTATTTTAATCGACTAATCATTAATTATGATATTTTGAAGAAACTTTAACATTTGCGTTGGACACATTTGGAAAACCCATTTGATTTCACTTTATAATTAAGAATTTGGAAATATAGGTTTGTAAGATGTATAGAATAAATAAAGGAAAAAAATGTAAAATGATAACCTAAGTTATGGGGACCTTATTACAAAAATAATCCCAAATTTAAACTTAAGGGAAAAAAAAAAAAAATGAAAATAGTCTATAAAGATAGCGAAAACTTGATGGCCCCTCGAGTCCGCCTCGGCTCCCATGTCCACGATCTACTGCTCATCTGAAATGTTGGGAAAATTAAATAGGTGAGTCACCAAGACTCAGTGTACAAATCCTGAAAACACATAAACGCCTTGGGCCCACAAACACATTATGGGCGTAGGCCCATTCACAATGGCACAGATATATTACATGCAACATGGCCCATCCCAAACCCAAAAGTCCATCCTCTACACACCCCCGTACCAACCATCACACCGTGGGGATTTCTACAATCAACCCTCCATCCGCTACACACCATATCGACAGCTGTGCTGCCTGTCACAAAGACCGATCACTATGTGAACTATGTGGCAAAGCCATCGATCGCTATGCGACCTTAATAATATATATCGACAGTAGCGCTGCCTGTCATAAAGTCCGATCACTATGTGACCTATGTGGCAAAGCCACCAATCGCCTCGCGACCTGCTTCCCTTCCTCATATCATTCCCATCCCATGCATACATACATGTAAGAATCAGAACATTAAACTATCTAAACAGATTACATACTTTCACATACTTTGATACTCATAGAGAAGTTTCTGTGATTACGTACCTGGCATTCCATGCCTACCCTTTTTAGGTAATACGACTGTTCATACAGCCTCATTTTCTGGCTTTTAGCCTATAACATACATATAATATAGATTAGCAAGTGTGATAGAGATCTACACACCTGATTATCGATAGAACAATACTTTATATGTTGCCACTATCAGAAGTCGAAATGACTGCTATCTACCTAAGATTCGGTTCATAAGCTGGTCCACAACCTGGTGGCCAATCTCAACAGTAGACACCGCGCGTTTCTTGAACTTTGGGGCTAGCATTACAGATCCAACCCCTTCCTTTGATTTGCTGACATTCGAGTCCATGAGTGATCTTTGGTCAGAAGATACTATGATTATTGCTTAACGCAACATTAGGCTAAGGCACGAATAATGAAAAAGAACCCGATTAAACAACATAGGAAAAATTGAGCCCTTACCTTGAAATCCCGAAAAGAGATTGAGACTCCAAGACTAGCGTTTCCAGCTTTTAGATCTAGGCGATCTACCTAAATTCACGAATGTCACCCAACAAGAAATTATACAAAACCATCAAATTATTAGCTTTTCGACTTTGTCTTCCAAAAACCGAAAGAGAAAGTGAAGAGATAGGAAAATCGACACTCACCTTAACATAAAGAATTTGATTACCCCTTAGAGATTTCGGCTTTTGAGAAGTTCAGAAGAAAAGATGATAGGAAGAAGTCTATATAGATTCGACTTTAGTGAAGAAATCGACAAAAGGGAATAGGAAGTATTTGGCTGTGGGGATAAGAAGAGAATTCAGAGTTTCAGCTTTTGAAAGAAAAGATGTTGAGAACAATTGAAAGATTTCGACTTTTGAAAGAAAAAAGAAAAAGAATAGAGAACGGAATAATAGACTTTCTGCTTTTGCATAAAAGTGAGGATGAGGGAATGGAAAAAGAAAATAGGGACTAAATACTGGAATTGAAGAGATATCCCCTCTATTCAAAGAGAATTTCGGTACCCACACTAACCAAATGTCGGGATTGCCCTCTTTTGAAAACTAGAACTAATTAATAAACAAGGGGAAATTTTGGCACCCCTTAGTCCTATCTAGCCGTCCCTCTTTACACACAGTGTCCCAAATTCGGCCACCACTTGCTTCCTAGATAGCTCCTAAACTTTCTCCCTTATCTTTATCTAAGCACACCTCCAAAAGAGGCCTAGACAACACCATCTCTTCCTCCCTTTATCAGCACATTATCAACTTATTATCCACATAAAATCCCCCTATTTCTAAGCCCCTATGATGTCCCTCTCTGCCTAATTAGTTACCAAACTTTAGCTAACTTTAATTAAAAGAATTGGGCTTCATGTAACTTGAATGTGGGCCTCCTCAGTTGACGCAACCTCCTTGCTCTCTAAGTGGCCCCACTTTGCCACTAGGCCACAAGCCCACTTGTGTGCTCTCTTCTCTTAATCAGCTTATGAGGCCTCATGCCTGAGACTAGGGTCCACTAAGTAAGAAAAATAAATTTTCCCGATGGTCTCCCCTAACTCTAAGGCTTCAAATAATCCTGATAATACATTAATATTATTATTCTAAGTGCTTCACATACATATTAACTCCCATGTACAGAAATTAAAAGTTACGAGACTTTTGGGGCGTTAAACCTAATAGGCCCAAATCTACTAGGCCCCAATTCATGATGTTACAATTAAGAGGAAATAGAACACTAAAGTTTAAAGCTATTCATAGTGTGGTCACCCTCGAGTCCTCCCATACGTCGAACCCCTTGCTAAGGATTGCCTGAAAAATTAAAAAAGGGGGTGAGTTTACTAAAACTCAGTATGTACAACCCTAACCGATAAAAACATGCATCACATCAATCTGAGCCTAAGCCCATTACAATAATCAATGTAGGCCTAAGCCCAACACAGTTATGGTGGCAACTAGGCCTTAGCCCATAATAGCCTCAGTTGGGTCTTAACCCAATACATAACGGTGGCAATCGGGCCTTATCCCATAATAGCCTCAGTTGTGCTTTAGCCCATATCAAAAGTCATAGATCACATCAATTTAGGCCTAAGCCCATCTCAATAATAGAATAAGTGTATGCAATGCATTAAGACCCATACCAACCCTGCACCTCATCTCCTATCCAACCTTACACTTCTGTGGGGATTTAATTGACCCACCCATCCCTACACTCCTTATGTAACATTGGTTACTGCACTAACCAATATTGCAGCAGAACTGCCAACCACATAATCGGCTTAAAGCCATCGGTGGATCCACAGTCGTCAAGCAGCCATGCGACCCTAACAGAACTTCTTCCTATCAATAATCCCATCCCCCATGCAGCATAATATCACATGAATGCACACATACTATAAATAGCATACAATAAAAATCATATAACATGTAGGGGCATTTTGGTTATTTTGCCCTTCAAAGGCATAACGGTCATTTTACCCTACGGGGGTATTTCGGTCATTTTTCCTCCAGGGGTATTTTAGTCATTTTACAACCTTCACAAGGGTCTACAGTCGCCTCGAGTGACGAAAATAACATATATCATGAAAACGGTCTATTTGGGCCCAAAGCCCAATACTCGACCCAAGTGGGTCCACACTCTCGTGTGGCCCATTCGGTCCATTTTAAATCATATAGCCCAGTTCAATTTTTAACACATTTCGTAAATTTAATCCGTGTAGGGCCCATTGGGCCCACACTACCCATACCAGCCTAACAAGGCCCATAATGACCTAAGCCTATGAGAACGCTCATGGTGGCCTCAACCATCTTACGCCCATATTCGTGGGCTCGGTCCACCATGCATGCGATCGCATGCTTGTGTGGCTTCATTCGTCGGTACTTTGGCTTTTTGGCATTTGCCAATCTACTTGGAGTGGTGTGTGTGTGAGTACACACCTATTACGAAGCGCCCTATGAATCCCTAGCACCGAACCTTCAACATTTAAGTCTAACAGTTAGCCATTTGATCCACACAATGATCCTTCTTTTCCAACTAAAAGTCGAAACCATCATATCACTTACCTTAATCAGCCGAACCTTGTTAAACCCTCTCTAATTGTTAGCAAGGTTAAACCCCTTGACGGATTATGCATTACATCAATTCTTATTAAGAGAAACGAATAACCTTGTGATTAAAACCACATTTGACTATTTACAAGCCATCAAGAGTATTCAGCCCCAACCAACAAGGCATGAACGCTCACATTGGTGATGAACTTAGAGTGGAATGTTGCTTACTTCAAGTCGCTTGTCCCTCTATCAATACTTAAGAGGACCTAGGTATTAACCAATATCAAAATAGGAGGAGAGGGGGAGATTCGGTAGAAGAGAAAGTAAATAGCACCCGTAATGAAGATTCCTAAATAAAAAGAGTCATTATTACTTACACTTACCCATGAAAAAAAGAAAAGAAGAAAATGAAAGTGCAATCTGAACAATCGAAACAAACCCCCAAGTTGAACCCTTCTGATTAAGGAATAAATGCGATTGGAGAAGAGGGTAGAATAGATGAAGAGAATAAAAGATCACTTTTCGGCACAAGGAAGAAAAATAGAGGAAGATACAATCAGCCCAAGGAGAAATAGATAGAAATGGTACGAATGTTGCCTAAACGGTAACACAAAATTGACTAACAAGAAAGTAGGGTGAAACCAAGCAAAAAGAATGCACGAGAGGTCACTTTTGTGCAAATTCGGCAACATAGAAAAGAACAAAAAGGAACTTCAATTTTTGGTAACCTAACTTTCCAAAAAAAAAAAAAAAACTCATCAAAGTCTAAATATACCCCAATTCACTTTTCACCGAATTTCTAAGATCAAATACCCCATTTGGGCACCAACTCCTCAAGCCTTCAACTCCTTGAAAATCTCAACCTCCCTCTCCTTGATTTCCTCCATGATCCATTCCTTAAATCCTCAATTGACTCATTCAAACTCTCCAACACATAGTTCGAATCCAACAATAACTCTTGCCCACTCATGAGCAAAATAAATAATCCCTTTTTGCATGCACTGAGACTTGAACCTCTGTCCTCCTTGCCACACCTGTGACGCCACAACCACTCCACCACAGGTTCTCTTTGTGTATTTTTTTTAATCACTATCAATTAAAAGGCTTAATACCAGGAGTCAGGGTTCCCCTAATGCTAAAATAAAAATTTTCCAAATGACATGGCTTGAACCCAAGACTTTATAGAAGCCCCCTAACCTTCCAAAATCAGTCACCTAATAGATTCAACATGCATTTGTGCCGTTCTCTTATTCTCAAAAATTTTAAGCACTCTCATGCCCAAGGACCAATAGGCCCAATTCTACTAGGCCCAACTTCAGGGTGTTACAATTCTATCCCCCTTAAAAAAATTTCATCGTCGAAATTTCCATCTATCTAATAGCCGCACAACACAGGCTACACCACTACGTTTTTGCTGCGCACTCTAGTTTTAATTGCAAATTAGGTAAATAGTACACTATGGATAAAGTACGTACCAGTATTCACATCTGGAGCGTCTCTGTCCTCTCAGCGATGTGCTGCATAAACCAAAGTTGGCTGCCTCACCTCTGCATGACTAGCCCCTCTACCTGGTGCTCTACGACCTAAACAGTTTCCACCCCTAGCTTGTCCATGGCCTCTAGGTGGCTGCTGACCACCCTTCAGTGGCTGTACATTACCCTTACCCAAGAATTCCATCTGATTCGATCTTCTGGGACACTCTCTAAGATGATGTTCCATGGAACCACAACTCAAATAAGCTCCCGTCCTCCTCCAGCACTCACCCGCATGACCTTTCCCATAAATAGCACAAGGTGGTAACCCAATAGTAGCAACAGGGGGCCCAGCTCTGACTAGTCCATCCACTCTGGCCCTTCTCTTAGGTCTCTGATTAGAATTCGAGTGCTTAGAATCCTTCTTGTTTCTGCCGCTTTCTCTTTTTGGTTTAGGCGATCAGAGTGCTTCACATCTTCAGCGATCTTTGATTTCTCCACCAATGCTGTAAAATCCCACTCCCTCTGTGGAGCTATCAACACTCGAAGACTGTCTCTGAGGCCGTCCTCAAATCGAACACAATGTTTTTACTCCGTTGCCATAATTTCTTGAGCATACAGGCTAAGTGGCAAAAATTCTGCATCGTATTCAGCCACAGACTTGTCACCATGAACCAGATTCAGAAATTTTTTCCTACAAGTGTTGACATAGCTACCGCCTACATACTTTCCCTGAAATGCTGACTTGAAGAATTCCCAGGTCAATTGATCAGACGGGGTACCCTCTTTTACCGTAAGCCACCACTGGTAGGCTTCATCCCTCAGCAAGAAAATGGCACCCTTCAAACTTTGTTCTGGTGTACAGACGAGGTCATCCATAATTCTTTCTGTGGCTTCCAACCAGTACTCTGCCACACTTGGGGCCACCCTAGAAACTCCCCTGAAGATCTCTTCTCTATTTGACCAGAGTCATTCTGTAACCGACCCACAGCCCCTAATAGCGGTATTAGGCCCAACAGGCCCAGCAACTCTTTCTAAAATACGAAGCATTGCCTGAGAAAGTGCGTCATCCCCAATAGCTTGGTTGAACGACCCTATCTCAGTTATCAGTGAAGTCGAAGCCTCTCTCGCTTCAACGTTGGACATATGGCCTAATGCCAAAGATCCAGCCCTAGCACTACCACGGCCTCTACCACGGCCTCTTGCACCCCTTCTAGCACTCGTTATCGCTTCGCATATTATCAGAATTAGAAATTTTATAAATTTAACTCATAGTTTCAATAATTAAACAGATGTTTTATGGAAGTAGTAGTTAAGAGTTATTTTCGCAGTTGTAGGCTCATTACAGCTTTAGTCTCCTCCGGGCTTCAATTTTACTCTAACTAAGAGTCTAAATATAGTCAATCATCTAAAGTAAGCCCAGAAACTATTTACAGTATAACAAGTTAAAATAGATTTCAGTGTCAAAAGAACTTACTTGGTCTGACACCGGACACTCAGTGTGCTACACAAAAATCTTTCAAAACTACTTCAAAATCATTTGTAAACATCTTTAAAATAAAAACTAAAGCCCATTTCATAGCCCAAGTTTTACAACTTGGCTCTGATACCACTAAATGTAACACCCCAAAACCCAGCCTAGAAGTTATGGCTGAATCTTACAGTGTTACATTGGAGTGCTTTTTAGAAACCCTTTTTCTTGTTGATAAAAACTCGTTTGGAGGTTGAAGTCTCTTTGGTAGAACTCATATCATACTAGCATTTTGTTAATCATTTTAAATCATCATTACTTATAAAACCTTATTTATTACGGAAGCTTAATTTAAGAATAATTGAGTTACGAAAACGTGATGTTTTGAAAACAATTTTGTTTAGGAAAATCGTGATCTACTTTTAACAATTATAAAACATCATAGACAAATATCCCAAATAAAAACCAGAAATTAAAAGTGGCCTTATTACAATCCAATAAGAAAACAGTTTAATTAATGGGAAATAGAACACTAAAGTTTAAATCTATTCGTAGTGTGGCCACCCCCAAGTCCTCCTGTACGTCGAATCGTTTACTGAGGATTACCTGAAAAATTAAAAAGAGGGGGTGAGTTTACGAAAACTCAGTGTGTACAACCCTCATTGATAAAAACATGCATCACATCAATCCGGGCCTAAGCCCATTACAACAATCAATGTGGGCCTAAACTAAGTTTCTTCATTCGGCTAAGCAAAATTCAAGCAATTAGGTAAGTGTTTTGTCTCGTTTTTAATGATTTATATGTTTTTGAGATCGTTGCAGCTAGGTCTAGCTAGTCCAGGGACTTTTTACAAAACTATTAAAGATTTTGAATTATGCCATTGATGAATACATGCTTATCTTGAAGTTTCTTGATAGATTATGAATGCTTCTTGATAGATATACAAGTTTTGTTAAGTGATTTTTAGTAAAAATGCAAAATAGGGATTAAATTGAGAAATGTGTAAAGTTAGTGGTTAAAATGTGAAATAAATATAAATTATGGGCTTAAAAGGGCATTATGGTAATTCGACTAGCATGGGTTAGTCTTGAATTTCATGAATTTGTGATTTTATGAAATAAGGACTAAATTGTGAAAAATTTGAAATATGTGGGGCAAAAGTATAAAAAAGCCTTCAAGTATGTTTTGGACTAAATTGAATGAATGATTGATTAAATAAGTTAATTTTGATTATTTATAGATCAAGAAAAGAGGAATTCAGACTTAGATCGGGGAAAAAGCAAAGTAATTGAATAGTCAGTCCGTTTCGTCATTTTCGTATACGAGGTAAGTTTGTATAATTAAACTTAAATGTGTATTCACTTAATTGATGGATGGTATTGAGATTATATTTAACCTATGGTTACATGTGAAGAACTTAATTTAAATTTATGGTTTAAGTAGACGAGTTGCTAAGTAAGACCATAGCTGGGCTATGGCAAATTAGAAAAATAAGACCATAACTGGGTTATGGCATGAGAATGTAAGACCATGGCAGGGCCATGGAAATGTATGTGTAAGACCATAGTTTGACTATGGCATTAGAAAATTGATGTATTTTCATCGTAAACATTTATAAACCGGAGTGGTTTGATAAGAGAATTGGTGGGAAATAGATAAGTATCGGTACAAGTACGTACAAAAAACTATTCAAGTAACGAGTTAGAAGAAGTTAAGGACTTATGAGTTAGATGTGGTTAAAATTTATGTTAATTCATTGATTAATATTTTAAATGCAAATTTATGTTATTTATTTAGAAATGTTAATAAATGATGAGATTATTTCATTTTACATACTAACTTACAAAGCTTTATAGCTTACTTTGTTTATTTTTCTTTATTTTATAGTATTTCAAAGCTAGTTCAGATTCGGGGATCATTAGAGATTTCATCGTACAATCAAACATCTATTTTGGTATTTTTGAAGTTGTGTAAATATGGTATATGGGATGTATAGGCTTAAGTCATTTTGTAATGTTTGATGAACATGTGTTAGGTGATTTGAGTTGGTTTGTGATGGTGAATTTTATGGTATTTATAAATGTGCAAATGGTATTATTTTGAGTTTGTTAATTAACCTATATTGAGTGATTGAGGTGGAATGGATAATGTATATTTCGAATGGTTTAGTTAATTGAATGGTATATGTGAATTAGGTATGAACTTAGATGAAAAATTATGGTATATTTGTGATTTGTATTGAAGGTAAAGAAATGGTATGATTTGAACTTTGGTTGATGACTTTTGGCTGCTTATTTTTGTCCACACGGGCAAAGACACAAGCGTGTGTCTCAGCCGTGTGTGACACACGGTCATGTTACATTGCCGTGTGTCCCCTGGTTTTGAATTTGAAAACAAGTCAGTATGCTCCACACGGCCTTACACACAGAAGTGTGACTTGTCCGTGTGGTATAAGTCAGTATACCCTACAGGTTTGCCACGGCCTAGTACACAGCCTGGAACACGAGCGTGTATGGCCATTTTTAGGCCACAGAGGCGTGTGAGTAGGCCGTGTGACCCAAGTCAGAGAGTTACATGGGGTCGAACACGGACTGGGACATGACAATGTGCTTCCATTTTGAATGTCCACACGGCCTGTGACACGAGCATGTCTGGTGGCCGTGTGAGACACATGGCCTGGCCACACGAGCGCGTGTCTCCTATTTTGGGTAAATTTTTCAAAGTTTTGTAAAAATTTCTTGAAGTATAGGTTTAGTCCCAAACCTCCCCTAAAGTATATTTAGGGACTCGTAGGCTCGTATAAGGTATAAATTGATTGAGATTGAATGATGATTGTATGTAATGACTAATGTATGAGAAAAGTAT
Organism: Gossypium rotundifolium; assembly: GCA_025506655.1. Classification (NCBI taxonomy): domain Eukaryota; kingdom Viridiplantae; phylum Streptophyta; class Magnoliopsida; order Malvales; family Malvaceae; genus Gossypium; species Gossypium rotundifolium. Next base: position 81,201,043 of record CP106729.1, on the reverse strand, counting down.
GTTTAAATGTATTGTAAGTTTGATAATGCTCTGTAACCCTATTTTGGCATTGAATATGGGTGAGGGGTGTTACATTTATTGCTATTAGAGCTACGGTTTAGTCGATTCTAGGATTAACGTAGTATGTGTGAGAGTTTAGCTATACATGCCATATATAACCTATGACAGTGTGATGAATCCTGACATTATAAACTATGTTTTTTGTATAGTAATGGATCCCGAATGAGCTGTAGCAAATGATGTTGAGAGTAATGTGCCAGCTCCTGCTCAAGGGACAGCGCCTTCTGAATCTAGACCCATGTCGAATAGTCACGGAGGTGAGGTTAAAGAAGCCTTTTTCCAGATGATCAACGAGTGGTTCACTCAATATGTCCAAAAAATTTGGCTGTTCAACAACCTCCACCCCCACCAAATCCTCAATCAATCCCCATAATTCCTCAAGTTATTGGTCCAATACAATTGAATAAGCCGCCAGTCGATAAAATTCGTAAACATGGGGCTGAAGAGTTCAGGGCTAATGTTGATGATGATCCTGAAAGAATAGAGTTTTGGCTTGAAAATATGATCTGAGTGTTTGATGAACTTTCCTGCATACCGACTGAATGTTTAAAGTGTGCTATATCCCTTTTGAGAGACACTGCATACCAGTGGTGGAATACATTAATATCGATGGTGCCGAGAGAGAGAGTCACCTGAGAGTTCTTTCAGACTGAGTTTCGTAAAAAAGTACATAAGTCAATGATTTCTAGATCAAAATCATCTAGAGTTTTTAGAACTAAAACAAGGCCTCATGACTGTAATTAAGTACGAGAGAGAATTTGTACTGTTAAGTAAATATGCTCGAGAGTATGTTTCGACTGAAGAGATAATGTGCAAACTATTTGTTGATGGATATTAAACTTCTGGTCGGGATATTACACTTAAAAGAATTCATTTTGTTAGTTAAGCGTGCTTGTAAAGTTGAAGAACTGGGCAAAGAAAAGAGAAAGGCTAATTCTGAAGGTGGAGATTCGAGAAAAATATAAATGAATAAACCCTATCACTCTTCATCAAAGAAATCCCGAGATTCATATAGTCGATCAAATACATTAGTGGAGTACTCTAATAGAGATCATGCAAAGTAATTTATGAGTTCAAAAACTCCAGCTATGTTAATGGCAAATGTGGGAAATGTTAGATCGAATAAACCTGAATGTGGACGATGTGGAAAACAACATTTTAGAGAGCGTAGACTAAATGATAAAGCTTGTTTTAAATGTTGCTCGCTTGAACATTTCATTCGAGATTGTCCTGAGTTAGATGAGAAAGATAAATCTCAGAATGTAAGATCAAGCAACACGATTGTGAGAGGAAAACCACCCCTTAATGTTGAAAATATGAGTGGTGGTAGAGGTGCAACACGAGATACTACTGTGAGATCTGAGGCTAGAGCATCTGCTAGAACCTATGCTATTTGCACTCGTAAAGAAGCGTCATCTCCAGATGTTATTACTGGTACATTCTCTCTTTATGACATTGATGTAGTTGTGTTGATAGATCCCGGATCAACTCATTCATATGTATGTGTGAACTTAGTGTCTAGTAAGAATTACTTGTTGATTCTATTTAGTTTTTTATAAAAGTGTAGAACCCCTAAGGCAAATATGTCCTGGTTGACAAAGTTTCTAAGAATTGTCCATTAATGACTCGGGGTTATGGTTTTATGGCTGATTTGATGTTGTTTCCACTCGATGAATTTGATGTTATTCTGGGTATGGACTGGTTGACGTTTCATGATGCAGTAGTAAATTGTAGACGAAAGACAATTAAGTTGAAATGTTAGAATAATGAAACTCTCTAAATTGAAGCAAATGATTTGAAGGGTTTACTAGATGTAATTTTGTCGATGTTAGCTCAGAAATATGTAAAAAAATGGATGCAATGCATATCTTGTATATGTACTTGATACAAAAGTGTTAGAAAAAAGATTGAATCAGTACCAGTTGTTTGCGAGTATTCAGATATGTTTCCAGAATAGTTACCGTGTTTGCCACCAATCAGAGAGGTTGAATTTGCTATTAATTTAGTACTGAAAACTTCACTGATATTGATAGCTCTGTACAGAATGGCTCCGATAGAGTTAAAAGAGTTGAAAGCTCAGTTGCAAGAATTAACTAATAGAGGATTCGTAAGACTGAGTTTTTCGCCCGGGGGTGCACCACTGTTGTTTGTAAAGAAAAAAGATGGTTATATGAGAATGTGTATAGACTATCGACAACTCAACAAAGTGAAAATCAAGAATAAATATCCTCTACCAAGAATTGACGATTTATTTGATCAGTTGAAAGGTGCAACAGTGTTTTCAAAGATTGATTTGAGATCTGGTTATTATTAGTTTCAAGTTAAAGACTCAGATGTACCAAAAACTGCATTCAGAACGAGGTATGGACATTATGAATTCCTTGTTATGCCTTTTGGATTGACTAATGCTCCTGTCATTTTTATGGATTTGGTGAATCAGATTTTCAAACCGTATTTAGATAGATTTGTTGTTATGTTCATTGACGACATTCTGATCTATTCACGAGATGAGTCTGAGCATGCTGAACACTTGAGGATTCTATTGCAAACCTTGAGAGATAAGCAATTATTTGCAAAATTTAGTAAATGTGAGTTTTGGCTCCGAGAGGTTGGATTTCTGGGACATATCGTTTCAAACGAAGGTATTAGACTTGATCCAAGGAAGATTTCTGCATTATAGATTAGAAACCTCCGAGAAATGTATCTGAAGTATGAAGTTTTTTGGGACTAGCTGGCTATTATCGACGTTTTGTGAAGGGATTTTCTATTATTGCAACACCACTGACTTGATTACTTCAGAAAGATGTAAAGTTCGAATGGTCAGAGAAGTGTTAAAAGAGTTTCGAACAGTTGAAAGCATTATTGATAGAGGCACCGGTTTTAGTATAGCCTAAGTCAGGTAAAGAATTTGTAATTTTTAGTTATGCGTCGTTGAATGGTCTGGGTTGTGTATTGGTGCAGGAAGGCAAAGTTATAGCTTACGCTTCTAGACAGTTGAAGCCGCATGAAAAGAATTATTCGATGTACGATTTAGAGTTGGCTGCGATAGTGTTCGCATTAAAGTTTTGGTAACATCACTTGTTTGGTGAAAAATGCCACATTTATATAGATCACAAAAGCTTGAAATATTTAATGACTCAGAAAGACTTGAACTTGTGACAATGAAGATGGCTTGAATTATTGAAAGACTATGAGCTAGTAATTGATTATCACCCAGGGAAAGCAAATGTAATTGTTGACGCTCTAAGAAGAAAGTCATTATTTGCTTTAAGTGCGATGAGCACACAGTTAGCTTTGTTCGATGACGGTTTGATTGTAGCTAAGTTAAAGCGAGACCGTTATTTCTTCAGCAAGTGAAGCGCAGAAATGTGATGTTGAATTGCAAGCTAAAAGAGTGCAAAGTTAGTCAACTAGTGATTCAAAGTACCAAATCGGAGCCGATGATTGTTTAATGCTCTAAAACAGAATCTGTGTACCGATAAATTCTGAGCTTATTCAAAAAATTTTGTGCGAAGGACAAAATGGTTGTTTATCTATTCACCTAGGGAGTACCAAAATGTACAATGATTTGAAAAATTATATTGGTGGTTGGGTATGAAACGAGACATTTTAGAGTTTGTATCGAGATGTTTAGTTTGTCAACAAGTGAAAGCCGAGTATCAAGTGCCTTCAGGTTTGCTTCAGCCTGTGATGATACCAAAATGGAAATAGGATAGAGTGACGGTGGAATTCGTATCAGGAGTACCCCTGTCTCAGAAAAATAAAGATGCAATTTGGGTTGTTGTTGATCGATTGACAAAATCAGCACATTTCATCCTGATACATACTGACTTTTTGCTTGATCAATTGGCTGAGTTGTACATTTATGAGATCGTTAGATTGCTTGGGGTGCCAATTTTTATAACATCCCAAAATTGGGCCTAGTAGGATTGGGCCCATTGGGCCTTGAGCACGGAAGCATTTAAATTTCTGGAGAGCAAGAGAATGGCTTTATTTCAAGTTGAACTTATTGGAAAGGTGATTTCAGAAAGTTATGGGGTTCTAGGAAGTTCCGGATTCAAGTTAGGTTAAAGGAAAATTTTTGTGTTTAAGCACTTTAAGGAGAGAAGGTAAGTGGACTCAAGACTTAAGTAAATAACTGTGCATTTTACTAGCACAAGGAGTCTATTGGTAAAGGTAGAAAGTGGCGTGTGGAGTGTACTAATGGTCTAAGGTTCGAATCCCACCTAGTGCAAATATTTTGGATTAAATTTTTGTACTAATAATGTAAGTGCCGGTCATGGCTTTAATATAGTAAGGTGGACTTTTTAATTTTGGCAAGGGGCTAAGGAAATAAGGCAAGGTTGAGGGTACGGAAAGAAATCAAAAGAAAAAGGAAAGATAAGGGAACATGTTGGCCTTTAAGGGGGGAAGATGTTTTGGAATGTTTTTAATGGGTCAATGTTTATCTTTTGGTAAAGATGATACATGGTTTGGGAGAGGGTAGCCGATTTTGCTGGGTAGTGCATGAGAGGTATTGTTTTCTCTTTTGAGAAATTTGTGTCTCTTTTCCAAACTCTTTTCCCTTTTGTTTTGGCCAAAATCTCCTAGTCCATTTGTCCATTTTTCTCTTTTGTTTTGGCCGAAATCTTCTTAATTCTTTTCTCATCAATAGCCAAATTTCAATCATCTTCTCTTCTCTATCTTGCGAGTTGAACACATCTTCTTTGATCGAATCATGTTCTAGTGTGTGGTCATAAAGCACATTCTTGCCAATTCCTATCTAGTCTTGAGTCAATCGATTGAACTTGGATCTATCATCATTAAGGTAAAGGGTTCATTTTTGGATTTTTCGTTATAACTCTATTTGGCTTTGTTGCAAATCGGATTGAAGTTTCAACTAATCGATTATGTTTTAAGGACGAAATCACTCGATATATTCTATTTGCTAATCCTTCGGATATAGTGGTAAGTGATTCAAGTGTAAGTAATACATTGGGTATGAAATCTTTTGGAAATCCGAGTCTAACTTTTGGTTGGTATTGTTCTAGGGGCAACGAAGAGTGGTTCTTTAGGATATCCGAATAAGGTGTGTAATCCCGTACCCATCCAAATACATGTTTGAAATGGTGTGTAATCCCACACTTCTCTGAATATTTGCATGAAATGTTTTTTGATTTGGTCGAAAGATCGAAAAATTGGAAATCGGCATAGGTGATCACCCGGGCGTGCGTATGTTCGTAGTGGAAACCATATTTTGCAATGAAACAGTTTTTAGTTAGCAGCAATGATGTGATTTTGAAAAATCACGAAAAATAGGAGAAATGGAATTTGAAAGTGAATAAGATATCGAATCAAATCTTATTGTGTCTAGTTTTATATGAAAGAAATAGAGAACGAAGAGGAATTTTATATTCTGTGATATCTTAATTTTAGTGAGACTGATTCTGAAGGACTTTGTGGTTCCCTGTTCTATCTTAGAAAAATCATTCAAAATTGTATAAAGTGAATTATGAATTATAGTTTATATGTATAGATTCCTTAGTGAGTCTATTTTCAATAGATACAAGTGGGGTCAACATATAAAAACGGTACAAGGAGATATTTGAATTTAGGGTAAGAGAGGTCAGAATCATTGGTTAGTGAATCAGGGAAAGCTTTAATGAATAAACTGTACTAAACAGATAAGCCAAAAATTCTAGAAAATTTGTAGTAACAATATATATGAGTCTAGTTCCAAGGAAAATTTACGGATCTAAATTTCGAGTTTCCTAACTCAAGTTATATTCAATTTAGTCAATATGACGCGGATGGACAGTTTCAATTTTTTATGCCCCAAATTAGTAGTTAAGTCTGGGGTTGCAAAATTACCAAAATAACCTTAGAGGGTAAATTACTGAAATACCCATAGGTTGCGAGATTATCGAATTACCCTTAGTGGGTAAAATTACTGATTTATCGAATTACAAAATTGCCCCTAATGGGCCGAATTACGAAATTGCCCGTAATGGGCCGAATTACGAAATTGCCCCTAATAGGTCGAATTATGAAAATGCCCCTAATGGGCCGATTTGATAGATTGCCCTAATGGGCCGATTTGCAAAGTTTTATAATGGTCCAAATCTTTTGTAATGAATCTCTGAATTAATGATTGTTGTTTATAATTGTAAATATCATGATTTACTATGTATGCTGCATTTACATAATTTTGCATGGGATGGGAAAAAGTTGAAGAGAAGTGATTCCGGTGGCACTGCCACAAAAATGTTTATTAATATGATGCATTTTGATTCTGATGGCTCTGCCACAAATTCTGATAATGGCTAAGTGCCAATCTAAATATGGCTTTGTACCATCGTGATTATGGCTTTGTGCTAAACGTATTTACCCGGGGCTATGTGCCTAACATATGAATTAACGACTATGTGTCGATCATATTTACCAAGGCTGTGTGCCGACTATATTACCGTATATGATATTCTGGTGGCTCTTCCACAATCTGTATAGTGGCTCTGCCACGCATAATTATGACTTTGGTGGCTCAGCCACAAATATTATAAAAAGCAGCATGACTACAGCGTTTCTAGTGGCTCAGCCACAAATTATTATAAATGGCATAATGCCTACGATTGGTGTGTTTGGCGGGGTGGGTTGACTTGATCCCCACAGGTGTGATGGATGTTACGGGTGGTGTGCAGCAGGTGGATTACTAGGATGGGTTGGGTTGCATTACATTATCTGCATTATCATGTTTATAGGCTAAGGCCCAGTTTGTTTTGTAAATGGGCTTCAGCCCAAGATTATGCTAAATGGGGACCCAAGTTATTTCTAAATGGGTTCAAGCCCAATGGACAACAGTAAGGGGATTATACACTGAGTTATTATAACTCACCCCCCTTCTTTCTTAATCCTTGTAGGTAATGTACCATGATGTGGACTTGGGCCCATGGATGACTCAGTGGAGGCCATACTTCAGAAATAAATGTTTCAAACTTTAGTAAATTAATTTCCTGCTCTATTTCGTTACTTTTATTATTTTGGGCTTTTGAAGTTATAATAAGGCCTCTGGATATTTTTATTTTGCTTATGTTTTGTCGTGCTTATTATTCTGCTTGAGATACTTTAAGTGGGAATTTTCTAAAAATTCTAAATAAAGGTTTTTCTAAATTGATTAAAAAATGGATTTTATACAAACTTTTGCAAATAATTTAACCCTGATTTTCTTTCGATTTATCAACGATATTTTCAAAAGTCACAGTTTTAAAACTCACTATTTCAATTATCAATTTATCAATTAACCTTCGAAATTAGTAATATTTTTATCAAATATTTCAAATCAAACTTGTTTTCTTCAATTACACCTTTTTTAGTATGAACCACAAGATCCTTTATACGCTTTCTTCATTGTGACACACCAGATTCGGGCCTAACTTCTGGGCCGGGTTCGGGGTGTTACAATTTTTATTATTTCGAATAGAGATCTGAGGTTACGTTGCAGTTTTGGAAGAAACTGCAAGAAGCTTTTGGTACGAAATTGAATTTTAGTACAGCTTTTCATCATTGCAAACCGACGGTCAGTCTGAGAGAGGAATTCAGATTCTCGAAGATATGCTCAGATGTTGTGTTTTAGAGTTCGAAGGAAATTGGGAGAAATATTTGTCGCTGGTTGAATTTGCTTAAAATAATAGTTTCCAATCGAGTATAAAGATGGCACCGTATAAAGCATTGTATGGTCGTAAATGTCAAACACCATTGTATTGGTCCAAACTTAGCGAGAAACAGATTCACGAGGTTGATTTGGTTAGAGAAACTGAAAAGAAAGTTGAAGTAATTTGCGATTGTTTGAAAGCGGCTTCAGATCAACAAGAATTGTATGCAGATTTAAAACGAAAATATATTGAATTTCAGATCGGTGAAAAAATGTTTCTGAAAGTATCTCCATAGAAGAAAATACTTTGTTTTGGTCAAAAAGGCAAATTGAGTCCGCGATTCATTGGGCCATATGAGATTATTGAACGAATAGGGCCAGTGGCATATCGAATAGCTTTACCGTCAAAGTTACAAAAGACTCACAACGTATTTCATGTGTCGATGTTACGTCGATATATATCGGATCCTTCACATGTGATTTCTCCATCAGAGATTGAAATTCAACCCGATATGACATATAACAAAGAACCGATCAGAATTATAGCTTGAGAGATTAAAGAAATGAGAAATAAATGCACAACTTTAATGAAAGTTTTATAGCAATGTCATTGTATCGAAGAGGCTACGTGGGAGCTCAAGGAAGCTATGAGAAAACAGTACCTTAACCTTTTCACTGGTAAAATTTTTGGGGATGAAAATTTCTAACGTGGGGAGAGTTGTAATAGCCTATTTTTGGTCAAACTGGAATAGTGGTTTTGAGACCACAAATTTGAGTTCAAAATTATTTTTTTTTATTATTTTAATTTTTACAGCATGAAAGCATGTATGTGAAAATTTCGTGAAATAATTTTATCATTTAAATGGTCGATTTGAGAAAAAGGACTTAATCGCGTAAAATGTAAAATAGGTGTTCTATTAGTTAAAGGTGTCAAATAGTTTTGGTTTTTAAATATGGTGCCATTAAATGGTAATTAAACCATTTGAAAGATTAGTGGACATATATGGACACATTTTTGGTGTTTTAAATGGTTTATTACTAAAGGTTAATTATGTAATTTGGTTATTAAACATAAAATAATAAAAAAAAGTTAATTAAAGGCTTCCATTATCATTTTATAATCGAAATTAAAGAAGAATAAGAAGAAACTAGGGTTCTTCATTCGGCTAAGCAAAATTCAAGCAATTAGGTATGTGTTTTGTCTCGTTTTTAATGATTTCTATGTTTTTGAGATCATTGCAGCTAGGTCTAGTTAGCCCAGGGACTATTTTACAAAATTATTAAAGATTTTGAATGATTCCACTGATGAATACATGTGTATTTTGAAGTTTCTTGATAGATTATGAATGCTTGTTGATAGATATACAAGTTTTGTTAAGTGATTTTTAGTAAAAATGGAAAATAGGGATTAAATTGAGAAATGTGTAAAGTTAGTCGTTAAAATGTGAAATAAATGAAAATTATGGGCTGCTAAGGGCATTATGGTAATTCAGCTAGCATGGGTTAGTCTTGAATTTCATGAATTTGTGATTTTATGAAATAAGGACTAAATTGTGAAAAAAATGAATATGTGGGGCAAAAGTGTAAAAATGCCTTAAAGTATGTTTTGGACTAAATTGAACGACTAATTGATTAAATGAGTTAATTTTGATTATTTATATATCAAGAGAAGAGGAATTTGGACTTAGATCGGGGAAAAAGAAAGGTAATTGAATAGTCGGTCCATTTCGTCATTTCCGTAAACGAGGTAAGTTTGTATAATTGAACTTAAATGTGCATTCACTTAATTGATGGATGGTATTGAGATTATATTTATCCTATTGTTAAATGTGAAGAACTAAATTTAAATGAATGGTTTAAGTAGACATGTTGCCGATTAAGACCATAACTGGGTTTTGGCAAATTAGAAAAATAAAACCATAATCGGGTTATGGCGTGAGAATGTAAGACCATGACAAGGCCATGGAAATGTATGTGTAAGACCATAGTTTGACTATGGCATCAAAAAATTGATGTATTTGTATCGTAAACATTTATAAACCGGAGTGGTTTGATAAGAGAATTGTTGGGAAATAGATAAGTATCGGTACAGGTATGTAATATCCCGGGTTAAGGGCTATTTTGTTTTGGCATTGTTTGCATGATTAATTGCTTGCTATGATGTTGTTTGGGTGTTTTCGGGACTTAGTTGTAGGCTAGGAGTAAGCCTGAGTAGGTGGTGGAATTTTTGTTTTTGGGCTTTAGGGGATAGGAGCTGAAGGTGCTGGGGTTTGTAATTAATTTAATTGAATTTTTAACACAAATGAAGAGCTAGCAAAGTGGCAAGCAAGGCACCACTAGGAGCATGTAGTTGGCGTCAAAGGCAAGGGGGGAGAGGTCTTGTGTTCAAGTCGCAGAGTTCCCCATTTTGGCTCCCATTTTGGACGGCATGGAGGAAGAGGTAGAAGGCAATTCGATTTCTTCTTTGGACTTAGTCTTCAAATTCAAAAGAGGGTGGAGAGTGAAAGTAGGAGGGAGACTTGGTAAACTCATTTGAATTGAGTGGTGTGGAGTGTTGTGGGGATTATGGCTGAAATTTTGGGGTGTTTGGGTGGGGAGTGGGCGGCTTGGTGTGGTGTGGGAGGTGCCGAAATGCATTTTTCCATTTGGTGCATATTCGGTCATTGAGTGAAAAGCAAAAGTCCCATTTTGATCTTTGTTAGCCGAATTCTTTTCCAAGGTATTTCTCTCATCTTTTTGCACTTCTTGAAACTGAAAACACCAAACCCCTATAGTAGCCAAACTCCATTTGTTTCTTCCATTTTCCTTCTTGAAAACGAAAGTCCAAGTTGCATATACCGAAATTGCCTTATTCTTTTGGTACTCTCAATAGTCGAATATTCTCTCCTCTTTCACCTCTTTTTCTTTTTGAAGCCTTGTGTCAAACATCATTCTTCTATTTTTTCCATTTCGTTCCTTTTCCCATTTCCGTTATTGGCCGATTATCAACCCCTATCCTTTTGCGTTTCGATTTCCTTTTCTTTCTCTCCTAATCGAATTTTGGGTTTGATATAAAACACCTTGGCGAACCTTTTGGTTCTTCTTTTGGTGCAAGTCTTGGCGAATCTCTTGTTGTTCTCTCCTAGTGTGGTTGATCGATTGGTGGTTGGTGTTGGGGTAAGTTCTTGGCGAATGGCCATTTCTCACTCTCTAAGTCTTGTGTTGCTTTCAGTTTGACTAAGGGCCTATGATGGTTGTGGATTGAAATGGGTTAATCATTTGTTTAATCTTTTCGTATAGGGTCCTTGGATATTGGGAGTAATCAAGAGGAGTCTTCCAACTCTTTTAACCGATTGATAAGTGGTGGTGGAGGCCGTTTGTAAAAGAGGAACCTTTGTGGTTCGAAGTTTGGTAGGAAGCCAAACGTTTGCAAGGTAAGGGCTATTTGATAAACCCTTTTGGTTTAATGCTTGTGGCCGAATGATATGTGCGCTAACCCTTTGGTTGGTCGATTTTAGGATCAAAGTTGTCAAGGTGGTCGAGGGTCTTAGACCGGTTCTTAGTATTAAAACCTCCGCTAATTCGTGTGTAAACCAACACACTATCTTAACTTAGTAATGTAATAACTTTGTTGTGTAAATGAAACAAAGTGATTGGTGATTTGGTACCCATTGAGGTATGGATACGGATTCGGGTAAGTCCGTTCGATGTGAGCTATGTGATGATATATGATATTATGATTATGGGTGCATGTTCATTGAGATGCCATATTAAGCATGTGAGCATGATAGTATGATTGCACGATTTTGCATCTAGTATGATATATGATTGGGTGATATGAGAGGAGGGGAAATTTGATATCCGTGTCTTTGGGACCTTTGTGTCTTTGGGACACGGAGGTTTGGCACCTCCGGTGGTTTGGTACCACGTATTTTGTGACTTTGGGTCACCGAGGTTTGGCACCTCGGCGCCTCGCCCCAGTGGCTTAGTACCACGATGGGTTGGCCCCACGATTGATTATACGGATTGACGCCAGTGATTTGGTATCACACGATGGGTTGGCCCCATCATCGGATTTGTGACTACGGTCACGGTGATTTGGTATCACATTGTGTCTTTGGGACACCGGAGGTTTGGCACCTCATTGCGACTTGTCCCCGTGGTTTAACACCACCGTGGGTTGGCCCCACTTTTGAGATATGGGATCGTCGCTAGTGATTTGGTATCACACGATGGGTTGGCCCCATCATTGGATTATTTGTGACTTGAGTCACCGGTGGTTTGGTACCACAAGATGGATATCGTGACTTTGGGTCACTAGTGGTTTGGCACCACCGGTGGTTTGGTACCACACGGGGTAGAAAAGGCGATATGGTTGGTTAGGAACGGGTGCATGATTTGCATTATTCTGTTATGATATATGTGTTGGCATGTTATACCGGGAGAGGGATTTATGCACTGAGTCTTGCGACTCACTCTCTCTCCTTTGACTTTTCAGGTGACACTTAGATGCGGACATGGAGCCGGGATGGACTCGAGGTGCTCATGCCATACTGAAATAAAGATTGCTCGGACTTCTTTTATAAAAATTTGGTACACTAGCTGATTTATTTCTATTTTGTTATATTTGGGTTTGTAAATGGCCTCTTAAATTATGTTTTTGATATGTTATGTTTAAGTAGATTTTCAATATGCTTTAACAAACCAATTAAGTGAAATGTGCTAAAACTTGGAAAGACAACGTTTTCAAAACTTCAAAAACGATGTTTTAAACTATACCATCGGGTATCATACTATAACTTGGGATAAAGTGAATTCAAATGGTTTTCTAACTTAAATATGATTTTCTACTAAGTCAAAAATGTTTTAGTAACAATAAGAAATAACTTAAGCTTCAAAACGAAATAAACTAGTTTTACCTACACATCGGATTAAATTTTCAAAACTTTCTGGGTTTTCAAATACATCATCAGATTTTTTTTAATCAAAACCTAATCGAGTTTTCCTCAAATGCGAATTTTCGCTAAGCGTTTTCACCAAACTGCTAGACTTCAACCTAAACCACCCAAAACCTTTTCCCTGTAGCATACCAAATTCGGTCGTGGTGTATTGACCGGGTTTGGGGTGTTACATTTGTGGTATCAGAGCTAAGTTCAAAAGCTCGGCTGTGGGCCCGAGGCCCAAAATGTTTTAAAACTATAGTTTTCAAGTAATCTGTTCTAAAAGTATGGTTTGAAAGGCATGGCACCGAGTCTCCGGCACCAGTTCGCCCAGGTAAGTACCCCGTACTATTGGTTGTGATATTAATTGATATGGTTGGATGGCTAGTAAGACTACTTTAGAGACTGAAACTGATAGGACTCTGTGGACTCGCGAAAACAAAAGCTTCTTTAAAAATTCATAAGACTTTGCTTTAAACACAGTGGAATAATGATTGATACATAAAATTCTTTAATCAGACGAGATTTAGTCATGAGTACCGAGGTGGACGTGGTCGTGGACGTGGTCGCAGTAGGATGACTATTTCGAGCCCGTAGGTTACAGTCGTGGTTCGAGAGAATGAGGTACCGGCCCGCCACCGGTGGAGGTGGTGAGTTCCAAGAGCGGTGGCGATGATGCGATGTCCTGAGCGATCTTGCGAGTATTAGAAAGGGTAGTTGGAGTAGGTGGAGGTGTAGGAGCTAGGAAATCGTGCTGGCGACTTTGCAAACGGGGTGAATTCTTTCGGTGTCTCGGTGTTGCTCCTAGCAATGCCGAGTATTGGTGGAAGCGACGAGGCGGATCATGGATGATCTAGACCGACCGGAAGAAAAGTTGAAGGGATCGTATCACTTCTCGAGATGAGTCATACCGGTGGTGGCTCATTGTTAGGGACAATACTGCTGTTGAAGATCGACTTGGGATTATTTAAGGCCGCTTATCGAAAAAAACGCGTGAGCTAACTACATAAATGAGCAGAGGAAAGCATTTCGAGGTTAGTCGAGGGAGCAAATCGTGTCGAATACGAGTCGAGTTTACGAGGTCGAGTCGGTATGCCAAGGGTATGGTGGCTACTGAGCATGAGAGGTGCGGTCGTTTCGAGGATAGCCTGCGAGACGAACTAAGGCTGATAATTGTGCCCCAGCAGGAGCGTGAATTTACGGTTCTAGTTGAAAAGGCGAAGGTTGCCGAGGGCATTAAAGAGTCTGTGAGGCAGGGTATGGATAGAAACCGTCACAAAAGGAGTTTTGGGTCTTCTGGGTCATCGAAATCAAGAAAACGAGTTAGACCAAAGTGGGCGAATCGATCGGGTAGGTTTGTTGTCTGCTAAGGTGGACCGCCGTGAGGTAACCGTTGTGGGAAGGCTCATTGGGGAGGATGTTGGACTAATGGTAGAGGCTATTTTGAGTGTGGCTCGCTGGACCACCGTGTGAGGGACTGTCCGCGCAAGTTAGCTAGGATTCAGTCAGAGAATCAGGGCCGTAATCAGTACAGAAATAATGGACCACCGCAGAGGGGCCGAGGTAATGGCAGAGGAGGTAATAGTTCTGGTCGGGGCCGTGGAGCACCGGGCAGAGGTGCAGGTAGTTCTGAGGCCAGACAGCCGGGGTTGGTGTATGCTGCGAGGCGCCGAGAGGAGGGCGACGCACCGGACATCATTACCGGTACATTTCTAATCTTTGGTTCTCCATTTACTGCTTTGATTGATGTGGGTTCAACACACTCGTATGTTGCAAGTAGCATAGTGAAGACCATGGATCTAGACTCTGAAATATCTTCTAGGCAGATGACCGTAATAAGCCCTCTAGGTCACTCTGTAGTGGTAGATAAACTGTATAGAGACGTACCTCTAGAACTCCAAGGGGTATCTTTTGAGGCTGATCTGATGGAACTGTCGTTTGGGGAGTTCGATTTGATTTTGGGGATGGATTGGCTGGTTAAGTACCAAGCAAAGTTTGACTACGCGACTAAGCGCATGGTTCTGAAAACAGCTGAGGGTGATGAAGTAGTTATGATCGGTAATAGGAGAAACTATCTCATCCAATGTGGTATCTCGCTCCAAAGCCGAGAAAATGGTCGGAAGAATTTGAAGCGTATGTGGTTCATGTGTATGCCTTGGAGGCTAAGGAGTCTGCTTGTGAAGACGGTTCGGACAGATTAGGAATTTGTGGATGTGTTTCTGAGGAGCTTAGGGTTTGCCACCGATTGGGAGGTAGAGTTCGAATAGATCTCATATCTTAATCGCTGCCGTATCCATTGCTCCGCATGTGATGGCACCTAAGGAGTTAGTGGAGCTTAAGGCTCAGATACAGGAATTGTTGGACCGAGGCTTTATCAGGCCAAGTATTTCACCATGGGGAGCGCCGGTACTCTTTGTAAAGAAGAAAAACGGTACTATGTGGATGTTCATAGACTACCGCCAACTGAATAAGCTGACGATCAAAAACAAGTATCCACTGCCTCGGATAGATGACTTGTTTGATCAGCTGAAGGGGGCGTCGATTTTCTCGAAGATCGACTTAAGGTCTGGGTATCACCAGTTAAGGGTAAAGGAGGCGGATATCGCAAGACGGCATTTAAATTACTCGGTATGGGCACTTTGAGTTCTTGGTTATGCCTTCGGGTTGACTAACGCACCGGCGACTTTCATGGATCGATGAATAGGGTGTTCCAACAAAGATCTAGATCGATTCGTAGTGGTTTTATCGATGACATCTTGGTATATTCAAGGATCGAGGAGGAGCATGATGCTCATTTACGGTGGTATTGCGATTTCGAGGAGAAGCGACTTTATGCGAAGTTCAGTAAATGCGAGTTCTGGCTTAGGGAGGTGACGTTCTTGGGTCATGTAGTATCGGCTGAGGGGATTAGAGTGGACCCCCGTAAGATAGAAGCGGTTTTGGAGTGGAAGCCGCCTAAGTCAGTAGCGGAGATTCGAAGTTTTCTGGGCTTGGCAGGATACTACCGAAGATTCGTAGAGGGTTTCTCGTTGATCGCAGCGCCAATGACTAAATTATTGAGAAAAGGGGTTCCGTTTGTTTGGGTGACCGAAGCGGCAGGAGAGCTTCGATAAGTTGAAGAAGATTCTGACTGAAGCTCCGGTTCTAATTCAACCTGAGGCTGGTAAGGAATTCACAGTGTACTGCGATGCATCACATACAGGATTGGGTTGTGTGCTGATGCAAGAAGGAAAGGTTGTGGCTTACGCATCCCGACAGCTGAGGCCACATGAGGTAAATTATCCAACCCACGATCTGGAGTTAGCGGCTGTAGTATTTGCCCTAAAGATATGGAGGCATTACTTGTACGGAGAAAGATCGATAGTCTATACGGACCATAAGAGTCTGAGATACCTTCTGACTCAAAAAGACTTGAATCTGAGACAGCACAGATGGATTGAGCTGCTGAAAGACTACGATTGCTCAATTGAGTATCATCCGGGCAAGGCTAACGTTGTGGCGTACGCGTTGAGCCGTAAGGTTGTTTTGGATTTGAGGCGTTATTTGCTCACTTGAGTTTGTATGACGACGGAGTATTCTCGGCGAGCTGCGAGTTAAGCCTACTTGGGTTGAGCGGATCGAGAGAAAGCAGTTGTTGGATGAGGTTCTGAGCGCGCAGAGGACACAAGTGCAGAATGATGGGTTGAAGGGTTACAGCTTGTCTAGTGATGGGGTTTTGTGTTTCCAGAGGAAGGCTTGTATGCCGAGAGATTTTGAGTTAAGGCAAAAGATTCTTCAGGATGCGCATAGCAGCCCCTACGCTATGCATCCTGGAGGTAGCAAAATGTATAGAGATCTCAGAGAATAGTTCTGGTGGCCGGGTCTGAAAAAAGAGGTGACCGAGTTTGTGGGTAAGTGTCTGACTTGTCAGCAGGTCAAGGCTGAGCATCAGTTGCCGTCTGGGTTACTTCAGCCCGTGCAGATTCCTCAGTGGAAGTGGGAAAGGATAACTATGGATTTCGTCAGTGGATTACCGCTTACACCGAGCAAGAAGGACTCGGTTTGGGTAATTGTGGATCGGTGATTAAGTCACTCACTTTATTCGATGAGGGTGGATTACTCACCGCAGAGGTTGGCGGTTGTATGTGTCGAGATAGTGAGGCGCGGGGTGCGATGTCGATCATCTCGGATAGGGATCCGAGATTCACGTCAAGGTTACGAAGGCGTTACATCGGGCTCTGGGTACACGATTAGATTTCAAAGACAAGATTTCATCCAGATCGACGGCAATCGGAAAGGGTTATCTGAGATCTTGAAGGATATGCTACGAGGTTGTGTATTGGACTTGAGGGTAGTTGGGAGGAGCATCTACCGTTGGTGAGTTCGCCTACAACAACGATTACAAGCGAGCATCAAGATGGCACCTTATGAGGCGTTATACGGTAGGGAAGTGTCGTTCACCGACTTGTTGGATGAGTTAAGTGAACGCCGATTATTGGGACGAGTTGGTTCTTTGAGATCGAAGACAAGGTTAAATTGATTGAGCTCGATTGAAGGAAGCTTGGACCCGCGAAGTCCTATCTTGATCATAAGCGGAGAGATGTTGAGTTTCTTTGTGGGAGATCGGGTTTTCTGAAGGTCTCACCGTGGAAGAAAGTATTAAGGTTCGGGAAGAAAGGCAAGCTAAGTCTGAGGTTTATTGGGCCGTATAAGGTACTGAGACGAGTGGGACTAGTTGCATATCAGCTCGAGTTGCTAGCAGAGCTAAGTCAGATTCATGACGTGTTCCACGTTTCGATGCTTCGGCATTATTGTTCCGATCCATCACATGTGGTAACAGTAGAAGAGATCGAGATAAATCCAGATATGACCATGGAGGAAGAGCCTGTACAGATTTTAGATCGGGATGTGAAGGTTCTGCGCAGGAAGTCTGTGCCTCTGGTTAAGGTTCTTTGGCGAGAATCATGGCGTGGAAGAAGTGGCGTGGGAACCCGAGGATACGATGAGACAAAGAGTACCGCAACTCTTTCGACCTGTAATTTCGAGGTCGAAATTATTTTAAGGGGTAGAACCGTAATATCCGAGTTAAGGGCTATTTTGTTTTGGCATTGTTTGCATGATTAATTGCTTGCTATGATGTTGTTTGGGTGTTTTGGGACTTAGTTGTAGGCTAGGAGTAAGCTTTGAGTAGGTGGTGGAATTTTTGTTTTTGGGCTTTAGGGATAGGAGCTAAAGGTCTTTGGGGTTTATAATTAATTTAAGTGAATTTTAACACAAATGAAGAGCTAGCAAAGTGGCAAGCAAGGCGCCACTAGGAGCATGTAGTTGGCGTCAAAGGCAAGGGGGGAGAGGTCTTGTGTTCAAGTCGCAGAGTTCCCCATTTTGGCTCCCATTTTGGACGGCATGGAGGAAGAGGTAGAAGGCAATTCGAATTCTTCTTTGGACTTAGTCTTCACATTCAAAAGAGGGGTGGAGAGTGAAAGTAGGAGGGAGACTTGGTAAACTCATTTGAATTGAGTGGTGTGGAGTGTTGTGGGGGATTATGGCCAAAATTTTGGGGTGTTTGGAGTGGGGGAGTGGACGGCTTGGTGTGGTGTGGGAGGTGCCGAAATGTATTTTTCCATTTGATGCATATTCGGTCATTGAGTGAAAAGCAAAAGTCACATTTTGGTCTTTGTTAGCCGAATTCTTTTCCAAGGTATTTCTCTCATCTTTTTGCACTTCTTGAAACTGAAAACACCAAACCCCTATAGTAGCCGAAACTCCATTTGTTTCTTCCATTTTCCTTCTTGACAACCAAAAGTCCAAGTTGCATATACCGAAATTGCCTTATTCTTTTGGTACTCTCAATAGCCGAATGTTCTCTCCTCTTTCACCTCTTTTTCTTCTTCAAGCCTTGTAAGCCGAAACATCATTCTTCTATTTTTTCCAATTCGTTCCTTTTCCCATTTCTATTATTGGCCGATTATCAACCCCTATCCTTTTGCATTTCGATTTCCTTTTTCTTTCTCTCTGACCGAATTTTGGGTTTGATATAAAACACCTTGGCCGAATCTTTTGGTTCTTCTTTTGGTGCAAGTCTTGGCCGAATCTCTTGTTGTTCTCTCCTAGTGTGGTTGATCGATTGGTGGTTGGTGTTGGGGGTAAGTTCTTGGCCGAATGGCCGTTTCTCACTTCTCTAAGTGCTGTGTTGCTTTCAGTTTGACTAAGGGCCTATGATGGTTGTGGATTGAAATGGGTTAATCATTTGTTTAATCTTTTCGTATAGGGTCCTTGGATATTGGGAGTAATCAAGAGGAGTCTTCCAACTCTTTTAACCGATTGATAAGTGGTGGTGGAGGCCATTTGTAAAAGAGGAACCTTTGTGGTTCGAAGTTTGGTAGAAAGCCAAACGTTTGCAAGGTAAGGGCTATTTGATAAACCCTTTTGGTTTAATGCTTGTGGCCAAATGATATGTGCGCTAACCCTTTGGTTGGTCAATTTTAGGATCAAAGTTGTCAAGGTGGTCGAGGGTCTTAGACTGGTTCTTAGTATTAAAACCTCCGCTAATTCAGGTGTGTAAACCAACACACTATCTTAACTTAGTAATGTAATAACCTGTTGTGTAAATGAAACAGTGTGATTGACTGATTTGGTACCCATTGAGGTATGGATACGGATTCGGGTAAGTCCGTTCTGATGTGAGCTATGTGATGATATATGATATTATGATTATGGGTGCATGTTCATTGAGATGCCATATTAAGCATGTGAGCATGATAGTATGATTGCACGATTTTGCATCTAGTATGATATGTGATTGGGTGATATGAGAGGAGGGGGAAATTTGATATCCGTGTCTTTGGGACACTGTGTCTTTGGGACACCAAAGGTTTGGCACCTCCAAGTGGTTTGGTACCACGTATTTTGTGACTTTAGGTCACGGAGGTTTGGCACCTCGGCGTCTCGCCCCAAAGTGGCTTAGTACCACGATGGGTTGGCCCCATAGTTGATTATACGGATTGATGCGGTGATTTGGTATCACACAATGGGTTGGCCCCATCATCGGATTTGTGACTACGGTCACGGTGATTTGGTATCACATTGTGTCTTTGGGACACGGAGGTTTGGCATCTCATTGCGACTTGTCCCTATGGTTTAACACCACCGTGGGTTGGCCCCACTTTTGAGATATGGGATCGCCTCGCTAGTGATTTGGTATCACATGATGGGTTGGCCCCATCATTGGATTATTTGTGACTTGAGTCACCAAAGTGGTTTGGTACCACAAGATGGATATCGTGACTTTGGGTCACCGGTGGTTTGGCACCACCAAAGTGGTTTGGTACCACACGGGTAGAAAAGGCGATATGGTTGGTTAGGAGCAGGTGCATGATTTGCATTATTCTGTTATGATATATGTGTTGGCATGTTATCTGGGAGAGGATTTATGCACCGAGTCTTGCGACTCACTCTCTCCTTTGACTTTTCAGTGACACTTAAATGCGGACATGGAGCCGGATGGACTCGAGGTGCTCATGCCATCTTGAAATAAAGATTGCTCGGACTTCTTTTATAAAAATTTGGTACACTAGTGATTTATTTCTATTTTGTTATATTTGGGTTTGTAAATGGCCTCTTAAATTATGTTTTTGATATGTTATGTTTAAGTAGATTTTCAATATGCTTTAACAAACCAATTAAGTGAAATGTGCTAAAACTTGGAAAGACAACATTTTCAAAACTTCAAAACGATGTTTTAAACTATACCATCGGGTATCATACTATAACTTGGGATAAAGTGAATTCAAATGGTTTTCTAACTTAAATATGATTTTCTACTAAGTCAAAAATGTTTTAGTAACAATAAGAAATAACTTAAGCTTCAAAACGAAATAAACTAGTTTTACCTACACATCGGATTAAATTTTCAAAACTTTCTGGGTTTTCAAATACATCATCGATTTTTTAATCAAAACCTAATCGAGTTTTCCTCAAATGCGAATTTTCGCTAAGCGTTTTCACCAAACTGCTAGACTTCAACCTAAACCACCCAAAACCTTTTCCCTGTAGCATACCAAATTCGGTCGTGGTGTATTGACCGGGTTTGGGGTGTTACAAGGTACGTACGAAAAACTATTCAAGTAACGAGTTTGTAACACCCAGGATCTAGGGGCTATGCATTTAGTGCATAACCCAAGTGATGATAGGCTTATTGTGAGTTTGGACAAGTTTTAAGGGGGGTTTGGAGAACCTTGGAAGGTAGGAGATGGTTTAAGGAATTAGTGAATTTTGGCGTTAGGAAGGGGACCTTGGCTTTAGAGGTCTTAATAGAATTATTTGGGAGGTTAAGACACAAGAATGAAGCCAGTAGAATGGCTAGGAGGCGCTACTTTAGGCTTTGGAAGGTGACGCCTCAAGGTGCTAAGGGGGTCTCAGGTTCAAGCTGCAAAGGCATCGTTTTTGTTTTTGTTTTTGCGTCATGAGAAGGGGAGGAGTTGGTTTCGGCTAAGGCACTTAAAAGGGGGAATTTGACTGAGTCAAATTGTTTTGAATGTATGGCTAGGAGAAGAGATGGGTTGGCTTTATTTTGAATTGGTTTGAAAGGTTGGTGTAGAGTGAATTTAGGAGGTAAACAAGGGTTTGGGTGTGGGGAGAAGTGTTGGACGGCTAAAGGGGTGTTCTTGGGGCATTTTCGGCCATGAAGGTTTGGGGGGAGTGGCCGAATTCTATTTAAGGGTGTTGTGCCATCCTTTTTGCCGAATTTTAGCCATTTACTTCTAAGCTTCATTCTTTTTCTTCTCAAACATTACCACACCAAAAACACTTCTTTTTCTTCATCAAATTCACCTTGGCCGAAAGTTCAAAGCCACTTTTCCTTCCATTTTCTTCTTCATCTCACTTGTTCTTAAACCGAAATCTCTCTCAATTCCCTGTTGCCGCAACATCTCTTGAAGCACCTCAACATCTAATAGACCACTTTTACATTTTATGCGATTTAGTCTTTTTCTCAAATTAAGCACACAAACAGTAAAATTTTCATACGAAACTTTCACACATGCCAAATCACATACAGTAGGCACAGAAAATAATATTAAAATATTTTTCTAACTCAAATTTGTGGTCCTGAAACCACTATTAGGGTCTAAACCGGACTGTTACATTGGGACACGGCCATGTGCTTCCATTTTGAATGTCCACACGACCTGTGACATGGGCGTGTCTGGTGGCCGTGTGAGACACATGGCCTAGACACATGGGCGTTTGTCTCCTGTTTTGGGGAAATTTTTCAAAGTTTCGTAAAAATTTCTTGAAGTATCGGTTTAGTTTCGAACCACTCCTAAATCATGTTTAGGGCCTTGTAGGCTCATATAAGGTATAAATTGATTGAGATTGAATGATGGTTGTATGTAATGACTGAATGTATGAGAACAGTATGTTTAAATGTATTGTAAGCATGATAATGCTCTGTAACCCTATTCCAGCGTTGAATATGGGTAAGGGGTATTACACTAATTCAGCACTATATAAACCTCTCTCTACCACCACAATTTTCATAACCCTTCAAGCTATTAGCTTAAACCCTAAACCACTCATTCTTTTCCTTCTTAGTTGTTGGCCTAAATCCCAAAAATTTTCCCCAAAATTTTTTCCTTGTGGCAAAACCCTAGTCTTGCTGTCGCAAGCCTTTTGCCGAAGAAACCTCTTTGGCACTGCATGCTATAACCATTGCAAGCTTTGCAACACCACAAGCTCGTCGCTACCACAATCGATCATCGTCACAACAACTTATTCTCATCTTTTGCGATTGCTTTTTTAATTCTTTTGTCGAAATCTTGCTTATTTTTTGGAAAAAATATACACATCTCGCAAAAGAACTAGATCTCCCAAGACCTCTGCTAAAAATCCCATTGTGATTCAAGATGAAGAAGTGAAAGAAAGGCTTGATTTAATCTTCAAGAATCAACCTATGATGCCGGAAAATGGCTTGTAACTTAGAAAGCAATGATAAAATGGTTGTGCCTTTGCTAATTCAAAAGACGATTGATGCCCTTAATTGGAATTATTTTTGTGATGCACGATCATTGCCAGAAGAAGAGTTATTTCGAAAGTTCTATGCTAATCTAAGTTAGATGCTAATAAAGTTCTTCTTAGCAAGAATAAGGTACCCCTAACTTCTAAGTCCATTAATGACTAGTTTAACCTACCTGATGTTGAAGAAGATGAATATTGTGCCATGATGACAAATTCGAGATTCCAATGGATTATAAGGAAGTATGGTAGTCATTCTTGTTGAAGGGAATATTTAAAGCCATTGGCTAAGGTATAATTTTACTTTGTTCGATATAGTTTTATGCATATCTCAGATAGTTCCACCATCTTGATGGAGTGAATTATTTTGTTGTATGCAATTATGACAGAAATGTCTATCAATGTTGGGAAGATCATTCTTAAGAAGATCTATGATTGTGCCAGAAATAAGACTGGAAGTGCTTACTTCCCATCCTTGAAAACTTCACTTTGCTTAAGGGCCTAGTTTAAGACAATAGCAAACCTGAAGGGACTGTATGTTCAAGGTTGCATCACAGCCCATGATCTTGAAAGGTTAGTGGAGAATATCCATGAGCTAAACCCACCTGAATTGAGTGAACCAACAGAACTAGAAACTAATGAGTCATCGAACGAATCTGAAACGAAGCTAACTCAGATGATGAGATAGAAAAAGTAGAATCTGAGGAAGAAACGAGGAATCCAAAACTGATAAAGTAACCGGAAGTCTCTGAACCAAGAGAAAAGCTGAATGCTGATGAGCCAATTGAAGCAAGTGTTAATCCTGAGTTGACTATTCCTGTAACACCCCATTACCCTATTTAACGCCAAAATAGGGTATGAGGCATTATCGAACTTACAGCACAAGCATTCACAAAATTCTGAGTCATAAATTGCGTCCAAATTTAAACCATTCATATTCAATCATAAAGTCCCTAATACGAGCCTACGAGGCCCAAAACATGCTTTAGAAGTGGTTCGGGACTAAACTGAGAACTTAAGAAATTATTATAAAACTTAGAAAATTTTTGCTAGGAAATGGGCTCACACGCCCGTGTGATCCAAGGGATACGCCTGTGTGACCCTGGGACACTCCTGTGCTATAGATCGTGTTCAATTTAGGGTGCTCGCTGACTTGTGCCACACAGCCATGCCACACGCACGTGTGCTAGGCCGTGTGGTTAATTAATTTAATTTGAATTAGGTGCAGGTTTCACACGGCCAAGACACACACCCGTGTTAGGCCGTGTAGCACACACGGCTGAGACACACACTCATGTCTCTACCCGTGTGCTCAATTCTAGACATTATGTTTCTCAAAATAAAGGTGCAAGAGACATACGGCCAACACACACACCCATAGGGCAAGCCGTGTGTCGTACACGGCCTAGACACACGCTCATGTGTCTACCTGTGTGGACAAAAATAAGGCTATTTACCAAGCCATTTGCCACCATTCCAAGCACATACCTACATAACATCATATAATACCAATTCAAGCATATATAAGCAACCAAAACAATCACAACCAAGGTATTAACATCACATCCACATGCTAACATCTATCATGCTTTAACATCATAATTTACCAAACACAAACATACCACAAGCATATCCAATTTAACCAAGATAGGACATCTTCCAAGGCCTTTTACAAAATAAAACACTTATCAATTACAAACCAATACTTTTGGCCAAATCATAATGACACATATAACAAAATGACCAAGTCCCTATACATGCCATAACTCAAAATATTGACATTTCAATGGTACCCAAAATAATGATTGATAGTGTGAATGGATCACCGACGATCTTTGATCCCGAGCTAACTTGGTGACACTATAAGATAAGGGAAAAAAAGGGGGTAAGCTAAATAGCTTAGTAATTTATATGCAAATAATACAAAATATTATTCATACATTTTTCATATAAATAACTTAACTTATACTAACATAATTGTCATTAAAACTTCATAAGCACAACTTACTCAATCACATTTTTACCAATAGTTCATCATATATCGAGTTCATTACCTTTGAGTTTTATGTACATACCTATACCAACTCGTAACATATTTACATACTTTCTCATCTTTGACATACCCGTTGAACCACTTGGAATACTATCGGATACACGAAAAGTTTGCACATAGGTGCCACATAAGTAGCCAATGCTACCATAAATCTCGTAACACATATAGGCTCATTCTTGAGTTATCCACGGGCCTGCTCACACAAGCTATCAGTCAAGACGTAGCTACACGGTGCTGCTCACACAAGCTGTCAAGTATTCGCAAAACATTCCGGTATACCCAGCCACCGGTAGGACGCACAAGACCTGCACCCGGGACACATAAATCACATAATTACATATTCACATGGCTTCCTAGTGACATGTCACTTGTACCCTAATCTATTACTAAGGTTCAACCGAGATTTTCTCACTTGTCGAAACTTCATTAATTACATCTATAGAGTCAATCATAGAATTCATGCAATATCAAAAACATTATAAATTCAATTGTAACATTGCATTATTAACATACGAACTTACCTCGATACAAATATAGTGGAAATAGACCTAATCATCAAACACCTTGTTTTTCCCCCAATCTAGGTCTGAACCTCATTTTTCTTGATCTATAATAGCAAATTTGACATTCTTAATACTCACATTATTCAATTCAGCCCAAAAATCACATTATGGCCCCTAGACTTGTAAAATGATATGTGTTCAATTTATTTAATACACAAGCATAGCCGAACCATTTTCATACTCATACCAGTCAATATTTTTCATTTAATCACACTTTTACTACATATTTTAATAACTTTTTGTAAATAAGTCCTTTTTAGGCATTTTCATCAAAAATCACTTAGCAAAAGTTGTTTATCCAACATCAATTTGCATAATCTACAATTAAACATCAAAATACACCTATGTATAACATGGGTCAAACCCTAAACATTGATTACTTCTTAAATTAGTGGTAGAAATAGATAGATCAAGTTACAACGACTTCAAAAATGTAAAGAGCATTAAAACGGGGCAAGAACGGATTTACAATCGAGCTTCAAAGATGAAAAAACCCTAGCTATATCTTCCTTAGTGATATTTGGCCATGGGAGAAGAAGATGGACAAGATTTTGGCTTTATTTTGCTTATTAATTCATTTAATTACCAAATGACCAAAATGCCATTTTCTTAAAACACCAAAATTTCACCTAATTCATGTCCATTTTTGTCCACCAACTTAACCACTGGTCTAATTACCATCCAAGGACCACTAATTTAAGATCTCATAAAAATTGGACACCTTTAACATATAGAACTCAAATTTTTCATTTTTTGCAATTTAGTCCCTTTAACTAAATTGAGTGCCCAAACATCAAAATTTTCGAATGAAATTTTCACGAAATCATTTCATAAAACTGTAAACCATAAAAAATATAATAAAAGTAAATTTTACTGCGTCAGATTTGTGGTCCCGAAATCACTGTTCCAATTAGACCCAAAATCGGGCTGTTACAATTCTTAGGCCTACTTCAAATAATGTGAAGAAATAGGAAGTGTCAGTTATGCTGGATATGATGAAATTTATATATAACCAACAATAGACTTATTGGAAATATGAAAAAGTTAGGGATGATTTCGTAAGAACTAATTTTAAAAATATCTCTAACAATTTTGTTCTTAAGTTCCTAGATTATATCTTCGAGTCATGGAAGGAAGATGGGAATGCAAGCGAGGATGAAACATCAAAGGAGGAAGACGAGGAGGATAAGTCAAATAAATAAAAGGGAGGAAATTCTTTTCTTTAGTCTTTATTTCTTTTTAGGTGTTTATTTTTATTTTTCCTAATTAGAATTTTTTTCTTTCACATAATAAAATAGCAAGGATGAATAAAATAAGCTCAATGCCTCTTCAATAGAAAGAAAATAAAGTGATGTGGTAATGGGAATGAGCATGTCTAGGATTGGATTGTGAGAAAGACTTGTTACTTAAGTAGTATTTATGACTCACCTCTCTTTTCTTGCAACCCTACCTAGTGTTCAGTTTTCATTTGTTACTTTGTTTTCGCAATGAGGACATTACTTCTTTTTAAAAGGGGTAAGGGATTTCACATGAATTTTTAATAAGGTATTTTGCATGAATTTTGAAGTATGTTTCAATCTTTTTACTTAAGTATGCTGAAATAAATGAATGTTTAGAAAGATTTTTTGTTCAAAAGTATGTTCAAATGCAAGCATGATTTTTTAATTTTTCTAAGTTATTCGTATGTTATCTTGAGTGATAGAATGCTTGTATGATATTTAGTCTTATGTAGTATTTGCCATGAAAATTTGATTTCTTTAGAAATAGACATGTATGAAGGTTTAAGTCTTTAGAATTGACTTAGTAACTTTCTTGAGGTGAAATCCTAGGAGATATAAGACTCTAATATGATATAGGCATTTCTTTGGATCATTTGAGCCTTTCAATTCGACCTTATTAAATTAACCCTTGAAACTTAATTTTTGAGCTTAATGGCCTATTTATTGCAAAGTACCTACATTATAAGTCACATTATCATCTTTTTGATTTTATCCTATTCTTTTGCACCTATCTTAGCTAAATTTGTCTTGGTGATCAAAGTTTGAAGAAAGATATGAAAAGATGTACATGCTCTTCACATATTCAAAAAGATGAAGAATATAAGTTTGTTCAAAAAAATAAAAAATAGATAAAAGATTGCTCAAATACTAAAAAATAAAAAGCAAAGTTTGCCCAAAGTCTAAAATAGTTAAGGTTGAGTATGAGCTCGAAATAAGTTTGAGGGTGTTCCAAAGACCTGATATTTTGAAGGTTGTGACACAGAAAGATCCAAGATAAGTTAGGGTTAAGATGATTGAACCTGAAAAACACTTCTCTTTATCCCTACCATTACAACCTAATAAAAGATCTATTGATTGGATGACTATATTAACTACATTAGTGTAGATGATTTGCTAAGTTCAACATATGGAGACACTAATTAAACCTTGGGATTGCAATGTTTAGATGGTAAGGGTAGCATATTGATTGGTGAATGTTATGTATGACTATGAAATTGCATGCAAACTATAATTCATGTTGACATTATGATGAACTTAGTATAAAGTTTGGAAATAATATTTGTATTCGAGCTACTTATGAATAAAGAGTATTTTTTAGCATGATTTTATTGAAGCATGATTACGTGCAAACATTGATGTTGCTTTATTATTTCGCAAAATTTCCTTAGCAAAAATTGTTTTGTGCATGAATATTACTCGGGACGAGCAATGGTTTAAGTTTGGGGGTGTATAAACTCGAAATTATATAGGGTTTTTCTATATATTTTTACCATTTTATTACTTAATTATTGTGTTTATCTCAAGTAAATATTATTAACATGAGTGAGTTTTACATAATTAGTAATTTTAGACATGAATTTAGAAAGTATGTGAAATTATGCTTAATTACATTATTTTCATGCATATTTTATATTAATTCATGTTAATTTATTAATGTATGTATTTTTCAGTATGTAAGAGGTCCATTTGAGACATGATTTGAATAAATAAAATATGGTCATGCACAAATTATCCAATTGGACGGCAAGACCATGCAATTTTGGGCATGGGGTTGACTAGTTGACCCAGCAAAGAAAGGTGGTAAAAGATGGACATGTCTGCTAAGTTATTAGACTAAAAAAAGGGTCAAACAAGGAGAATTAAAAGCCCAATTTTGGCACTTGATGTTGGTTGCCTAAAATGTGTTTTGGGTTATTTAACTGAAGGTCCCTATAGTTGGAAAATAATCAAAATTCGACCGAACAATGTCCCTATTGAAACCGTCCACTACATAGCTATTTTTAGCTTGAAATTCAAATTCAAATTGAGAATACTTGGTCATCCCTTTTCCTTGAAGCATGGCCGGCCACATGAGAGATGGAATGAAGGAAATTTAAACCTATTTTTAGTAAACTCAAACCCTTACCTCACATATTAATACCTTGCCATTCCTCACTTTTCAATCATCCTTCATTTCTCAACATTCCTCTCTTATTCACTCTAGTTTTCTCTCAATTCTTTTTCCCCTTTTTCCCTTGCATAGTCGTCCATCCCTTCTCCCTTTTTTAGCCTCAAAAGCTTTGTCAAAAGCACTCTTTAGCTGACTACCTTCTAAACCCTTAGCAAAAAAAAATTTAATCAGAATTAGGGAGCGGTTCAATCAGAATAGATCCAAAAGGCTGTTGAATTAAGTAGAGTTGAAAATGTTAGTCAAAATAGATCTGAAAGGCTACTAAACTGAGTCTACTCTTTCCTCTTGATTATCTATTTTAACATGTTTGCTTTGAGTTTTACGCTTTTGACATCAACTACGAAGTTTTAAATCCTATTTGTTGGGATAATTATATTAAGTTAATGAGATTTATTTAATTCATGTTAACATGTTTTGTGCCCCAATCAATTAAGTTTTCAATTAATATCATGATGCATGTCATTCATACATGATTGGGAGCACTCAGATTAGCTGAGCAATCTTAACCAGACAACAGCTTGTAGACACATAATTGAAAAGTGCAATGCTTAATTTAGGTCATTAAAACTGACTAAGTTAAGGTTCATAGTAACTTTAGTTAGCTCTATTATATTGCATGATTTTAAGGTTTGTGTAATTAAATTGTTGCAAACTTAAATGTCCTTGTGACCTTGCATAAATGCTAAGAAACCCGTGTGACAGGCCGTGTACCCTTCGAAATGGCTTCTCATACCCATGTGCTAGCCGTGTGTCTCACACGGCCAAGTCACACGCCCGTGTGTCTGGCTGTGTGGACCTCTAAATGTAACACCCCAAACCCGACTTAGAAGTTAGGCCCAAATTTGGCATGTCACAATAATTTTTTTTCGAAAACCATGTTTTCATTGAAAACCCTTCTTAATGTTTAAAAACTTCTTGCCATTAAAAACTTGTGTAAAGCCTCAGCTGGTGTTCGTTTATTTTCAAACGGGGTTCATTGAAAAAGGTTGTTCACTTTTAAAACGTTATTGATTTCCTTCAAAATCTCCTTCAATTGCAGAAGCTTTAAAACATTGTGGAAACGTGATAACTGAAATAGATGTTGTAACGTAGTGTTTCAAAAATAGTAATCATTTTGGAAAAACCGCGATTTTCTTCTAACATATATAAATTAAAATAAAACCAAACCTAAAATTTTAAAATCCAGAAACTTTAAGAGGCCTTATTACAAACCAAACCAAAATAAAGTACTTATGAATAACTTAATAGAAAAATAGAAGCAATTGTGTGGTCATCTCCCAGTCCCTCGCAGCTCCGATCTGTCTAAGGTTGGGGATTACATGCACAATTAAAAACGGGGTGAGTTTACGAAAACTCAGTGTGTAATCCCCTAATATAAAAATAGTTAGTCGATAAATGTAATCTGAAGCGATGCAGGCCTAAGCCCTATTTAGAAGCAGTACAATCTGGGCCTTAGCCCTATACAGTAACAGTACAGTCTAGTTCAGAGCATACGTGGGCCAAAGCCCACTACAATATCATTTGGGTCACAACCCACAACAGAATCAATTGGGCCTAGCCCAAACCAAAACAGGACAAGTGGCCCTAAGCCCAGTACAATGGAAAATCTCATAAATAGATATGAAATAGTATGAGGATGCATCCCACCTCGATCCAACCAATACACCACTCGTACCAACCAACACACCATGTGCGGACTACGTCGACCCACCCAACCAACCACCAACATCGCAGCATAGCTGCTAATAATAACACAACAAAGCTGCTAATAACAGTAAACGTGGCCAAGCTACTAAAATCAGAACACGTGGTGAAGCCACTAGAATAGTAAAAATGTGGCAGAGCCACTAGTACAGTACTTCCTCCGTATCAATGTCCCAACCCCATGCAATATGTCATGTATGTCATGCTCAACACGTGTATGCAAAATGGCCATGCCCAGTAACAGTCATTTAAACATATATCAAAAGCATATTAATCACACAACCATAGTCAAGTCAGTTAAAACACAGTCATACGATTAAAGTCAAATTAGTCAAATTCATAGTCCAAGCCAGTCATTTACCCATAAGGGCAAAATAGTCATTTTACCCTATAAGGGTATTTCGGTAATCCTACCCTTCAAAGGTATTTTAATAATTCTACCCTACTGGGGTATTTCGATAATTCTACCCTACAGAGGTGTTTCAGTAATTCTACCCTACAGGGGTATTTAGGTAATTTTGCAAATTGGGAGTATTTCGATAAATTCACAAATCGGGGGTATTCTAGTAATTTCATAAATTATGGGTATTTCGATAATTTCGTAAATTGGGGGTATTTTGATAATTTCACAAATCGAGGGTATTTTGGTAATTTCACAAATTGAAGGTATTTTGGTAATTTCACAAATCGAGGGTATTTCGGTCGAGGGGTATTTTGGTAATTTTACAAATCGAGGGTATTTCGATAATTTCACAAATCGAGGGTATTTTGATAATTTCACAATCTAGGGGTATTTTAATAATTTTACAAATTGAGGGTATTTCAATAATTTTACAAATCGAGGGTATTTCGATAATTTCACAATTCAGGGATATTTTGGTAATTTCATAATCTGAGGATATTTCGGTAATTTTACAGACCAGGGTCTCATCGACCCAATAGAAGGTCCACCGTCGCCTCGAGCGACTTAATTAACCTAAGCAGTCACAACGGGGTAAATGGGCCTAAAGCCTATTACTCAGCCCAAGTGGGCCCACACACTTGTGAGGCCCATTTGGCCCAGAAACAGCCACAGTTATGCAAATGTCACAGTCCAAACAACACTTACCACATCACATACCTTTTATCCGTGTGGGCCCAGAAGCCCACTGGGCCCACATAGCCCATTTCCCAAAAATGACCCTAGCCATGTGGACTACATGGCACGATCTAACATTTACCACAATATGCAAATTTAATCTGTGTGGGCTCCATAGGCCCATTGGGCCTACACGACCCAAAACGACCTAAGCCCTTGAGAACGCTCATGGTGGGCTCAACCATCTTACGCCCATATTCATGGGCTTGGTCCACCACACGTGCGATCGCATGCTCGTGTGGCATCATTCGTCGGTACTTCGGCTTTTCGACATTTTATCGATCTACAATCAAAAGGAGTGTGGTTACACATGCTTTATCGGCTTCCTCACCGACTATCGAATATAGGGTAGAATACACACCTGATCACGTAGAGTACTAAGAATTCATGATCGCCAGAACCTATATTCAAACATAACATTCAGTTAATCACTAAACAAATAATGTTAGAAAGACTATGAACAACCCCTTAACTGAGAGGTCGACTACCACTTGCCTGGACTAGATCGGTCGACTATGATTAGCCTGCTCAAACTAGAGTTTGGGGCAGCCACCCTTCCATATCCCGGTGGAATGTCCCGAATAGCCGACACCGTATGCCTCTTAAACTTTGGAGCAAGGACTACGAGTCCATTTCCAGTAGGCACTCTTCCTAATCCCCCCTCAGATTGGCTATCACTTGCCTCCATGATAATCTCTTGATTGCCTAAACCTACGGGTTAAACATATATTAATCTACAGTAAGCACAACACCCTAGAATAGGGAAAGTGGCATTCGGGCCAAACCAAACATACAATCTAACTTACCTTAGATATTCGATGGAAAGAAAAAGGCAGATTCGAATGCTCCAATGATACTTGAAAACTCTTCTACACCTTGAGAAGTTTTAGAAACCAAAAGAAAACGTATGGCAAGAGACAAGTTCAATTCGACAAGGTTTAAGAAGAAAGAAGCAAAGCTTGGCAACAAAATGAGACCAACAGATAAACAACTATTCAGCCAAAGAAGTAACTCAGTACTACAAAATAATGGAAAAAGAGTTTAGGAAAGGGAAAGGTGGTGTATTAGGCTAAGAGAGCACAAATTGAAGAAGAGAGTGAGAGAAGAAGAAATGGGGGAGTTGTTCACCAAACTAACTAACCACTATTGACTGAAATAAAAAGAGAGTTGTCGGATAATACGCAGTAACCAATGCCAACCCGTATGAACCAAAGAGAGAAAAGAAAAGAGAATTTCGGCAAATACATATACCACAATTTTCCCCTGCCAAAATTCCTATGCTTTTCCCTTTTCAAATTCAGCACAAACTCCCTTCCAAATCAAACTCCTTAATTCTCTCCTAAAATCTCTCCACATATCATTCCCATGAGCATTCCACAATCTTCTCCACAACAACCTCATCCATTAGAATTCGAATACAACACAAACTCCAATCGTCCCAACTGTAAAATAAATACCCCATTATGTTGTGCCAACACTCGAATCTCGGACCTCAAGGTTACTCTACATGCCACTTTGCCACTAGACCACAAGCTCTTCTGTGACTTAAAACATGCGCAAATATTTATAAAGCCAATGTGCCAGTGTCCAGATTCTTTTAAGAGCAAAATTTAAAAATTCTGCAAGAGCCAAGACTTGAACCCAGGCTCCCTTACAACCTTAATGACGCCACAACCACTAGGCCACCTGCTTCCTTATGTCATTTTTTATCACAATAATTTAAAAGGCCTACATCCAAGCATCCAGGGTTTTATTCACTTAAAACCAAAATTTTTGCTAAAGCCCAGGTTTGAACCTAGGAATTTTCCAACTCCTCTCAGGATCCATAACCACTAAAGCAGATATTTAATTGTGTCATTTCCTTGCACAATTAAATACCTATTTATAGCCTCCTTATGGACCCATATTTAAGGCCCAATACGTCTAGGCCCAAATTCGGGGCGCTACAATTCATCTTCCTTAAAGAAATTTAGTCCCTGAAATTTCCAAATAACAAGATAGTCGTCTAACAACTACACCACATGCTACCGCTGCGCACTCTAATCATGGCCTCTTGAACCTCATCCGCCAGTACCTCTTGTGATCGCTACAGTCTTAGTTTCCTATGATTTTTCAGTTTACTCTAACTAGAGTATCACAATACAGTCTATATCTAAAGTAATCACAGTGTTTCCTATCGCATAACAATTAAAAACAAACAATAGTATTCAAAAAACTTACGGATTTAGTGTCGGAGACTCGGTGTGCCACACTTTTCAAAAAAAT
Organism: Gossypium rotundifolium; assembly: GCA_025506655.1. Classification (NCBI taxonomy): domain Eukaryota; kingdom Viridiplantae; phylum Streptophyta; class Magnoliopsida; order Malvales; family Malvaceae; genus Gossypium; species Gossypium rotundifolium. The sequence goes on along the minus strand of CP106729.1, from coordinate 81,167,274 downwards.
ACCTCAAAACATTCACATATTTGAAACCAACCTCTTGTAATACAAAATTTTGAAAACCCATTCCACAACCGAGTTTTGCAACTTGGCTATGATACCACTAAATGTAACACCCCAAACCCGGCCTAGAAGTTAGGCCTAAATCTGGCTTGTCATTAAGAAGGGTTTTCAACGAAAACATGGTTTTCGAAAAACACTTCATTGTGACACGCCAGATTCGGGCCTAACTTCTGGGGTGAGTTTGGGGTGTTACACAATCATCCTAGGTGCCTAACCAATGTACCCTCATTGGTACCACATTTATATCATCAAAACATAAACCAAATTAAAATTATAAACATGTCAAAATTCATCAATTTGGCCTAACTCAAATCTACCTAAATCATTAACTTAAATTCAAATGCACATATCAAGATTTGGTTCAATTTACCATGCCATAACATGGCTTCAAACACAAACACATATTTATATGTATATACCAAACCAACATTAATCCATCCACAAAATAATGATCATTTAGACGTCCTAGGTACATGCCGACACAAAAGATTAAAATAACCACATTTGAGTTCGGGATCATTGTTGGATGCTGAATCAGCGATCAAAAGTAAAGTATTTAACCTACGCACGGAAAAACAAAACTGTACGCTGAGTAAAACTCAGTGATATTTCTATAATTCGAATATTTAAAGACAAGAAATTACAAATGTATATTTAAAATATAAATGCATATTAATATTTAAAAATCACAACTACCATATGCCAACCCTTTTGATTACATACATAATAGCATATCATTTCATTCTATATTCAACTTACATATGCTACCATATTTCATTTGTTTCACAAATATCCCAATTCTCATACTTGCTATATAAATAGCTTTTCACACAACAAACCACATTTCTTTTTAAAAATTGGATTATACATTCCATATCCACTTCATGAGTACATAACTCATGTATCTTATTTAATCACAACATATCTCATTTTCATGTTTCAAATCACTATCTCATTTTCCTTTCTCATGCAATATCATCCAATATCAATAATAGAACCGTTTTATTTAAATTACCCCATTAACATGACTCAGACTCGAACGGATACATGGATCCAACCAGCACACCAGTTTGGCACCCAGTGCCTCATCGGATAAATCTGAAGTAATAATTTTGCCCAACGCTATATAAATTGACACCTAGTGTCTCATCGGTTAAACTAAAGTAAATTGGTACCTAGTGCCTCATCGACAAGAAATCCTTATACTCTTCTTATCCTATGGAATTCCATATATATTCGACTCAACCCGAAACATTTAATAGAGTTCCAATTCACTTTTCAAATACAACTAATATCCAATTATCATATTTGCACATTATCACATTTACACATATATATTCATTTCAATTCAAATAATCAATACATTCATAATATATATACCAATTCAATCAATTTCAATCAACTTTAATTAAATTCATTATCAAGGAGCCAAATACTCAGCTCAACCACTTACCATATGCATTAAATATAATATAATTCAATTTCATATGAATATTTAAATTTTTACTCTATTTGCCTAACTTTCAATTTAGTTCCTAAATCGAGACTAATTTTTATTATTTACAATTAATTCTATATTTGTATACAAATTTCACTTTAAATTAAATTTAACACCTATTTTCACTTAAAGCCCTAAATTTTAATTTTTTTCACAATTTAGTCCCTATTACTCAAAATTTGTAATTTATTTTACAATTTAATCCTTTTTCATTTCTAGGTTAAAACTCTATCAATTTAATCCCTAATACTAAAACTATTCAGCATTAACAACATTTAAAAACTCAATCAATGCAAAAATGTCAACATGGGTCGAGTAACCCTAGGTACCGGGATTCCAAAAACATAAAAATTACAAAAAGTGGACTAAATTGACTAACCAATTGAACTTTGAACCCTAGAAGTCCTTAGCCGTGCATCTCCTTTTCTTCTTTCTTTCTCTTTTTCTTTCTTAAATTTGTATGTCTTTCTCTCTTTCTTTCTTTTTTTATTCTTTCTTTTAATACTTATCTTGTTTTATTATACTAATTATTATTATATAATATATATATATTTACTTAATTGTTAAGATAACATATTTTTTTTATAACATAGGTATAATTACTACATTGGCCCTTTAATTAATTTTTAATGTATAATTCAACTTTAACCCTATATGCAATTTAGTCCTTATACCTAAATACTTTTAATTCAAGTAAATTTGCTTAACCAAAACCTAATTAACTACACAACTAGCTTTATAAATATCCGATTTACGGGAACGGAGTCCAAAGAATGCACTATTCGACTGCCCTGACTATCGGGTCGTTACAATTCTCCCCCTAATTAAATCTTGTCCCTGAAATTTACCTGAAAAGAGGTGGGGGTACTGAGATCTCATCGTCTCTTCTAGTTCCCAAGTCGCTTCCTCAACACTATGACTACGCCATAGTATTTTCACTAACGAAACTCGCTTATTACGCAACTCTTTCACCTTACGCACCAAAATCTCAACCGATTCTTCTTCGTACGACAAATCAGGTTGAATCTCAATATATTTCGTCGAAATAATGTGAAATGGATCCAAACGATATCTTCTAAGCATTGAAACGTGAAAAACGTCATGCATTTTCTGTAGTTCTGCAGGCAAAGCTAAATGAACGATATCTTTCTGTTATCTCATACGGTTTGATAAAACGAGGACTCAGTTTCCCTTTTCGACCAAATCTCAAAATTTTCTTTCAAGGCAAAACTTTAAGAAATACATTATCGCCAACATAATATTCAATATCTCGATGTTTCAAATCTGCATATGATTTCTATCTATAGTTGTCTCCAATCTATCTCAAATTTTCTTAACAATATCTTCCATTTCTTGAATTAATTTTGGCCCGATCATTCTTCTTTCACTCAATTCCATCCAAAAAACTGATGTTCAACACCTACGACCGTATAAGGCTTCATACGGAGCAATTTTAATACTCGATTGAAAACTATTATTGTATACAAATTCAGCCAAAGGTAAGTAATGATCCCATCCCAATTCAAAATCAATAACACAAGTGCGAAGCGTGTCTTCCAAAATCTAAATAACATGCTCATATTGTCAGTTAGTCTGTGGGTGAAAAGCTGTACTAAAATAAAGTCAGATACCAATAGATTCGTGCAACTATTTCAAAAATCTCAAAGTGAACCGCAAATCTCGATCAGAGATTATTGACACAGAGACATTGTGCAACCTCATGATTTCTTGAATATAAACTTCAGCAAGCTTTTGAAGTGACCAATCAATCATGACCGCAATGAAGTGAGCTGATTTCGTAAGTCGATCAATAATCACCCATATAGCATTTTCTTACTTGTCGATAAAGGTAACCCTGTTATAAAATCCATCGTCATACTGTCCCATTTCCATTCAGGAATAGAAATAGGTTGAAGTAATCCGGTGCGAACCTGATGTTCTTCCTTAACTCGCTGACAAGTTAAAAATTTAGCCACATATTCGACCACGTCTCTTTTCATTCCTGGCCACTAATAAAATTCTCGCATATCGCGATACATATTTATTCCTCTAGGATACAAAGTAAAAGGACTATCATGAGCTTAGGAAGTATCAACTCTTTTAATTCTGAAACATCCGGAGCGCAAATTCGGTTATGAAATCTCAAGCAACCACAATCATCAATGCTGAAATTTTCTAATATACCATTCTGAACCATTTCTCTTTTCTTCGTCAACTTGTCAACATCTAACTGAGCTGACTTGATCCGATCAGACGTCATAGTTTTGATATTTAATTCAGCCAATAGGCTTCCATGGTTATTGATACTGAGTTGAGCAAACATTGCTCGCAATTCAACCGCTGCTTTTCTACTCAACGAATCAATTATGACATTAGCTTTACTAGGGTGGTAATCAATAACACAATCAAAATCTTTCAGAAGTTTGATCCAATGACTCTGTCTCAAATTCAACTCCTTTTAAGATATGAGGTAATTGAGATAATTATGATTGGTATAGATAGGAGACTTTTCACCGTACAGGTAGTGTCTCCAGATCTTTAGAGCAAAAAACAATAGTAGCTAGCTCTAAATCGTGCATCAGATAATTGCGTTCATGCATTTTTAGCTGACGACATGCATAAGTGATCAATTTCCCGTCTTGCATCAAAACACAACCAAGACTACTCAAGGAAGCATCACTATAAAATGACAAAATCCTTTCCCAATTTTGGTAAAGTCAAAATCGGAGCTTTAGTCAACATCCGCTTCAATTTCTCAAAATTTTCTTGACACTGATCGTCCTTGACGAATTTAACATTCTTATGCAACAACTTTTTCATTGGCAAAGCTATCTTCGAAAATCCATTTACAAATCTTTGATAATAACCAGCTAATCCAAGAAAACTACGAATCTCTGACACACTTCTCGGTGCTTTCCACTAAACAATTGCCTCGATCTTTTTTGAATCAACTCTAATTTCATCTATCGAGATAACATGACTCCAAAATACAACTTCTGACAACTAGAATTCATACATACTAAGCTTTATGTATAACCATTTCTCTCGTAACACTTGCAAAACAATTCTGAGGTGTTGCTCATGCTCAAATTCAGATTTTGAATAGATCAAAATAGCATCAATAAAAACTACCACAAATTGATCCAAATACGGTTGGAAAATAAGATTCATTAGATCCATAAATGCAAACATTCGTCAATCCAAAAAGAATCACTAAGAATTCATAATGGCCATAACGCGTAAGAAATGTTGTCTTCAGTAAATCACTATCTTTCACTTTCAACTGATAGTAACCCGATCTCAAATCGATCTTTGAAACGACAAAAGCCCATTTTAGTTGATCAAATAAGTCATCAATATAGGGTAGAGGGTATCAATTCTTAATCGTCAACTTATTCAATTGCTGATAATTAATACAAAGCCGCATCGAACTATTTTCTTTTTCACGAAAAGCACTGGAGCTCCCCAAGGCGATATACTAGGGCGTATAAAGCCACGATCCAATAAGTCTTGCAATTGTACTTTTAATTCTTTTAAGTCCATGGGTGTCATACGATAGGGGAAATTGACATTAGAGCGATACCAGGAAACACTTCAATTGCGAACTCAACCTCCCGATCTGGTGGTAATCTCATTAATTCCTCAGGAAACACATCAGGGAATTCGTAAATAGTTTGAATTTTACTACACTGACTATCACCAGAATTTGAGTTGATAACATAAGCTAGAAAAGCTTCACAACCTTGATTAAGAAGTTTATCAACTCGAATTGCTGAAATGATACGAGTTAAACCACTCGTTCAAACATCATTCACCTCAATCATATCACTGCCATCACTTTAAACAACAAACTTCTTTTTATAACAATCTAGAATCACTTCATGCTCCGTAAGCCAATCCATACCCCAAATCATATCAAAATTGCCAAACGACATTATCAACAAATCAATAGGGAATGTTATATTCTATATCACTAATAGACATCTCCTACACACTTGATCCACTAACAGATTGTCCCAATGGACTAGACACTACTATCGGTACTTTACACGTCTCAACCAATTCAGTATTAACATACGAATGAGAAAATCCCCAATCTATCAAAGCATAAACAGGATATGAATGTAAAAAAAAAAAAAGATATTTGTCACGATGTCATTAGCGTCACCATCCTCACGAGTCTGCACAGCATAAGCTCCAGCTGGTGTTCTAGCCTCCAACTGATGAGTAACTGCATCACTTCCCTTTCTAGCACCCCCTCTCGAAAATGAACCACTTCAACTCGACCCGCGACCCCTAGGAGCAGGCATAGATCTCTAAGCAGTAACAGGTGTAGCTTTCTCATTCTTCGGACACTCTCTTGCAAAATGTTTCATAGAACCACAGCAAAAACAATATCAAGTTAACTTCCAACATTCACCATGGTGCTTTTTCCCGCAGTGCTCACAATTTAGAATATCAGTGTCTCTAGATGGACCTCGTACACTACTCGTAGACACGGTTGTCTATCACAATTTTTATCAGCTCTATTTGACTTAAAATTTGATCTCCAACTACCAAAAAATTCTTTTGATCTCTTCAGTTTTGAATTTGAACTCATAACTCTAGGACGCTTTCCAACAGTATGAGTATTCTTAGTCTTTTTATCAAAACCTAGAACTTAATCTACCATTCTTACCCGTTCAACTAGATTCGCAAACTCAGTAATTTTGTGTAATACTAACTGTACTCAGAACTCGTCACGTAAACCATGCAGAAATCTCTTGCAATTATCAATTTTAGTCGGCACAAACTCCACAACGCACCTACTAAGCTGCAAAAACTCTAATTCATAATCAACCACAGACATCCCACATTATTTCAGCATCAAAAGCTTTTACCTTCTATCTTTAGTATACAATTCACCAACATACTTCTTTAGAATTCATTTTGGAAGAATTCCCAATTAGCCTAATCTGAAGATACATGGCGTGTCACTGACTGCCACCAGGTATATGCTTCTCCTTGCAGTAGAGAAACAACACATATTATGCTTTCACGTTGGTTGCAATCAAGTTGTTGCAAGATATGTTTAGTGGATTCAATCCAAACGTCAGTTGCAGAAGAATCAACTCCTTCCAATCCTAAGAATTAAGTAGCACCATATTTATGTAACTCTTTAATAAGAGCTTGACGAACAGTAGGTATAGATACCGTAGAAGATATGGTTCCCTCCACACGCTGAAGAGCATCTGCGATAGCTTTAAGTAAATGTGAATAACCTCCTTCCTCAGTATTACCTCGCTCAATGTTAGGTTGTTGAGTACTAACTAGGTTAACAATTGATGTTACCGATTCCGTTCCATCTAACTCATTAGAGACATCATCTCTGGTATACAACTCTTGATCAACATCATCATTATTGTAATGCCCCAATTTTTCTTAATTTCGACTTATGTGATTTTAGAGCACAAAAATATCTGTATGGGTTTTTGAAATTAATTGACATAATATCTATCTTCTTTAGTGGTTATGTGTTCTGGGTGTGTGTGAGAGGTCCCAAGTTCAAGTCACAACTTGGGTAAAATTTGGCATCTTTATGAATAAAGCTCTCACTGGGGTCGGTAGGCTTATAAGTTGTTATTGGTAAAATGATATCAAAATGGGCCTGCTGGTCTAGTGGTTGAGTGGAATGTTGGTGTGTTGGAGGTCTTGTGTTCGATTCCCAGGGACGGTAAGGGATAGTATTTTTACTGCAAAATTTGGCTAGAGTTTGAGTTTTACTAAAAATCTGAGTAGTGGGGAGTTGGTGGAGAGAATTAAGGGAGTTTGAGTTGGGGTCTATCGAAAAATTAAATTTTGATCTTTCTATTTTCTTTTTTCCAAAATTTGACTTTTCCCCTTCCTTTCTTCTCCACCTTGCTGCGGAAATTCTCTCCCATCTCTTTTTTTTTGTTCCCTTTTTCAATTAACTCATTTTATTTTGTACAACGTCGACTTGATCTATAAGTTTTATTTATGTTTTTATCCTGAATGTGATCATGGATAAGTGAATTAAGAGAAGTGTTTATTTTGACTATTAAGAGACAATCAAGGGGCTAGATATTAGCCATTAACGGTGTGAGGTTGTAAAGTCCCTGCTGTTTGTTTAGAGGTAAGTGTTAAGTGGTTGTGTTGGTTCATTTTTGGAATGATGGATTCGTTTAAACCGTGGTTCGATGCCATACAGCCGTGTGGTAGGTCGTATGCAAGGCTGTAAGCCACAACACAGCTGTGTGATCGACGAGCCAAGTCGTGCGCGAGTGACACGATCGTGTGATGGCCAGGCAAGGCCGTGTATGACATACAGGCTCGACTTATTGGGCTATTTGAGCCCTACGGGCGTGTGGAGTTCTAGGCCAGGTAGTGTGATTCAAGCAGACAGTGCTAATTTGGGCCATGTGGGCCACACGGGTGTATGAGCCCACACGGGCAAGCCACATGGGGAAGCCACATAGGCGTGTGAGCCCATTTTTTTGAAATTATCTGTAAGGTTACAAGGGTCGTCCAAGTTGACTGTGGACCTACTGTAGGGTCGATAATAATTACTTAAACCCCTAATTACGTGATCCGATTATGTGATATTTGTATTAAGCATGTTGCACTTAGCATGTATACTGATTTGAATGTGTGATCTATTAGCATGTCATCGATTTTATGCTGCATTACATTAGGATGGGTTGATGATATTAGAGGAAGTATCTGAAAGGCCATTAATCCTATTATCTGACAGCTCAGCTGCAAATATATGATTATGTGCCGCATTTCGATACAGCATGGTGTGTAGGGACGGGTGGGTTAATTTTATCCCCATATGGTGTGTAGGGTTGGACGGAGATGGTGTGTAGAGGCTGGTGGGTAGGATTTTGATGTTCTGTATATTCTCTATCTGAATGGGCTAAGGTTCATATCGATTCTATAATGGGTTCAGACCCGAACTCTGAATATATTTTATTTTCTGATACTATGTTGTATGCATGTTTTCTATGGGTATTACACACTGAGTTTGTGAAAACTCATCCTTTTCTGTTTAATCTGTTCAGGTAATCCCCAGCATTATATAATTCGTGCGGCGGAGGACTCGGTGGTAACCACAGTTCTAGACTTTCATGGTTTTTATTTTGTTTTACAATTATGGATTTCTTTTATGTATTCCGCAGACTTTTTGGGACTTTTCTTAAATGTGGTTTTTATTTATTGTTTTTATGGATTCATAACTGTTAGACGTAGGAAGACTTGGTTTTCAAAAGCTAAAGTTTTTCTACTCCCTCGATTCCTTAGATGGTTTTCTCAAAACAAAGGGTTTCTTTATTGGACGGATTTACTTAATTAACTTATTTTCATGAAATAAATGTTTTCTAAAGCTTCTACGATGAATTACATTTTAAACAATCGATAAGATGAATAAGCAAATTAGGAAGTCAATAAGAGTAATAAAATGAACATGGTCTTATCATAATAAAATTAGTTTTCAAAATTTCATTGCATGTGACATTGCTAAATTTGGCATAACGTCTAGGCCGGGTTTTGAGTGTTACATTTAGTGGTATCAGAGCCAGGTTGCAAAACTCGGCTGTGGATTTGGGTTATAAAGATGGGTTTTAAGAAATAATTTTGAAGTGATTTAAAATATTTTTGGACTGAGTATGTGGTACACCCAGTCTCCGGCACATATCTTGTTAGTGTTCTGAAATTCTGTTTAAATTTATCAAAAAATACTACTAGCATGCTTGAAACATCCAATAGGTAGTATACTGTACTGAAAACACTCTAGGTAGTATAAACTAAAAACCGTAGTGATACTGAGACTCGCGATAACGAACCCTAAACTTCTGATACTATTCTGCATAAAACATCCGTTAGCAAATATCAGAACTGTAACTAATGCATAAAACTGTTAATACAAATAAACTCTAAATTTATGATGAGCGCACGAAGTATCCGCGGACGGGGTACTAGAGGCCATAGAGGGGCTCAAGCTAGGTCCTCATCATCTGGAAATCTGCCTAATCTGGATACTAGTGAGACACCGGTATCACCTGCAACAAAGACTGGGTCTCGAAATCACATGACTAAGGACGACGCATGATAAACCGTAAAAGTAACATATTTTAGGCCCACATTTAGTATGCTTTTGGATGATTTAGCCCTTGATTTAAGTAAAAAAATTGCTCTTAATCCTTTCTTTTCATGTTTTATACTCAGGAAACCACCCAAGGACGAAAAGAACGAGAAACGGGCTTAAAATCGCCAAGTTGGGCCAAAGTGGAAATCGAAATGGACTGGAATTCAAGCCACACGGTCATGGCTCATCAATTTACTTCACACAGCCATGCCACGATTTACATGATCGTGCCCCAATCGACAAAATCAAGACACGGCCTAAAAACAATTTACACGGGCGTGTACCATGGCCGTACCCCTGCCGATGGAGAGAGCAATTTCACTCGAATTTGGATACTTTGAGGCAAAGAAACACATTCCAAAGCCTATTCAAACACCCGAGTGGGCAATATACTTGAATTAGGACACTCTGAGATCAAGTAAAGCATTCTAAAAGTCTATATAAACACCATAAGTGTATCCTGAAAGGGGGCGGTTAGCTAGGCCAAGAAGTCGAGCCAAAGGGTCAGATTTGTGGGAATTACTCAAAGATAGCCAGTGGATCCATCTCAAGGAACCAGAATTCTACTCAAGATGGCAGATTTCTCCTTCAATTTCTTCAGGGGGTTTTTTGGATTTCTTATGTTTTGTTTTATCTTTTCTCTTGAGATGTTTTCTTTATTCATCATGAACTAAACCCTTCAGATACCTGAAGGGGATGAAACCTAGATGAATCTTGTTATTGGTTTTTGAATTATATGATAAATACTTAGTTTGTTCTTAATTATGCATACTTAATCCAAATTTGATGTGCTTAGGTGGAGGAGGAATAGACCCTTCTTAAGAGTAGATCTAGCATAATTAAGCGGAGTTGATCACACGCCCAAAGATAGGGTGACGAGATTTTGCCAAATTAGGGTGAAACCTAATATGGGAGTCCATAGATCGATTTACTGCTATTCTAGGGGGTTATTATTTGAGAAAGAGATCTTCGTTAATTAACCTAGGGTTAAACGTTATTCGCCTCGAGAGAGGGTTTAATATACATTAGGGAGTCTTACGGATCAAACTAAGTGAATAAATCATATGGTTCAGTGTTAAATAACAAGTGAAATCCAGGTGGATTCTTCCTGAGGGTATCATCGTGATCAACTGAGTTTCACTTCAAGTTATTTTCCAATTCATTCTTTCTGTCTTTGCGTCTTTAGTTTAGTAGTCGTTAATTTAGATTAAAGCAACTTCACTTATTTTGGGCTAAATAATAAAAAGAAAGTTAGTATTAGTACTTTTAGTTCCTTTAGGTTCGACAATCTGGTCTTGCCTAAGCTATACTACTGTTCGATAGGTACACTTGCCTTAAGTCATTGTCAGAGTTAGTTTCCAGGTTCAATCATTCTCTTTATAAATTTTAAAACTCGACAAAACAACGATCAAGTTTTTGGCGCCGTTTCTAGGGAACTAAAATATTAAGAAAGCTCTATTTTTATTACTTTAGCCATTATTTTTATTTTTATTTTTGCAATTTATTATTTTAGTCTTGCTAATTTTTCTTTCTTTTCCTAGCAGGTACCTCTAGTTTATGACTAGAAGGAACCCGACAAGACCTCTAGTATACGATAGTGATATTGAAGCTACCACTCGTAGGAATCGTAGAGAAATTAGGCGAACCCTAAATTACACAAAAGAAGAGAAAGAAGGCAGATCCAATCCTACTGAAGGGATGGATGAGAACAATCCACCACGAGATGTAGGAGAAAATAATGCTCCGCGTACTATGTATGATTATGCTAAACCTCATTTAACAGGAGTAGAATTGAGTATTGTTAGGCCTACTATAGCTGCTAATAATTTTGAATTAAAGCCTAACACAATACAAATGATTCAACAATTTGTTCAAATTGATGGTTTGCAGGACGAAGACCCGAACACTTATATAGCTAATTTTTTAGAGTTCTGTGATAGTTTTAAAATAAATGGCGTTTCTGATGATGCCATTTGTCTTTGGTTATTTCCCTTTTCATTAAGGAATAAAGCCAAACAGTGGTTATACTCGTTACCACGAGGGTCAATCACTACATGGAACCAAATGACCAAAAAAATTTTATTAAAATATTTCCCACTGGCCAAAATGGCCAAATTATGGAATGATATCTCTTATTTTGTGTAGATGGATTTAGAAACATTATACAACATATAGGAGAGATATAAGGATCTCTTGAGAAGGTGTCCACACCATGGTCTACCCTTGTAACTACAAGTCCAAACTTTCTATAATGGTGTAAACCCCTCAATGAGGCAACTAATCGATTCAGTCGCTGGTGGAGCCCTGAACAACAGAACTCCTGAAGCAGCCTACGAGTTCATTGAAGAGATGTCACTAATAACTATCAGTGGCAGTTACAAGGACAAAATCGATAAAATCAGTTGGAGATTACAACCTCGATGCAGTGACCATGCTATCAACACAGGTAGAGTTGATGAATAAAAAGCTTGATAGCTTGTGTTCTTCGTAGGTACATCCAGTCATGCAGTGCAACGCAAGTGGAACTGTGGCAAATCCTGAGTACCCACCCTACCAACCAACGCAGAGAGTGAACAGATGAACTATATAGGTAATAATTTCAGATCCAATAATAATTCTTATAGTAATAACTACAATCCAGGTTGGAGGAACCACCCAAATATTTCATGGGGAGGCCAAGGAAATCAAGAAAATCAAAGACAACAACCTTCTCAAAATTTCCAAAATCAGCCATATCCGCAAGAGCAGAAGCCAAATCTCAAAGAGATGCTGACAAAATTCATGGCAAACATAGAAAACCATTTTCAAGATACTGAGAGAACACTTAAAAATCAACAAGCATCGGTTGAGAAACTTACTGAATCATTCGAGGATTTCACTAAGTCGATTGGACTACTTACTGAGATGATCTATGAAATACGGGCAGAAATTTTTCTAAAGAAACAAAATAGGTAAAAGCAGTTACACTAAAAGGTGGAAAGGAATTAGTTGAACCAAAGAAAAAAATCCCACACGAAGATTACAAAGCAAGAGATGAGGGAGTTGAGGATGTAAATCTAGTACGCAAAGAAAATAAACCACCAATCCCTTATCCAGCAAAGTTAAAGAAGGAACAATTAGATGCCCAATACGGTAAGTTTCATGAACTTTTTAAACAAATACATATTAACTTACCTTTTGTTGAGCTATTTCACAGATGCCGAAGTATGCAAAATTCTTAAAGGAACTCCTGACAAATAAAAGGAAGCTTGAAGAAGTATCGACGGTGGAACTTAATGAAGAATGCTCAGCCATCCTCTAAAACAAGTTACCAACCAAATTAAAAGACCCAGGAAGTTTTATTATTCCTTGTTCAATTGGTAGCTTAAATATTAAGAAAGCATTAGCAGATCTAAGTGCCAGTATTAATCTAATGCCTTACAAAATGTTTAAACAATTAGATCTTGGGGAACCGAAACCCACTAGGATGAGTATTCAGTTAGCCGATAGATCCATTAAATATCCTAGAGGAGTTGTCGAAGATGTCTTGGTAAAAATTGATAAATTTATTTTCCCTGTTGATTTTGTTGTGTTAGACATAGAAAAAGACATTAATGTTCCTTTAATTATAGGGCGTCTTTTTTTAGCCCTTGCTAGGGCTGTTATTGATGTAGGTGATGGTAAACTTGCATTAAGGATAGGCGATGAAGAAATTATTTTTCAAATTAATGATGCCATGCGATATTCTAAAGAGCAAGATGATTCCTGTTATTTTGTTGATACTACTGATCATATCATTCAAAATTCATTACAGCAAATCATACATTACGACACGATGGAACTGTGCTTGACTCAAGAAGAGGGGGAAGAAGATGAAGGCGATGAGATGAATTTGAATACATCGTCATTGAGGCAAATGAAAGAAGAAAGCATTGAAAACAATGACGAAATAAAACCGAAATCCTCCATTGATGAGCCTCCCAGTCTGGAATTGAAACAGTTACAAAAACACTTAAAATATGCATTCCTCGGGGATAATTCTACGCTACCGGTAATTATCTCTTCAGAACTAGAACCCAAGGAAAAAGAGGAGTTGATAAAGGTACTAAGAGAACATAAAAAAGTCATAGCTTCGAAAATCTCTGACATCAAGGGTATACGCCCCTCGTTCTACACCCATATAATTTTAATGGAAGAAGAATACAAGCCGTGTGTGCAGCCCCAGAGACGACTAAACCCCAACATGAAAGAAGTGGTTAAAGTTGAGGTAATGTAACACCCCAAACCCGGCCCATACGTTTCGACTGGATCTGGCGTGTCACGGCTTGTACATTGAAAACTTTTGCCTTGTTGGTTTTGGAAGTCATAAGTTAATTAGACATTATTAGAGTAAATAAGTGACATTTTAAAAATAAATCTTATATTACTATTATTAAGTATAAATAAACCTTGACATAAAATATATAAGTTGCATAACATTGGAAACTTCTTAGTTGAATAAAAACTAGGGGCCTTAAAAAAATCCCAAATAAAAATAAAATAAACTTAAAGAAATCCCAAAATAATTTGTAGAAATAAAACTTGATGGCCCCTCGAGTCCGCCTCGGCTCCTATGTTCACGATCTACTGCTCACTTGAAATATTGGGAAAAATAAAATGTTGAGTCACCAAGACTCAGTGCGCAAATCCTGAGAACACATAAAAAGGCTTGAGGCCCACAAACACATTATGAGCCTTGGCTAGTATACAAGGGTAACAAAATATGCAACATGGCCCATCCCAAACCTATGAGTCCTTCCTCTACACACCCCCATACCAACCATCACACCGTGGGGATTTCTACAATCAACCCTCCATCCGCTACATACCATATCGACAGTTGTGCTGCCTGTCATTAAGACTGATCACTATGTGACCTATGTGGCGAAGCCACCGATCGCTATGTGACCTTAATAATATATCGACAATTTGTCTTTTGTCATAAAGATCGATCACTATGTGACCTATATGGCAAAGCAACCGATCGCCCATGACCTACTCCCTTCCAGTAAATCAATCAATCCCATCCCATGCATACATGCAAGAATCGAACATTAAACTATCTAAACAGATCACATATTTTTACATACTTGATACACATAGAAGTTTCTATGATTACGCACTGCATCCCTTGCCTACCATTTTCGGGTAATCTAATTGCTCATACAAACCTCATTTTCCGGCTTTGAGCCCATAACATACATATAATTCAGATTAACTAGTGTGATAGAGATCTACACACCTTTTCCTAGCTTTTAGCCCATAACATACATATAATATAACAAAGCTTATGTGTCAAGAATCTACACACCGACACCGATAAAACGAGGCTTTCTATATCGACGCTATCCTTAGTCGACACAACTGCTATCTGCCTAAGGTATTGTTCAGAAGCCGGTCCACAACCAATTGGCCAATCTCGAACAGTAGATACTGCTCATTTCTTAAACTTAGGGATTCTTTCTTTTGCCTGATCCATATTTAATTCTATCATAAATCCTTATCAGAGTTACTATAATAATATTTAATCGTTAATCCTCCTTATAAAGTTAAAATCTTGTATAATGATGAAATCTAATAGAAATCTAGGAAAATATTCTTACCTTAAAAATCCTAAAATTGAAGACTTATGAATTTCGGCTTTTAGATCTAGTCGACTAGGCTTCCTTCAAATCCCGACTTGCTGCCCATCATAAACCATTAAACTATTAGCTTTTGGCTTTTGCCTTATCAAAAATCTGGAATAGATTATGAGAACTAATCAAAAATCTACTCTTACCTTAACTTAGGAGATTCGGCTAGTACTAGAGAGAGAATTCGACAATGTCAATGGAAGATTTAAATGCCGAAAGTATAGAACAATTTCTCAAATAGGATGAATAAAATGAAAACTATAGAGATTTCAGCTTTTTAGATAAGGAAGAGAATAATGGAGTTTTCAGCTTTTAGAAGAAAGAAGAGAATAATGGAGTTTTCGGCTTTTAGGAGGAAGAAGAGAATACTGGAGTTTTTGGCTTTTAGAAGAAAGAAGAGAATAATGGAGTTTTCGGCTTTTAGAGAAATTGGAGAAAGAAATTTGGAGAAAAGAAGCTAAGGAATTTCGGCACAAAAGGAGAGGATTTAATGTCGAAACAAGGAGCTAGCCCGTATTTATAGGAAATTCAAGAACCCTTTGCCATGTAGTAGTGGTTTCTTTACTCTCTCGATGATGGATTCTTGGCCATCACTCTCTTTGTAGATAAATTCTAACTTTTCTCCTTTATCTTAATCTACTAGCTCATCTAAAAGTGACTTAATTATCTCTAACTCCTCCCTCCTTTATCAAGATATTATCCACATATTTTAATCATAAAATCCCTAGATCTTAGCCTTTATCTCGCTTATTATCCACATAAAATAAATTCCTAAATAATAGCCTTTATCCGCTTATTATCCATATATTTTAAACATTAAAACCCCTAAATTTTAGCCTTGTTGCCATCCACTCCACCTAATCCTAATGCCCAAAATTTAGCTAACTTAAATTAAAAGAATTGGGCTCCATGAAACTTAAATTTGGGCCGCTTACTCCTTGTGTGTGGCGTCACCTCCTAAGATTGGGCCACAAGCCCACTTTGGTATTTTAAACATAGATACTACCTTTTAAACCCTATAATGCCTAAACAGATAATTTTAATCAAGGCCTCGCCTAAGCTTGAGCCTAATTTGGACCCCTAACACTTAAATTAACTCATTCCACATATTCACCCATTAAACGATAGGCCCAAAATTTAGGATGTTACAGCTTCTACCCTCCTTAAAGAAATTTCATCCTCGAAATTTCCAACTAACTAGTAATCATTCTACCGAGTCTCACCACTATGCTTTACAAGACTCTAATTCTAAAGCCGAATAAACACTTAGTATAGTATGGTAGGTACGCACCATTTTTCGTGATCTCAAGCGTCTTCGCCCCTTGTACTCATTCTATCGATTTGCGTTTATCTGATTAGAAATTTTATGAATCATTATTTCTTTTCACTGATTTATCACGAATAATCTTATGATTAATAGTTCTAAAAAGTAGTTCTTTCGAATTCATACACACACTACAGTCTCAAGTTCATTCATTCAATCATCAACATTCATGAACTCGCGTTCATTACAGAAAAGTGTTGTGGTTGTCATTGTTGTTGTTTTCCACTACCCATGGGTATTTTCGTAATTTTATCCTACAAGGGCATTTTTGTATTTTTTTCGAAATGAGGTTCCTTGATAATTTTATAAAATAAGGGTATTTTGGTAATTTTGTATTCCCGGGGGTATTTTGGTAATTTTGGAAACTAAGGGTATTTTAGTAATTTTGGAATCCGGGGTGTTTTGAAAATTTTGAAATCTGAAGGTATTTCGATAATTTTGAAATTCGGGGCATTTTGATAATTTTGAAATTCAGGGGTATTTCGATAATTTTAAAATTCTGGGGTATTTCGGTAATTTTGAAATTTGGGGGTATTTCGATAATTTTTTGTGATTGAGGGTATTTTGGTAATTTTGTGATTCAGGGGTATTTCGGTAATTTTACAAAATAAGGGTAATTTGGTAATTCTACAAATCGTATTATTTTGGTCATTTTGCATAACAAGGGTAATTTGGTAATTTTCTTTATAGTTGCGTAACATTTTCAAATCAAATGTATTTTTTCTCGAAGTGTACAAAACTTAGGGTTTTGTTTGCAAAATAGGGTGGTTGGTCCCTTTCGGGTTTTAATTATGGGTTCACCCATGAACAAGTCCTTATAGCTAGAGTGAACAATACTACACACCAAGTAGGATTCGAGAGAAGAGGAGGTGAGTCACTTAGGCGCTTAAATACCAATCTCTTAGGATCTACTCCTAGACATGCATATGCTTGTTGCCACACCTTAGTCTTGTGACTCGCTTATGTGTTTTGTTTTAGTGAAGTTAAGTCTTATGGAATTGAAGAGTTGTTTGCCTAAGCCTAGAGTCCATCAAGTTCTAACCTAGATAGTCTGCGTCCCATAAAGCTCATTAAGCCCACATAAATAACACAAGAAGAGTTTAGAATACTTACAGGTAGATCGGTCTTGAGTAGACTCGAAGGCCATGTCCTCGAACCAATAACAAAATTTCTAAAAACATTTCTAGACCCATTTCACAACCCGAGTTTTGAACTGGGCTCTAATACCAAAATTGTAACACCCCAAACTCGGCCCATGCATTTCGACTGGATCTGGCGTGTCACGGCTTGTACATTGAAAACTTTTGCCTTGGTGGTTTTGGAAGTCGTAAGTTAATTAGACATTATTAGAGTAAATAAGTGACATTTTAAAAATAAAATCTTATATTAGTATTATTAAGTATAAATAAACCTTGACATAAAATATATAAGTTGCATAACATTGGAAACTTCTTAGTTGAATAAAAACTAGGGCCTTAAAAAATCCCAAATAAAATAAAATAAACTTAAAGAAATCCCAAATAATTTGTAGAAATAAAACTTGATGGTCCCTCGAGTCCGCTTAGCTCCCATGTTCACGATCTCTCGCTCACCGAAATATTGGGAAAAATAAAAGGTTGAGTCACCAAGACTCGCATGTGCAAATCCCGAGAACACATAAAAGGCTTGAGGCCCACAAACACATTATGAGCCTTGGCCCGTATACAAGGGTAACAAAAATGCAACATGGCCCATCCCAAACCTATGAGTCCATCCTCTACACACCCCCGTACCAACCATCACACTGTGGGGATTTCTACAATCAACCCTCCATCCGCTACACACCATATCGACAGCGGTGCTGCCTGTCATAAAGATCGATCACTATGTGACCCATGTGGCGAAGCCACAGATCGCTATGCGACCTTAATAATATATCAACAGTTGTGCTGCCTGTCATAAAGACCGATCACTATGTGACCTATGTGGCAAAGCCACCGATCGCCTCACGACCGCTCCCTTTAGTAAATCAATCAATCCCATCCCATGCATACATGCAAGAATCAGAACATTAAACTATCTAAACAGATCACATATTTTTACATACTTCGATACACATAGAGAAGTTTCTATGATTACGTACCTGGCATCCCTTGCCTACCCTTTCTGGGTAATACAACTATTCATACAGCTCATTTTTCAGCTTTTAGCCATAACATACATATAATTCAGATTAACTAGTGTGATAGAGATCTACACACCTATCCCGGCTTTTAGCCCATAACATACATATAATATAACAAAGCTTATGTGTCAAGAATCTACACACCTGATTATCGATAAAACGAGGCTTTCTATATCGACGCTATCCTTAGTCGACACAACTACTATTTGCCTAAGGTGTTGTTCAGAAGCCGGTCCACAACCAATTGGCCAATCTCAAGCAATGAGATCATCGCTCGTTTCTTAAACTTAGGGATTCTTTCTTTTGCCTGATCCATATTTAATTCCATCATAAATCCTTATCAGAGTTATTATAATAATATTTAATCGTTAATCCTCCTTATAAAGTTAAAATCTTGTATATAATGATGAAATCTAATAAAAATCTAGGAAAATCTTCTTACCTTAAAAATCCCAAAATTGGAGACTTATGAATTTCTACTTTTAGATCTAGTAGACTAGGCTTCCTTCAAATCTCGACTTGTCGCCCATCATAAACCATTAAACTATTAGCTTTCGGCTTTTGCCTTTTCAAAAATTAGAAATAGATTATGAGAACTAATAAAAAATCTACTCTTACCTTAACTTAGGAGATTCGGCTAGTACTAGAGAGAGAATTCAACAATGTCAATGGAGGATTTAAATGCCGAAAGTATAGAACAATTTCTCAAATAGGATGAATAAAATAAAAACTATAGAGATTTCGGCTTTTTAGAGAAGGAAGAGAATAATGGAGTTTTCAATTTTTAGAAGAAAGAAGAGAATAATGGAGTTTTCGCTTTTGGAGAAAGAAGAGAATAATGGAGTTTTGACTTTTAGAAGAAAGAAGAGAATAATGAAGTTTTTGGCTTTTAGAGAAATTGGAGAAAGAAATTTGGAGAAAAGAAGCTAAGGAATTTCAGCACAAAAGAGAGAGGATTTAATGTCGTAAACAAGGAGCTAGCCCCTATTTATAGGAAATTCGGCAACCCTTCGCCATGTAGTAGTGGTTTCTTTACTCCTCTCGTTGATGGATTCTTGGCCATCGCTCTCTTTGTAGATAAATTCTAACTTTTCTCCTTTATCTTAATCTACTAGCTCATCTAAAAGAGACTTAATTATCTCTAACTCCTCCCTCCTTTATCAAGATATTATCCATATATTTTAATCATAAAAATCCTAGATCTTATCCTTTATCGCTTATTATCCACATAAAATAAATTTCTAAATAATAGCCTTTATCGCTTATTATCCACATATTTTAAACATTAAAACCACTAAATTTTAGTCTTGTTGCCATCCACTCCACCTAATCCTAATGCCCAAAATTTAGCTAACTTAAATTAAAAGAACTGGGCTCCATGAAACTTAAATTTGGGCCCCTTACTCCTTGTGTGTGGCGTTACCTCCTAAGATTGGGCCACAAGCCCACTTTGGTATTTTAAACATAGATACTACCTTTTAAACCCTATAATGCCAAACAGATAATTTTAATCAAGGCCTCTGCCTAAGCCTGAGCCCAATTTGGACCCCTAACACTTAAATTAACTCATTCCACATATTCACCCATTAAACGCATAGGCCCAAAAATTTAGAATGTTACAGGTAATTAAACTTCTAGATGCAAGAATAATTTATCCTATTTCTAACAGCATTTGGGTAAGTCCTGTACAGGTAGTTCCAAAGAAAGGAGGTATGACGATGGTGCCCAATGAAAAGAATGAATTAATCCCCACAAGAATAGTTACAGGATGGAGAGTCTGTATAGACTATAGAAAGCTCAACGATGCCACCAGAAAAGATCACTTCCCTTTACCCTTCATAGATCAAATGTTAGAAAGACTATCCTGGCATATGTACTACTGCTTCTTGGACGGACTCTTTGGTTACTTCGAAATCCCTATAGCTCTTGAAGATCAAGAGAAGACAATATTTACATGCCCATACGGTACGTTTTCTTATCGAATAATGCCTTTTGGATTATGTAATGCTCCTGCTACTTTTCAGCGTTGCATGTTGGCAATCTTTAACGAACTCATGGAAGACATCATGGAGGTATTTATGGATGATTTCTCGGTATTCGTTAATTCTTTCCATCTTTGCCTTAAAAATTTAAAACGAGTTATAATGAGATGTGAGGAAACAAACCTTGTTTTGAATTAGGAAAAATGTCACTTTATGGTTAGAGGAGGGATTGTATTAGGACATAAGATTTCTAGTAAAGGGATTGAGGTAGATAAAGAAAAGGTTGAAACCATAGAAAAATTACCTCCCCCTAGTTCAGTTAAGGCTATTAGAAGCTTTATAGGACATGCCGGGTTCTATAGAAGATTTATTAAAGATTTTTCTAAAATAGCTAAGCCTTTGACAAAATTACTAGAAAAAGATGTTCCTTTCAATTTCAATCAGGAATGTTTAGATGCATTTAACGTCCTTAAGGATAAATTAATCAATGCACCGATTATAATTGCACTTGATTGAAACTTACCCGTTGAACTAATGTGTGATGCAAGTGATTTTGCAGTAGGTGTAGTTTTGGGACAACGAAGAGACAAGCATTTTTAGCCAATTTACTACACCAACAGAACATTAACACCCACACAAGAAAACTACACCACCACAGAGAAAGAATTGCTAGCTGTAGTTTTTACTTTTGACAAATTTAGGCAGTATTTAATATTGTCTAAAGCTGTTGTTTACACTGACCATTCAGCTCTTCGCTATCTCTTAAACAAACCTGATGCAAAACCTTAACTCATACGATGGATTTTACTCTTACAGGAATTTGACTTGGAAATACAAGATAAGAAGGGAGCTGAGAATCTTGCGGCAGATCACCTCTCCAGACTTGAGAATCCATATATCAGGGAGCTCGATAAAAATGAGATAAACGATTCATTTCCTGAAGAACAACTCTTTTCTATAACACATTCTAAGGTACCATGGTTTGCAAATATTGCGAATTATTTAGCAGCTAACATCATGCCAAAAAGACTAACACATTACCAAAAGAAACGATTCTTTGCTGATGTGAAAATCTATTTTGGGAAGATCCTTTTCTTTTCCGCATATGTGCAGATCAGATAATTCAAAGATGCGTTACAAAGGCAGAAGCAAGCAAAATCCTGGAACATTACCATTCAGGACCCTCAGGAGGACACTATAGTGGAATTAAGACAGCACACAAAATACTCGAATTAGGTTTTTATTGGCCCAATCTATTTAAAGATACCAACAGGTATGTTATCTCGTGCGATAAATGCCAAAGAACAGGTAATATTTCTAAATGTGATGAAATGCCTCAAACATATATATTATCATGTGAATTATTTGATGTATGGGGTATTGAATTTATGGGACCATTCCCTAGTTCATTTGGAAATAAATACATCCTAGTGGCAGTTGATTACATGTCAAAATGGGTAGAAGCAGAAGCTTTACCTACCAATGATGCTAGGGTAGTAGTTAAATTTCTCAAGAAACTGTTTTCTCATTTTGGGACACCTAGAGCTATCATTAGTGATATAGGTACTCATTTCTGTAATACTTAATTTGAAAAATTTCTAAAGAAATATGGAGTATACCACAGGACAGCTACCCCATATCACCCTCAAACCAGTGGGCAAGTTGAAGTAGCAAACCGAGAACTCAAGCGCATCCTAGAAAAAATAGTAGAATTGAATAGAAAATATTGGGCATTAAAAGTAGATGATTCCTTATGGGCCTATAGAACAGCATTTAAAACCCCTCTAGGGACATCCCCATACAAACTTGTATACGGGAAAAGCTGTCATCTACCATTTGAGTTAGAACACAAAGCTTTTTGGGCCATAAAGTTTTTAAATTTTAATCTTAGAACTGCAGGAAAGAAAAGAATAATGCAGATAAATGAGCTAGACGAATGGAGAGCTAGGCCTATGAGAACTCAAAATTATACAAAGAGGCAACAAAGCGACGCCACGATTCTCACCTAAAGAAGTCGAAGCTATTCGAGGTAGGAGACTTGGTCCTACTGTATAACTCAAGGCTTAAATTATTTCCTGGGAAGCTGAAATCTAGATGGCCAGGCTCATTCATGATCAAAATAATTTTTCCATACTGCACAATCGAGGTAACTCACCCCACTAAGGGCACATTCAAGGTAAATGGTCACCGACTCAAAATTTATAATGGTGCAGATTTTGGAGATATGAAAGAGGAGCTTCTGCTCCATGAACCTTCTTTTAGAACCGAAAACAGGGAAAGTCTAGCTTAAGACTATAAACGAGCACTTCTCGGGAGGCAACCCGAGCACTAACTCCCCTAAACATCATACTTTTAACCATTCAGTATCTAACTAACCTAATAAAGAGTAGGTTTTATACCACACGGCCTTATACACGGACGTGCCCATTACCGTGTGGAAGCTAGGAGACAAACCACAGGCAGGCCAATAACCGTGCACGACAAAAGAAGAATTTCTTTTCCCAACACGACCTACGATACGAGGCCACGCTCGTTCTGACTACCCGTTCTAGGTTACTGACTTATTGAGCACGGACAAGACATGGTCGTTCCCTCTAACCGTGCGAGGTTACCGACTTATCGAGCACGGGCTAGACACGCCTGTGCCTGACGATTGTGTGAAAATATTGACTTGCCATACATGGGCTACACACGCCCGTGTTACCTCACTGTGCCAACATACTGACTTATTGAACACGGGAGGAACATGCCCGTTCTATAGGACCATGTGAACAAAACACAGGCGTGCCACATATACCTATGGTCGTGGCCAAACATCTAAACGCGCCTAAAAATTGCGAAAATCACGGGCACTTTAAAACAGAGCAGGGGCGTGGCTAGCCCATGTCCCCGCTATTTAACCAAATTAACCCGTCACTTTTCCAAAAGCTACCCTAAAAATAACTTTTAACATTCTTCCTCCCAAAATCCGGTAACAACCATATTCCCCACCTTCCAAAAACCCCCTGAACTCTCGTTTCTTCCCCAAAAACACACCACAAACCACCCCACGCCCGCACCATAGTCGTGTCGCCGAACTCCACCCCCTGCCACCATCATGTTCTGCTACAACCTCGTCACTGCCCATGTCCAGCAGAAAACAACCACCATTACCCCTGGTTCCTTCCATTATTTCACTTTCTTAACTAAAGTTTGCTAAATTTCATATTATTTTATTTTCTTTATACTTTTTGTTTGGTTTAAGTACGAATTTTCTCATGTTCATTACATCATTGTGATAGTTCTATTTAGTAATTGACTGTTATTTTTTTCAGTTTTAAGTGTTATTTTTCTCATGTTTTCAATATTTCATGAATATCATATATATTTGCAACATGATAATGATAGTGTTATTAGTTATTTCTCATTTATGCTATTACAAATTCTTATTTTGAATTGGTTGCTTATTCAAATATCTTGAACCTGGATTACATTTTGGTACAAACCTTTTCCTTTTTTCAGATACCATGTCATCATCACGACCAAAACGATCCACAGCTACCCAAGCAAGAAAAGAAAAGGGCCCAGATCATCCTTCGCCAGTGCTTCTTCTGAGCTACGACCCGTGGGAACAGTTTTTCTCAATCATCGAGCCCACATACTTGGAGCTCGCACTAGAGTTCTGCACCACTTTCACCTTGCAGTCAGTGATGGCACAGTTTGACGACCCGGATACAGTTCAATTCCATTTAGGGGGCATGGTACGTCGACTAAGCGTACCGCAATTTGGCTCAGCACTCGGACTCTATACACCAGAATTTATAGAATAACATCCACTCATCGACTTAGACTGACAGCTCCACTGCACTCTCCTTCACTGCTGGCGCAGCTTACATCCCACCACTGGCGTCTACGACCCCAGCCGCTCCAAGGCGACAGCTCTCACCGCATACTTGAGGTACATTCACGCCATTGTCGCTAACACCATTACAGGTCGTCGTGAAAGCACCAGCATGGTAAATGGACACGATGTATACTACTTATTCTGCATGTCGGAAGGACACATGTTGGACCTTGCATACTTTATTGCTGGAGCAATGTAGCATCAAATAGAGGCATACAGAAAGGGAATTCTATCATTGGGCCCATATATAACACGATTGGCTTGACACTTTGGCCTCCTTAACACCGACGACCAGAGATCCTCCCTCACGATGATTGGGCAGATGGCACCTCAAGGCATCCAGATGATGCTACACATGAGGATGATTAAACATCATCGAGGGACCGACCCCCCTCAATATCGATTAGTGACACCAACAGACGAGGGGGAGCCCGAGGTCATTACTGATGATGTCCCACCACCGTCACAAGAGGCACCGATTCTGAGCCAGTGGCCATCCCATGCAGCAACCTCATTGGCGGATATCTCTGCACGCCTCGACCAGTTCGAGCAATATTTCGCTACCAATACTCGACGTTTTGATGGGATAGAGGCCACCCTCCAACAAATATGCCAGTATTCTATATCTCATCACCAACACCACCACAGGATCCAACCGATGATGAGGACCTTTAAGTCCTTTTATCTAGATTTTATATTCCTTATTTTAAATTTTTACTTTATTTTCCTCGATATTTTAATATTCGATTTGCCTTACGTTTGAACATTTTCTTCATACATTAACAACTTTTATCATGATTATCATCCACATCTAACCTTCGAGTATTCCAAACATTTATTTAATTATGCCTCCAAGATTTCTCATTGATAAATTAGCATTATCAAACACATCATTAGGAGTACTTCACTACTATACAAGTCATCCGTCACCACGACCTCTGCCAACTCGCAAAATCATCCAAAATTCAGGAAGTGTCACTTCTCCCCTTCTCTTTTGATTACATTATTAGTTATCTATCTTTGTTTATCAAGGGCAATGTACATCTTAAGTGTGGGGGGTAAAAGTACCTAACTTTTTGCATTATTCCAAAATCTTGAATTTTATTCTTGTTCCTAAGTAATTTTCTCATATTATCAATTAGGGTGAAATTTCTAATGATTTATGATTTTTATTGTTATGTTTTTGAGTAAGTCACTAATAATTGTGCATTGATGATTTATACTTGAAGAATACTAGAGAATCAAGAAATATAAGTCTATTTTTCAAGAATAAAAAATTTCCTAGGTTGTTGAACTGAATTTGAATATTACCTTGAAGTTAAAAATTAACCGGGATTGATGTCAAATACCCATAATTTTTGTGAGATTTGAGCCTTATAGAGCATATATTCTTTTTCATGCTCACTTTATTGATTATGAGTGTGTCAACACTGAATTGTTATTCTAGAACTTGCCTTGATTATACATATCAAGACCACATTAAATGATTTGATATACTGAGATGATAAAGGCACCTAGGTTTTAACCCATTCACTCCACTAAAAAGCTACTTACATAATTAACCCGTAGTGAACCCCGTTGATCCTAACAACCCTTTATTGATTTACCCGCTAAATTTTAACCCAAAACCCTTTGTATTTGTTATCACCATTCTTTTAACTACCCTTCTATCGAGAATTGATTTGATTAGTTACCGAACTAGTTTATTTTAGTTGATAAAGTTTTCTTTATTATGTTTCTACTTTGTTCTTAAAAAAAATCAAAAAATCAAAGTATATTAAGTATTAGTGAGCACGTACATTTAAATTTCAATTATCAAAGAAAAAGCTCGTAGTATTATTAGTTTCAAAGTTTCAATTAATGTAATTATTTATTTTCCAGTTCATTATTTTTAGTTAGGTAATTTGTCAATTCAATCTCGATTCTAAACCTTCTAATTTAGCCTTTATCCATACATTTAACCTAAGCCCCGTTACAACCCTGTCAACGACCTTTTGATTTGTGTATCATCTCATATTACAGTGGTGGAGATTTGATTTTCAGGCAAGCCTATGGGATTAACTTTTTAGGCTCGACTTATGAGTGCTTATTCTTGAACCTTAAACACTTCGAGTGCTTTGAGTGAATCTTTAGTGAGGATGTCAATCCTTAGGTTTTGAATTAAAGGTAATTATTTAGATAAGGGGAGACACCTATGTTTTCATGCTACAAATTTATGACTTAGAATTGTTTGAGCCTTTAGGGGTCTTTGAGTTAAATTGTCCATGTATAAATTATTTGTGAATTATGATAAGGCATTGTTGATAGGAATTGTGAATTATGGAAAGTTCGTTTAATTATAAATTGAGAATTTTGCTTGAGGACAAGCAAAAGCTTAAGTGTGGGGGTATTTGATAAACCGTAAAAGTAACATATTTTAGGCCCACATTTAGTATGCTTTTGGATGATTTAGCCCTTGATTTATGTAAAAATGTGCTTTTAACCCTTTCTTTTCATGTTTTATACTCAGGAAAGCACCCGAGGATGAAAAGAATGAGAAATGGGCTTAAAACGGGCCAAGCTAGGCCAAAGTGGAAATTAACACGGCCTGGACTTCAAGCCACATGGCCGTGGCTCGTCAATTTACTTCACACAGCCATGCCAAGATTTACATGTCGTGTCCCAATCGATAGAATCGAGATACAGCCGGAAAATGATTTACACGAGCATGTACCATGGCCATGCCCCTACCGCGGGAGAGAGTAATTTCACTCGGATTTGGATACTTTGAGGCAAAGAAACACATTCCAAAGCCTATTCAAACACCCGAGTGGGAAGTATACTTCAATTAGGACACTTAGAGGCCAAGTAAAGCATTCTAAAAGTCTATATAAACACCCTAAGTGTATCCTGAAAGGGGGCGGTTAGCTAGGCCAAGGAGCCGAGCCAGAAGGTCAGATTTGTGGGAATTACTCGAAGATAGCCAGTGGATCCATCTTAAGGAGCGTAATTCTACTCAAGACGATGATTTCTCCTTCAATTCCTTCAGGGGGTTTTATGGATTTCTTATGTTTTGTTTTATCTTTTCTCTTGAGATGTTTTCTTTATTCATCATGAACTAAACCCTTCAGATACCTGAAGGGGATGAAACCTAGATGAATCTTGTTATTATTTTCTGAATTATATGATAAATATTTAGTTTGTTCTTAATTATGCATACTTAATCCAAATTTGATGTGCTTAGGTGGAAGAGGAATAGACCCTGCTTAAGAGTAGATCTAGCATAATTAAGCGGAGTTGATCGCACGCCTAGAGATAGGGTGACGAGATTTTGCCGGATTAGGGTGAAACCTAATATGGGAGTCCATAGATCGATTTACTGCTATTCTAGGGGGTTATTATTCAAGAAAGAGATCTTCGTTAATTAACCTAAGGTTAGACATTATTCGCCTTGACAGAGGGTTTAATATACGTTAGGGAGTCTTACGGATCAAACTAAGTGAATAAATCATATGGTTCAGTGTTAAATAACAAGTGAAATCTTGGTGGATTCTTCCTGAAGGTATCTTCGTGATGAACTGAGTTTCGCTTCAAGTTATTTTCCAATTCATTCTTTATGT
This sequence comes from Gossypium rotundifolium, assembly GCA_025506655.1. Classification (NCBI taxonomy): domain Eukaryota; kingdom Viridiplantae; phylum Streptophyta; class Magnoliopsida; order Malvales; family Malvaceae; genus Gossypium; species Gossypium rotundifolium. Next base: position 81,138,973 of record CP106729.1, on the reverse strand, counting down.
CTTTGCATCTTTAGTTTAGTAGTCGTTAATTTAGATTAAAGAAACTTCACTTATTTTAGGCTAATAATAAAAAGAAAGATACTATTAGTACTTTTAGTTCCTTTGGGTTCAACAATTCGGTCTTGCCTAAGCTATACTACTGTTCAATAGGTACACTTGCCTTAAGTCATTGTCAGAGTTAGTTTCCAAGTTCGATCATTCTCTATAAATTTTAAAACTCGACAAAATAATGATCAACACACTGTCCCAAGCCATGCTGATGATATTGGAGAGGGTCACTGGGCCCAACACCGGATCTGGGGGCCAGGGGTCGGTTACGGAATGAATCCGGTCCAATGGGGCTGAACTATTTAGGGGTGTCACTAGAGTCACCCTTAACGTGGCCGAATATTGGATGGAGGCCACAAAAATAATTATGGGTGACCTGGACTTTACCGTTGAGCAGAAGCTTAAGGGGGCTGTTTCCCTACTTCGCGATGAAGGTTACCAGTGGAGGCTAATGGTTAAGGAGGGTACCCAGCCTGACCGACTAACTTGGGACTATTTTAAGACTAAATTTCAGAGTAAGTATGTGGGAGCCAGCTATATTGACGCTAGGAGATGTGAGTTCTTTAATCTCACCCAAGGAGACCGATCAGTGGCCGAGTATGAGGCTGAGTTCCTGAGATTGAGCTGTTATGCCTGAGGCGACCGAGTATGAGTGATACGTCCATTTTGAGGATGGACTCAGGGACAGTTTGCGAGTTCTGGTAGCTCTACAGAGGGAGCATAAGTTTGCTACACTAGTTGAGAAGGCGAAGATAGCCGAGGAGGTTAAGCGTGCTGAGCGCCAAAACTGGGAGAGAGGAAAGAATAAGTGGGAATCGGAGCCCTCGAGTTCTGTGATGGGGCTTAAGAAAAAGGCTAGATCTGATGGGCCAATAAGAGTTAGGCCTCCTGTTACACCCACTGGGTTGGCACTTTGTGGACACTGTGGTAGACGCCATTCGGGCGAGTGTTAGAGGACGACTAGGGCATGTTTGAGATGTGGTTCTACTGAGCATCGTGTTAGGGATTGTCCGCTGATAATAGATCAGATGCAAGCTACGGGTACTGGTACTACATAGTCACTGAGAGTACTTGAGCAGCCACCTAGGGGCTAAGGTTAGGCCAGGGGTGGTAACAGCTTGGGCCGAGGACATAGAGCACTGGGCAGGGGTGCTAGACTGATTGAGGTGAAGTAGCCTGCATTGGTTTATGCTGCCCATCACCTTGAGGACCGAGATGCTTCAAATGTCATCTCTGGTACGTTTTTAATACATAATGTACCGTATTTGGCATTGATAGATATAGGCTCTACACACTCTTACGTAGCTAGTACTGTGTCTGAAACCTTGGGAATTCCTATTTAGAGTACTTCTAGTAAGGTAACTGTGGTGAGTCTGTTGGGGCAGTCTATTTGAGTGAGCAAATTATTTAGTGGCATCCCGTTAGAGGTTCAAGGAACAATATTTCTGACTGATCTGATGGAGCTTCTATTTGGGGGTTTGATTTGATTATGGGAATGGATTGGCTGGTTAAACATCGAGTGAGTTTGGACTGTGCCACAAAAAGGGTTGTCTTGACGACCGAGGAGGACAGTGAGGTAGTTGTGATTGAGGAACGATGGGACTATCTGACTAATGTGATTTCTGCATTGGTGGCAGATAATTTAGTGAGGAAAGGGTGTGAGGCATTCTTGGCCTACATCAATGTTTCTGATTCTGGGGACTCTTAGGTTAAGGACATCAGAACTGTGAGGGACTTTTCTTATGTTTTTCCTGAGGAACTACCGAGTTTGCCTCCGAGCCGGGAGGTAGAATTTGGAATTGAGCTCATTCTAGGTGCAGTTCTGGTGTCTATTGCGCCCTACCGAATGGCACCAAAGGAGCTTACAGACCTTAAGGCTCAAATTCAAGAACTGTTAGACCGCAGATTCATTCGTCCCAGTGTGTCTCCATGGGGAGCCGATGTTGTTTGTGAAGAAGAAAGATGGGACAATGAGGATGTGTATTAACTACTGGCAGTTGAACAAGCTAACAATCAAGAAAAAATACCCACTTCCAAGGATAGATGATCTATTCGACCAGTTTAAAGGGGCTTTTATGTTCTTTGAGATTGATCTACGTTCAGGATATCATCAATTGTAGGTTGAGGAGGCCGATGTGTATAAGACAGTATTTAGGACTTGTTATGGACATTACGAGTTCCTGGTTATGCCTTTTGGGTTGACCAATGCACCAGCGGCATTTATGGATCTGATGAACCGCGTGTTCTAGCCTTATTTAGACCAATTTGTGGTGGCATTCATCGATGATATTCTAGTGTATTCCAAGACTAAGGACGAGCACGATGAGCACTGTAGAGTGGTACTACAGAATCTTCATGAGAAATAGTTGAATGCGAAGTTCAGTAAGTGTGAGTTCTAGCTCCGGAAAGTAACCTTTTTGGGGCATGTCACCCCAAACCCAGCCTAGACGTTATGGCCAAATCTGGCGATGTCACATGGAATGGAATTTTGAAAACTAATTTTATTATGATAAGACCATGTTCATTTTATTACTCTTATTGACTTCCAAATTCACTTATTCATCTTATCAATTGTTTAAAACGTAATTCGTCGTGGAAGCTCTAGAAAATGTTTATTTCATGAAAACAGAGTTAATTAAGTAAATTCGTCCAGTAAAGAAACCCCTTTGTTTTTGAGAAAACCATCTAAGGAATCGAGGGATTAGAAAATACTTTAGCTTTTGAAAACCAAGTCTTCCTACGTCTAACAGTTATGAATCCATAAAAATAATAAATAAAAACCCCATTTAAGGAAAGTCCCAAAAAGTCCGTGGAATATATAAAAATAAACCCATAATTGTAAAACAGAATAAAATCTATGAAAGTCCAGAACCGTGGTTACCGTTAAGTCCTCTGCCGCACCGATCCGTCTAATGCTGGGGACTACTTGAACAGATTAAAAAGAAAAAGGATGAGTTTTTGCAAACTCAGTGTGTAATCCCCACAGAAAACATGCACACAGCATAATATCAGAAAATAGACATATATTTAGAGTTTGGGTCTGAACCCATTACAGAATCGGTATGGACCTTAGCCCACTCAGATACAGAATATACGGAACATCAGAATCCTACCCACCAGCCTCAACACACCATCTCCATCCAACCTTACACACCATGTGGGGCTAAAATCAACCCACCCATCCCTACACCCCATGCTGTACCGAAATGGGGCACACAATCAGATATTTGCAGCTGAGCTGCCAGATAACAGGCTTAATAGCCTTTCAGATACTTCCTCCAATATCATCAACCCACCCCAATGTAATGCAGCATACAATCGATGACATGCAATAATGCAATTAACAGATCACACGTTCAAATTGGTATACAAGCTAACTGCAACATGCTTAATACAGATATCACATAATCGGATCACGTAATTAGTGGTCTAAGTATGCTTACCGACCCGACAGTAGGTCCACAGTCAACTTGGGCGACATGTGTAACCTTACAGATCATTTCAAAAAAATGGGCTCACACGCCCATGTGGCCTACCCGTGTGGCCCACACGCCCTAAATTGGCCCTGGCCGTGTGAATCACACGGCCTAGCCCAGAACTCAACACGCCCGTGTGGTTCACTCATGTGGGCCCACACGTTCGTGGGGCCCAAATAACCCAATAGGTTGAACCCGTGTGTCGCGCATAGCCTTGCCTGGCCATCACACAGCAATGTCACTCGCGCACAGCTGGGCTCGTCAATCACATGGCCGTGTTACAGCTCATAGCCTTGCACACGGCCTACCATATGGTCGTGTGGCATCGATAGAAAGGTTTTCGGCTTTTGTTAAAAATGCGTTTTCTTGTGATTCGGGTACACACCTGGTAACAATCCGCTGCCAAAGTAATCCCGAGCAATCTCGAACTTATAATTAACATTACAAATCTCGAAATTAGCCTATAACCATGGTTTAAATGAATTCATCATTCCAACAACGAACCAACACAACCACTTAACACTTACCTCCAAACGAACAGTAGGGACTTTACAACCTTACACCATTAATGGCTAATCTCTAGCCCCTTGATTGTCTCCTAACGGTCAAAATAAACACTTCTCTTAATTCACTTATCCACGATCACATTCAGGATAAAACATAAACAAAACTTACCAATCAAGCCGACGTCGTACAAAATGAAACGAGTTAATTGAAAAAGGGAACAAAAAAGGGAAGAGATGGGGGAGAATTTTCGCGGCAAGGTGGAGAGGAAAAGAAGGGGAAAAGTCAAATTTTGGAAAAAGAAAACAGAAAGATCATAATTTAAATTTTTGATAGACCCTAACTCAAACTCCTTTAATTCTCTCCACCAACTCCCCACTACTTAGATTTTTAGTAAAACTCAAACTCTAGCCAAATTTTGTAGCAAAAATACTATCCCTTACTATCCCTGAGAATCGAACACAAGACCTCCAACACACCAACACTTCACTTAACCACCAGACCAGTAGGCCCATTTTGATATCATTTTACCAATAACAACTTATAAGCCTACTAACCCCAGTGAGAGCTTTATTCATAAAGATGCCAAAATTTACCCAAGTTGTGACTTAAACTTGGTACCTCTCACACACACCTAGAATACATAACCACTAAAGCAGACAGATCTCGTGTCAGTTAATTTCAAAAACCCATACAGATATTTTTGTGCTCCAAAATCACACAAGCTGAAATTAAGAAAAATTGGGGCATTACAATAATGACGATGTTGATCAAGAGATGTATACCGAATATGATGCCTCCAATGAGTTAGATCGAACTGAATCGGTAACATCAAGTGTTAACCCAGTTAGTACTCAACAACCTAACATTGAGCGAGGTAATATTAAGGAAGGAGGTGATTCACATTTACTTAAAGCTATCGCAGATGCTCTTTAACGTGTTGAGGGAACCACATTTGTTACGGTATCTGTACCTACTGTTCGTCGAGCTCTAATTAAAGAGTTATGTAGATACGATGTGACTTAATTCTTAGGATTGAAAGGAGTTGATCTTTCTGCATCTGAAGTTTGGATTGAATCCAATAAATGCATCTTGCAACAACTTGAATGCAACCCGCGTGAAAGCATAATATGTTATGTTTCTATACTGCAAGGAGAAGCATATACCTGGTGGCAGTTAGTGGCACGCCATGTATCTTCAGAGCAGGCTAATTGGGAATTCTTCCAAAAGGAATTCTAAAAGAAATATGTTGGTGAATTGTATACTGAAGATAGAAGGTGAAAGCTTTTGATGCTAAAACAATGTGGGATGTTTGTGGTTGATTGTGAACTAGAGTTTTTGCGACTTAGTAGGTGCGCTGTGGAGTTTGTGCCGACTAAAATTGATAGTTGCAAGCGATTTCTGCATGGTTTACGCGATGAGTTCCAAGTACAGTTAGTATTACACAAAATTACTGAGGTTGCGGATCTAGTTGAACGGGTAAGAATGGTAGATCAAGTTCTAGGTTTTGATAAAAAGAATTTACCCCCTAAAATAAAATTTCATCCTCGAAATTTTACCTGATCAGAAAAGGTGAGGATACTACTGACGCATCGAATCCTCCAGCTCCCATGTGGCCTCCTCAGTTCTATGATTCCACTACAGCACTTTCACTAGGGGGATAGACTTCCTTCGCAAAACTTTAATTTCGCGATCCCGGATCTGAACCGGTTCCTCCTCAAATGTTAAATCTATTCTAACCTCAATGTCCTCCACCGGCACAATAATGTGTTTGAAATTTACAGCTTTTTGAGGCTTGGGGGTTATTATCGACGCTTCGTAGAAGGGTTCTCCATGATCGCAGCACCGTTAACCAAGCTTTTTTGTAAGGGAATTCCCTTTGTTTGGACTAATAAGCAACAAGAGAGCTTCGAGAAGCTCAAATCCGTTTTGACTCAGGCTCCTATTCTGATACAGCCGGAGCCTGGTAGGGACTTCGTGGTATACAGTGATGCGTCGCAAGTAGGTCTGGGTTGCGTTCTAATGCAGGATGGTAATGTAGTAGCTTATGCGTCTCGTCAGCTTAAGGCGCAAGAGGCTAACTATCCGACGCATGATTTGGAACTGGTTGATGTAGTCTTTGCTTTAAAGATTTAGAGACACTACCTGTGTAACAGTCCGAATTTAACCGTAATTGAAACGATGGTTTCGGGACCACGAATCCTAGTTCAAAAATTCTTTTAATATTATTTTCGGTGCTAATTATATGTGATTTATGATGTGTGAAAGTTTCGTATAAAAATTTGATCGTTTGTGTGTTTAATTAGACAAAAGGGCTTAATCGCGTAAATTATAAACTTGATAGTTTAAAGTGTAAGGACTAAGTTAATGTTGTTTTTCTAATTGGGAGCATTTAAAATGCAAATTACCCAATTTAAAGGATAGTGGACGACAAAAGCTAGTGGTGTATCATTATATGACATGTTTATTTTAATTATTTAATAATTAAAGTTATATTTTATTTATTATAAAAGTTATGTTTATATTATAATAAAAGAAAGATAAATAGTGGCCTTATTTTGCATTGTTCTTGCCGAAATTCATACAAAGAAAAGAAAAACAAGGTTTAGCATTCGGCCAAGAAGAAATTGGTGATTTAAGGTTAGATTTTGATCGGTTTTCGATAATTTTTACATTTTTGTAATCGTTGCTTTGAGAGCTTTAAAGCCCATGTCCTAATTTTATGAATGGATGATGTTTGTGTAAAATACCATGGATGCTATGTTGAGTTTCATGATGTTTTATGGTGTTAAATGATAGATATATAGTTGATGAACAAACTTTGTTCTTGAATTTTTGACTGAATTTGGCTAAATAGGGTTAAATTGAGAAAATAATTTTTTGAAGGGTTAAAATGCAAGATAAATGAAATGTAGGGACTTGTAGGAGCATGGGAAGATTCGCCCTAAAGGAGTAGTTTCAAATTATGTGTATTTTGTGTTTTGTGCAACAAGGACTAAATGGTAAAATTGTAAATGTCGAGGGTAAAATGGTAATTTGCCTATTTATGTGTTTAGGGACTAAATTGAGATGAAGTCTGCTTGAATGAGCTAAATTTTAATGTGTTTAGATCAAGAACAAAGAAAATCAATTTTGGATTGGGGAAAACGCAAGTTCACGGATAATCCTGGTCTTCGTCGTCAAGCGAAATCGAGGTAAGTCCTTAAGCTAGATTATATTAAAGAATGATTTATGAATGTGTTTAATGACAATGTTTGATAAATTTGGGCATATTTTTATGTGATAGCCGGATGTAAAGGTATTACATTGAATTGGATATGTTTTGTTAATACCATGTAAAGATGTATAATCGATATGATATGCGGAGTATACAATGATGTAATGATTTTATTTAGAAAATGTGAATAAGCTTAGTTGAATTTAAAATGTGATAGAATTATGAAATTTAAGTGATTTAGTTGGTTATGGTATTATTGAAATGTGCATTGAAATGTTGAAAATGTTGATATCTCGAGCTATTAGCCTAGCAGGCTTTGTGCCGGTGTTACTTATCAGGCTTTAATGCCTAGCAGGCTTTGTGCCGGTGTTACTTATCAGGCTTTAATGCCTAGCAGGCTTTGTGCCGGTGTTTCTTATCAGGCTTTGATGCCTAGCAGGCCATGTGTCGGTGAATCATTTCGGGCTTATTGCCTAGCAGGCCTTGTGCCAGTGTACTATTTTGGGCTTATTGCCCGGCCGAGCTAAAATAGGTGTTCAAATTTCGAGACTTGGTCTAGCGGTGCTTAAGGCCAGTGAAATGCTATAAATGGAGAAATCAAAAATTTAACTAATGTGACACATATATGCAGTGCTATGTGCTGAAAGCTTGGGTAAGAGTTGGCCTATTATATTAGCAAAGAATAAAGTAAGCTAATTTATTATCGCTTTAGTTAAGTACGATGTCATGAAGTGGATGACTCTATAAGTATGTTTCTTTGTAATGATGATGCTCATCATTAATGTGAATGAATATTATATGCGTATGGAATTGATATATATATATACACATATACATATATGCTTATTACATTAAAGACTTGGTTACAAATGGAAAGATCAATGGTAAAAGAGTTTGAAAGGGTTTGCATATATGTATAAGTAGACATATGAGATTGATTTTTGAGATGTGTTCATGTAACTCGGAATATACGGTTAAATACAATAATTATGAGTTTTTGATATTTGATGTTCAAGTTGATATAGTTATAATATTTAAATTATGGGAATAACTAGTATTCGGCTATGTACATTGTTTTTACATATTGAAGAATTTATGTTCAATATTATAAGCATTAAGACTTAATATGTTTGAGTGTATGATCCTTGTAATTATATATGCTTGAGACTTACTAAGCTAGTGAGCTTACTTTGTGTGTGTTCATTGTTCGTTTTATAGATTTTAGTCATGCTACGGGCTCGAAGGATCATTGGTGAAGTCAACCACACTATCATCCCATTTTGGTACTTTTAAGCTAGTTATTTTTGAATCAAAGGCATGTATAGGCTAGCTAAATGTTGGAATGATGTTATGTTTATATGTATATAAAATAGCCATGCGAAAATGGCTTAAACATACATTATAAGTTTGGTTTTTATTTATTTTTGACAATGTGGTTACAGTGTTCGGTTTCAACAGTTTGGTCATGGTTGTTTCTTTACTTTAATCTTATGCATTCTATATGATTACTTGCGTGTAGAACCAACATTTGTGTTAAAATTAGTCGGGTGGATTGGCATTTAAGTAAATTTTCGCATGCCTAAGTCAAGGTAGATATATGCTAGTTGAGTATTATTCGGAAATTGTATAAGCGTGACAACTTCAATCAATTTGTTAAGTAGGAATTATGTGAGTAATGCATGTATGTGTATTCGGCCAAACCTAGGTGATAGTTAGTTAACATGTTTAATGAATTATTTGTTCAGGCTCATAGTCGAATATAAAAGATGTTTATAACTATGATATATAAATATTTTGCTTGTGAAGTCACTTAATAAATTTGAGAACATGACATTACCAAACTTGGTTTGTGCTAGGGAATCAACATGAAATGTTGTAAATGAGGTCTTATATATATTCGGCCAAATTATAAGCATGTATGTGTTGTGTAATAAGTTGCATATTTTCGGTTATGTGAAAATAGGTTTATGCCTTATGAAATAGGTATTAATAGGAAGTATATTGCATGAAATCTGTATTGTTAAGTGACAATGTTGTCGTATACATTGTTTAGTCTTTTAAGTTCATCGATGATTATCTTGTATATGACTTAGATTGATGTATCAAGTATGTGTTACACATGTGAAATTGTTTGTTTATTATTATTAAAACATTGATAAAGATGAACGATTAGGTTTTAATCGAGTGAACTGAAGTTTTTAACTTACATGATAACACCCGTAACCCTAATTCGACAACGAACATGGGTTAAGGGTGTTACAACCTGTACGGTGAGATGTGTACTATTTACACCAATCATAAAAACCTCAAATATCTCCTCACTCAGAAGGAGTTGAACCTGAGGCAGCGTAGATGGGTTAAACCGCTTAAGGATTATGACTGCACTATTGAGTATCATCCTGGTATGGCCAATGTAACACCCCTTACCCGTATTCAACGTCGAAACTGGGTACGAGGTATTATCGGACTTAACTTACTTACTCATGCAAAATTAGGCAATGAACTTTCTTTTCAACGTAAAATTTTTTCATTTAAACTCTTAACATCCTTATTATGGGCCTACGAGACCTTAGACATACACATGAAGTGATCCGGGACTAAACCAAAAAATTTGAAACACTTAGAAAATTTTTATTCAAAATAGGGTGCCACGCCGATGTGGATATGGACACGCCCGTGTGGGTAGCCCGTGTGGTCTCACAAGCCCATGTCCCCTGTCCATGTGGATTTTATTTTTCATTTCAAACCTACAGGGGTTTTCACACGGCTAGACACAAGCCCATGTCTATGGCCCATGTCCCTCACACGGCCATGACACGCCCGTGTGTGAAAACCTTAGTATTCTGTTTATGATGTCAGCAAACACTTAGGGGCACACGGCCTAGTCACACGCCCGTGTGCTAGCACGTGTAATGAACTGAATTTTTTGAAATTAAATACAGGGGACACACGGCCTACCAATACGCCCTCGGGGCTGACCATGTGTCACACACGACCTATACACACACCCGTGTGTCTACCCATGTGGACAATTATAAGGCTATTTACCAAGCCAATTTCCACCCTAAAAAGTAACCACACTTATACCAATTTAATGCAACATTCATCATGTATATACTTTACTCATTACTCATCTAAACACATAAGCATGCATTTCATAAACTTCATCATCATTGAATATATATAAAACTTATCAAATATTGGTCAATTTCCAATAGCCATTTACAAAATGAATTGAATAACATTAATAGCCACACATTGGCTAAGAAATATGACATATCACAAACTAACCAAGTTCCTGTACATGCCATACTAAAAATTAATCAACTTTGCTATACCAAGGAGTAGATGATAGCGTAATCCGAACTCTAGCGTCCTATGATCCCCGAGCTAGCTCAACGATACTACAAAGAAAGGGAAATGAGAGGGGTAAGCATAAAGCTTAGTAAGTTTGCATGAAATAAATAGCAACATAAATACTTATGATAGCATCCATTTCTTTCATTGAATAATAGCAACATAAGTTCTCAAGCACTTAACACAACTTACTCATGTTTACTCTTACCAATCGCATATCACATTTCGAATCCATATCTTGTATTTTACTCATAGGTACCTATATCAGTTCATCACATAATTTAGCACTTATGCTATCTTGAACATAAACTTAACTCACTGTCATCTTTAACATAAACTTAGCTCTTTACCCGTTGAACTACTTGGAATATTGAAGGATACTAAATGTATATTGAAGGATACTCAATCTCATCATACATGTAACACGATGCCAATGAAATATCCCAAATATGGTCTTACATATGATCACATCTAGATGCTGAAGCCATATCTGAGATATGGTCTTACACGGGATCTCATATCTCGATGTCGATGCCATATCCTAGATATGGTCTTATATGATATCGTATATCGATGTCGATGCCATGTCCCAGACATGGTCTTACATGAGATCTCCTTTCGGTGACGAGGCCATGTCACAGACATGGTCTTATACAGGACCTACATTCGGTGTCAATACCATATCCCAGATATGGTCTTATACGGGACCTTTCTTATCTCATGTCATGACGCTGGTATCCTTACTATTCCGAATGTTCAACCAGGACTTCAATTTAATATAATCTCATTGTACTTCCATCTAGGCATCATTAATTGATTTCATAGAAATAATATACATTTCCCATAATATCAAGCAATTAAAAACATAATAACATTATGTAGCTTTAATTTCACACAAACTTACCTCGGTACCAAAATATTTGTGGAATTGTTTAATTTAGTCCACCACTTTATTCTTACCTTGGTTTCGATCCAGTCTTCATGTTTATTGATCTATAATAACAATTTTGCTTGTTTAATACTCACATTGACTAAATTAACCCATGAATCATACGATGGGAAAATTACGATTTTTCCCCTAAACTTTCACATATTTACACTTTTGCTCCTAGGCTCGTAAAATGATTTTCATTCAATTTCTTTACATTTTAAGCCTATTCAAATCATTTTCATAACTACAACAGCCTCCAATTTCCACTAATTCACTCATGTATGACCATTTTCATGACTTTTACAAATTAGTCCTTTTTTATGAATTTTCCATAAAAATCTCTTAGAAAAAAATGTTTATCAGACATCAAACTTTCATATTCCTCCATAAATAATCAAAATACATGCATGTCATACATGGGTAAATTTTTGAACATGAACACTTGCTCAAAATATAGCTAGAAATAGCTAAATCGAGCTACCATGATCTCAAAAATACGAAGAACATTAAAAATGGGGCTAGGAGGTACTTACAATCAAGCTTGAAAATTGAAGAAACCCAAGCTATGGAGTCCTTATGATTTTCAGCTATGGAGGATGATGATGAACAAATTTTTAGCTTATTTTCCCTTTTAATTCTTTTATTAACCAAATGACAAAATGTCCTTAAGGCCCTTCCTTGAGATTTTTCCTTCCCATGTCTATTTTATCCATCTTGACATATAATGGTCTAATTGCTAAATAATGACCTCTAACAACTTTTCTAATGCTATTTCATACTTAAATCTTCTAGAATCTCATATTTTCCAATCTTTGCAATTTAGTCCTAATGAATAAATCAATCACTAATTAATAAAATTTTTTCATGAAATTTTCACACAATCATGGAAACTTGTCTTAGATCTCATAAAATCATAAAACACATATTTCTACTTGGTTTTTGGTCTCGCAAACACTATTCCAACTAGGCCCAAAATCAGGCTATTCTGACCAATGTGGTAGTAGATGCTCGAAATGTAGGGCTATGGTGATCCGAGGCGATGTTCTCTCGACTCAATTTTTTTGAAGATGGGAGTCTATTATCAGAACTTTAGGTTAAGCCTATATGGATTGATCAGATTAGAAGTAAACAGACGAGGGATAAGTCTCTTGAGTTGCGGTTCCGTCAAGTTGAGACTGGTGATACTACTGATTTTGGGATTAACAGTGATGGGAAACTTTATTTCTGTAGTCAAATTTGTGTACCGAGTGATGAGGAGTTACGACAGTCGATTCTGAGGGAGGCGCATAATAGTCCTTATGCTATGCATCTCGGTGGGAACAAGATGTATCGAGATCTTCGAGAGTTGTACTAGCGGCCAGGGTTGAAGCATGAGGTTACTGACTTTATTACTTGCTGTTTGACTTGTCAGCAAGTTAAGGCTGACCATCAGTTTCCTTCGAGGTTGCTGCAGCCTATAAATATACTAATGTGGAAATGAGAGTGAGTAATGATAGACTTCGTTAGTGGGTTGCTGTTAACGCCCACTAAGAAGGATTCTGTCTGGGTCATCGTGGATTGATTGACCATGTTTGCTCACTTTATCCCGATCAGGATGGACTTTTCTCTCTAGAAATTGGCAAAACTATACATATCAGAAATAGTGAGACTGCATGGGGTTTCTGTCTCGATCATCTTCGATTGGCATCCTTGCTTCATGTCTCGATTCTGGAAGAAGTTGCATGAGGCTCTGGGTTCAAGGTTGGACTTCAGTACTGCTTTCCATCCTCAGACAGATGGTCAGTCGGAGAGGGTGATTCAAGTACTAGAGGATATGTTGAGGAGCTGTGTTTTAGATTTTTGAGGCAGTTGGGAGGAGTATTTGCCACCGGTTCGCCTACAATAATAGCTATCATTCTAGCATTCAGATGGCACCTTAGTATAGTCGTAAGTGTCGCAGTCGCTTATGTTGGACTGAGTTGGGTGAGCGACGTGCCGTGGGTCCAGAATTGGTTTTTGAAATTGAAGATAAGGTTTGATTGATTCGAGATCGACTGAAAGTGACATCTGATAGGTAGAAGTCCTATGCTAATCTAAAAAGAAAAGATATTGAGTATTCTTTAGGAGACTTAGTCTTTCTCAAGGTCTCACCATGGAAGAAGGTCTTGAGGTTCGGTCGCAAGGGTAAGCTGAGCCTTCGATTTATTGGGTCGTACCGTATTCTAAAACTAGTGGGGCCAGTCGCATATTAGTTAGAGCTGCCTCTGGTGTTGGATCGCATTCATGATGTTTTCACGTTTCGATGTTGAGAAGCTACCACTCTGATCCCATGCATATTATTCTGGTGGAGGACATTGAGGTTAGACCAGATCTGATATTTGAAGAGAAATGGTCCAGATCTGAGATCGCGACATTAAATTTCTATGAAGGAAGTTTATCCCCTTAGTAAAAGTGTTGTGGTGGAATCATAGCACTGAGGAGGCCACTTGGGAGCCAGAGGATTCGGTGCGTCAGCAGTATCCTCACCTTTTCTGATCAGGTAAAATTTTGAGGGTAAAATTTCCTTTTAAGGAGGTAGAGTTGTAGCGCCCCAATTTTTCTTAATTTCGGCTTATGTGATTTTGGAGCACAAAAATATATGTATGGGTTTCTAAAATTAACTGACACAATATATGTCTACTTTAGTGGTTATGTGTTTTGAGTGTGTGTTTGAGGTCCCAAGTTCAGGTCACAACTTGGGTAAATTTTGGCATCTTTATGAATAAAGCTCTCACTGGTGTCGGTAGGCTTATAAGTTGTTAATGGTAAAATGATATCAGAATAGGCCTGCTGGTCTGGTGGTTGAGTGGAATGTTGGTGTGTTAGAGGTCTTGTGTTCGATTTCCAAGGATAGTAAGGGATAGAATTTTTGCTGCAAAATTCGGTTAAAGTTTGAGTTTTACTGAAAATCTGAGTAGTGGGGAGTTGGTGGAGATAATTAAGGGAGTTTGAGTTGGGGTCCATCAAAAAAAAACAAATTTTGATCTTTCTGTTTTCTTTTTTTTCCAAAATTTGACTTTTCCCCTTCCTTTCCACTCCACCTTGCTGCAGAAATTCTTCTCCATCTCTTCCCTTTTTCGTTCTCTTTTTCCATTAATTCGTTTGGTTCTATACGACGTTAGCGTGATAGGTAAGTTTTGTTTTTGTTTTATCCTGAATATGATCATGGATAAGTGAATTAAGAAAAGTTTTTATTTTGATTGTTAGGAGTCAATCAAGGGGTTGAAGATTAGCCATTACCAGTGTGAGGTTGTAAAGTCCCTGCTGTTCATTTGGAGGTAAGTGTTAAGTGGTTGTGTTGGTTCGTTGTTGAAATGATGGATTCGTTTAAACCATGGTTATAGGCTAATTCTGAGATTTATAATGTCAATTATAGGTTCGAAATTGCTCGAGATTGCTTTTGCAATGAATTGTTACCAAGTGTGTAACCGAATCGCAAGAAAACGTGTTTTCAGAAAAAGTCGAAAACCTTTTTGTCGACGCCACACGGCGGTGTGGTAGGCTGTGTCTAAGACTGTGAGCCACAACAAGGCCATGTGATTGATGAGTCAGGCCTTGCGTGAGTGACACGGTCATGTAATGGCCGGACAAGGCCATATGTGACACACGAGCTCAATCTATTAGGCTATTTGGGCCCCACGAGTATGTGGGCCCACACGAGTGAACCACAATGGCGTGTGGAGTTCTGGGCTAGGTCGTGTGATTCACACGACCAGGGCCAATTTAGGCCGTGTGGGCCACACGGGCAGGCCACATGGGCGTGTGAGCCCATTTTTCTGAAATGATCTGTAAGGTTGCACGGGTTACCCAAGTCGACTGTGGACCTACTGTAAGGTCGGTAAGCATTACTTAGACCCTTAATTACATGATCTGATTATGTGATATCTGTATTGAGCATGTTGCACTTAGCATGTATACAGATTTGAATGTGTAATCTATTAATTACTGTAACGTCCCAAATTTGGGCCTAGAAGTATTGGGCCTATTGGGCTTTGGGCTTTAGATCTCAGAAAATTTTTAAGTGAGTGAGAAATGACAATTGGCATGTGGGCTTTGAGGGTTAATGAATTTGGAATGTCTAGGGGTGTTGGAGAAGTCCTGGGATCAAGTAAGGGTACAGGAAAAATTTTAGTTTTAGCCCCAAGGGAATTGAGACTTTAGTCAGTAGGCCTCTTAAGCAGATTAAGGGGAAAATAGGACATAAGTGGGCTTGTGGTCCAGTGGCAAGGTGGCGTCACTTGGGGAGATATAAGGTGGCATGTTGTCAAATGAGGAGGTCCATGGTTCAAGCATTAGGAGTGGTATTTTTGGAGTGTTTTATTTTGCATAGGTGGACAGCTAGAGTTGTGTTGAATATGAACTCTTGCGTTGGAGTGTTTGGGTGGTAAGGGGAACTGATATTGGAGGGAAATTCAAATAAGGCAAGGTGTTATCAGGGAGAAAAGTTAGGAGATGATGAGTGTGAAGTGTTGGTGTCGAATAGGATTGTAAGGGGAAGGTAGGATTCGGCTTTGGCTATAAAAAGGAGGGTGCCGAATCCCTTTGAGAGGTTCTTGGAAATTTTGTTTTCTCCCCTTTAGCCGAATTCTCCCATTTGCCAAAAAAAACCATCATTCTTTTTGCCGAAATTCCTATTAGTGTTGTGTTCTTTTCTTTCTCCGAAAGCCAAATACACCTTTATATCAAATAGATATACTTGTGTCGATTCTTAGTCATTTTTCCTTCATTACAAATCGATTCTTACCCACTCTTAGTCAAGTTTAAAAGCTGGATCTTGTTTAGTAGTTGTCTAGGCCGCAGGATCAAAGGAGGATTTCGATAAGTACTTAGTCAATCTTCTTAGTGTGTTTTGTTAAAAGCCAAAGGGCTATCTAACTTCTCATTGTCATTAACTTAGTATTAACAAGGGTAAGGTTCAGAGATCACAAGCATGGTAAGGATCATTAGCAAAGTGGTAAGTGTTCTGTACTCAGTGATGGTTTAGTGGATGGCCGAATGTAACTATGGCCTATAGGGGTGACTTATGTGGAATATGAGTCACTTGTTTTGACGATATATGTTTGAGTGCAGATCTAGGGGATATTCGAGAATAGTAGCTAAAGAAGGGCTATTAGAAGCTGGTGGCACACGGTAAGGTTATGGTAAGGCTTCGGCTTTTGGTAAATATTTTGATTAAGTATGGGTGGTTGATTGAAGGTTGGTTGGTTGTAGGTTCAAGACCAAGGATAAAATAGCACGTCGCAGTAACCAGGTGTGTACAAACACTACAGACACGATATCGGCAATGCTGAGAAGCCGAAAGTGGCTAAATAGGCCTACCGAACTTGTGGGCCCAAAACGATAATGGTTGATATGTGAGCATGAATAATGAATTGGCATGAACGGATGTATGATTGGATCGTAGTTGAGCCCAATGGGCTATATGAGCATGAAATTGGTTTGATGGGCTATATGAGCATGAAATTGGCTTAATGGGCTATATGACATGAAATGGGCTTAATGGGCTTTATGAGATTCTAGAAATATATTTTAGGGTTTAATGGACTCTAGGACTAGTTTGACAAACTCTTGAATAACATAAAACTCATCTAATAATTAAACATGTCCATGGACAAGTTGCTGGGCTAGAGTGTGGCAACGGACATTACATTTCTAGGATTGGATCTAGGGAGAACTTGGTACTTAAGCGGTCCTAGTGGCCCACCTCCTCTTCTCTAGAATCCTACCTGGTGCATATGTCTATTCGCTTTAGCCGCAAAGACTTGTTAATGGGCCCAAATCTATAACTAAAACCCGAGAGAGACCTAATACCCTAATTTGAATAATTACCGAAATATCCTTAGATTTGTAAAATTGCCTAAAATACTCCTATTCTGTAAAATTACCAAAATACCCTTAGTTTTGAAAATTACCAAAATACCCTTAGTTTGGAAAATTACCATAATACCCTCAATTTACGAAATTACCAAAATACCCTTAATTTGTAGAATTACCAAAATACTCCCAATTTGGAAATTTACAAAAATACCTCTATAGGGTAGAATTATGATAATACCCCTGTAGGGTAAAATTACGATAATACCCCTATAGTGTAGAATTATGAAAACACCCTTGATTGTGAAATGACTAAAATACCCCTATATGATGAGTATAAGTTTTGTGGATGTTACTCATGTGCATGTTGCATTCATACGATATTCTATTTAGGTTGCATATGGGTGGGAATTATGGTACGGAGGAAGAATTTGAGGATCGCATAGTTGCTTGATGACCGTGGATCCACCGGTGGCTTCAAGCCCATTATATGACTAGCAGCTTTGCTGCAACATTGAGTAGTGCCGCTATGAGTGCTACCTTTGGAGTGTAGTGGAGAAGTGGGTCGAGCTAGAATTCCCCACAAGTGTATAAGGTTGGAAGGGAAATGGTGTGTGTAGCGGATGGATTTTTGGGGAGGGTTTTGCATTATCTTGTTTTCATATGATATGATATGATATGATATGATATGATATGATATGATATGATATGATATGATATGATATGATATGATATGATATGATATGAGGTCATTATGGGCTAAGGCCAAGACCACCGATTTTGATAGGGCTTAAGCCCAATGTGAATATTTGTATGTTGATTTGATTGCCAAGGGTTGTATACACTGAGTTTCGAAACTCACACCCTTTATTTAATGTTTCAGGTAATCCTCAGTAGACGGCTCGACGTAGGAGAGGACTCGAAGATGGCCACACTACGAGATGTTTAAATTTTTATTTATCTGTTTCAAAAAACATGGTTTTAATTGCTCTATTTTAGTTGGATGTAATAAGGCCTTTGCACTCCGATTTGACCTATATTCTGGGTTTATTATTTTCAACTGTTTACTTAAGTATTAAACCTAAGTAAATTTCGTATGTATAAACTTGGTTTCTGAAATGCTTAAAATAATAAAATGGGCTTTTATCATTACTTAACAAGACTCAAGGATTTTTGGGCTTTTGGGCCTTAAATTGTTAATTAGTAAAATCGTTTTGAAGTGTGCCTTCAATGTGACATTCCAGATTTGGGCCTAACTTCTAGGCCGGGTGTTACAACTACGTTATAGCATGCCATCGATTGTATACTGCATTACATTAGGGTGGGTTGATGATATTGGAGGAAGAATCTGAAAGGCTATTAAGCCTGTTATCTGGCAGCTCAGCTTCAAATATCTGATTATGCGTAGCATTTCAGTACAGCATGCTGTGTAGGGATGGGTGGGTTAATTTTATCCCCACATAGTGTGTAGGGATGGACGGAGATGGTGTGTAGAGGCTGGTGGGTAGGATTCTGATGTTCTGTATATTCTGTATATATGTAACGCCCTAAATTTTGGGCCTAGGAGAAATGGGCTTTGCGTTCTGGAGGAATTGGAATTTAGTTGTGCATGTGAATAACATAAAAATATGTCTGCTTTGGTGTTAAGGGTCATGAGAAGTATTGGAGAAGTCCTGGGTTCAAACCTGGACTCTAGCAAAATTTCTGGTAAATGTGAATTAAACCCTTGGTACTTTTTAGTAGGCTTTAAGAATAGTTGGGGTGGAAATGTGACATAAGGAAGCATATGGTCTAGTGGTTGAGGCATCATAATGTGGCAAAGGATCTTGAGTTCGAATTGCATGGGATGCAAAGGGGATTTTATTTTATTCCCATGAGGTGAGAGAGGTAGAGCTGGATTAAAACTCTCTTGAGGTGGTTGTTGACTTGGTCTTGATTGAATTTGTTGGAGAGTTTGAATTGGTCTTGGGAGTTGGTTATGGAGGATATTAAGGAGGGATAAGGGGAGAGGATCATGGTGTTTTTCAAGGAGTTTGAGATTGGGGGAAGTTGCAACTGAATTGGGGAACTGGTTGGTGCAAAATTCGGCTAAGGGGTTTGGGGATGTGCATTTTCGGCACTTGGTTTTTGAATAGGTGCCGGATTTTCTCTTAGGCCTTTGGGGGTGTGCGTGTTATCATTTTAAGAGCGGGGGGAGTTCCTTTCTTGGTGTAGTTTCGGCTTAGAGCAAGTGGTGTCGAATTGGTATTTTTGTTCTTCTCTTTCTTTTAGCAAGTATAGCCAATTTTGAGTGTGACTATTTGGGCAATCTTTTTATTTCTTTGTTTCTTTCGAGTGCCTTTCTCTTCTCTTCTTGTTTTCAGCACTACTCTTGTGGTAGTTGGCCAAGCCTGTGTTCTTCGTCTCTCACAACCATAGTTGACTACATTAGCCCTTCTCTCCCTCTTCAACTACTTTTCTTCTACCCTTAATAACCTTCCCATTACTGGCCGAATTTAACCCCTCTGTTGTACTCTAATTCTGTCTTGACCGATTCTTTGTAGAGTTCCTTTTGGTCTCTTTCCTAGCCGAACCCCCTCTTCATCTCGTTGCCCATCCCTTTTCTATTTTCTTTTGATACACTCACATTTTGTTAAGCCGAATACTATTCTCTTGTCATTTCTTTTTGACTCAACGCATTACCCAACACTTATGTGTTACTCCTTTAGTTTGGAACCGATTCTACGGGTTGGTTGTGGACGAGGGCGGTCTAACAATTGTTTGAAAGTTGGGGAAATAGGTGTTTTATTGTTGGTAAGGTCACAGTAGTTGATTTAGGGGAAATAGGTGTTTTATTGTTGGTAAGGTCACAGTAGTTGATTTAGTTTTCTGTCGGTTTCTTTTTATTTTGTTTTGGATAAATAATCGTTTTGATGTTTTAATCTAGGTGCAAGGATATCTGGGGTGCGGTTTGTTTCACGGCGGTGTATATGATGCCTCAAGATTCGATAGTCAGCGAGAAAGCCGATAGAGTGTGTGTAACCACACTCCTTCTATTGGTTTGAACTGTGCTATTCATCTAGCCGAGGATATTTCTAGGCTAATTGGGCCACACGAGCGTATGGGCCCACTTAGGCCAAATAATGGGCCTTAGGCCCATTTACACCATTGTGTCTATTTGGGTTACTTAAGTCGCTCGAGGCGATAATGGACCTTCTGTTGAGTAGTTAAACCTCGATTTGTAAAATTATCGAAATACTCTCGATTTATAAAAATACTGAAATACCCTCGATTAGTAAAATTACCGAAAAACCCTCAATTTGTGAAATTACCTAAATACCCTCAATATGTAAAATTATTGAAATGCCCTCAATTTGTAAAAGTGCCAAAATACCCTCAATTTGTGAAATTACCAAAATACCCTCGATTTGTAAAATTATCGAAATACCCTTGATTTGGGAAATTATTGAAATACCCCTAGTTTGCAAAATTACTAAAATACCCCTGTAAGGTAGGATTATCGAAATACCCCTATAGGGTAGGATTACCAAAATACCCATGTAAGGTAGAATTATTGAAATACCCCTAAAGGGTAGGATTACCGAAATAACCTTATAGCGTAAAATGACTATTTTGCCCTTGTGGGTAAGTGACTGACTTGTGCTATGATTTGACTGGGATTGTATGAATGTGTTTTAACTGACTTGACGGTGGTTGTATGACTGATATGCTTTTAATATATGTCTAAATGACTGTTACTGGGTATTGTCATTTTGCATACACGTGTAATGATTGAGCATGACATACACGACATATTGCATGGGGTTGGGACACTGATACGGAGGTAGTTCTGATAGGGTCGCACGGGTCACATGAGACGACTGTGGATCCAGTATTGATCTGTTAAGGTCGCACATGTAGCATGAGACAACTGTAGACTGACGAACAGCTTAAAGTTTCGTAATCTGATTATGGCTCTGTGCCATCTTGATTATGGCTTTGTGCCAATCGTATTTACCCGTGGCTATGTGCCTGACATATATATTGATGACTCTGTGTCGATCACAATTACTCGTGACTGTGTGGCGATTATATTACCGTCGCTGATGGCTTTGTGCTAAACTTATTACAGTTACCGATAACTTTATGCCATCCTGATTGTGGCCCTGCGCCATCCTGATTATAGTTTATGACCATTTTGTTTATGCCTTTTAGCCGTTTTGTTAACTGGTAGCGTTGCTACGATATTTATGGCTTTTAGCCGTTCTACCTACGGCACCGAGCTATTCTGTTGACTTAGTGCCGCAACCAGTGCTAAGCTTGGTGTGTTGGCTGGGTGGGTTGATTTAATCCCCACAGGAGTGTAGGGTTGGTACGAGTGCTGTGTTGGCTGGATCAGGGTGGGATGCATCCTCATACTGTTGCATATCTGTTTATGAGATTTGTTATTGTACTGGGCTTAGGGCCACTTGTTCTGTATTGGTTTGGGCTGGGCCCAATTGATTTTGTTATGGGCTATGACCCAAATGATATTGTAGTGGGTTTTGGCCCACGTATGCTCTGAACTGGAATGTATTGCTACTATTAAAGGGCTATGGCCGAGACTGTTTCAATTTCTGTTTCTATATACTGACTGTTACTCTAGTAAGGGGATTACACACTAAGATTTCATAAACTTACCTCGTTTTTAACTGTGCAGGTAATCCCCAGTGTTAGGAGGATCGGTGCTGCGAGGGACTCGGAGGTGATCACACGACTACGGCCGATAGGCTTTGGACTTTATATATGTTTTAAATTTCATTTTGGGTTTTAATTTCTGTAATAAGGCCTCTCTAGATTTAATTCTGAATTTGGGATTTTGTTACGTTTTATATCTGCTAGACGTAGACGAGTTTTCAACCCAATTACTATTTTTAAAAACATACGTTTTAAACTTCTTTACCTTAAATTAGCTTTCGCAACTAAAAGAGATTTTCAATGAAGTTAATAATGTTTTTACAAGTGATTAACTATTCAGTGAACCACGTTTTGAAATTGAACGAACACAACCTGAGACTTTAGTTTTAAATATTAATGAGGGAAATGTAACACCCCAAACCTGACCTATACGTTACGACCGGATCTAACATGTCACATCGAAGCATTGATTTGAAAACTGGTCTTGTTGTTAAAAATTCATGTCTAAAGTTTTAAACCCTTTTAAAACTAATAGCTATTGAAAACGTTGGGGTTGTAAAATCAAAACTTGTTAACCACTTATTGGTCATATTATTTATTACAAGTTTATTCATCTGAATTAAAACCATGGGAGCTTTTCTAACTATAAACCCTAGAATCTGAAATGCGTAATTTTTTTTGGAAAACAATTATTATTTTGAAAACTCGTTTTTTATAATCTAGCAGGTAGAAATAAGGAGTTAAAACCAAATTCAAGAACTGTTAGATCGCAGATTCATTCATCCCAGTGTGTCTCCATGGGGAGCCGATGTTGTTTGTGAAGAAGAAAGATGGGACAATGAGGATGTGTATTAACTACCGGCAGTTGAACAAGCTAACAATCAAGAAAAAATACCCACTTCCAAGGATAGATGATCTATTCGACCAGTTTAGAGGGGCTTTTATGTTCTCTGAGATTGATCTACGTTCAGGATATCATCAATTGTGGGTTGAGGAGGCCGATGTGTAAAAGACAGTATTTAGGATTTGTTATGGGCATTACGAGTTCCTGGTTATGCCTTTTGGGTTGACCAATGCACCAGCAGCATTTATGGATCTGATGAACCGCGTGTTCTAGCCTTATTTAGACCAATTTGTGGTGGCATTCATCGATGATATTCTAGTGTATTCCAAGACTAAGGACGAGCACGATGAGCCATCGTAGAGTGGTACTACTGAATCTTCATGAGAAATAGTTGAATGCGAAGTTCAAGAAGTGTGAGTTCTAGCTCAGGAAGTAACCTTTTGGGGCATGTCACCCCAAACCAGCCCTAGACGTTATGGCCAAATCTGGCGATGTCACATGGAATGGAATTTTGAAAACTAATTTTATTATGATAAGACCATGCTCATTTTATTACTCTTATTGACTTCCAAATTCACTTATTCATCTTATCAATTATTTAAAACATAATTCGTCGTGGAAGCTTTAGAAAATGTTTATTTCATGAAAACAGAGTTAATTAAGTAAATTCGTCCAGTAAAGAAACCCCTTTGTTTTTGAGAAAACCATCTAAGGAATCGAGGGATTAGAAAATACTTTAGCTTTTGAAAACCAAGTCTTCCTACGTCTAACGGTTATGAATCCATAAAAATAATAAATAAAAACCCCATTTAAGGAAAGTCCCAAAAAGTCCGCGGAATAAATAAAAATAAACCCATAATTTTTCAAGAATAAAAAATTTCCTAGGTTGTTGAACTGAATTTGAATATTACCTTGAAGTTCAAAATTAACCGGGATTGATGTCAAATACCCATAATTTTTGTGAGATTTGAGCCTTATAGAGCATATATTCTTTTTCATGCTCACTTTATTGATTATGAGTGTGTCAACACTAAATTGTTATTCTAGAACTTGCCTTGATTATACATATCAAGACCACATTAAATGATTTGATATACTGAGATGATAAAGGCACCTTGGTTTTAACCCATTCACCCCACTAAAAAGCTACTTACATAATTAACCCGTAGTGAACCCCGTTGATCCTAACAACCCTTTATTGATTTACCCGCTAAATTTTAACCCAAAACCCTTTGTATTTGTTATCACCATTCTTTTAACTACCCTTCTATCGAGAATTGATTTGATTAGTTACCGAACTAGTTTATTTTAGTTGATAAAGTTTTCTTTATTATGTTTCTACTTTGTTCTTAAAAAAATCAAAAATCAAAGTATATTCAAGATTAGTGAGCACGTACATTTAAATTTCAATTATCAAAGAAAAAGCTCGTAGTATTATTAGTTTCAAAGTTTCAATTAATGTAATTATTTATTTTCCAGTTCATTGTTTTTAGTTAGGTAATTTGTCAATTCAATCTCGATTCTAAACCTTCTAATTTAGCCTTTATCCATACATTTAACCTAAGCCCTGTTACAACCCTGTCAACGACCTTTTGATTTGTGTATCATCTCATATTACAGTGGTGGAGATTTGATTTTCAGGCAAGCCTATGGGATTAACTTTTTAGGCTCGACTTATGAGTGCTTATTCTTGAACCTTAAACACTTCGAGTGCTTTGAGTGAATCTTTAGTGAGGATGTCAATCCTTGCCGGTTTTGAATTAAAGGTAATTATTTAGATAAGGGGAGACACCTATGTTTTCATGCTACAAATTTATGACTTAGAATTGTTTGAGCCTTTAGGGGTCTTTGAGTTAAATTGTCCATGTATAAATTATTTGTGAATTATGATAAGGCATTGTTGATAGGAATTGTGAATTATGGAAAGTTCGTTTAATTATAAATTGAGAATTTTGCTTGAGGACAAGCAAAAGCTTAAGTGTGGGGGTATTTGATAAACCATAAAAGTAACATATTTTAGGCCCACATTTAGTATGCTTTTGGATGATTTAGCCCTTGATTTATGTAAAAAGGTGCTTTTAACCCTTTCTTTTCATGTTTTATACTCAGGAAAGCACCCGAGGATGAAAAGAATGAGAAATGGGCTTAAAACGGGCCAAGCTAGGCCAAAATGGAAATTAACACGGCCTGGACTTCAAGCCACATGGCCGTGGCTCGTCAATTTACTTCACACAGCCATGCCAAGATTTACATGTCGTGTCCCAATCGATAGAATCGAGATACAGCTGGAAAATGATTTACACGAGCATGTACCATGGCCATGCCCCTACCGCGGGAGAGAGCAATTTCACTCGGATTTGGATACTTTGAGGCAAAGAAACACATTCCAAAGCCTATTCAAACACCCGAGTGGGAAGTATACTTCAATTAGGACACTTAGAGGCCAAGTAAAGCATTCTAAAAGTCTATATAAACACCCTAAGTGTATCCTGAAAGGGGGCGATTAGCTAGGCCAAGGAGCCGAGCCAGAAGGTCAGATTTGTGGGAATTACTCGAAGATAGCCAGTGGATCCATCTTAAGGAGCCAGAATTCTACTCAAGACGACGGATTTCTCCTTCAATTCCTTCAGGGGGTTTTATGGATTTCTTATGTTTTGTTTTATCTTTTCTCTTGAGATGTTTTCTTTATTCATCATGAACTAAACCCTTCAGATACCTGAAGGGGATGAAACCTAGATGAATCTTGTTATTATTTTCTGAATTATATGATAAATATTTAGTTTGTTCTTAATTATGCATACTTAATCCAAATTTGATGTGCTTAGGTGGAAGAGGAATAGACCCTGCTTAAGAGTAGATCTAGCATAATTAAGCGGAGTTGATCGCACGCCTAGAGATAGGGTGATGAGATTTTGCCGGATTAGGGTGAAACCTAATATGGGAGTCCATAAATCGATTATCGCTATTCTAGGGGTTATTATTCAAGAAAGAGATCTTCGTTAATTAACCTAAGGTTAGACATTATTCGCTTGACAAAGGGTTTAATATACGTTAGGAGTCTTACGGATCAAACTAAGTGAATAAATCATATGGTTCGGTGTTAAATAACAAGTGAAATCTTGGTAGATTCTTCCGAAGGTATCTTCGTGATGAGCGAGTTTCGCTTCAAGTTATTTTCCAATTCATTCTTTATGTCTTTGCATCTTTAGTTTAGTAGTCGTTAATTTAGATTAAAGAAACTTCACTTATTTTAGGCTAATAATAAAAAGAAAGATACTATTAGTACTTTTAGTTCCTTTGGGTTCAACAATCCGGTCTTGCCTAAGCTATACTACTGTTCAATAGGTACACTTGCCTTAAGTCATTGTCAGAGTTAGTTTCCAGGTTCGATCATTCTCTATAAATTTTAAAACTCGACAAAATAATGATCAACACACTGTCCCAGGCCATGCTGATGATATTGGAGAGGGTCACTGGGCCCAACACCGGATCTGGGGCTGGGGGGATTCTGAATGAATCCGGTCCAATGAAATTTGAACTATTTAGGGTGTCACTAGAGTCACCCTTAACGTGGCCGAATATTGGATGGAGGCCACAAAAATAATTATGGGTGACCTGGACTTTACCGTTGAGCAGAAGCTTAAGGGGGTTGTTTCCCTACTTCGCGATGAAGGTTACCAGTGGAGGCTAATGGTTAAGGAGGGTACCCAGCCTGACCGACTAACTTGGGACTATTTTAAGACTAAATTTCGGAGTAAGTATGTGGGAGCCACTATATTGACGCTAGGAGATGTGAGTTCTTTAATCTCACCCAAGGAGACCGATCGGTGGCCGAGTATGAAATTTGAGTTCCCGAGATTGAGTGTTATGCCCGAGGTGACCGAGTATGAGTGATCGTCCATTTTGAGGATGGACTCGGGGACGATTTATAGTTTCGTAGCTCTACGAGAGGGAGCATAAGTTTGCTACACTAGTTGAGAAGGCGAAGATAGCCAAGGAGGTTAAGCGTGCTGAGTGCCAAAACTGGGAGAGAGGAAAGAATAAGTGGGAATCGGAGCCCTCGAGTTCTGTGATGGGGCTTAAGAAAAAGGCTAGATCTGATGGGCCAGTAAGAGTTGGGCCTCCTGTTACACCCACTGGGTTGGCACTTTGTGGACACTGTGGTAGACGCCATTCGGACGAGTGTTAGAGGACGACTAGGGCGTGTTTGAGATGTGGTTCTACTGAGCATCGTGTTAGGGATTGTCCGCTGATAATAGATCAGATGCAAGCTACGTGTACTGGTACTACATAGTCACTGAGAGTACTTGAGCAGCCACCTAGGGGCTAAGGTTAGGCCAGGGGTGGTAACAGCTTGGGCCGAGGACATAGAAACCTTTGGGGGGGTGCTAGGCGATTGAGGTGAAGTAGCCTGCATTGGTTTATGCTGCCCATCACCTTGAGGACCGAGATGCTTCGAATGTCATCACTGGTACGTTTTTAATACATAATGTACCGTATTTGGCATTGATAGATATAGGCTCTACACACTCTTACGTAGCTAGTACTGTGTCTGAAACCTTGGGAATTCCTATTTAGAGTACTTCTAGTAAGGTAACTGTGGTGAGTCTGTTAGGCGATCTATCTGAGTGAGCAAATTATTTAGTGGCATCCCGTTAGATGTTCAAGGAACAATATTTCTGACTGATCTGATGGAGCTTCTATTTGGGGGTTTGATTTGATTATGGGAATGGATTGGCTGGTTAAACATCGAGTGAGTCTGGACTGTGCCACAAAAAGGGTTGTCTTGACGACCGAGGAGGACAGTGAGGTAGTTGTGATTGAGGAACGATGGGACTATCTGACTAATGTGATTTCTGCATTGGTGGCAGATAATTTAGTGAGGAAAGGGTGTGAGGCATTCTTGGCCTACATCAATGTTTCTGATTCTGGGGACTCTTAGGTTAAGGACATCAGAACTGTGAGGGACTTTTCTTATGTTTTTCCTGAGGAACTACCGAGTCTGCCTCCGAGCCGGGAGGTAGAATTTGGAATTGAGCTCATTCTAGGTGCAGTTCTGGTGTCTATTGCGCCCTACCAAATGGCACCAAAGGAGCTTACAGACCTTAAGGCTCAAATTCAAGAACTGTTAGACCATGATTCATTCGTCTCGGTGTGTCTCCATGGGGAGCCGATGTTGTTTGTGAAGAAGAAAGATGGGACAATGAGGATGTGTATTAACTACTGGCAGTTGAACAAGCTAACAATCAAGAAAAAATACCCACTTCCAAGGATAGATGATCTATTCGACCAGTTTAGAGGGGCTTTTATGTTCTCTGAGATTGATCTACGTTCAGGATATCATCAATTGTAGGTTGAGGAGGCCGATGTGTATAAGACAATATTTAGGACTTGTTATGGACATTACGAGTTCCTGGTTATGCCTTTTGGGTTGACCAATGTACCAGCGGCATTTATGGATCTGATGAACCGTGTGTTCTAGCCTTATTTAGACCAATTTGTGGTGGCATTCATCGATGATATTCTAGTGTATTCCAAGACTAAGGACGAGCACGATGAGCACTGTAGAGTGGTACTACAGAATCTTCATGAGAAATAGTTGAATGCGAAGTTCAGTAAGTGTGAGTTCTAGCTCCGGAAAGTAACCTTTTTGGGGCATGTCACCCCAAACCCAGCCTAGACGTTATGGCCAAATCTGGCGATGTCACATGGAATGGAATTTTGAAAACTAATTTTATTATGATAAGACCATGTTCATTTTATTACTCTTATTGACTTCCAAATTCACTTATTCATCTTATCAATTGTTTAAAACGTAATTCGTCGTGGAAGCTCTAGAAAATGTTTATTTCATGAAAACAGAGTTAATTAAGTAAATTCGCCCAAGAAAGAAACCCTTTGTTTTGAGAAAACCATCTAAGGAATCGAGGATTAGAAAATACTTTAGCTTTTGAAAACCAAGTCTTCCTATGTCTAATGATTATGAATCCATAAAAATAATAAATAAAAACCCCATTTAAGGAAAGTCCCAAAAAGTCCGCGGAATATATAAAAATAAACCCATAATTGTAAAACAGAATAAAATCTATGAAAGTCCAGAACCGTGGTTACCGTTAAGTCCTCTGCCGCACCGATCCGTCTAATGCTGGGGATTACCTGAACAGATTAAAAAGAAAAAGGATGAGTTTTTGCAAACTTAGTGTGTAATCCCCACAGAAAACATGCACACAGCATAATATCAGAAAACAGACATATATTTAGAGTTTGGGTCTGAACCCATTACAGAATCGGTATGGACCTTAGCCCACTCAGATACAGAATATACGGAACATTGGGGCATTACAATAATGACGATTTTGATCAAGAGATGTATACCGAATATGATGCCTCCAATGAGTTAGATCGAACTGAATCGGTAACATCAAGTGTTAACCCAGTTAGTACTCAACAACCTAACATTGAGCGAGGTAATATTAAGGAAGGAGGTAATTCACATTTACTTAAAGCTATCGCAGATGCTCTTTAACGTGTTGAGGGAACCACATTTGTTACGGTATCTGTACCTACTGTTCGTCGAGCTCTAATTAAAGAGTTATGTAGATACGATGTGACTTAATTCTTAGGATTGAAAGGAGTTGATCTTTCTGCAGCTGAAGTTTGGATTGAATCCAATAAACGCATCTTGCAACAACTTGAATGCAACCCGCGTGAAAGCATAATATGTTCTGTTTCTATACTGCAAGGAGAAGCATATACCTGGTGGCAGTTAGTGGCACGCCATGTATCTTCAGAGCAGGCTAATTGGGAATTCTTCCAAAAGGAATTCTAAAAGAAATATGTTGGTGAATTGTATACTGAAGATAGAAGGTGAAAGCTTTTGATGCTAAAACAATATGGGATGTTTGTGGTTGATTGTGAACTAGAGTTTTATGACTTAGTAGGTGCTATTTGTGGAGTTTGTGCCACTAAAATTGATAGTTGCAAGCGATTTCTGCATGGTTTACGCGATGAGTTCCAAGTACAGTTAGTATTACACAAAATTACTGAGGTTGCGGATCTAGTTGAACGGGTAAGAATGGTAGATCAAGTTCTAGGTTTTGATAAAAAGAATTTACCCCCTAAAATAAAATTTCATCCTCGAAATTTTACCTGATCAGAAAAGGTGAGGATACTCTCGACGATCGAATCCTCCAGCTCCCATGTGGCCTCCTCGGTTCTATGATTCCACTACAAAGACTTTCACTAGGGGATAGACTTCCTTCAAGAAAACTTTAATTTCGCGATCCCGGATCTGAACGGTTCCTCCTCAAACGTTAAATCTATTCTAACCTCAATGTCCTCCACCAAAGCACAATAATGTGTTTGAAATTTGACTTTTTGAGGCTTGGGGTTATTATCGACGCTCAGAGAAGGGTTCTCCATGATCGTAGCACCGCTAACCAAGCTTTTGTAAGGGAATTCCTTTGTTTGGACTAATAAGCAACAAGAGAGCTTCGAGAAGCTCAAATCTGTTTTGACTCGTGCTCCTATTACGACACAAATGAACTCGGTAGGGACTTCGTGGTATACAAATGATGCGCCGCAAGTAGGTCCAGGTTGTGTTCTAATGCGGGATGGTAATGTGGTAGCTTATGCGTCTAAATCGACTTAAGGCGCAAGAGGCTAACTATCCGACGCATGATTTGGAACCGTTGATGTAGTCTTTGCTTTAAAGATTTAGAGACACTACGTAACAAATCAATTTAATCGTAATTGAAACGATGGTTTCGGACCACGAATCCTAGTTCAAAATTCTTTTAATATTATTTTGATTGCTAATTATATGTGATTTATGATGTGAAAGTTTCAGTATAAAAATTTGATCGCTTGTGTGTTTAATTAGACAAAAGGGCTTAATCGCGTAAATTATAAACTTGATAGTTTAAAGTGTAAGGACTAAGTTAATGTTGTTTTTCTAATTGGGAGCATTTAAAATGCAAATTACCCAATTTAAAGGATAGTGGACGACAAAAGCTAGTGGTGTATCATTATATGACATGTTTATTTTAATTATTTAATAATTAAAGTTATATTTTATTTATTATAAAAGTTATGTTTATATTATAATAAAAGAAAGATAAAAAGTGGCCTTATTTTGCATTGTTCTTGCCGAAATTCATACAAAGAAAAGAAAAACAAGGTTTAGCATTCGGCCAAGAAGAAATTGGTGATTTAAGGTTAGATTTTGATCGGTTCTCGATAATTTTTACATTTTTGTAATCGTTGCTTTGAGAGCTTTAAAGCCCATGTCCTAATTTTATGAATGGATGATGTTTGTGTAAAATACCATGGATGCTATGTTGAGTTTCATGATGTTTTATGGTGTTAAATGATAGATATATAGTTGATGAACAAACTTTGTTCTTGAATTTTTAACGAATTTGGCTAAATAGGGTTAAATTGAGAAAATAATTTTTTTGAAGGGTTAAAATGCAAGATAAATGAAATGTGGGGACTTGTAGGAGCATGGGGAAGATTCGGCCCTAAAGGAGTAGTTTCAAATTATGTGTATTTTGTGTTTTGTGCAACAAGGACTAAATGGTAAAAATTGTAAATGTCAGGGGTAAAATGGTAATTTGCCTATTTATGTGTTTAGGGACTAAATTGAGATGAAGTCTGCTTGAATGAGCTAAATTTTAATGTGTTTAGATCAAGAACAAAGAAAATCGATTTTGGATTGGGGAAAAACGCAAGTTCACGGATAATCCTGGTCTTCGTCATCCCACCTAAATCGAGGTAAGTCCTTAAGCTAGATTATATTAAAGAATGATTTATGAATGTGTTTAATGACAATGTTTGATAAATTTGGGCATATTTTTATGTGATAGCCGGATGTAAAGGTATTACATTGAATTGGATATGTTTTGTTAATACCATGTAAAGGTGTATAATCGATATGATATGCGGAGTATACAATGATGTAATGATTTTATTTAGAAAATGTGAATAAGCTTAGTTGAATTTAAAATGTGATAGAATTATGAAATTTAAGTGATTTAGTTGGTTATGGTATTATTGAAATGTGCATTGAAATGTTGAAAATGTTGATATCTCGAGCTATTAGCCTAGCGGTGCTTTGTCTTAGTGTTACTTATCGTGCTTTAATGCCTAGCAGCTTTGTGCTTGGTGTCTTGGTGTTACTTATCGAGCTTTAATGCCTAGCGTGCTTTGTGCTTAGGTGTTTCTTATCGTGCTTTGATGCCTAGCGTGCCATGTGTCGGTGAATCATTTCGGCTTATTGCCCAGCGTGCCTTGTGCCGATGTACTATTTTGGGCTTATTGCCCAAAGAGCTAAAATGGTGTTCAAATTTCAGACTTGTGTCTAGCGAGCTTAAGGCCGTTGAAATGCTATAAATGGAGAAATCAAAATTTAACTAATGTGACACATATATGCAGTGCTATGTCTGAAAGCTTGGGTAAGAGTTGGCCTATTATATTAGCAAAGAATAAAGTAAGTTAATTTATTATCGCTTTAGTTAAGTACGATGTCATGAAGTGGATGACTCTATAAGTATGTTTCTTTGTAATGATGATGCTCATCATTAATGTGAATGAATATTATATGCGTATGGAATTGATATATATATATACACATATACATATATGCTTATTACATTAAAGACTTGGTTACAAATGGAAAGATCAATGGTAAAAGAGTTTGAAAGGGTTTGCATATATGTATAAGTAGACATATGAGATTGATTTTTGAGATGTGTTCATGTAACTCGGAATATACGGTTAAATACAATAATTATGAGTTTTTGATATTTGATGTTCAAGTTGATATAGTTATAATATTTAAATTATGGGAATAACTAGTATTCATTATGTACATTGTTTTTACATATTGAAGAATTTATGTTCAATATTATAAGCATTAAGACTTAATATGTTTGAGTGTATGATCCTTGTAATTATATATGCTTGAGACTTAATAAGCTAGTGAGCTTACTTTGTGTGTGTTCATTGTGCGCTTTATAGATTTTAGTCATGCTACGGGCTCAAGGATCGTTGGTGAAGTCAACCACACTATCATCCCATTTTGGTACTTTTAAGCTAGTTATTTTTGAATCAAAGGCATGTATAGGCTAGCTAAATGTTGGAATGATGTTATGTTTATATGTATATAAAATAGCCATGCTAAAATGGCTTAAACATACATTATAAGTTTGGTTTTTATTTATTCTTGACAATGTGGTTACAAAGTGTTCGGTTTCAACAGTTTGGTCATGGTTGTTTCTTTACTTTAATCTTATGCATTCTATATGATTACTTATGTAGAACCAACATTTGTGTTAAAATTAGTCGGTGGATTGGCATTTAAGTAAATTTTCGCATGCCTAAGTCAAGGTAGATATATGCTAGTTGAGTATTATTCGAAATTGAATAAGCGTGACAACTTCAATCAATTTGTTAAGTAGGAATTATGTGAGTAATGCATGTATGTGTATTCGCCAAACCTAGGTGATAGTTAGTTAACATGTTTAATGAATTATTTGTTCAGCTCATAGTCTAATATAGAAGATGTTTATAACTATGATATATAAATATTTTGCTTGTGAAGTCACTTAATAAATTTGAGAACATGACATTACCAAACTTGGTTTGTGTTAGGGAATCAACATGAAATGTTGTAAATGAGGTCTTATATATATTCGCCAAATTATAAGCATGTATGTGTTGTGTAATAAGTTGCATATTTTGGTTATGTGAAAATAGGTTTATGCCTTATGAAATAGGTATTAATAGGAAGTATATTGCATGAAATCAGATTGTTAAGTGACAATGTTGTCGTATACATTGTTTAGTCTTTTAAGTTCATCGATGATTATACTGCATATGACTTAGATTGATGTATCAAGTATGTGTTACACATGTGAAATTGTTTGTTTATTATTATTAAAACATTGATAAAGATGAACGATTAGGTTTCAATCGAGTGAATCAAGTTTTAACTTACATGATAACACCCGTAACCCTAATTCGACAAATCTAACATGGGTTAAGGGTGTTACAACCTGTACGGTGAGATGTGCACTATTTACACCAATCATAAAACCTCAAATATCTCCTCACTCGTAAGGAGTTGAACCCGAGGGCAGAGATGGGTTAAACCGCTTAAGGATTATGACCGCACTATTGAGTATCATCCCGGTATGGCTAATGTAACACCCTTACCCGTATTCAACGCCAAACCGGGTACGAGGTATTATCGGACTTAACTTACTTACTCATGCAAAATCAGGCAATGAACTTTCTTTTCAACTTAAAATTTTTTCATTTAAACTCTTAACATCCTTATTATGGGCCTACGAGACCTTAGACATACACATGAAGTGATCCGGGACTAAACCAAAAATTTGAAACACTTAGAAAATTTTTATTCAAAATAGGTGCCACGCCGATGTGGATATGGACACGCCTGTGGGTAGCCCGTGTGGTCTCACAAGCCCATGCCCCCGTCCATGTGGATTTTATTTTTCATTTCAAACCTACAGGGGTTTTCACACGGCTAGACACAAGCCCATGTCTATGGCCCATGTCCCTCACACGGCCATGACACGCCCGTGTGTGAAAACCTTAGTATTCTGTTTATGATGTCAGCAAACACTTAGGGGCACACGGCCTAGTCACACGCCCGTGTGCTAGCACGTGTAATGAACTGAATTTTTTGAAATTAAATACAGGGGACACACGGCCTACCAATACGCCCTCGGGGCTGACCATGTGTCACACACGACCTATACACACACCCGTGTGTCTACCCATGTGGACAATTATAAGGCTATTTACCAAGCCAATTTCCACCCTAAAAAGTAACCACACTTATACCAATTTAATGCAACATTCATCATGTATATACTTTACTCATTACTCATCTAAACACATAAGCATGCATTTCATGAACTTCATCATCATTGAATATATATAAAACTTATCAAATATTGGTCAATTTCCAATAGCCATTTAGAAAATGAATTGAATAACATTAATAGCCACACATTGGCTAAGAAATATGACATATCACAAACTAACCAAGTTCCTGTACATGCCATACTAAAAATTAATCAACTTTGCTATACCAAGGAGTAGATGATAGCGTAATCCAAACTCTAGCGTCCTATGATCCCCGAGCTAGCTCAACGATACTACAAAGAAAGGGAAATGAGAGGGGTAAGCATAAAGCTTAGTAAGTTTGCATGAAATAAATAGCAACATAAATACTTATGATAGCATCCATCTCTTTCATTGAATAATAGCAACATAAGTTCTCAAGCACTTAACACAACTTACTCATGTTTACTCTTACCAATCGCATATCACATTTCGAATCCATATCTTGTATTTTACTCATAGGTACCTATATCAGTTCATCACACAATTTAGTACTTATGCTATCTTGAACATAAACTTAACTCACTGTCATCTTTAACATAAACTTAGCTCTTTACCCGTTGAACTACTGGGAATATTGAAGGATACTAAATGTATATTGAAGGATACTCAATCTCATCATACATATAACACGATGCCAATGAAATATCCCAAATATGGTCTTACATATGATCACATCTAGATGCCGAAGCCATATCTGAGATATGGTCTTACACGGGATCTCATATCTCGATGTCGATGCCATATCCTAGATATGGTCTTATATGATATCGTATATCGATGTCGATGCCATGTCCCAGACATGGTCTTACACGAGATCTCCTTTCGGTGACGAGGCCATGTCACAAACATGGTCTTATACGGGACCTACATTCGGTGCCGATACCATATCCCAGATATGGTCTTATACGGGACCTTTCTTATCTCATGTCATGTCGCTGGTATCCTTACTATTCCGAATGTTCAACCAGGACTTCAATTTAATATAATCTCATTGTACTTCCATCTAGGCATCATTAATTGATTTCATAGAAATAATATACATTTCCCATAATATCAAGCAATTAAAAACATAATAACATTATGTAGCTTTAATTTCACACAAACTTACCTCGGTACCAAAATATTTGTGGAATTGTTTAATTTAGTCCACCACTTTATTCTTACCTTGGTTTCGATCCAGTCTTCATGTTTGTTGATCTATAATAACAATTTTGCTTGCTTAATACTCACATTGACTAAATTAACCCATGAATCATACGATGGGAAAATTACGATTTTTCCCCTAAACTTTCACATATTTACACTTTTTCTCCTAGGCTCGTAAAATGATTTTCATTCAATTTCTTTACATTTTAAGCCTAGTCGAATCATTTTCATAACTACAACAGCCTCCAATTTCCACTAATTCACTCATGTATGACCATTTTCATGACTTTTACAAATTAGTCCTTTTTTATGAATTTTCCATAAAAATCTCTTAGAAAAAAATGTTTATCAGACATCAAACTTTCATATTCCTCCATAAATAATCAAAATACATGCATGTCATACATGGGTAAATTTTTGAACATGAACACTTGCTCAAAATATAGCTAGAAATAGCTAAATCGAGCTACCAGGATCTCAAAAATACGAAGAACATTAAAAATGGGGCTAGGAGGTACTTACAGTCAAGCTTGAAAATTGAAGAAACCCAAGCTATGGAGTCCTTATGATTTTCAGCTATGGAGGATGATGATGAACAAATTTTTAGCTTATTTTCCCTTTTAATTCTTTTATTAACCAAATGACAAAAATGTCCTTAAGGCCCCTTCCTTGAGATTTTTCCTTCCCATGTCTATTTTTATCCATCTTGACATATAATGGTCTAATTGCTAAATAATGACCTCTAACAACTTTTCTAATGCTATTTTATACTTAAATCTTCTAGAATCTCATATTTTCCAATCTTTGCAATTTAGTCCTAATGAATAAATCAATCACTAATTAATAAAATTTTTTCATGAAATTTTCACACAATCATGGAAACATGTCTTAGATCTCATAAAAATCATAAAACACATATTTCTACTTCGGTTTTTTGGTCTCGCAACCACTATTCCAACTAGGCCCAAAATTAGGCTATTACAGCCAATGTGGTAGTAGATGCTCTGAGCCGTAGGACTATGACTGATCTGAGAGCGATGTTCTCTCGACTCAATTTTTTTGAAGATGGGAGTCTGTTATCAGAACTTTAGGTTAAGCCTATATGGATTGATCAGATTAAAAGTAAACAGACGAGGGATAAGTCTCTTGAGTTGCGGTTCCGTCAAGTTGAGACTGGTGATACTACTGATTTTGGGATTAACAGTGATGGGAAACTTTATTTCTGCAGTCAAATTTGTGTACCGAGTGATGAGGAGTTGCGACAGTCGATTCTGAGGGAGGCGCATAATAGTCCTTATGCTATGCATCTCGATGGGAATAAGATGTATCGAGATCTTCGAGAGTTGTACTAGCGGCCAGGGTTGAAGCATGAGGTTACTGACTTTATTACTTGCTGTTTGACTTGTCAGCAAGTTAAGGCTGACCATCAGTTTCCTTCGAGGTTGCTGCAGCCTATAAATATACTAATGTGGAAATGAGAGCGAGTAATGATAGACTTCGTTAGTGGGTTGCTGTTAACGCCCACTAAGAAGGATTCTGTCTAGGTCATCGTGGATTGATTGAACATGTTTGCTCACTTTATCCCGATCAGGATGGACTTTTCTCTCTAGAAATTGGCAAAACTATACATATCAGAAATAGTGAGACTGCATGGGGTTTCTGTCTCGATCATCTTCGATTGGCATCCTTGCTTCATGTCTCGATTCTGGAAGAAGTTGCATGAGGCTCTGGGTTCAAGGTTGGACTTCAAGATCGCTTTTCATCCTCGCATGATGGTCACGGAGAGGGTGATTCAAGTACTGGAGGATATGTTGAGGAGTCGTTTTTAGATTTTTGAGGCAGTTGGGAGGAGTATTTGCCACTGGTTCGCCTACAATAATAGCTATCATTCTAGCATTCAGATGGCACCTTACGAAGCCATGTATAGTCGTAAGTGTCGCAGTCGCTTATGTTGGACTGAGTTGGGTGAGCGACGTGCCATGGGTCCAGAATTGGTTTTTGAAATTGAAGATAAGGTTTGATTGATTCGAGATCGACTGAAAGCGACATCTGATAGGTAGAAGTCCTATGCTAATCTAAAAAGAAAAGATATTGAGTATTCTTTAGGGGACTTAGTCTTTCTCAAGGTCTCACCATGGAAGAAGGTCTTGAGGTTCGGTCGCAAGGGTAAGCTGAGACTTCGATTTATTGGGTCGTACCGTATTCTAAAACTAGTGGGGTCAGTCGCATATTAGTTAGAGCTGCCTCTAGTGTTGGATCGCATTCATGATGTTTTCATGTTTCGATGTTGAGAAGCTACCACTCTGATCCCATGCATATTGTTCTGGTGGAGGACATTGAGGTTAGACCAGATCTGATATTTGAAGAGAAATGGTCCAGATCTGAGATCGCGATATTAAATTTCTATGAAGGAAGTTTATCCCCTTAGTGAAAGTGTTGTGGTGGAATCATAGCACTGAGGAGGCCACTTGGGAGCTAGAGGATTCGGTGCGTCAGCAGTATCCTCACCTTTTCTGATCAGGTAAAATTTTGAGGGCAAAATTTCCTTTTAAGGAGGTAGAGTTGTAGCGCCCCAATTTTTCTTAATTTCGGCTTATGTGATTTTGGAGCACAAAAATATATGTATGGGTTTCTAAAATTAACTGCCACAATATATGTCTGCTTTAGTGGTTATGTGTTTTGAGTGTGTGTTTGAGGTCCCAAGTTCAGGTCACAACTTGGGTAAATTTTGGCATCTTTATGAATAAAGCTCTCACCGTGCTCTGTAGGCTTATAAGTTGTTAATGGTAAAATGATATCAGAATAGGCCTGCTGGTCTGGTGGTTGAGTGGAATGTTGGTGTGTTAGAGGTCTTGTGTTCGATTTCCAAGGATAGTAAGGGATAGAATTTTTGCTGCAAAATTCGGTTAAAGTTTGAATTTTACTGAAAATCTGAGTAGTGGGGAGTTGGTGGAGATAATTAAGGGAGTTTGAGTTGGGGTCCATCAAAAAAACAAATTCTGATCTTTCTATTTTCTTTTTTTTCCAAAATTTGACTTTTCCCCTTCCTTTCCACTCCACCTTGCTGCAGAAATTCTCCTCCATCTCTTCCCTTTTTCGTTCCCTTTTTCCATTAATTCGTTTGGTTCTATACGACGTTAGCGTGATAGGTAAGTTTTGTTTTTGTTTTATCCTGAATATGATCATGGATAAGTGAATTAAGAAAAGTTTTTATTTTGATTGTTAGGAGTCAATCAAGGGGTTGAAGATTAGCCATTACCAAAGGTGAGGTTGTAAAGTCCTCATTGCTCATTTGGAGGTAAGTGTTAAGTGGTTGTGTTGGTTCATTGTTGAAATGATGGATTCGTTTAAACCATGGTTATAGGCTAATTCTGAGATTTATAATGTCAATTATAGGTTCGAAATTGCTCGAGATTGCTTTTGCAATGAATTGTTACCAGGTGTGTAACCGAATCGCAAGAAAACATGTTTTCAGAAAAAGCCGAAAACCTTTTTGTCGACGCCACACGGCGGTGTGGTAGGCTGTGTCTAAGACTGTGAGCCACAACAAGGCCATGTGATTGATGAGTCAGGCCTTGCGTGAGTGACACAGTCATGTAATGGCCGGGCAAGGTCGTATGTGACACACGGGCTCAACCTATTAGGCTATTTGGGCCCCACGAGTATGTGGGCCCACACAAGTGAACCACAATGGCGTGTGGAGTTCTGGGCTAGGTCGTGTGATTCACACGACCAGGGCCAATTTAGGCCGTATGGGCCACACGGGCAGGCCACATGGGCGTGTGAGCCCATTTTTCTGAAATGATCTGTAAGATTGCACGGGTTGCCCAAGTCGACTGTGGACCTACTGTAAGGTCGGTAAGCATTACTTAGACCCTTAATTACATGATCTGATTATGTGATATATGTATTGAGCATGTTGCACATAGCATGTATATAGATTTGAATGTGTAATCTATTAATTACTGTAACGTCCCAAATTTGGGCCTAGAAGTATTGGGCCTATTGGGCTTTGGGCTTTAGATCTCAGAAAATTTTTAAGTGAGTAAGAAATGACAATTGGCATGTGGGCTTTGAGGGTTAATGAAATTGGAATGTCTAGGGGTGTTGGAGAAGTCCTGGGATCAAGTAAGGGTACAGGAAAAATTTTAGTTTTAGCCCCAAGGGAATTGAGACTTCAGTCAGTAGGCCTCTTAAGCAGATTAAGGGGAAAATAGGACATAAGTGGGCTTGTGGTCCAGTGGCAAGGTGGCGTCACTTGGGGAGATATAAGGTGGCATGTTGTCAAATGAGGAGGTCCAGGGTTCAAGCATTAGGAGTGGTATTTTTGGAGTGTTTTATTTTGCATAGGTGGACAGCTAGAGTTGTGTTGAATATGAACTCTTGCGTTGGAGTGTTTGGGTGGTAAGGGGAACTGATATTGGAGGGAAATTCAAATAAGGCTAAGGTGTTATCAGGGAGAAAAGTTAGGAGATGATGAGTGTGAAGTGTTGGTGTCGAATAGGATTGTAGGAGGAAGGTAGGATTCGGCTTTGGCTATAAAAAGGAGGGTGCCGAATCCCTTTGAGAGGTTCTTGGAAATTTTGTTTTCTCCCCTTTAGCCGAATTCTCCCATTTGCCAAAAAAAACCATCATTCTTTTTGCCGAAATTCCTATTAGTGTTGTGTTCTTTTCTTTCTCCGAAAGCCAAATACACCTTTATATCAAATAGATATACTTGTGTAGATTCTTAGTCATTTTTCCTTCATTACAAATCGATTCTTACCCACTCTTAGTCAAGTTTAAAAGCTGGATCTTGTTTAGTAGTTGTCAGGCCGCAGGATCAAAGGAGGATTTCGATAAGTACTTAGTCAATCTTCTTAGTGTGTTTTGTTAAAAGCCAAAGGGCTATCTAACTTCTCATTGTCATTAACTTAGTATTAACAAGGGTAAGGTTCGTAGATCACAAGCATGGTAAGGATCATTAGCAAAGTGGTAAGTGTTCGTACTCATGATGGTTTAGTGGATGGCCGAATGTAACTATGGCCTATAGGGTGACTTATGTGGAATATGAGTCACTTGTTTTGACGATATATGTTTGAGTGCGATCTAGGGGATATTCACGAATAGTAGCTAAAGAAGGGCTATTAGAAGATGGTGGCACACGGTAAGGTTATGGTAAGGCTTCGGCTTTTGGTAAATATTTTGATTAAGTATGGGTGGTTGATTGAAGGTTGGTTGGTTGTAGGTTCAAGACCAAGGATAAAATAGCACGTCGCAGTAACCAAGTGTGTACAAACACTATAGACACGATATCGGCAATGCTGAGAAGCCGAAAGAGGCTAAATAGGCCTACCGAACTTGTGGGCCCAAAACGGTAATGGTTGATATGTGAGCATGAATAATGAATTGGCATGAACGGATGTATGATTGGATCGTAGTTGAGCCCAATGGGCTATATGAGCATGAAATTGGTTTGATGGGCTATATGAGCATGAAATTGGCTTAATGGGCTATATGACATGAAATGGGCTTAATGGGCTTTATGAGATTCTAGAAATATATTTTAGGTTTAATGGACTCTAGGACTAGTTTGACAAACTCTTGAATAACATAAAACTCATCTAATAATTAAACATGTCCATGGACAAGTTGCTGGGCTAGAGTGTGGCAACGGACATTGCATTTCTAGGATTGGATCTAGGGAGAACTTGGTACTTAAGCGGTCCTAGTGGCCCACCTCCTCTTCTCTAGAATCCTACCAGTGCATATGTCATTCGCTTTAGCGCAAAGACTTGTTAATGGGCCCAAATCTATAACTAAAACCCGAGAGAGACCTAATACCCTAATTTGAATAATTACCAAAATATCCTTAGATTTGTAAAATTGCCTAAAATACTCCTATTCTGTAAAATTACCAAAATACCCTCAATTTTGAAAATTACCAAAATACCCTTAGTTTGGAAAATTACCATAATACCCTCAATTTACGAAATTACCAAAATACCCTTAATTTGTAGAATTACCAAAATACTCCCAATTTGGAAATTAACGAAAATACCTCTATAGGGTAGAATTATGATAATACCTCTGTAGGGTAAAATTACGATAATACCCCTATAGTGTAGAATTATGAAAACACCCTTGATTGTGAATTGACTAAAATACCCCTATATGATGAGTATAAGTTTTGTGGATGTTACTCATGTGCATGTTGCATTCATACGATATTCTGTTTAGGTTGCATATGGGTGGGAATTATGGTCCAGAGGAAGAATTTAAGGATCGATAGTCGCTGACGACTGTGGATCCACTGGGTGGCTTCAAGCCCATTATATGACTAGCGCCTTTGTCGCAACATTGAGTAGTGCCGCTATGAGTGCTACCTTTGGAGTGTAGTAGAGAAGTGGGTCGAGCTAGAATTCCCCACAAGTGTATAAGGTTGGAAGGGAAATGGTGTGTGTAGCGGATGGATTTTTGGGGAGGGTTTTGCATTATCTTGTTTTCATATGATATGATATGATATGATATGATATGATATGATATGATATGATATGATATGATATGATATGATATGATATGATATGATATGATATGATATGATATGAGGTCATTATGGGCTAAGGCCAAGACCACCGATTTTGATAGGGCTTAAGCCCAATGTGAATATTTGTATGTTGATTTGATTGCCAAGGGTTGTATACACTGAGTTTCGAAACTCACACCCTTTATTTAATGTTTCAGGTAATCCTCAGTAGACGGCTCAACGTAGGAGAGGACTCGAAGATGGCCACACTACGAGATGTTTAAATTTTTATTTATCTGTTTCAAAAAACATGGTTTTAATTGCTTTATTTTAGTTGGATGTAATAAGGCCTTTGCACTCCGATTTGACCTATATTCTGGGTTTATTGTTTTCAACTGTTTACTTAAGTATTAAACCTAAGTAAATTTCAGATGTATAAACTTGGTTTCAAATGCTTAAAATAATAAAATGGGCTTTTATCATTACTTAACAAGACTCAAGGATTTTTGGGCTTTTGGGCCTTA
This sequence comes from Gossypium rotundifolium, assembly GCA_025506655.1. NCBI lineage: Eukaryota > Viridiplantae > Streptophyta > Magnoliopsida > Malvales > Malvaceae > Gossypium > Gossypium rotundifolium. Next base: position 81,095,996 of record CP106729.1, on the reverse strand, counting down.
AATTGTTAATTAGTAAAATCGTTTTGAAGTGTGCCTTCAATGTGACATTCCAAATTTGGGCCTAACTTCTAGGCTGGGTGTTACAACTACGTTATAGCATGCCATCGATTGTATACTGCATTACATTAGGGTGGGTTGATGATATTGGAGGAAGAATCTGAAAGGCTATTAAGCCTGTTATCTGGCAGCTCAGCTTCAAATATCGGATTATGCATAGCATTTCAGTACAGCATGCTGTGTAGGGATGGGTGGGTTAATTTTATCCCCACATAGTGTGTAGGGATGGACGGAGATGGTGTGTAGAGGCTGGTGGGTAGGATTCTGATGTTCTGTATATTCTGTATATATGTAACGCCCTAAATTTTGGGCCTAGGAGAAATGGGCTTCACGTTCTGGAGGAATTGGAATTTAGTTGTGCATGTGAATAACATAAAAAATATGTCTCATGGTGTTAAGGGTCATGAGAGGTATTGGAGAAGTCCTCGGTTCAAACCTCGACTCTAGCAAAATTTCTGGTAAATGTGAATTAAACCCTTGGTACTTTTTAGTAGGCTTTAAGAATAGTTGGGGTGGAAATGTGACATAAGGAAGCATATAGTGTAGTGGTTGAGGCGTCATAGTGTGGCAAAGGATCTTGAGTTCGAATTGCATCGGATGCAAAGGGGATTTTATTTTATTCCCATGAGGTGAGAGAGGTAGAGCTGGATTAAAACTCTCTTGAGGTGGTTGTTGACTTGGTCTTGATTGAATTTGTTGGAGAGTTTGAATTGGTCTTGGGAGTTGGTTATGGAGGATATTAAGGAGGGATAAGGGGAGAGGATCATGGTGTTTTTCAAGGAGTTTGAGATTGGGGAAGTTGCAACCTAATTGGGGAACTGGTTGGTGCAAAATTCGCCAAGGGGTTTGGGATGTGCATTTTCAAGACTTGGTTTTTGAATAGGTGCCAATTTTCTTAGGCCTTTGGGGGTGCGTGTTATCATTTTAAGAGCGGGGAGTTCCTTTCTTGGTGTAGTTTCACTTAGAGCAAGTGGTGTCGAATTGGTATTTTTGTTCTTCTCTTTCTTTTAGCAAGTATAGCCAATTTTGAGTGTGACTATTTGGGCAATCTTTTATTTCTTTGTTTCTTTCGAGTGCCTTTCTTCTCTTCTTGTTTTCAAAGACTACTCTTGTGGTAGTTGGCCAAGCCTGTGTTCTTCGCTCTCACAACCATAGTTGACTACATTAGCCCTTCTCTCCTCTTCAACTACTTTTCTTCTACCCTTAATAACCTTCCCATTATCGTCAATTTAACCCTCTATTGTACTCTAATTCGCCTTGACCGATTCTTTGTAGAGTTTCTTTGGTCTCTTTCCTAGTCAACCCCTCTTCATCTCGCTGCCCATCCTTTTCTATTTTCTTTTGATACACTCACATTTTGTTGTCAATACTATTCTCTTGTCGTTTCTTTTTGACTCAACGCATTACCCAACACTTATGTGTTACTCCTTTAGTTTGGAACCGATTCTACGGGTTGGTTGTGGACGAGAGGGGTCTAACAATTATTTGAAAGTTGGGGAAATAGGTGTTTTATTGTTGGTAAGGTCACAGTAGTTGATTTAGTTTTCTGTCGGTTTCTTTTTGTTTTGTTTTGGATAAATAATCGTTTTGATGTTTTAATCTAGGTGCAAGGATATCTGGGGTGCGGTTTGTTTCACGAGCAGGTGTATAACAGTACCCAGTATTCGATAGTCGGTGAGAAAGCCGATAGAGTGTGTGTAACCACACTCCTTCTATTGGTTTGAACTGTGCTATTCATCTAGCCGAGGATATTTCTAGGCTAATTGGGCCACACGAGCGTATGGGCCCACTTAGGCCAAATAATGGGCCTTAGGCCCATTTACACCATTGTGTCTATTTGGGTTACTTAAGTCGCTCGAGGCGATAATGGAGCTTCTGTTGAGTCGTTAAACCTCGATTTGTAAAATTATCGAAATACTCTCGATTTATAAAAATACCAAAATACCCTCGATTAGTAAAATTACCGAAAAACCCTCAATTTGTGAAATTACCTAAATACCTCAATATGTAAAATTATTGAAATACCTCAATTTGTAAAAGTGACAAAATACCTCAATTTGTGAAATTACCAAAATACCTCGATTTGTAAAATTATCGAAATACCCTTGATTTGGGAAATTATTAAAATACCCCTAGTTTGTAAAATTACTAAAATACCCTTGTAAGGTAGGATTATCGAAATACCCCTATAGGTAGGATTACCAAAATACCCATGTAAGGTAGAATTATTGAAATACCCCTAAAGGGTAGGATTACCAAATAACCTTATAACAGAAATGACTATTTTGCCCTTGTGGGTAAGTGACCGATTTGTGCTATGATTTGACGGGATTGTATGAATGTGTTTTAACCGACTTGACGGTGGTTGTATGATCGATATGCTTTTAATATATGTCTAAATGATCACATCGGTATTGTCATTTTGCATACACGTAATGATTGAGCATGACATACACGACATATTGCATGGGGTTGGGACACCGATACGAGGTAGTTCTCGATAGGGTGCACGGGTCACATGAGACGATCGTGGATCCAAGATTGATCTCGTTAAGGTCGCATATGTAGCATGAGACAATCAGACCCATTTAATGCCTTAAAGTTTCAGAATCGATTATGGCTCGTGCCATCTTTATTATGGCTTTGTGCCAATCGATTTACCGTGGCTATGTGCCCGATATATATATTGATGACTCTGTGTCGATCACAATTACTCATGATTGTGTGGCGATTATATTACCGTCGCTGATGGCTTTGTGCTAAACTTATTACAGTTATCGATAACTTTATGCCATCCTGATTGTGGCCCTGTGCCATCCTGATTATAGTTTATGACCATTTTATTTATGCCTTTTAGCCGTTTTGTTAACTGGTAGCGTTGCTACGATATTTATGGCTTTTAGCCGTTCTACCTATGGAACCGAGCTATTCTATTGACTTAGTGCCGCAACCGGTGCTAAGCTTGGTGTGTTGGTGGGTGGGTTGATTTAATCCCACAGAGTGTAGGGTTGGTACGAGTGTCAGGTTGGTCGGATCGTGGTGGGATGCATCCTCACACCGCTGTATATCCGCTTATGAGATTTGTTATTGTACCGGGCTTAGGGCCACTTGTTCTCAGATTGGTTTGGGCTAGGCCCAATTGATTTTGTTATGGGTGTGACCCAAATGATATTGTAGTGGGTTTTGGCCCACGATGCTCGAATCGGAATGTATTGTTACTATTAAAGGGCTTTGGCCTGCATCGTTTCAATTTCGCTTCTATATACCGATCGTTACTCTAGTAAGGGATTACACACTAAGATTTCATAAACTTACCTCGCTTTTTAATCGCATGTGTAATCCCAGTGTTAGGAGGATCGGTCATGAGAGGACCTTGAGGTGACCACACGACTACTACCGATAGGCTTTGGACTTTATATATGTTTTAAATTTCATTTTGGGTTTTAATTTCGTAATAAGGCCTCTCTAGATTTAATTTCAATTTGGGATTTTGTTACGTTTTATATCTGCTAGACGTAGACTAGTTTTCAACCCAATTACTATTTTTAAAAACATACGTTTTAAACTTCTTTACCTTAAATTAGCTTCCGCAACTAAAAGAGATTTTCAATGAAGTTAATAATGTTTTTACAAGTGATTAACTATTCAGTGAACCACGTTTTGAAATTGAACGAACACAACCTGAGACTTTAGTTTTAAATATTAATGAGGGAAATGTAACACCCCAAACCTGACCTATAATGCTACTTAACCGGATCTAACATGTCACATCGAAGCATTGATTTGAAAACCGGTCTTGTTGTTAAAATTCATGTCTAAAGTTTTAAACCCTTTAAAACTAATAGCTATTGAAAACGTTAGTTGTAAAATCAAAACTTGTTAACCACTTATTGGTCATATTATTTATTACAAGTTTATTCATCCAATTAAAACCATGGGAGCTTTTCTAACTATAAACCCTAGAATCTGAAATGCGTAATTTTTTTTGGAAAACAATTATTATTTTGAAAACTCGTTTTTCCTAATCTAGCAGGTAGAAATAAGGAGTTAAAACCAAATAAAAGTTAAACCTCAAATGGCCTTATTACATAACCAAACCCAAATATAAATTAAAAAAATATTTAAGACTCATACGAAAAATTAGTATTCACCGCCACTCTGTGTCCTCGCAGCCCAAATCGCTTAAGGTGGGATTACTGTAAATGGATGAGTTTGCGAAAACTCAGTGTGTAAACCCCTATCAGTCAAATAATAATTGGTGTAAGCAGAAATAGACTAAGCCTAAGCCCTATACAAGAATGAGATCGGCTCTAGGCCTTAGCCCTCAGACAAGAATAAAGGTAGGTCTAAGCCCAAAATAATAACAAGATGTAATGTAGATGCAACCCAACCAAATCCAGCCAACACACCACCCGTACCAACCAACACACCACGTGGAGACTAAGTCAACCCATCTAGCCAACACACCAATATCGCAGCATAGCTACTAATAGTAACGCAGCAAAGCTGCTAGCAACAGTAAACATGGCCCAGCCACTAACATGAGAATACGTGGCGAAGCCACTAGAACAGGAAAAATGTGGCAAAGCCACTAGTACAGTACTTCCTCCAAATCAGAATCCCAACCCCAATGCAGAATGTCGTGTCATAAATATTACGTGTATGCAGTATGTCATATTCATAAATAGTCATATAGATAGCATACACATATTAACTAAATCATATAGATAGCATACAGACATCAACTAAACTACCATTAGGGGTATAATGGTCATTTCATCAGTTAGGGGTAAAACGATAATTTCACCCCTTAGGGGTATTCCGGTAATTCTACTCTACAAGGGTATTTCGGTAATTCTACCCTATGAGGGTATCTAGGTAATTCTACCCTACAAGGGTATTTTAGTCATTTTACTCATCAGGGGTATTTCCTTCATTTTACTCCCTAGGGTCTCGGTACAGCTTACGACCTTTCCAAAGGCCTATAGTCACCTCAAATGACTCGGATAACCTATATGGCCAAAATAGTGTAATTAGGCCCAAGGCCCATTACTCAGCTCAAGTGAGCCCACACGCTCGTGTGGTCCGTTCAGCCCAAATTTTGTCACGGCTATACGAACTACGTAGCCCAATCCATTATTATTTGCTTACCGTGAATTTTACCCATGTAGGGCCCATGAGCCCATTGGGCCCACATAGCCTATTTCGATCCAACGAGGCCCATTACGACCCAAGCCCACGAGAACACTCGTTGCGGCCTTTACAGACTAGAGCCCATATTCATAGACCCGGTTCACCACACGCGTGATTGCACGCCAGGTGGCGCCATACGCCGATTTTCGCTTTTGGCATTTTCCCTCATAAGAATATAGGTGTGAGTACACACCATTGTCCTTTGTTTAACAGTAACAATACTGGGTGTACGATTACACACCTGGTTGCAAAACTAGCTAAGATCCACGCTCTCTGAATCCTATAATCAACCCACATATCATATCAGATTTACAACCAATAAAGTTAATAACTGTCCAAGCCCAAAACGAAAATCCCCACTTACCTTGACTGATCGCTAATCGGTTTATTTCCCTCAGATCACAGGCTAGAGTTGATCACACTCCTCTTTGACAATTAACTGCATTACAAATACAACCTATCAATCACGTCGGTCTAAAACCATGGTTTATCACACATTAATCCAAAGAAAGTACATGCAACCTTTCCCCTAAAAAAAGGAAAGTAACATTCAGCCAAACACTTACCGAATCCCTCAAACCGAAAGGTGACTTAAAAGAACGGCACACGTGGGTTCAGTATTGTGTCAGATCTAAAAAATAGTAAACCGAAAGAAGATTATTGAATAGCAACAATGATAATCCTAAAAGGGAAATCGCAAAGTACAAGAACAACCTAGTCACTTACCCTAATATTCGGCTTGTTAGAGTTAGAAGATGAGAGGAGGAGGCAGGGTATTCGGCTACACTCAAGAAAAGAGGAACAGCAGCACTTGATTCGATTTATCTTAAAGAGAAGAAGAAGAAAAGAATGCCGAATCGACAGAGGGAAAAATAAAGAAGGAAGAATAGCTTCAAGGAAGAATTCGGCACTTGATGTTTATGTTTCGGCAAATGGGGACAACAATTGAGGAATAAGGATGAAAAGAAAAAGACCCGAATGGTCAAAAATGCTGCATGAGATGCCACAAAGAGAATACATCCCAAAACACAAGAAAAGAAGATCTCAAAATAACAGAGAGAAAAATGGTTTCTACACTCTCCCCAAATGCCGAAAATGCACCAAATGACATACCCTTAGCCGAATTTCCCTTACTCAAGCTTCCCCATTCGGCCAAGACTCCCCTCACATCCCAATTCCTTAGAAATCTCCACAGATTTCTCTTTAAGTCACTCCCAACCTCCCATTCAAACCCATTCAAACTTGATAACCAAGTCTCCAACTTCCTCTACAGAGTTTGAATCAAAATCTACCTCTCATGCCACAAAGATATAAAATAAAACCCCCTTTTGCACGCCATGGGATTCAAACCTCAGACCACTAGTACACTCCACACGCCACTTGCCACCTTTACCAGTAGAATCCTTGTGTCACAAGCCAAGCACACTTAATATATATGCCCTTTAAGCTAACATCCAAGTTTCCAAAAGAGCAAAAATAAAAATTTTTCCAAAGGTCATACTTGAACCCAGGCTTCCTAAAATCCCCAAATCACACCCAAAACACTTAGCCATTAAAGCAAACAAGCAAATTGTTCAGGACATGAAAAATTAAAGGCCCTATATTTTGGGGTGTTACAATTCTACCCCCTAAAAAGAAATTTTGACCTCGATACTTACCTAGTCAGAATAGGTGAGGATATTGTTGTTGTATCGCCTCCTCAGGCTCCCACATAGCTTCCTCGGTACCGTGATTACGCCAAAGCACCTTGACCAAAGGAATAGATTTCCTCCTTAATACCTTAACATCAAGATCCAGTATCTGTACCGATTCTTCCTCAAAAGTCAAGTCAGGTCTAACCTCGATCTCCTCAATCGGCACTATATGTGAGGGATCAGAGCAGTATCACCTCAGCATGGAGACGTGGAACACATCATGCATCCGGTTTAACTCAAGAGGTAACTCAAGTTGATAGGCGACTGATCCCACACGCTTTAATATTCGATAGGGTCTGATGAATCTACGGCTCAGTTTATCTTTCTGTCCAAATCTCAGAATCTTCTTCCATGGTGAGACCTTCAAAAAGACATAATCTCCCAAAGAGTACTCTATCCCTTTATGCTTTAAATTTGCACAGAACTTCTGCCTATCAGATGCTTCCTTTAACAGATCTCGGATCAACTTTACTTTTTATTCGATTTCAGAAACTAACTCTAGCCCCAAAACTCGTCGCTCACCAAGTTCTGTCCAACAGGTAGGGGTACGACACCTATGACTATATAACGCCTCATATGGTGCTATCTTAATACTGGATTGGTAGTTGTTGTTATATGCGAACTCTGCTAGCAGCAAATAGTCTTCCCAACTGCCTTTGAAATCAATTACACAGCTTCTTAACATGTTCTCCAATATATGAATCACCCTCTCTGACTAACCGTCAGTCTGAGAATGAAATGCATTACTGAAGTCCAACTTGGTACCAAAAACCTCGTGTAACTTTTTTCAGAATCGAGATGTGAATCTAGGATCTCTGTCTAAAATGATAGAAACTGATACCCCATGTAGTCTCACAATCTCTTCCACGTATAATTTAGCCAACTTCTATAGTGAATAATCAGTGTGGGCTGGTATAAAATGGGCAGATTTAGTCAGTCGGTCAACAATAAACCATACCGAGTACTTCTTCGTCGGCGTTAAGGGTAGTCCACTTATAAAATCCATGGTTACCCTCTCCCACTTCTAGAGTGGAATCTTTACTGGCTGCAATAACCCAGAAGGTAGTTGGTGCTCAACTTTAATTTGCTGGCATGTCAGACACTTGCCAACGAAATCAGTAACCTCGCGCTTAAGCCCTGGCCACCAGTACAGTTCACGCAGATCTTGATAAAACTTGTTTCCACTAAGATGCATAGCATAAAGACTGCTATGCGCCTCCTGTAGGATAGACTGCCTTAGCTTAGAATCTCCCGGTATACAAACTCTCCCACGAAAACATAGTACTCCCTCACTATTCAACCCAAAATATGTAGTTTCCCCTTCTCAACCAATCGAAAATAAGGAACCAGCGATTCATCCAACAACTGTTTCTCCTTAATTTTCTCAATCCAGGTTGGTCTCACTTGGATTTCAGCCATCAAACTACCATCTTCAAATAGGCTGAGACGAGCAAACATTATTCTCAAATCAGATACAACCCTACGGCTCATTGCATTAGCTACTACGTTAGCTTTACTAGGATGGTACTTAATCGTGCAATCATAATTCTTAAGCAACTCTATCCATCTTCGTTGCCTAAGATTTAACTCCTTCTGAGTAATGAGGTACTTGAGACTTTTATGGTCTATATAAATAATAGACTTCTCAAAGTATAAGTAATGCCTACAAATATGCAGTGCAAATACCACCGCAGCAAAGTTTAAGTCATGAGTGGGGTAATTCACCTTGCGAGGCTTAAGCTGGCAAGATGTGTATGCAACCACCTTACCCTCTTGCATCAACACACAACCCAATCCAATGTGCAACGCATCACTGTAGACAATGAATTCCTTCCTACACTCTAGCTGTATTAGCACAGGGGCTTCGTCAGAACTTTCTTCAGTTTCTCAAAGCTCTCTTGCTGCTTATCAGTCCGATTAAATGGTACCCCTTTACGCAGTAACTTAGTCAGAGGTGCAGCAATTAGTGAAAACCCCTAAACAAAACGTCTATAATACCTAGCCAGACCCAGAAAGCTTCGAATCTCAGATACAGCCTTTGGTGGTTTCTAATTCAATACGGCTTAAATTTTCTGAGGATCAACCCTAATCCCCTCGGCAGACACCACGTGACCCAGAAATGTCACTTCTCTCAACCAGTACTCACACTTGCTGAACTTTACGTATAGTTGCTTTTCCTTTAGAATCTGCAGCACAATTCAAAGATGTGCATCATGATCCTCCTCGATTCTTGAATACACCAGGATGTCGTCTACAAACACCACTACGAACTGATCCAAATAGGGTTCAAATACACTGTTCATCATATCCATAAAAGTAGCTGGTGCATTCGTCAACCCAAACAGCATTACTAGAAACTCGTAATGACCATAATGAGTTTTAAACGTAGTCTTATACATATCCGCCTCCTTAACCTTTAGCTGATGGTACCCAGATCGAATATCTATCTTGGAGAAAACTGAAGCTCCTCGTAGCTGGTCAAACAGATCATCTATCCTCGGTAAAGGGTACTTATTCTTTGTCATCAGTTTGTTCAGTTGACGATAATCAATGCACATGTGCATGATCCACCTTTCTTCTTCATGAATAACACTGGTGCTCCCCATGGAGACACACTTAGCCGAATGAACCCTCGGTCCAGTAGCTCTTGAATTTGGGCCTTTAACTCCACCAGCTCCTTCGGTGACATTCTATAAGGGGTGATGAACACTCGAGCCGTTCTCGATAGGAGCTCAATACCGAATTTGACCTTGCGGTTTGGAGGCAAACCAGGAAGCTCTTCAGGAAATACATCCGAAAACTCCTTAAAAGTTTTGACATCTTCAATAAAAGGACCTTTAGAATCAGAACTGCTGACATATGCTAAAAATGTCTCGCAACCCTTGCAAACCAGTTTCTCAGCCTTTAATGCTGAGATTACGTTAGACAAATAATCTCTTTGCTCCTCTAACACAGCCATCTCTTTATCCTCAAAAAGCTTCCACACCATACGCTTAGCAGTACAGTCTAAATTAGCACGGTGTTTCACTACCCAATTTAATATTAGATCGAATTTGCTAAAAGGTAGTTCCATCAAATCTGCCGGAAAGACAACCCCTTAGACTTCTAGGGGCATGTCTCTAAACAACTTATTCACTCTAACCAATTGTCCCAGTGGACTTAACACAGTCATTTCACTATCAGTAATTTCAAATTGAAAACCCAATGTCTCAGACACAGTGCATGCAACATACTAGTGTGTAGACCCAATATCAATTAAAGTAGTGTAGGGTACACTATAAATTAGAAACGTACTAGTTATGACGTCTGGTGCATCGTCATCCTCTCGGCGACAAGCAACATAGACCAAAGCTGGTTGTCTTTCCTCAGTGTTATCAACACCTCTGCCCTGTGCTCCAAGTCCTCTTCCCAAACCATTTCCCCTCTAGCCTGACCACGGCCTCTCGGTGGCTGCTGACCACCTCTTCCAAGCTGAACATGGCCCTGACCTATGGCTAGCATCTGAACAGACCTCTCAGTACAGTTCTTGACCTGGTGATCCATGGACCCACATCTGAAACACGCCTCCGTTTGTTTTTGGCACTGACCCTGATGAGCTCTCCCATAATTTACGCAAGGATGCGGTCTAACCATAGTAACAAGAACTGCTCGGACTAGCCCATCAAATTTGGCCCTCTTTATAGGCCTTCTAGAAGAACCCAAGGGCCCTGAATCACTTTTAAATCTACTTCTATCTTTCTCGTGATTCTGGCACTTAGAGCGCTTCACATCCTCTGTAATTTTTGCTTTCTCGATAAGGGCAGCAAAGTCTTGCTCCCTCTGTGGAGCTATCAGTACACGTAACTCATCCTGGAGGCCATCATCAAACTGCACAAAACTTTCATACTCAGTTGCGACTATACTGCAAGCATAATGACTCAACCATAAGAATTCTGCCTTATATACTTCCACTATCTTATTCCCCTGGGTCAGGCTTAGAAATTCCATTCTTTGGGTGTCCACATAACTTGCGCCCACATACTTCCCCTGAAAGGCTGTCTTGAACAAATCCCATGTCAAACGGTTGGCCTGCGTACCCACTCTCACAGTGAGCCACCACTAGTACGCCTCGTCTCGCAGTAAGGACACTACTCCCTTTAGCTTCTATTCCACTATACAGTCAAGGTCATCCATTATCCGCTCAGTAGCCTCTAACCAATACTCTGCCACGTTCAGGGCTACCCTAGAAACTCTCCTGAAGATTTTTCTCCATTAGACCGGAGTCCCTTAGAAATTAACCCTCGACCCACTGACCTAGTACTCGCCCCAGCAACCCTTTTAAGAACCCGTAGCTTTGCTTGGGATAGAGCATCATCTCCAACTGCTCTGTCATGAGACCCTATCTCAGTTACTAGTGAGGCTAGTGCCTCCAAATCAGGCATATGACCCGATGCTAAAGACCCAGCCCTAGCACCTCGGCCTCTACGTCGGCCTCTACCACGGCCTCGTGTACCCCTTCTGCAAGTACCTCTTGTGCTCATATTGATATAGCGTATTATCTATTTTAAAAATCTTATGAATCAATTCATATTTCCAGTAATTATTAATGGATGTTTTATGACAATCAGTATTTAAATTTTTTATTTTTGCATATCGAGGTATCCACTACAGTTTCTAGTCTTTTACAGTCTCAGTTTACCCTAACAAAAGAGTTCTAGAAAAGTACTACTATCTATAGTAGTTTCTCAGTATAACATTTCAATCTATAGCAGTAAACAGTGTTAGAGAGCTTATCGATTTGGCATCGGAGACTCGGGGTGCCACACTTTCAGTACAACATTTCTATTTTCTTTGCAAAACCAAAGTTTAAACAATTTTAAAAAATTTTCAAGAACCAATTCCACAGTCGAGTTCTGCAACCAGGCTCTGATACCACTAAATGTAACACCCCAAACTTGGCCTAGACGTTATGACTGGATCTGACGTGTCACATCGAAGTGTTGATTTAAAAACTGGTCCTGTCGTTAAAAATTTGTGTATAAAGTTTTAAACCCTTTTAAAATTAATTACTATTGAAAACATTGGGGTTGTAAAATCAAAACTTGTTAACCACTTATTGGTCATATTATTTATTACAAGTTTATTCATCTAAATTAAAACCATTGGAGCTTTTCTAATTGTAAACCCTAGAATCTGAAATGCGTGATTTTCTTTGGAAAATAGTTATTATTTTGAAAACTCGTTTTTCCTAATCTATCAGGTAGAAATAAGGAGTTAAAACCAAATAAAAGTTAAACCTCAAATGCCCTTATTACATAACCAAACCCAAACATAAATTAAAAAAATATTTTAAGACTCATGCGAAAAATCAATATCACGTGGCCACCTTTGGGTCCCTCGTGGCTCCAAATCGTTTAAGGCTAGGGATTACCTGTACAATTAAAAGAAAGGGACGAGTTTGTGAAAACTCAGTGTGTAATCCCCTATTAGTCAAATAATAATTGGTGCAAGCAAAAACAGGCTCGACTTAAGCCTTATACAGTAACAGCTCAGTCTGGGCCTTAGCCCTATACAGTAACAGTGTGCATCTAAGCCCAAAATAATAACAGTACAGAACAGATATACAACCCAACGCAATCTAACCAACACACCACTCGTACCAACCAACACACCACATGGGGACTAAGTCAACCCACCCAGCCAACACACCAATATCAATTAAAGTAGTGTAAGGTACACTATAAATTAGGAACGTACCAGTTATGATGTCTAGGGCATTGCCACCCTCTCGGTGACGAGCAGCATAGACCAAAGCTAGTGTCTCACTGCAGTGTTACCAGCATATCTACCTGGTGCTTCACGTCCTCTTCCCAAACCATTTCCCCCTCTGGTCTGACCACGGCCTCTCGGTGGCTATTGACCACCTCTCCTTGGCTGAACATGGCCCTGACCTACGGCTTGCATCTGAACAGGCATCTTAAATTGTTCTTGACTTGGTGATCCATGGACCCACATCTAAAACACTTGCCCACGAAATCAATAACCTCGCGCTTAAGCCCTGGCCACCAGTACAGTTCACGCACATCTTGATACAACTTGTTTCCATCAGGATGCATAGCATAAGGGCTGCTATACACCTCCTATAGGATAGATTACCTCAGCTCAAAATCTCTCGGTATACAAACTCTCCCACAGAAACATAGTACTCCCTCACTATTCAGCCCAAAATCTGCAGTCTCCCTTCTCAACCAATCAAAAATGAGGAATTAGCAATTCGTAAAACAACTGTTTCTCCTTAATTTGCTCAATCCAGGTTGGTCTCACTTAGAGTTCATCCAACAAACTACCATATTCAAACAGGCTGAGACGAGCAAACATTGCTCTCAAATTAGATACAACCCTACGGCTCAGTGCATCAGCTACTACGTTAGCTTTACCAGGATGGTACTCAATCGAGCAATCATAATCCTTAAGCAACTCTATCCATCTTCATTGCCTATGATTTAACTCATTTTGAGTAAGGAGGTACTTGAGGCTTTTATGGTTTGTATAAATAATAAACTTCTCACCGTATAAGTAATGCCTCCAAATCTTCAGTGCGAATACCACCGCAGCTAACTCCAACTCATGAGTGAGGTAATTTGCCTCGTGAGGCTTAAGCTAATGAGACGCGTACGTAACCACCTTACCCTATTGCACAACACACAACCCAATCTAATGTACGACGCATCACTGTAGACAATGAATTCCTTTCCAAACTTTAGCTGTATTAACACAGGGGCTTCCGTCAGATCTTTTTCAATTTCTCAAAACACTCTTGCTGCTAATCAATCCAATTAAACGGTACCCATTTACGGAGTAACTTAGTCAGAGGTGCAGCAATTAGTGAAAACCCCTCAACAATTTATCTGTAATACCCAGCTAGACCCAGAAAGCTTCGAATCTCAGATACAGTCTTTGGTGGTTTCCAATTCAATATGGCTTCAATTTTTCAAGGATCAACCTTAATCCCCTCGGCAGATACCATGTGATCTAGAAATGTCACTTCTCTTAACCAGAACTCACACTTGCTAAACTTTGTGTATAGTTGTTTTTCCTTCAAACTCTGTAGCACAATTCGAAGATGAGCATCATGATGCTCCTTCGAAACCTGGCTCTGATCTGAACATGGTAGAGTATTGGTTAGAGGCTACTGAGCGGATAATGGATGACCTTGATTGTACGGTAGAACAGAAGCTAAAGGGAGCAGTGTCTGTACTGCGAGACGAGGCATACTAGTGGTGGCTCACTGTGAGAGAGGGCACGCAGGCCAACCGTTTGACATGGGATTTCTTTAAGACCGCCTTTCAAAAGAGGTATGTGTGCTCAAGTTATATGGACGCCCGAAGAAATGAATTTCTAAGCTTGACCCAGGGGAATAAGACAGTGGTAGTAGATAAGGAAGAATTCTTATGGTGGAGTCGTTATGCTCACTATATAGTCGCAACTGAGAATGAACATTGTGTGCGATTTGAGGATGGCCCCCGGGATGAGTTACGTGTAATGATAGCTCTACAGAGGGAGTGAGACTTTGCTGCCCATGTCTTGAAAGCAAAAATTATAGAGGATGTGAAGCGTTCTGAGTACCAGTATCTCGAAAAAAGATAAGGTAGATTTAAAAGGGATTTAGGGCCCTCGAGTTCTTCTAGAAGGCCTATAAAGAGGGATAGATTTGATGGGCCAGGCCGAGCAGTTCCTGTTACGAGGGCATGTTTCAGATGTGGGTCCATGGATCACCAGGTCAAGAATTGTACTAAGAGGCCTGTTCAGATGCAAGCCGCAGGTCAGGGCCATGTTCAGCCAGGGAGAGGTGGTCAGCAGCCACTGAGAGGCCGTGGTCAGGCTAGAGGGGGAAATAATTTGGGAAGAGGATGTAGAGCATGGGGCAAAGGTGCTGGTAACACTGACGTAAGACAGTCAGCTTCGATTTATGCTGCTCATCGCCAAGAGGATGGCAACGCCGGACATCATAACTGGTACGTTATGTACCCTATACTACTTTAATTGATATTGGGTCTACACACTCGCATGTTGCATGCACTATGTCTAGAACGTTGGGTTTTCAGATTGAAATTGTTGATAGTGAAATGATTGTGTTAAATCCACTGGGACAGTCGATTAGAGTGAATAAGTTATTTAAAGACGTGCCCCTATAGGTCAAGGGGTTGTCATTCCAGTAGATTTGATGGAACTGCCATTTGGCAAATTCGATCTAATACTAGGCATGGATTTGCTAGTGAAACACCATACGAATTCGGACTGCACTGCTAAGCGTATGGTGTTGAAGTCTTCTGAGGATGAAGAGGTGGTTGTGTTAAGGGAGCGAAGAGATTATCTGTCTAACGTAATCTTAGCATTAAAGGCTGAGAAACTGGTTCGTAAGGGTTGTAAGACATTTTTAGCTTTTGTTAACCGTTCTGATTCTAAAGGTCCTTCTGTTGGCGATGTCGAACTATTAAGAAGTTTCTGGATGTATTTCTTGAAGAGCTTCCTGGGTTGCCTCCAAACTGCGAGGTTAAATTCGGTATTGAGCTCCTACCGGGAGCGGCTTCGGTGCCCATCACCCCTTATAGGATGGCACCGAAGGAGCTGGTGGAGTTAAAGGCTCAAATTCAAGAGCTACTAGACCAAGGGTTCATTCGACAGAGTGTGTCTCCATGGGGAGCACCAATGCTATTCATGAAGAATAATGATGGATCCATGTGCATGTACATCGATTATCGTCAACTGAACAAATTGATGATTAAGAATAAGTACCCTTTTTATCGAGGATAGATGATCTGTGTGACCTACTGTGAGGAGCTTCGGTTTTCTCCAAGATAGATCTTCGATCTGGGTACCATCAGCTAAAGGTTAAGGAGGCGGATGTGTATAAGACTGCGTTTAGGACTCGTTATGGTCATTACGAGTTTCTAGTAATGCTATTTGGGTTGACGAATGCACCAGCTACTTTCATAGATCTGATGAACCGAGTATTTCAGTCCTATTTAGATCAGTTCATGGTGGTGTTTATAGACAACATCCAAGTGTATTCAAGAACCGAGGAGGATCATGATGCACATCTTCGAATTGTGCTGTAGATTCTGAGGGAAAATCAGCTATACGCAAAGTTCAGCAAGTGTGAGTTCTGGTTGAGAGAAGTGACATTTCTGGGTCACGTGGTGTCTGCCGAGGGGATTAGGGTTGATCCTCAAAAAATTGAAGCCATACTGAATTAAAAATCACCAAAGATCAGATTCGAGATTCAAGCTTTTAGGTCTGGCTGGGTATTACAGACATTTTGTTTAGGGATTTTCACTGATTGCTGCACATCTGACTAAGTTATTGTGTAAAAGGGGTACCATTTAATTGGACTGATTAGCAGTAAGATAGTTTTGAGAAACTAAAAAGTTCTGATGGAAGCCCCTATGCTAATACAGCCAGAGTCTGGGAAGGAATTTATTGTCTACAGTGATGCGTTGCACATTGGATTGGGTTGTGTGTTGATGCAAGAGGTAAGGTGTTTGTGTACGTGTCTCGTCAGCTTAAGCCTCACGAGGTTAATTACCCACTCACGACTTGGAGTTAGCTACAGTGGTATTCGCACTCAAGATTTGGAGGCATTACTTATACAGTGAGAAGTATATTATTTATACAAACCATATAAGCCTCAAGTACCTCCTTACTCAAAATGAGTTAAATCTTAGGCAATGAAGATGGATAGAGTTACTTAAGGATTATGATTGCTTGATTGAGTACCATCCTGGTAAAGCTAACGTAGTAGCTGATGCACTGAGCTGTAGGGTTGTATCTGATTTGAGAGCAATGTTTGCTCGTCTCAGCCTGTTTGAAGATGGTAGTTTATTGGCTGAACTCCAAGTGAGAGAAACTTGGATTGAGCAAATTAAGGAGAAATAGTTGTTGGACAAATCACTGGTTTCTCATTTTTGATTGGTTGAGAAGAGGGAGACTATGAATTTTGGGCTAAATAGTGAGGGAGTATTATGTTCCCATAGGAGAGTTTGTATACCGAGAGATTCTGAGCTCAAGCAGTCTATCCTAAAGGAGGCGCATAACAGTCCTTATGGTATACATCTTGGTGGAAATAAGTTGTATCGAGATCTGTGTGAACTGTACTGGGGGCCAAGGCTTAAGCGCGAGGTTATTTATTTCGTGGGCAAGTGTCTAACATGCCAGCAAATTAAAGCTGAGCACCAACTACCTTTTGGGTTACCCCAGCTAGTAAAGATTGCACTCTAGAAGTGGGAGAGGGTAACCATGGATTTTGTAAGTGGACTACCCTTAACGCCAACGAAGAAGGACTCGATATGGGTTATTATTGACTGACTGACTAAATCTGCCCACTTTATACCGGTCCGCACTGATTATTCACTGTAGAAGTTGGCTAAGTTATACGTGGCAGAGATTGTGAGACTCCATGGGTATCAATTTCTATCATTTCGGATAGAGATCCTAGATTCACATCTCGATTCTGGAAAAAGTTACACGAGGCTTTGGGTACCAGGTTGGACTTCAGTACAACATTTCATCCTCAGACTGATGGTCAGTCGGAGAGAGTGATTTAGATCTTGGAGGACATATTAAGAAGCTATGTAATTGATTTCAAGGGCATTTGGGAAGACTACTTGTCGTAAGCAGAGTTCGTATATAACAATAGCTACCAATTCAGTATTCAGATGGCACCATACAAGGCGTTATATGATCGTAGCTGTCATACCCCTACATGTTGGACACAACTTGTGAGCGATGAGTTTTGGGGCTAGAGTTAGTTTCTAAAATTGAAGAAAAATTAAAGTTGATCTGAGACCGATTAAAGAAAGCATCAGATAGGCAGAAGTCGTATGCAGATTTAAAGCGTAAAGGGATAGAGTACTCTGTGAGAGATTTTGTCTTTTTGAAGGTCTCACCATGGACGAAGATTCTGAAATTTGGACAGAAAGAGAAACTGAGCCGTAGATTCATCGAACCCTACCAAATATTAAAGCGTGTAGGACCGATCGCCTATCAACTCGAGTTACCTCCTGAGTTAAACCGGATACATGATGTGTTCCACATCTCCATGCTGAGGTGATACTACTCTGATCCTTCACATATAGTGCCGATTGAGAAGATCGAGGTTAGACCTGACCTAACTTTTGAGGAAGAATCGGTACAGATACTGGATCGTGATGTTAGGGTATTAAGGAGGAAATCTATCCCTTTGGTCAAGGTGCTTTGGCGTAATCACGGTACCGAGGAAGCCACGTGGGAGCCTGAGAGGAGATGCAACAACAATATCCTCACCTATTCTAACCAGGTAAATTTCGAGGCTGAAATTTCTTTTTAGGGGGTAGAATTATAACGCCCCAAAATATAGGGCCTTTAATTTTTCATGTCTTGACCAATTTGCTTGTTTCCTTTAATGGCTAAGTGTTTTGGGTGTGTTTTAGGGATTTTAAGAAGCCTAGGTTCAAGTATGGCCTTTGGAAAATTTTTTATTTTTTTCTTTTTGAAACTTGGATGTTAGCTTAAAGGGCATATATATTAAGTGAGCTTGGCTTGTGACACAAGGACTCTACTGGTAAAGGTTACAAGTTGCGTGTGGAGTGTACTAGTGGTCTGAGGTTCGAATCCCATGGCATGCAAAGGGGGTTTTATTTTATATCTCTATGGCATGAGAGGTAGAGTTTGATTCAAACTCTGCAGAGGAGGTTGGAGACTTGGTCATCAAATTTGAATGGATTTGAATGGGAGGTTGGGAGTGAATTGGGATGTGAGGGGAGTTTTGGTTGAATGGAAAGCTTGAGTAAGGGAAATTCGGCTAAAGGTATGTCATTTTGTGTATTTTTGGCATTTGGAAAGAGTGTAGAAATCGTTTTTCTCTTTGTTATTTCAGGATCTTCTTTTCTTGTGTTTTAGGATTTATTCTCTTTGTGGCATCTCATGCAATATTTTTGACCATTCGGGTCTTTTTCTTTTCATCCTTATTCCTCAATTGTTGTCCACATTTGCCGAAACATAAACATCAAGTGCCAAATTCTTCCTTAAATCCCTTCTTCCTTCTTTAATTTTCTCACTGCCGATTCGGCATTCTTCTCTTCTTCTTCTATCTTTGCTAAATAGAATTAAGAGTTGTTGCTCCTCTCTTCTTGAGTCTAGCCGAATACCTTGCCTCCTCATCTCATCTTCTAACTCTGACAAGCCAAATATTGGGGTAAGTGTTTGGCTGAATGTTACTTTTCTTTTTCTAGGGGAAAGGTTGTGTGTACTTTCTTTGGATTGACGTGTGCTAAACCATGGTTTTAGACCGACGTTATTGATAGGTTGTATTTGTAATGCAGTTAATCGTCAAAGAGGAGTGTGATCAACTCTAGCCTGTGATCTAAGGGAAATAAACCGATTAGCGATCAGTCAAGGTAAGTGGGGATTGTCGTTTTGGGTTTGGACAGTTATTAACTTTATTGGTTGTAAATATGATACGATATGTGGGTTGATTATAGGATTCGGAGAGCGTGGATCTTAGCTAGTTTTGCGAATAGGTGTGTAATCATACACCCAGTATTGTTACTGTTAAACAAAGGACAATGGTGTGTACTCACACCCCTGTGTTACTGTAGATCAGCAAAATGCCGAAAAGCCGAAATACGGTGTTTTACGCCGCACGAGTGTGCGATCCTGCGTGTGGTGAACCGGGTCTATGAATATGGGCTCTAGTTTGTAGAGGCCGCCACGAGCATTCTCGTAGGCTTGGGTCGTAATGGGCCTCGTTAGGTAGAAATAGGCCATATAGGCCCAATGGGCTCATGGGCCCCACATGGGTAAAATCCACGATAAGTGAATAATAATGGATTGGGCTGCAAAGTTCGTATAGCCGTGATGGAATTTTGGCTGAACAGGCCATACGAGCGTGTGGACCCACTTGAGTCGAGTAATGGGCCTTGGGCCCAATTACACTGTTTTTGCCATATAGGTTATTCGAGTAGTTCAAGACGACTGTAGGCCTTTGGAATGGTCGTAAACTGTACCGAGACCCTAGGGAGTAAAATGACTAAAATACCCCTAATGAGTAAAATGACTGGAATACCCCTAATGAGTAAAATGACTGAAATACCCATAATGAGTAAAATGACTGAAATACCCTAATAAGTAAAATGACTGAAATACCCCTAATGAGTAAAATTACTAAAATACCTTTGTAAGGTAGAATTACCTAGATACCCTCGTAGGGTAGAATTACCAAAATACCCTTGTAGAATAGAATTACTGAAATACCTCTAAGGGGTGAAATTACCGTTTACCCCTAATCGAAGAAATGACCATTATACCACTAGTGGTAGTTTAGTTGATGTGTGTATGCTATCTATATGACTGTTTATGAATATGACGTACTGCATACACGTAATATTTATGACACAACATTCTACATTGGGGTTGGGATTCTAATTTGGAGGAAATACTGTACTAGTGGCTTTGCCACGTTTTTACTGTTCTAATGGCTTCGCCACATATTCTGATGTTAGTGGCTGGGCGACGTTTACTGTTGCTAGTAACTTTGCTGCGTTACTATTAGCAGCTATGCTGCGATATTGGTGTGTTGGCTGGATGGGTCGACACAGTCCCCATGTGGTGTGTTGGTTGGTACAGGTTGGGTTGCATCTTTGTTCTGTACTATTATTATTTTGGGCTTAGACCATATCATATCAGATAGGTTAAGGCCTGCATCGACTCACATCAGATAGAGCTTAGGCCCAATCTGTTTCTGCTTGCACCAATTATTATTTGACTGATAGGGGATTACACACTTAGTGTTTGCAAATTCACCCCTTTCTTTTAACTGTACAGGTTATCCCCAGCCTTAAACGATGTGGAGCCACGAGGGACCCAGAGGTGGCCACGTGAATACTGATTTTTCGTATGGGTCTTAAATAGTTTTTTTAATTTATGTTTGGGTTTGGTTATGTAATAAGGCCATTTGAGGTGTAAATTTTATTTGGTTTTAACTCCTTATTTCTACCTGCTAATTAGGAAAAACGGGGTTTCAAAATAATAACTGGTTTCCAAAGAAAATCACACATTTCAAATTCTAGGGTTTACAATTAGAAAAGCTCCCATGGTTTTAATTCATATGAATAAACTTATAATAAATAATATGACCAATAAGTGGTTAACAAGTTTTGATTTTACAACCCCAACATTTTTAATAGCAATTAGTTTTAAAAGGGTTTAAAACTTTAGAAACGAATTTTTAACGACAAGACTAGTTTTCAAATCAATGTTTCGATGTGACACATCAGATCTGGTCGTAACGTCTAGGCCGGGTTTGGGGTGTTACATTTAGCTCAGTAGATAGAGCGTCTGTTTCCTAAGCTGAAATTCGTAGGTTCGACCCCTAACTCTGATCGTTTCTCTTTGACTCAATGCATTACCTAACACTTGTGTGTTACTCCTTTAGTTTGGAACCGATTCTATAGGTTGGTTGTGGACGAGGGGGGTTTGACAATTGTTTGAAAGTTGGGGAAACAGGTGTTTTATTATTGATGAGGTCACAGTGGTCGATTTAGTTTCCTGTCAGTTTCTTTTTGTTTTGTTTTGGATAAATACTCGTCATGATGTTTTAATCTAGGTGCGAGGATATTTGGGGTGTGGTTCGTTTCACGAGCAAGTGTGTAACAGTACCCTGTATTTGATAGTCGGCGAGAAAGTCGATAGAGTGTGTGTAACCACACTTCCTCTGATCGTAGATCGGCAACATGCCGAAAATCTAAAGTACCTGCGAATGATGCCACATGAGCGTGCGATCGCATGTGTGCTGGACCGAGCCCATGAATATGGGCGTAAGATGGTTGAGGCCACCATGAGCGTTCTCATGGGCTTAGGTCATTTTGGGCCGCGTTGGGGCTGAAATGGGCCGTGTGGGCCCAATGGGCCTATGGGCCCCACACGGATTAAATTTGCATATTATGGTAAATGTTAGACCGAGCCGTCTAGTCCACATGACTAGGGTCGTTTTTAGGCAATGGCCGTGTGCGCCCACTGGGTTGGTGGGCCCCACATGGATAAAATGCATGTTATATGGTTTCTATTGGTTTGAGCTGTACTGTACATATAGCCGAGGCTATTTCTAGGCTAGTTGGGCCACACGAGTGTGTGGGCCCACTTAGGCCGAATAATAGGCCTTAGGCCCATTTATACCGTTGTGTCTGTTTGGTTTACTTAAGTCGCTCGAGGCGGCGATGGACCTTCAGTTGGGTCGTTAAGCCCTGATTTGTAAAATTATTGAAATACCCCTGATTTGTGAAATTACTAAAATACCCTCGATTTGTAAAATTATCGAAATACCCTCGATTTGTAAAATTACCGAAATACCCTTAACTTTTGAAATTACCAAAATATCCTTAATTTGTGAAATTACTGAAATACCCTTAGTTTGTAAAAGTACCAAAATACCTTCGATTTGTAAAATTACTAAAATACCATTGATTTGTAAAAGTACCGAAATACCATTAACTTTTGAAATTACCAAAATACCCTTGATTTGTGAAATTATCAAAAAACCTTAATTTGTGAAATTATCGAAATACCCTCGATTTGTGAAATCACCAAAATACCCTTGATTTATAAAATTACCAAAATACCCTTGGTTTGTAAAAGTACTGAAATAACCTCGATTTGTATAATTTTTAAAATACCCCTGATTTGTAAAATTATCGAAATACCCTTAATTTGTGAAATTATCAAAATACCCCCAGTTTGTAAAATTTCTAAAATACCCCTGCAGGGTAAAATTATCGAAATATGTAGGGTAGAATTACCGAAATACCCCTAAAGGGTAGGATTACCGAAATAACCTTATAGGGTAAAATGACTATTTTGCCCTTGTGGATAAATGACTGACTTGTGCTATGATTTGACTCGGGTTGTATGACTGTGTTTTAACTGACTTGACGGTGGTTGTATGACTGATATGCTTTTAATATATGTCTAAATGACTATTACTGGCATGGCCATTTTGCATACACGTGTAATGATTGAGCATGACATACATGACATATTGTATGGGGCTGGGACATTGATACAGAGGAAGTTCTGATAGGGTCGCACGGGTCACATGAGACGACTGTGGATCCAGTATTGATCTGTTAAGGTCGCACGTGTCGTATGAGAAGACTGTGGGCGGACGGACGGCTTAAAACTGCGTAATCTAATTATGGCTCTGTGCTAACCTAAATATGGCTCTATGCTATCTTGATTATGGCTTTGTGCCAATCGTATTTACCCATGGCTATGTGTCTGACATATATATTGATGACTCTGTGTCGATCATAATTACCCGTGGCTATGTGCCGATTATATTACCGTCACTGATGGCTATGTGCCAAACTTATTACAGTTACCAATAGCTTTGTGCTATTCTGATTATGGCTCTATGCCATCCTGATTATGGTTTATAACCATTCTGTTTATGACTTTTAGTCGTTCTGTTAACTGGCAGCGTTGCTGTGATATTTATGGCTTTTAGCCATTCTACCTACGGCACCAAGCCGTTCTGTTGACTTAGTGCCGCAACCGGTGCTAAGCTTGGTGTGATGGCTAGGTGGGTTGATTTAATCCCCACATGAGTGTAGGGTTGGTAAGGGTGGTGTGTTGGCTTGATCGGGGCGGGATGCATCCTCATACTGTTGCATATCTATTTATGAGATTTCTCATTGTACTAGGCTTAGGGCCACTTGTTCTGTATTGGTTTGGGCTGGGCCCAATTGATTCTGTTATGGGCTGTGACCCAAATGATATTGTAGTCGATTTTGGCCCACGGTGCTCGAATCGGACTGCATTACTATCGTTAAAGGGCTTTGGCCTGCATCGCTTAGCTTTATTTCAGATATCGGTCGTTACTTTAGTAAGGGATTACACACCGAGATTTCAGAACTCACACCGCTTTTAATCGTGCGGTGTAATCCCCAATGTTAGGAGGATCGGTGCTGCGAGGGACTCAGAGGTGACCACACGACTGCGGCTGATAGGCTTTAGACTTTATATATGTTTTAAATTCTATTTTGGGTTTTAATTTCTATAATAAGGCCTCTCTGGATTTAATTCTGAATTTGGGATTTTGTTACGTTTTATATCTGCTAGACGTAGACGAGTTTTCAACCCAATTACTTTTTTTAAAAACAAACCTTTTAAACTTCTTTACCTTAAATTAGCTTCCGCAACTAAAAGAGATTTTCAATGAAGTTAATAACGTTTTTAAAAGTGATTAACTTTTCAATGAACCACGTTTTGAAATTGAACGAACACAACCTAAGACTTTAGTTTTAAATATTAAGGAGGGTTTTTCAATGAAAATATGGTTTTTGAAAAATACTTCAATGTGACACGCCAGATTCGGGCCTAACTTCTGGGCCGGGTTTGGGGTGTTACAATCTGAATGGGCTAAGGTCCACACTAATTTTGTAATGGGTTCAGACCCAAACTCTAAATATTTGTCTGCTTTCTGATATTATGATGTGTGCATTTTTCTGTGGGGATTACACACTGAGTTTGCGAAAACTCATCCTTATTTTGTTTAATTTGTTCAGGTAATCCCTAGCATTAGACGGATCGGTGCGATGGAGGACTCAGCGGTAACCACGGTTCTAGACATTCATGGTTTTTATTTTGTTTTACAATTATGGGTTTATTTTATGTTTTCGTGGACTTTTTGGGACTTTCCTTAAATGGGTTTTTATTTATTGTTTTTATTGATTCATAACTATTAGACGTAGGAAGACTTGGTTTTCAAAAGCTAAAGTATTTTCTAATCCCTCGATTCCTTAGACGGTTTTTTCAAAAACAAAGGGTTTTTTTATTGGACAGATTTACTTAATTAACTTTGTTTTCATGAAATAAACGTTTTCTAAAGCTTCTGCAACGAATTACATTTTAAACAATCGATAAGATGAATAAGCAAATTTGGAAGTCAATAAGAGTAATAAAATGAACATGGTCTTATCATAATAAAATTAGTTTTCGAAATTCCATTCTATGTGACATCGCCAGATTCGGCCATAACGTCTAGGCCGGGTTTGGGGTGTTACAATTATATTCATTCGACATTTTCAACTATAAAATAAAAAACAAATATATTAGCATCCAAATCCTGACTCAATTCGACTCAATCATGCATGTACCTCTAGACTTAATTTTGAGCTCGATTTAGTCTTAGAATCAGCTAAACCTGCAACCTCTGATACCACTGAATATAACACCCTTAACCTGTACCTGTCGCCAAAATAGGGTTTCAGAGCATTACCAATTAATCATAATCTAATCAGTCATTTCAAACATTTCAAAAATCATAAAATGATTCATCATTGACATGCATAGAGTCCCTTATTAAGCCATTGAGAGTTTGAAAACACTTTAGAAACAATTTGAGACTAAATTGGGAACATTTGAAAATTTTAGGAAAATGTTATGAAAGTTTTAACTGCCAGGTTCACACGGCCGTGTGGTCAGGTAGTGTGACTCACACGGCCAAGTCACACGCCCGTGTGTCTAGCCATGTGGGCATTCGAAGTAGGGACACACGGCCATGTCCCAGCCCGTGTTTGTGCCTGTGTAACTCTTTGACT
The DNA here is from genome assembly GCA_025506655.1 of Gossypium rotundifolium. Lineage (NCBI taxonomy): Eukaryota > Viridiplantae > Streptophyta > Magnoliopsida > Malvales > Malvaceae > Gossypium > Gossypium rotundifolium. Next base: position 81,070,441 of record CP106729.1, on the reverse strand, counting down.
TGGGTCACATGGCCAAGCCACACGCTCGGGTGCCAGACCGTGTACCCTTTGAAATGGCCTAACACACCCGTGTGCTAGTCATTTGTCTCACATGGCCAAGTCACACGCCTGTGTGTCTGGCCGCGTGGGCCTAAAATGTGCCTTAAACAATAAATTTACCATTTCCTACAAGTTTGGACATTAAACAACTCAAAAACCATTCGTTTAACATGTTCAAAACACGATCAAACACATTCAAAACATGCCAAAACAATCGTCCTAGGTGCCTAATCAATGTACCCTTATTGGTACCATATTTATATCATTAAAACATCAACCAAATTAAAATTATAAACATGTAAAAATTCATTAATTTGGCCTAACTCAAATCTACCTAAAACATTAACTTAAATTCACATGCACATATCTATATTTGGTTCAATTTACCATGCCATAATATGGCTTCAAACACAAACACATATTTATATGTATATACCAAACAAACATTACATTTATAATCTCATTTACAATCCATCCACAAAATAACTATCATTTAGACGTCCTAGGTACATGCCGACACAAAAGACAAACATCACCACATTTGAGTTCGAGATTGTTGTTGGATGTTAAATCAGCGATCAAAAGTGAAGTACCTAACCTGCGCACAGAAAAAAAAAATCGTACGCTGAGTAAAACTCAGTGATATTTCTATAATCCGAATATTTAAAGACAAGAAATTACAAATGTATATTTGAAATATAAACACATATTAACATTTAAAAATCACAACTACCATATGCCAATCCTTTTGATTTCATACATAATAGCATATCATTTCATTCTATATTCAACTTACACATGCTATCATATTTCATTTGTTTCACAAATATCCCAATTCTCATACTTGCTATATAAATAGCTTTTGACATATCAAACCACATTTCCTTGTAACAATTGCATTATCTATTCCATATCCACTTCATGAGTACATAATTCATGTATCTCATTTAATCACAACATATCTCATTTTCATGTTTCAAATCACTATCTCATTTTCATTTCTCATGCAATATCATCCAATATCAATAATAGAACTGTTTTATTTAAATTACCCCTATTAACACGACTCGGACTCAAACAGATGCACGGATCCAACCAACACACCAGTTTGGCACCCAGTGCCTTATCGGATAGATCTGAAGTAATAACTGTGCCCAGCGCTATATAAATTGACACCCAGTGTCTCATTGGTTAAACTGAAGCAAATTGGCACCCAGTGCCTCATCGACTTGAAGTCGAAAAAATCCCGATACTCTTTTTATCCTATGGCATGCCATCTATATCCGACTCAGCCCAATACAGTTAATAGGGTTCCAATTCACTTTCCAAATACAACTAATATCCAATTATCATATTTGCACATTATCACATTTACACATATATGTTCATTTCAATTCAAATAATCAATACATTCATAATATATATTCCAATTCAATCAATTTCAATCAACTTTAATTAAATTCAATATCAAGGTTCCAAATACTCACCACAACCACTTACCATATGCATTAAATCAAAATACAACAATTAGTAACTAGGTTCGGATTATAGAAATACAAACCGTGATTTCTGAGCTATTCGACCTCGATTTTATCTTTCCAAACTTTTTAGTCGACGATTACGGTACGACGTTAGCTACAGAATTAAAACAATTAAAATTCATCAATACAATACAATTCAATTTCATATTTAATATTTAATTTTTCTTAATATTTGCCTAAATTTCAATTTAGCCCCTAAACCAAGACTAATTTTTATTCTTTACAATTAATTCTATATTTTTATACAAATTTCACTTTAAACTAAATTTAACTCCCTATTTTCACTTAAACCCATAAATTTCAAATTTTTCAAACTTTTGTCCCTATTACTCAAATTTTACAATTTATTTTACAATTTAATCCTTTTCATTTCTAGCTTAAAAATCTATCAATTTAATCCCTAATACTAAAACTATTCAACATTAAAAACATTTAAAAACTCAATCAATGCTAAAATTTCAACATGGGTCGCGTAACCCTAGGTACCGGGATTCCAAAAATATAAAAATTACAAGAAAATGACTAAATTGACTAACCAATTGAACGTTGAACCCTAGAAGTCCCTAGCCATGCGTCTCCTTTTCATATTTCTTTCTCTTTTTCTTTCTTAAATTTTGTATGTCTTTCGTTCTTTTTTTTTTCGTTCTTTCTTTTAATACTTATCTTGTTTTATTATACTAATTATTATTATATAATATATATATACATTGACTTAATTATTAAGAAAACATATTTTTAACATATTTTTTATTACATAGGTATAATTGATATGTTGGCCCTTTAATTAATTTTTAATCTATAATTCAACTTTCACCCTATACGATATTTTGTCCTTTTACCTAATTACTTTTAATTCAAGTAAATTTGCTTAACTGAAACCTAATTAACTACACAACTAGCTTCGTAAATATTTCTTAAAAATAATTAAAAGTCTGATTTACAGGAACGGGGTCCTAAAAATGCACTTTTCGACCCCCTAACTACCGAGTCATTACAAAAAAGGCATGAAAGGTGGATCAAGGGAGTGAAAATGGGGCTATTGGGGGAAGGTTGACTAGACAAACAAGGAAAGAATCTTCCCTTGTATGGCAACTTGGTGTGGAAGGAATAAGAGGGTTTAAATCATTCTTAATATGCCAAAAATTCTTTAAAAAAAGTATGTAGATAAGGAGAATTGAAACCAGGAGATTTAGGAATTTAATTAGGCTCCTTACCACTAGACTACTTGCTTGTGCACGAATTGATGAAATTAATAATAAAAATATGGTGTGTGACAACTCTACCCTCCTTAAAACTAATTTTTCCTTCGAAATTCACCTTATCAAAACATGTGAGGATATTGTCATCGCATCCCATTCTCGAGTTCCCAAGCAGCTTCATTTGTCCTATGATTTCGCCATAAGACTTTCACTAGTGGAACCTACTTTTTCCTTAACACCTTAACCTTACGGTCAAATCTGAACTGGCTCTTCCTCATAAGACAAATATGGTCTTACCTTGACCTCTTTGATCAGAACCACGTGAGATTGATCAGATTGATATTGCTTTAATATAGAAACGTGGAATACGACATGAATATGGTCCAGTTTTGGAGGTAGCTACAAATGATAAGCCACTGGTCAAACCCTCTTAAGTATCTTGTAAGGTCCAATAAACATCGGGCTCAACTTGCCCTTACGACCAAATTTCAATACTTTCTTCCACGGTGATACTTGTAAGGAAAACTTGATCCCCAACACTGAACTCTAGATCTTTCCTTCTCAAATGAGTGCAAGATTTCTTTTGATTGGGTGCCACTCTTAATCGATCATGAATCAGCTTAATAACATTCTCAGTCCCCTATACCAAATTCAGACCCACTACCTTCTTGTCCCCTAACTCAATGTAGTACAGAGGTGTGCGACATTTGCGACCATAAAGTGCTTCGTAAAAGGCCATTTGAATGCTTGACAAAAAACTATTTTTATTCACAAACTCTGCTAGTGGAAAATGTTCCTCCCAACTGCCACTAAAGTCAGTCAAACAATCATTTAACATGTCCTCAAGAATCTGGATAGCTTTCTCTGACTACCCATCAGACTGTAGGTGAAGAGTTATGCTAAAGTTCAACCGAGAACCTAGAGTCTTGTGTAACTTCTTCCAAAACCAATATGTAAATAAAGAATCCCGATTGGAAGTGATAGATACTGGTACTCCATGAAGTCTCACAATCTCGGAAATATACAATCTTGCCAACTTTTGCAATGAATAATCAATACAGACAGGCAAAAAATGTTCTAACTTTGTCATTCTGTCCACAATTAACCAAGCTGAATCCTTCTTAGTAGGTGTCAAAGGCAACCCATTAACAAAGTTCATAGTCACATGTTCCCACTTCCACTAAAGAATCTAAATATGCTATAATAAACCAAAGGGAAACTAATGTTCAACCTTGACTTGCTAGCATGTCAAACACTTACCCACAAATTCGATTACCTCATGCTTAAGATCTAGCCACCAAAACTACTCCAAATCTCAATACATCTTACTCTCTCAAGGATGCATAGTGTATGGGCTACTATGCGCTTCCCGAAGAATAGACTATCTCGAATATTGATCATTAGGTACACAGTATCTCCCATAAAAACACAAACTCCTTAAGAATTAAGCCCAAAATCTGTAGTCTTACCCTTCTCAATTTGTCTATATCAAGATGCAAAAGATGCATTAAGAGATTGCTTCAATGAAATATCATCCACTAAAGTACGTCTCACTTGCAACGCCTCAAGTAAACCTCTATCACCAGTCAAACCCAACTTAGCAAACATAGCTCTTAGATCAATCATCAACTTCCTACTCAATGCATCAGCCACAATGTTTGCCTTTCCCAAACGATACTCAAAGGTGCAATCATACTTCTTGAGCAATTTTATCCATCTCCTTTGCCTCAAGTATAGACAGATTGAGAAGGGTAAAACTACAGATTTTGGGCTTATGCATAGGAAGTCTTGAGGCGTAGCCACAACCTTACTGTCTTGCATCAAAACACAACCAAGACCGGCATAAGACACATCACTGTATATCGCATAGTCTTTCTCAAACTCAGGCTGGATTAAAACAGGTGCTTGAGTCAACACAAGCTTAAGTTTTGATAAGCTTAACATGATAAATAGTTAACTTAGGTTGATACCCTCATCTGATACCACGTAACCCAAAAATATCACTTCGTGGAGCCAAAACTCACACTTACTAAGTTTAGCATAGAACTTTTTCTCACGGAGAATCTGTAGAACAACTCTCCAGTGCTCATCATGTTTACTTTTAGACTTGGAGTAGCTCAAGATGTTGTCGATGAAGACCACAACAAACTGATCAAGATAGGGCTAAAAAACCTAATTTCATAAAAGAAGTTGGAGCTTTCGTGAGATCGAAGGGCATCACTAGGAACTCGTAATGACCATACCGAGCCCTATATGCAGTCTCAGGAACATCTATCTCCTTCACTTTCAATTTTAATATCCAAACCTCTGATTGATCTTAGAGAAAACTAGGACCTATTTCACGACATAACAACCAGTATGCTCCTTGGCAGCCATCTTCAGGGGTATGTCGTGACACCTTTAGTCTGTGTTACAACATTGAAGGAAGACTTGATTTTTCTTTATTTTATTCTCTATGTGACGACATCAAGTCATCTGTGTTGCAACATAGCAAGCAGTATTCATTTAATGCACTTTCTAATGGTCTCCTACACACTCACAAAGTATGTTAGCTCACTCTTAGGCCTCATTCAACCCCTAAGGTCAATAAAAGACTTAATTTGCACATTTTATTGAATCTAAATAAAACTATGAAAACTTAACTAGAACATAATGAAAATTCTTGTATTTAAGCTTCTTAAATGCAAAAACTAGTTTAATCTACTACACCGAATTACGGCAGATCAAACTCATCCACACTTAAGTCTGTGCTTGTCCTCAAGCAACATAAACAAAGACAATAAAATGATGACCTTTGAGCAAATATGATACAAGTATTGACTTCGGAACATATGACTGAAGTATTTCATACTTACAAACAATCTTAACATGATGAGTAGTTGACTTACCACTTTTGACCACAAACACCTAATTTCAGTATGTTACAAACTATACAAGTATTAAGGGTCCCACCTGTAAGAATCCATTAACAGATCATACAAGTACTTTGATTATCCGAGCAGAATACAAATAGTTATATATGCATATGTTCAATGTGATGTTTATTCATGTATGAGGATATTTAGGTCACATAGGACTTTTTGGCTTGTAATGTTCTAAGGCTTAGGACAGGTATGACATTTAAAAATAGTAAGCATCAAGAATGGTTACAAACACAAAAATAGTTTGGCACATTGTATTGGTCCCTATTCCTCCGCCCTTAATGACTCTTACCAGCTCACCGCCTTATTTCTCCTTTTCTCGCCTTCCTTGTTGATAACTCTTGAAAAGAGTTATATTTTATACCTTGGGACCTAGTTAATTTCCTGTACTTAAGTACATCTAGTTGCATTTTAGGACATTTCATTAGTATTTTTAGTACTGCATTGAACTTGTGTTGCGTTTAAGTATTACGTGCTTTTAATTGCTCGTGGAAGGGTTGTGTTTTGTGGTATTGGTAGGTAAAAGATAAGGAATAAGAAATAAGGTAGTGAAGTTTTTTTCAAGGCAAAAGAGTGGTCAGGTTGCCAGCCAGTATGCCGTGGCAATGCCGGGAAGGTGTCCAGTCAACATTCAACATAGAACAGTTTCAGCCTACTCTACTTGTACCAGATAAATCTGCCTAGAAAAGAGGAAAGATAAATCTTGGGCCTGTTGAAATTATCCTAAAAAAAATAAAGCAATTTAAAAAGAAGCAAAGGAGGAAACCTTAGGAGACTGAACTGTAGATAGAGATCCTTAGGCAAATTAAAAGGTAGCAGCTGAATAGAGACAAAAAGAGGAAAGACATAGGCAAACCCTCTTAGCCACCTCATGACACTGCACAGCTGGAGTGTGGATTGGATAAATGAACGTTGTCTTCCTGACATTCTTCCAATATCCCTAATCTATTCCTTCATGAATTACAATGACGAGAACAATGTTTCAATTGAATTTGATTTGGTAACCTATGAGTTAAATCTCATAGAGTTGGGATTACTTTGATGAACTTTAACTGTCTTTAACAGCTATCGTATAAATTTGAATTATTTTTACTATTTCATTCAATTATTTTATTCTTTAAAATATATATGAGCAATCCCTAGACATAGTCAACTGTGCAGCATACCCTTAAATTAATCTAAATTCTGAAAAAGTTAGATTAGTTGGACCGTGGTTGAATGATATGGGCAAATACTTGATAGATACTTGTAGTAGACTCTAAATGTAGAGAAGCATTCATATAGAAGGAAAACAATGCGGGATAGCCTAAGACACAAGCAAGGTAACTTGGGGTTTCTATTTTCAGAAGAAGCAAGCCACTTTAGAACTCTTCTCGGTAGTAGGTTAAGTATGATTTTGCTAAGGCATTGCTAACAGGAAAAGTAGATTCTTAGTAATCCCGACCTTCCCACTCAACATCGCATAACCCTTATCTTTATCGTAGTAGCTTTGCCTTAGTATTCTTATTAATTATTTATTTGCCACATATCATCCACGTAGTTATTCTCATACTTTCCATTACATTCCTACTCTTTTTTTTGCCATAGCATTTCCAAGTATTCATTAGTTCCACATATTGCATACATCACCATTCACCATTGCACACTTATCGTCGTCTTTTCCATAACATAGCACTAATCACATTTTACTATAATAACTTGACCACTTTAGTACCTTAATTCGATCCCCATGGGGAACGATACTCACTCATCACTTTACTACTTGATTCGACCTGTAAACTTGCACAATTCACATAGCATATTTCACACGCGACACTTGTCTCTCCATATATAAGAAGTCATAGCATGACATAGTAACTATCGCTAGCCTTACGGGTTTTTGTGCACTAATGAACGAGTTTTTCTTTCTTTTGTGACTTTGTCACTTTTCTCTTTTTCAATATATCTCACTCGCGAATGCTTTTTTGCTAATATAGGACCATTTCTACTCGTACTAATTTCTTTTTTGGATTTTTTTTTTGCTCATTAGGCTAACCTAAAATTCTTATCACACTAATATTTCCTATTTCACTCTATTTTTACAAACTTCGCCATGATGTATCTACTTAACCTTCAATATGTATGGCCAAACATCTATAATTGTGTAGTGCAAGATCAAAGAAAAAGGCTAGATACAAATTGACATTTTTAGGCTTGGGTTTTGTAATGTGGGTCATCAAGAAGTGTCAATAGGCTCAAAAATTAGTATTAAAGGTGAAATATAAATAAAACAGGTTTTTGGCTCTAGATGTGTTCCAAACAATGCCTTATGTCATCCCTAAATACCTCAACATACACAAACTTAATCAACCAAACAAATACAAATTCAACCATTTATCATTCATACTAGTATGCTCTTTTCCTTGTATTTTTTATATCACTTAGTACAATTGATTGCTTAATGCCTATTTATAGTGTAACATATAGAACTTAATAGTCTAATACTCAAGAATTTAAAATCTCCTATCATCAACCAAATTTATTCATAAACACAAGGAACCTATGTACATGCTCTTAACCAATCACTTGTATTTCTACAAGCTCAAGCACACCAAAAGACAAGAAATATCAAAGAAAATTTTAAAAACAAATTTCTTATGTTGTCCCCCCACACTTTAGTTGACACATTGTCCTCAATGTGTAGCCCATGCAAAAGTAAGGAAAGAAGTTACCCGATTTATCATGGTTGCTCTAATTACTAATGTTGGGTGTTTCCTTCCTTTGATCGTGTGAATTTCAAATTGTTTGTGTCTCTTTCGTGTTGGATTTCTACCTAGAAAACTTAAACAAAACAAACTAAAAGTCTACTTATTAATCCTACTCATACAAAGTTTAAATTAAAATCATCCAAAAATTAATACAAGTCTTTATACAATTAAAATAGTTCAATCCTCCTCCTCATCCATCTCCTCACTCCCATCAGTCTCTTCATCTTCTCCTTCCTCTTTGCTTTCATACACTTCTTCTTGTTGTTCCATATTTGTCGGCCCAAACATGTCAAGTGTATAATTAGGGACTCGAATGTTATTTGTCTTGCAAATTCTTGGAATATTAGTCCCGACTCTTGCCTCCATTATATCATCGAGTCAAGCTTTGGATGACTACTTTCACCGACTTCGTGTTGTCGCTTGTTCCTATCTTTCATTCGTTTGGCTCGTAATTCTATGTACTGTTGGAACAAGGTCTCGTAGATAATAATTTTTGAAGGTTTCATCGAAAACTTAGTGAATGTCATAGGTACACCCACTTTTTTGCATAATAACTTCACTAGGTGGAGAAAGAAGACTCCGATCTTCTGGCTACCAATGCATCTTCTCATAGTCTGATGAATCCATTTACCGATGCACATCTATTTTTTCTGCAAAAAAGCATAGAGTAACACTGCTCTAAAAGTATTTGTGTTAGAAATTTTAACGCATGTATGCTTTTTATGCATACAAATTGAATCCACATTTTGGCCTCAGGAAAATGATCGCTTGATGAGACGATACTAGGATGTTGATACCTGCGCGATATTTCTATTCACCCCTACCTTCAGTCAAGAAGTTTATAATGTTATCCATATTTATATCTCAAAAATATTCCAGATCAGATTCATTAATAAAATATTTTTATAGTATAGAGCATTATAAAAGTCACAAATAATACGTGGGGTTACTCTAACCTCTTTCCCTCGCACAAGATCATATCCCACATATGACCTTTAGTGTTTCCAGACTCTTAGTCCCATAGTGATGATTAAAATTCTTGAACAATGGGGACCACAACATTCTCTTTAGGGATCGTCCAAGAACATTCCCACCTATGATATCGCACTAAAGGTCATGTTTTCTTACACAAAATCATGGATGGATCAAATCCCCCTCTCTTGGATGCATTTTTTTCCTTGAAGTTCATTAAAATATTTTTCAACATTCGTATTTGAGAAAATAGAGGGATTTTAAACCATCGATGGCTCTATTTCCATGGTTCGCCTAACTTTCCTATGAGGCATGACATTTCAACCCTAAGCAAACAATTTAATGGAATAGTAAAAGGTTTAAGTTCGGGAACCCTTAACCTTTATTATTGTAACACCCCAAACCCGTACCCATCGCCAGAACAGAGTTACGGCATATTACCGAAACGTTAGAACCTATTCAAATAAATCATGTCAATCATTGTTCATTTTTTGATATTATTCATATATTCCCTTAAATGGACCCTTGAGGCCTAATATAAGCATTAGAATTGAGTTAGGACTTAATCAGAAACTCTAAGAATTTTTTGCGAAATTACAAAAATTTTCCAAGGTGCAAGGCTCACACACCCATGTGGTCCAAGGGACACGCCTGTGATATAGGCCGTGTTCAAAGATAGGTAGCTCTCTGACTTGCGCCACATGGCCAGCCACATGGTTAATTAAATTATTTCGAAATTAGGTGCAGGTTTCACACGGCCAAGACACATGCCCGTGTTTTAGGCCATGTACCACACATAGCTGAGACACACGCCCATGTCTTTGCCTGTATGCTCAGTTTTGAGTATTCTTTTTTTTCTCAAATTTAAGATGCAGGGGACATACAGCCTAACCAGATGCCCATGTACCAGGCAGTGTGTCACACACGGTCTAGACACATGCCCGTGTGTCTGCCTATGTGAACAAAATAAAGCCACTTCTAACTTCATTTCTCGCCCAAAATTTTTCCAATGACTTACACCAAACTTTCATCCAAATACCAACCAATCCAAGCATTGTATTCAAGTAATTTATAACATCTAACATGATATATTATTACATGCATTCATGCTTTTAATCTTACCCTTTAGTAAGCATACTCATTTAACCTTTCTCAATCAATCAATAACAAACATTTAGGTTATCTCCATAAAATAAACTTAATGCATATATATACATATACCAAAACATAATCATCACTAGCCATTCCAATGGCTAGATTACAATAATCATTTACATTTAAATGCCAATATGGCCAATATAACATATGTGACAGCCCGGTTTAAACCCTAGTCAGAATATTGGTTTCGAAACCATAAATTTGAGGTCGGTATAAAAATTTAATATTATTTTCTGTGTGAATGGTATGTGACATTGTCCGTGTGAAAATTCTGTGTGATAATTTGATCGTTTGTGTGCCGAATTAAGAGAAAGGACTTAACCGCATAAAATGCAAAAGTTGTTTACTGATTGTTAAAGTGCTTAATTGTCATGGCTTTTTAAATGAAGGGTCATGTTGTAAATGGACCATTAAAAGTATAGATGGACATATATATTAAGTGAATTTATAATGTTTTAATGAAGGGCAAAATAGTAAACTTTGTTTTAATGTTAATATAATAAATAAAACACAAAATTTTGGCCATTATGTTCATCCATGCACCGAAAATAGAGAGGAAAGAAAGGGTTAAGAGCTTTATAGGTTTCGACACATTGAATTCTTGATTGAGGTATGTTCTAAGTTCAATTTTTGATAATTTCTACGTTTTCGTAATCGTTGCTTCGTGCTCTAGCTAACCCATGTTGTAATTTTGTGAATTGATGATGTTTTTGTGATGAGCCATTGATGAACACTTGAGCTTTGTGATGTTAGTTGGTGAAATATGAAAGCTTGGTGTTGGGTTAACATAGTTTGTATTTGAGTTTTTAGTGAAATTGAGTATTTTGGGCTAAATTATGAAAAGTATAAATTGAGGGACTAAAATGTGAAACAAATGAAATATGTGGGTTGGTGTGGACATAAGCAAAATTCGGCTAAGCTTGTGTTAGGAGAAATTATGTGTATTTGATGATTTTATGAATTAAGGACTAAAATGTCGAAATGTGAAAATATAAGGGATATTTTCTAAAATGCCCTAAATATGTGTGTTTCGACTAAATTTAATGAAATAGTGATTGAATGGACTAAATTTGAATGTGTATAGACCAAGAGATGAGAGGTTTGGATCGAGATTGAGGCAAAGATAAAGTGCTCGATTAATCGACCGTTTTATAGTTCGACGTCTGAGGTAAGTTTGGATATAATACGTATATTTAGCCATGTTTAAGGTTAGGAAATGAATGATATGATATTGTTGAAATGTAAATGCTATGTGCGGAATTGAATTATAGGCACTAAGTGTGCGATATTAGAACGGGGATAGAGACGATTGGCATTGTGTGTGCAAGACGATAAAAGCTTTGGCTTATTGAATTGGCACTGTGTGTGCGATACCGATATAAGCTCGGTTTAACAATTTGGCACTAAGTGTACGACGACATTTTCGTTTCGTTTATGAATTGGCACTAAATGTGCGAACAAAACAATAGATTAGCAAAGGTGCATCAAAATGTAAAATTGAGTGGTTGAATAGCATGGTTGGTGAGTAACTAAATGCTAGCAAAGGTATGTATAATACCTATGTGGTTGATGAGATTAAAAGTAGATGAATGGATTGCTATGTGAGTGATCGATATGTTGAATATATGTATCAAATGTAAATTATCTATGTGATAGTTTAATATATACATTAGTTTGATTTGATAAGATAATTGTATTTTATTTCTAACTTACTAAGCTTTAAAAAGCTTATTGTGTGAATTGTTTCTCCGCTTTGCAGTGCCAGTAAAGCTAGCTCGGATCCAGGGAACGTCAGCATCTCAATCACACTATCGGCTATCTATTTTGGGTACTTTTGGAAAAATGTACATAGTTGAAATATGGCATGTATAGGCTAGTTATTTGAATCATGTTTGAGATATGTAAATAGCACATGATGTGGCTAAATATATGTTGGCTATAAGCATGAGTGAATTTGGTATATGATGCATATTATGGTTTGGCTTGTTGTTGATGAAAATGTCTTATGAATGATAAGTTTAGTGATGGATTGATGCTAATATGATTTAGTGATATAATGGATGAATCATGCATGGTAATGCATGAGTTTTAATTGTGAAATTTGGTTTATAAGTTGGAAAGATTAGAAATGGGATTGGATAGGATGGTATGTAATCATTTGACATGTATTTGGTTGCCAAATTGTGTGAGAAAATATGCATATTTGTGCTTGTAAGGTGACCCTTGTATGGGTGGCAAACTGGCCTTGCAAATGGCCTATTTTGTCACACGGTTGTGGCACACGGGCGTGTCTAGTGATCGTAGGGTAAAGTCAGTAGCTAGCTTAAGAGCACACGGCCATGGCACACGGGCGTGCCTATAAGCCGTGTGAGAAAGTCAGTATATGGCCTAATAGTACATGGCCTTGGCACACGGGAGTGCATGTTAGCCGTGTGGTTTTGGCAAGATCGACCATGGCCAGGGTACACGGGCGTGCCTGGTGGTCGTGGTACATAAGTCAGTTTCGACCACGGAGAGGACACACGGGTGTGTCTAGTAGCTGTGGAAGGTACACGGCCTACCCTCACGTGTATCCCCTGTATTTTAGAAAATTTTTTAAGTTTTTGAGAAATTTTATATGTGTTTCGATTTAGTCCCGAGTCAGGTTATAAGCATGTTTAAGGTCTCGTTGACCTATTTAAGGGACATTGTGTGTATGATTGATGAATGAAATGTACGAAATGTTATGAAAGTTTTCGATCTATCTGGTAATGCTCTTAACCCTAATTCGATGACGGACTCGAGATAGGGGTGTTACATTTAGTTGGTATCAGAGCTACGGTTTAGTTGATTCTAGGACTAACGTAGCGCCGTGAGTCTAGCTATACATGCCATATATGAAATTGCAATAGTGTGATGAATTTTGATAATTGAAAATCTATTCTCATATTGTAATGGACCCCGATCGAGCAGTTGCTGACGACGTAGAGATTAACGTGCCTGCTCCTACTCAAGGGATAGTACTGGCCACATCTAGGCCGAATGATAGTAGTGAGGGAAGAGAGGCTAAGCAAGCCTTCTTCCGAATGATGAGTGAGTGGTTTATGAGTTCGTTCGAATGAATTCAGCTGCTCCACAACCTCTACCCCCACAAGTACCTATTGTACCACAAGTTGTAGATCCGAACAGATTGAGTAAACCTCCTATGGATAAGATTCGAAAGTACGGGTCAAGAGTTTAGGGCCACATCCGATGATGATGCTGAGCGAGCTGAGTTTTGGCTTGAGAATACAATACGAGTATTTAATGAGATGCCATTGACACCTGATGAATGTATAAAATGTGCTATTTCGTTGTTGAGGGATACTGTGTATAACTGGTGGAAAACATTGATATCTGTGGTTCTGAGAGAGATAATTACTTAGGGCTTCTATCAAGCCAAGTTTAGAAAGAAGTATATTAGTCAACGCTTTATTGATCAGAAATGTAAAGAGTTTCTAGAATTAAAACAGAATCGTTTGTCTGTTACTGAGTACGAGTGGGAATTTGTAAGATTGAGTCAATATGTGAGGAATGCATTTCGACCGAAGCTACTATGTGTAAACGCTTCGTAGAGGGATTGAATGAACATTAAGTTGTTGGTTGGGATACTCGATATAAACGAATTTGTTGGGCTAGTTGAAAGAGCAAGGAAAGTTGAGGAGCTCAGTAAAGAAAAGAAGAAAGCTGATTCTGAAGCTCGTGATGAAAGAAAAAGATCGATGAGTAAGTTTTCTCAACCTTCTAAAAAGAGATTTAGGGATGCAAGTAATCGTTTAAATGCTTCATTTGGACATTCAATTAGAGATTGTTCGAGACAAAGTATTGGTCCATGAACTCAAGCTCCGATCGAATCAAGTGTTGGCAATGTTAAGAGTAACAAGCCTGAGTGTAGGCAATGTGGGAGACGACATGGGGGAGAGTGCTGGGGCAAGTATAATAATAGAACATGTTATAAATGTGGATCCCAAGATCATTTTATCCGAGATTGCCCAAAAATGGTTGAAGAGGAAAATGTTCAGAATGAAAGACCGAGTAATGTGATGGCTAGGGGCACACCACCCAGAAACACTAGAAATGTGAGCGAAAGTCAAAGAGGGACAACTAATACAGCTGTGAGATCAGAGGCGAGAGCTCCTGCTAGAGCCTATACTATTTGAGTGCGGGAAGAAGCATCATCTCCGGACGTCATCACCGGTATTTTCACTTTACTTGATACTGATGTCATTGCATTGATAGATCTAGGATCAACTCATTCCTATGTGTGTATGAATGTAGTATTGAATAAGACTTTACCTGTTAAGTCTACTGAATTCATAGTTAGAGTATCAAACCCCTTAGGCAAGTGTGTCTTGGTGGATAAAGTGTGCAAGAATTGTCCATTGATGTTTCAGAATGCTTGTTTTCTGGTCAATTTGATGTTACTACCATTTGATGAGTTCGATATAAATATGGGTATGGATTGGCTTACTTTGCATAATGCCATCGTGAATTGTAAAAGAAAGAGTATTGAATTGAAAAGTCAAAATGGTGAAATAGTTCGAATTGAGTCTAGTGATATGAAAGGATTACCAGCAGTTGTATCTATAATGAAAGTTATGGACTATGTGAGAAAGGGTTGTGAAGCTTATTTGGCATATGTAATTGATACAAAAGTGTCAAAAAAGAAAGTTGAATATGTGTCTATGGTTTGTGAGTTCCCAGACGTGTTTCCTGAATAATTACATGGATTACCTCCGATCAGGGAAGTTGAATTTGGTATTGAATTAGTGCCGAGAACTACACCTATCTCAATAGCTCCATATAAAATGACACCAATAGAATTGAAAGAGTTAAAGTCTCAGTTGCGGAGAATTGACTGACAGAGGATTTGCACGACCAAGTTTCTCACCCTGGTGAGCTCCTATGTTATTTGTGAAAAAGAAAGATGGAACTATGAGAATGTGTATTGATTATCGACAGATGAACAAGGTGATGATAAAGAACAAATATCCATTACCTCGTATCGATGATTTGTTTGATCAGTTGAGAGGAGCTATAGTGTTTTCTAAGATAGATTTAAGATCCGGTACTATCAGTTGAGAGTTAAAGAATCTGATGTGCTGAAGACTGCTTTCAGAACGAGGTATGGACATTATGAATTCTTAGTGATGCCCTTCGGACTAACAAATGCTCCTACAGTGTTTATGGATTTGATGAATCGGATATTTAGACCATATTTGGATCTTTTTGTTGTAATGTTCATTGATGACATTTTGATCTATTCGTGTGATGAGATGCAGCATGCCGAACATTTGAGAACTGTGCTACAAACTCTGCGTGAGAAACAGTTGTATGCAAAGTTTAGCAAATGTGAATTTTGGTTGCGTGAGGTTGGTGTTCTGGGGCATATTGTATCAGCTGCTGGGATTCGAGTTGATTCGAGTAAAATCTCTGCTATTTTTGAATGGAAGCCTCTAAGAAATGTGTCTAAAGTCTGTAGTTTTCTGGGACTAGCGGGATATTATAGACGGTTTGTGAAAGGTTTCTCTATAATTGTGACTCCGTTGATGCAGTTATTATAAAAAGATGTTAAATTTGAGTGGTCAGAAAAGTGTCAGCAAAGTTTTGAGCAGTTGAAAGCGTTGTTAATGAAAGCACCAGTGTTCATTCAACCCGAATCAAGCAAATAGTTCATAGTATACAGTGATGCATCATTGAACGGTTTGGGCTATGTGCTGATGCAAGAAGGGAAAGTCATTGCATACGCTTCGAGACAGTTAAAAACTGCATGAAAAGAATTACCCAATGCATAACCTTGAGTTAGCTGCTATTGTGTTTGCGTTAAAGATTTGGCATCATTACTTATTCAGTGAGAAATGTCACATCTATACTGACCATAAGAGTTTAAGGTACTTGATGACTCAGAAAGATTTAAATTTGCGACAGAGAAGATGGTTAGAATTGTTGAAAGACTATAAACTTGTGATAGATTATCACCCGGGTAAAGCTAATGTTGTAGCTGATACTTTGAGTCAAAAATCATTATAGCTTTACGAGCTATGAGTACTCAAATAGATCTGTGTGATGATAGTGCAATTATAGCTAAATTGAAAGTTAAACCGATGTTTGTGCAGTAGATTTGTGATGCTCAGAAAAATGATGTTAAATTGATGGCTAAACGAACTCAATGTGAATCGAATGCTAAATCAAAATTTCGAGTAGATAGTGATGATTGTTTGAGATTTAGAGATCGGATTTGTGTTCCGATAAATTCAGAGTTGATTTTGATGATTTTGAATGAAGCTCACAATAGTCATTTGACTGTACATCCGGGGAGTACGAAGATGTATAATGACCTGAAACAGTTCTATTGGTGGTATGGTATGAAAAGAGACATTTCTGACTATGTGTCGAAGTGTTTAGTTTGTCAGCAAGTTAAGGCTGAAAGTCAAGTTCCTTCTGGTTTATTACAACCGATTATGATTCCTGAGTGGAAATGGGAGAGGATCACAATGGACTTTGTATCGGGTTTGCCCTTATCTCCGAGTATGAAAGATGCGATCTGGGTGATAGTTGATAGATTGACGAAATCAGCTCATTTCATTCTAGAGAGAACAGATTATTCACTCGATAGATTGGTTGAATTGTATATTGCCGAGATTATGAGATTGCACGGAATGCCACTATCTATAGTGTCTGATAGGGATCCAAGGTTTACCTCTCAATTTTGGAAGAAATTGCAAGATGTTTTAGGCACCAAATTGCATTTCAATACTATTTTTCATCTGCAAACGGATGGCCAGTCCGAGCGGATCATTCAGGTTCTAGAAGATATGTTAAGATGCTACATACTTGAATTTGAAAGTACGTGGGAAAAACATTTATCATTGATTGAGTTTGCATACAACAACAGTTTTCATCTAGTATCAAAATGACACCATACGAAGCTCTTTATGGTCGAAAGTGTCGAACTCTATTGTATTAGACTGAGCTGAGTGAGAATAAGATTCACGAGGTTGATCTTATAAAAGAGATTGAGCAGAAAGTGAAAGTAATTCATGACAGTTTGAAAATGGCCTCAAATCGTCAGAAGTCTTATGCAGATTTAAAGCAAAAAGATATTGAATTTGAAGTTGATGATAAAGTGTTTTTGAAAGTGTCTCCATAGAAGAAAATACTTCGATTTGGCAAAAATGGCAAATTGAGTTAGAGGTTCATTGGACCGTATAAGATCATTGAACGAGTTGGGTCGGTTGCTTATAGATTGGGATTTCCATCTGAATTAGAGAAGATTCATAACGTGTTTTATGTGTCAATGCTTCGACGATACAGATCAGACCCGTCTCATGTGATTGCACCGACTGAGGTTGAGATTCAATCAGACTTGTTGTATAGTGAAAAACCGATCCAAATTTTGGCATGAGAGACTAAAGAATTGAGAAACAAAAGAATTTCCTTAGTGAAAGTATTTTGACACAAACACGAAATTGGAGATGCTACGTGGGAGTCTGAGAACATTATGAGAGAGCAATATCCACACTTGTTCACTGGTAATATTTTCGGGGACGAAAATCCCTAAGGGGGGAGAGTTGTAACAGCCTGGTTTAGACCCTAGTCGGAACAGTGGTTTCGAGACCACAAATCTGATGTCGATATAAAAATTTAATATTATTTTCTGTGTGAATGGTATGTGACATTGTCCGTGTGAAAATTCTGTGTGATAATTTGATCGTTTGTGTGCCGAATTAAGAGAAAGAACTTAATTGCATAAAATGCAAAAGCTGTGTGCTGATTGTTAAAGTGCTTAATTGTCATGGCTTTTTAAATGAAGGGTCCTTATGTTGTAAATGGATCATTAAAAGTATAGATGGACATAAATAGGAATATATTAAGTGAATTTATAATGTTTTAATGAAGGGCAAAATAGTGAACTTTGTTTTAATGTTAATATAATAAATAAAACACAAAATTTTGGCCATTATGTTCATCCATGCACCGAAAATAGAGAGGAAAGAAAGGGTTAAGAGCTTTGTAGGTTTCGGCACATTGAATTCTTGATTGAGGTATGTTCTAAGTTTGATTTTTTATAATTTCTACGTTTTCGTAATCGTTGCTTCGTGCTCTAGCTAACCCATGTTGTAATTTTGTGAATTGATGATGTTTTTGTGATGAGCCATTGATGAACACTTGAGCTTTGTGATGTTAGTTGGTGAAATATGAAAGCTTGGTGTTGGGTTAACATAGTTTGTATTTGAGTTTTTAGTGAAATTGAGTATTTTGGGCTAAATTGTGAAAAGTGTAAATCGAGGGACTAAAATATGAAATAAATGAAATATGTGGGTTGGTATGGACATAAGCAAAATTCGGTTAAGCTTGTGTTAGGAGAAATTGTGTGTATTTAATGATTTTATGAATTAAAGACTAAAGTGTCAAAATGTGAAAATGTGAGGGCTATTTTGTAAAATGCCCTAAATATGTGTGTTTGGACTAAATTGAATGAAATAGTGATTGAATGGACTGAATTTGAATGTGTATAGACCAAGAGGGGAGAGGTTCGGATCGAGATCGAGGCAAAGATAAATGCTCGATTAATCGATCGTTTCGATAGTTCGACGTCCGAGGTAAGTTTGGATATAATACGTATATTTAGCCATGTTTAAGGTTAGGAAATGAATGATATGATATTGTTGAAATGTAAATGCTATGTGCGGAATTGAATTATAGGCACTAAGTGTGCGATATTAGAATGGGGATAGAGACGATTGGCATTGTGTGTGCGAGACGATAAAAGCTTCGGCTTATTGAATTGGCACTGTGTGTGCGATACCGATATAAGCTCAGTTTAACGATTTGGCACTAAGTGTGCGATGACATTTTCATTTCGTTTATGAATTGGCAGTAAATGTGTGAACAAAACAATAGATTAGCAAAGGTGCATCAAAATGTAAAATTGAGTGGTTGAATAGCATGGTTGATGAGTAACTAAATGCTAGCAAAGGTATGTATAATACCTATGTGGTTGATGAGATTAAAAGTAGATGAATGGATTGCTATGTGAGTAATCGATATGTTGAATATATGTATCAAATGTAAATTATCTATGTGATAGTTTAATATATACATTGGTTTGATTTGATAAGATAATTGTATTTTATTTCTAACTTACTAAGCTTTAGAAAGCTTATTGTGTGAATTGTTTCTCCGCTTTGCAGTGTCAGTAAAGCTAGCTCGGATCTGAGGATCGTCAGCATCTCAATCACACTATCGGCTATCTATTTTGGGTACTTTTGGAAAAATGTACATAGTTGAAATATGGCATGTATAGGCTAGTTATTTGAATCATGTTTGAGATATGTAAATAGCACATGATGTGGCTAAATATATGTTGGCTATAAGCATGAGTGAATTTGGTATATGATGCATATTATGGTTTGGCTTGTTGTTGATGAAAATGTCTTATGAATGATAAGTTTAGTGATAGATTGATGCTAATATGATTTAGTGATATAATGGATGAATCATGCTTGGTAATGCATGAGTTTTAATTGTGAAATTTGGTTTATAAGTTGGCAAGATTAGAAATGGGATTGGATAGGATGGTATGTGATCATTTGACATGTATTTGGTTGCCAAATTATGTGAGAAAATATGCATATTTGTGCTTGTAAGGTTGACCCTTGTATGGGTGGCAAATTGGCCTTGCAAATGGCCTATTTTGTCACAGGGCTGTGGTACACGGGCGTGCCTAGTGACCGTGGGGTAAAGTCAGTAGCTAGCTTAAGAGCACACGGCCATGGCACACGGGCGTGCCTATAAGCCGTGTGAGAAAGTCAGTATATGGCCTAATAGCACACGGCCTTAGCACACAGGGGTGCATGTTAGCCGTGTTGTTTTGGAAGGATCGACCACGGCAAGGGTACACGGGCGTGCTTGGTGGCCGTGGTACATAAGTCAGTTTTAACCACGGGGGGGACACACGAGTGTGTCTAATAGCCGTGGAAGGTACATGGCCTACCCCCACAGGCGTGTATCCCATGTATTTTAGAAAAGTTTTTAAGTTTTTGAGAAATTTTGTATGTGTTTTGATTTAGTCCCGAGCCGGGTTATAAGCATGTTTAAGGTCTTGTTGACCTATTTAAGGGACATTGTGTGTATGATTGATGAATGAAATGTATGAAATGTTATGAAAGTTTTCGATCTGTCCGGTAATGCTCCTAACCCTAATCCAGCGACGGACTCGGGATAGAGGTGTTACAACATATACATTATAGCCATAATTGATTTACCGTATGGTACCGACATGGGCCGATGGATAGTGTGAGTGATCTCTGGCTAGCTTCCAATCCAACAAGCTTCTGATATACTATAAAACAGAGAAATAAAACTAAGTAAGCATTACATGCTTAGTAAGTTCGTATAACATGGTACATAACTTGCCATTCATTCTATTTTGAGGTAACTATGTAAGGTACATTCATTCTATTTGACCTTAAACCCTACACATATCCTCATTGCCTTTGTTAGTCATATATTCCATAATAACATCAAAACATGTTTGGGCTCAACAACAATCAAGTTTCCAAGCACATATGTTTTCCACAACATGTGTTCATTTAACATGTATAAATCATCTCTTTATATTACAAGTATAATTTCATAATAGTTCACCTTGAGTTCAAATTTTTTCATATCAGAACTTTACTCATATTACTCGAAATATCAATGTCACACGAGTAGTAGTACACTCAAAGTATACAAGTCTATAATCAAGGATGAACATATTCATCAAATGAATTCCATGTACAAATATCATCATCTCATGCTTTCATATATCAATTGTCATGTATCATCATTTTCATGTATTTCAGGACAAATACGTGTAATATCTCATTTCTTATTCATATCTTCTCATGTCATGATTTTTACCCATTGAATTTATTCGAAATATCAATGGATACATAGATAGTACACACAAAGTGTACAAATTAGTAAATCCGTCAATTCATATTGAATGGTACCCATAAGGTACTATTTCAGATAGTACACTCTCGAGCCACACATATATACAACAGGATTACCTGTCCAAGCTAAATGCTTTTTATGACATATACTCTAAAGAGCTTGATCTGGATTACCCGTCCAGGCTAAATCCAATCCATAACATATGCTCGAGAGGACTTATATTAGGATTACCCGTCTGGGCTAAATCCTTTTTATAATGTGGTAAATTGAATTACTCGTCCGAGCTAAATTCTGTCAGCAACAAATGCAGAACCTCATTCATTTCGGGAAATCACATATCCATCAAATTTTCCATTTATTCAAATAGAATTTGACATTTTCCAAGAATAATTAGGAATGTGATTATTTCATACATTTATAATATTCACATAATTCAAATAGACACATTCCACATTCATTTCAAGTACATAAGTAACATTTTTATCATTTATCATTTATCATTTATCGGGCCTTATTATTGATTGGGCTTCGTCAGGTATATTTCCAATGTCATATACATATAATATTTATACAATTCACAAGCACAACATTTAATTCAAGCATATAAATATACACAATTTAGTTACACGAACTTACCTCGACAAATGTTCATGTACATATAATCTACTAATCCGACATTTTCCTCTTTTCCTCATTCTAGCTCCGAATTTGGTCTATCAAGATCTATACGAGTAAATTTAACATCAATTTATCACATTTCATATACAAGTGGACTCAATTTACATCCTAGGCAAAATTACCATTTTGCCCCTAACTTTTCCATAAATTATAATTTCGTCCCTAGGCTCAGAAAATGAAATTTATACAATTTATTCCCTATTGCAAGCTTAACCAAAATTTCAATATACATTTTACAGCACACTTATTCTATAAATTTCAAAAATTTTCTTCCATTTTCACAACTTTACATATTAGTCCCTAAATCAAGTTTTTATCAAAAATCACTTTGTAGAAGTTTTTAATCTATCAACAACCTTTCATTTTCTACCATAAATTTCAAGTTTTCAGTATAGTCATCCATGACCTAATTTTCATACTTTGATAACTCTTCAAATTAGTTCCCCAAATAGATAGATTAAGCTATCCTGGTTTTAAAAATATCAAAATTACTAATAACGGAACAAAAAAACTTACCCAATTTGGCCAAGAAAGCTTGATTTCTCTTTCCTAGGGTTTCCATGGAATATTTTGGGGAAAAAGATGAGAAAATAATATGATAATTCTTTTATCATCTTTTAATTAATTAAATTATTCCAATTTTTAATTTAGTCCTTAGCCTTTTTATAAATTTCCATGGATGAGTCACCAAAAATATCTACATACTTTTCATTTATGATCTAATTACCATATAAAGACCTAAAGTTTTGAACTCCATAGCTATTTGATCCTTATAGCTACTAGAATTCAACTTTTACATTTTATGCGATTTGGTCCTTCTCGTAATTAAGCACATAATCGATAAAATTTTTTATCAAAATTTTCACATGACATCTCTATCATATTACGGACCATAAAATAAAATAAAAATATATTTTATTTTCGGCTCGGATTTGTGGTCCTGAAACCACTGTTTCGATTTCATTGAAATTGGGTTGTTACAATTATATAGTCAAAGTTTGCTTAAATTGCTTTCTTTCCCGCGATGTTCTCATTCCTTGTTGCCTCGAATGTGGTTGAAGAGTTTGCGAAGAATAAATAAAATGTTTAAGAAATCAAGGGTTTAAGGTTTAAGAGGTTTTGAGAGGGTTGGAGGTATTAAGGGGTTAAGAGGTGTTTTAATTAGAAATAGATATGGTTTTTGGTTATAAAATGGGGTTTTAAATTGTTAAAAATTGAGTTTAAAAAAAAGTAAGTCACCAGGTTGCACGAATGGGTCTGGTAAACCCTGCAGAAAATTGCAGCGATGTCACGACAGAAACGTTTCGTGTCGCGACATCCCTGGCAGTACACCAATGCCACGACATAAGGGTTCTATGCCATGACACATCCGTCAGTTTCGATGTCTGAAGGAAACTGTCTACTATGTCGTGACTCATTGGGGCGATGTCACTACATTGACTCTGTTTTGGCTAAAAACTTCTAGTTTTAAGGATGTTTCCATTTAGAGATTAACTTACATCAAATAAAAGTCAAAATCTAAACCAGGTGATTAGTTAAATATATAATAATTTAAAAAAGTTAAGTAGTAATTCAACTAGTTTTTAAGTTTTACTATTGAATTCATCTGACAGTGTCATCAATTCACCGATAGAGGATTTTCATGTTCTGTCAGTATTGGTCCGTCTTCCATCATGCCATTCCACCTATACCCGTTTGTCCCTTTCCTTAAACCTGTTTATTCTTTCTACATACATAAAATGAAGCGTGTCCTTAGACTCGAGGATGTTAGAAATAAATAACTTTTTACATTGTTCCACTAACTTCGTCCTATCTTCATCGCTTGATTGATGATCACATTTAAAATTTTCAGTCTCACCATTAATTTTCATAGTTAATTCATTCTTTTCTAAATCAATGGTGGATCTAAAAGTAGCTAAAAAGGGTCTTCCTAATAAGATCGGTATCTCACAATCTTCTTTAAAATTAAGTACCACAAAATCTATGGGGATAATAAAACTTCACACTTTGACTAACACATCTTCCAATACCCTTTTGGATGTACTGAAGATCTATCAGCCAACTGCAATGTTATTTGAGTAGTTTTCAGATCCCTTAACCTGAGTTTTTCAAAAATCGATGGAGGCATTAAATTAATACTAACTTCTAGATCACATAGAGCTCTATTAAAATGAATGCTCCCTATCTTGGTGGGTATAGTAAAACTTCTTTGGTCTTTCAATTTTTGAGGTGCCTATCTTGAAATAATCACACTACAAGAAGCATTTAAAAGTAACTTGTTCTCTTACCTTAATTTTCTTACGCCTAGCCATCATCTCCTTTAAAAACTTAGCGTGTTTTGAAACCTTTTCAATTAACTCAATTAAAGGTAGGTTAACATTTAATGTTTTAAACAGGTTTAGGAAACTTACAAATTCATCCTTATCCCGCTTTTATTTTTCCTCTAGTTTTGAAGGGAATGGGATTTCTATCTCTATTTCCGGTGTGATTACCTCCTCTGATTCTGGCTCATCTTCGGCTTCTAAGGGTACTTTTTGAGGTTCGTCATTCTTCTCCATAATTGTCTCTAGAGTAGTGGTTTCTGGGCTACTAGTACTTTGCCCGATCGAAGTGCAATTTCTTTCACATGCTCTTTACCTTCTCTCTGTGGATTATCTTTTGTGTTGCTAGGAATACCTGTGCCAATTGTCTTTTGATGTCATCCATCATGCTCATCAATTGGCTCATTTGATCCTTAAGTTTAGTCAATGTTCTTGTTGAATTGATGCACTCAGACTGCACCTGTTTGATATCAGTTCTCATTGACTACATTTCTCCCTCAATTTTGTCTAAAAACAAAAATCTCTCTTCTTAGTTGCACTGTTTTGCTGATTGGGAAAAACTTCTATGAGAACTTTCTAGTGAGTTCATCCCATGTTGTGATAGATCCTAGTGCCTGCGAGTCTAACCAAGAAAAACTATTATCAATTAAGGAAAAGGGGAACAACTAAAGATGAATAGCATCATCAGTGACCCTGTTATACTTAAAAGTATCACAGAGTTGAAAAAACTGTTTTAAATGTTCATTAGGGTCCTCTATTATAGTACCCCTAAACTGCAAATTGTTATAGATCATTTGAATCATAACTGGTTTTATCTCGAAATTATTAGTTGTAATCGTTAGTCTTGTTATACCTTCTTGAACCTTATTTAGATTTGGTAAGGCATAATCCCTTAAAGTTTTTTCGTTCTGAGCTATTTGAATGTTTGTAGGAAGCTGTGGTGCAGGTGGGTTTCCTAGGGTGTTATTGTCAGCGTCGCCAAATAATGGGTTTTCACGTGGTATGTTACCTGCAAGTGGTGGTGGTAGATCTTGCATCTGCTACTACTGTTGCTATTGGTGATTTCTTCGGATTATTCTCTCTAGGTCTATGGCTGCTACAATAGGTATGCCTCTATGCGAGTCATACACTAAACCTAAAAAAAGGGGATATTAGTAACAATAAATGGAATAAAATCGTATTTATAACCTAAAAATTTCTTAATTATTCCTTTAAAGTGTAAAAATTAAAATTAACCTAGTGATGTTGCCTCCCCAGCAACGGTGCCAACAACTTGACCACCTCTGGACGTACTAACATTTAGAGTGTGAATACTGCAATAAAAATATAGAAAGACAAGGTAGTATCCATAAATGTACGGGTCGAGTTATAATATAGTTTTACAATGAAGTAGGTGAGTAATCCGAGGATCATACCCAATGGAGGCAAGTGCTAGATCAATTTTAGCCTAAACACTAAAAGATCTAATTAGTACTTTCAATTTAGTTATAGTATGAAGAATATAAAATAAAATATTTTTGGGGGTTTTTTATAGTAAAAGTAATAAAGACAAAATAACATAAAAAGATAAACTTTAAAAAATTAAAAAGGAAGAATAAATCAAATCTGATTATGGGTGATTAGCTCGCTTCGGTAATCTCCATCAACTGTCATTTCGGGTTTCCTCATCAATCAACTAGTCATACCCTAGTAAAATTTTTGATCTTCCATTAACATACCGAGTCAGCAAGAACTACTTATCTTCCGACCTCACAGTCCAGACTGGTTAAGAGTTAAGGTGTTCATGGATGGGTAATACCAATTTTGGGTTAATTCCTACCTTGATGACTTCTTGAGATTGTCAGACCTAGGGTTTGTTTCACGTTCTTCCTTTCCCAAATAGCTGATCCGTTGAGTAACCTTACAAAACAGTTAACAGATCTTACTCTACTCGCTAATCCCCCATAAAAGGATTAGTTCCTTATGATGTTTATAAACAATATATAATCGATGTAAAGAAAAAGCATACTAATTAAATTGGCAAGATAGAGTAAATGAAAGAGCCTGATTGTATTGAGATTAAGCGCCAACCCACAATGTTGAATGATTCCACAATTCAGATCTCTTGAAATCGACTTGAACAACTAAATAAAACTAAAACCTAAGACACACCTGGACATGTGTCATGACATAGCAACCAGTATGCTCCTCTGTAGCCATCTTCAGGGGTATGTCGTGACACCCTCAGTCGGTGTCGTGACATTGAAGGCAAACTTGAGTTTTCTTCATTCTGTTCCTATATGGCAACATCGAGTTATCCGTGTTGCGACATAGCAACCAATATTTGTTTAGTGCGCCTTCTAATGGTTTCCTGTACACTCACAAAGTATGTTAGCTCACCCTTAGGCCTCATTCAGCCCTTAAGGTGAATAAAAGACTCAATTTGCACATTTTATTGAATAAAACTGTGAAAATTTAACTAGAACATAACGAAAATGTTTGTATTCAAGCTCCTTAAATGCAAAAACTAGTTTAATCTGCTACACCAAATTACGATAGATCACTTGGTATGAAGCTCTACATGGATAGAGAACACCTTTATGTTAGTTAGATTTGAGAAAGAGAAGATGATTGGGCCAGAATTGATTCAAGAAGCGAAAGATGTAGTAAAGCTAATCAGAGGAAGTTTGAAAGCGACATTAGATAGGCAAAAGTCTTATGTTGATCTAAATTGGGAAGATATTGAATATACTAAGCGTGATAAAGTACCCTAGAAAGTCTCTTTATGGAAAAAGATCTTGCGCTTTGGTCACAAGAGTAAGCTAATTCCTAGGTATATCGAGCCATACAAGATTATTGAGAGAATTGGACCAGTTGCTTATTGTCTTGCTTTACCATTGAAATTGCAAAAGATGCATGATATGTTTCATGTATCTATGCTTCAACGATATCAATCTGATCCTTCTCATATTATATCGGTAGGAGCAATTGAAGTTTAGTCTGATCTATGATATGAAGAAAAACTGGTAAAGATCTTGGCTTGAAAAGAAAAAGAGTGGAGAAATGAGTGTGTGCCATCGGTGAAAGTGTTATGGCATAGTCATACACTACACCAAAACAGACTTTTAGCGACGTTTTTTTTGGCTTTTAGCGGCTTTTCTAAGCGCCACTAATAGTGTTTACAGTGCTTTTTAAAGCGCCGCAAAAAACGTCGCTAAAAAAGTGCCACAAAAGTTAGCGACGTTTATTGTGAAAAAACGCCACTAGAAGTCTTGACTTTTTGCGGCGCTTTTATAAAAAACGCCGCTAAAGGTGGGGACCTTTGGCGGTGCTTTTCTCACAAACGCCGCTAAAGGTCAGGACTTTTAGCGGCGCTTTTCCCAGAAACGCCGCTAAAAGTCATGAAAATAAAAAAAATTAAATTATTATACTTTTGGCGACGCTTTTCCCAAAAACGCCGCTAAAGATCATAAAAAATAAAAAAAATTAAAATATTATAGAAACACCCCAAATCCAATTTAGAAATGTATAATTTAATTTGAAGACATATGAAAATGAAAATTCACGAATAATACGTATTAAAATGGAAATTCATGAACAAGACATATAAGGAATAGCGATCGAGGTACGTTGATACCAATAGCATGATTAAAGAACTTAATCACAAAAGGAAAACACATGGTTAGACAGATCTTTTTACATTTTAATACATCATAACCATAATTGGTACAATTTTATACCCTAATTGTTGCACCATTGTAGTTTCAGTTGAAGAACCTTGATTCCATTGACCTCCTGCACCAATTTTATAGTTTAGAAATCAAAATCCACGAAAGCGACATAGTAAGAAAGAGATACAAACCTTCGGGTTTAGAATGATCTCCATCTTAGTGCATCGACTTCCACAAGCCTCTTGATAGCATTTAGGTTAACCCACGTACATTGACTTTTAGTACTAAGCCAAATAGACAGGTTCTAACATGTTAGTGCAATAGGAAATAACAATCTTCCCTTTATTAATAAATTCAAAACTTCCCATCATAAATAAATTTATTGAAGTTAGGCTTAAATTGTAGAACATGTTATACATCCTTTTCTCCCTCTTCAATCAAACGAGTATTAAAGTCTCTAAGATCTCATCGCATAAGTTTTGTATTTAATAGTATCATACAATACATATCAAATTGACTATGACCATTGCCCTTGAATAAGGTTTTTAAGTTATAATATCTCATCGAATTTTTCTAACCAATCCCATAAAATACATGCATAAAAGCCATACAATTTCAACAAGTTTTCACACCCTTTGTTCTTTTAATAAAAAGCCACCATAAAAAATCTTATTAACATAAACTTGTGTATCTTTTTCCATTCCCTGTTAAGTAAAGATGAATAGAATAAAGAACCATCTTCATGAAATATCATTAAAAAATATCAAACATAGCACATAAAATGAAGATTCTATCAGTATAAAGATATACCAAGAACAATGATGATGTTGCTCCATCTCCAAATTCTTCATCTTGGGTAAGGCTCAATTCAATCATTGACTGCCAAGACCAACCACAAAAAGATAAGAAAGAATGAAAATAACACAAATATAGGTGAAAAGGGCATTCACATGCTAAAGCAAATAGATAAGCATGGTGGAATAACATACCTTTGCTACTGGATGTGCAAGATCTAACTCGCGTAGGATAGCAGTTCCATCATTAGTAACAATAATACCTGGTAGAAACCAAAACCATATAAAAAACTTCACTGCTTGTTGAACAAGAGTACATTTAAAGAGTAATAAAATGTTTTTGGGAAATCCAAAAATAGTTGCACAGAAAATGGCTAATAAGCATTACCTCCAGAAGCATCAAGGAGCATTTTCAACATAGATCAAGGACCCAATGTTGTTCGAATAATGTCAGCAATAGCCTGTAAAGGTTTTTGGGTAAGTGAACATTCGAATAATGTTGTTCGAATCTCCTTTGCCTGCAATATAAAAAAGTTAATAAAATGTACAATCTACTTACAGTTTAATGCTAAAAGAAACAGTAAATTAGATAAATTCAGGTAAAACAAATAAAACACAGATTTAATTACTCAGTTAAGAGAAACCCAACAACAGAAATAAGGAAACGCATCAAAACCCCAGGAAATCAAAGAGACGCTTAAAAGAAAAGAACATTGGCAACAGTAGTTTCAATGCGCTTGTGCTTTACCAACTGGGAAACCATTGTTCTGCAATTGAAGAATAAAAGAAACAATATAAAAAGAGAAAAAACCAAATTAAAACCACAAAAACCGAATTAGAAGGAAGCAAAATTGAAGTCGAAGGATGTATGATGGCCTGTTCGGCTGTACAATGTGTAATGTTTTTACTCTACTATGTGCTTGTGACCTAGGAATACGATGCAAGATAGCTTTTTTGGGGGTTGAAAAAATTTATGCACAAATTTCATATATAGCAGAATCTTAGACGTCCATGTTACTTTCAGTTGATGCCAAAGCTCCTGCATTATCTCCATGTATAAATTTCACAATCATGGACGAAAGATGAAATGATACAAAGTTAATGACCCGAACATACCTGATGCTTGATTGAATAACAACTTCAGTCATGCAACCATCACTAGCAAAATGAATGTTTCTTCAGCCAAACACAAGTGGTTTCTCTTTTGCCAAATGCATCATCATCTGCTTAAAAGGCAGAATGGAAGCCCTATAATTAAAAAGTACTAAGAACAGGATTTATTCTATCAAAATAAATCATAGTCGTCCAAATCATGTGCAAAAGGAAGACATATATGCCTTTTCTAGAAAGCTATATCGACTTTTGTTTTACCAATTGAATTTTGGTGATTCAAAGGATGATGCTCAATTAAAGAAACATCTCAATCTAAGAAAGTTTATAGTTGAAGAAAATTGTATAGATAATCGATACACCCAACAAATGTATTTATAAAGCAAGCTTCTGTTTACAAAGTTCAAAAGTAGATAAACTATCAAATTGGATTAGGCAGGGAATTGCTACAACCAACTGTTTAAAGAACAGTAACAACTACCATAAATGCCGGGTAGAACACATTATTAGCGCCATTTCTCCCCCTCCCAAACAAAGAGCAATGAAACATAGAAAAACCAAAATGTAAATGAAATAACTCATCCTTCATGAATTATATCAAAGGAAGAAGCGGTAGATCCTCCAACACACAATGACAACATAGAGCACCTAAAGCGCATTATGCCATCAACAAAAAATTGCATACAATAACAACAAAAGCATCTAAAACATTATATTATCCAATTTGTGGTCTATCGCTTAAAATGGAAACAAGTGGCCAACAGACACCAGTTCTTCAAGTTCAGCTATTAATCCAAGCCTAACATCACTTGATAGCAAGCTAAAAGGATAAACAGAGACCAAATACGTAATGAGCTAATGGTCCAAGTCTCACCAGAAACTATAGTGTTATCCATAACTACAAATGAATTTCCACATGCCAACATTCTAGAAACTCACACGCATGACCTGTTTCCTTCTAAAAGATACAAAATTAATTCAATAATTAAGTGGAAAAGGGCTCTTTAGCTTGAGGAATGTCAAGCTTCTGAAACATGAGATGAGGAATGCCCTTAAACACTGAAGTACTAGGAATAGGATTTATTCTATCAATTTAAATATATGCCCAGGCCACCAAGGATGAGATTTCACCTTTCCCCAAACCATATCACCCACTTCAAACCTATAAACCAGATCTATTAGTCTCTAAAACCAGAAAATCTTTCAAATCGTGCTCCATTGGAAAAACAAGACACACACACACAGAGAGAGAGAGAGAGAGAGAGAGCTGACCAGGCAGATTCGAGAGCGAGGCGGCGGTCCTCCAAGAAATCAAGAACAACTTTACCTTCCCACATCCTCAAAACACCACCAAAATCGGCGTTTCCTTGTTCTAAAGGATCCTCGGTGCTTTCGAGTTTCGTGGGGGAAGATCGGTGGGGGGAAATCGATTTGGGGATTTTGGTTTAGGGATTTTGGGAGGGAAATTTTGGGACTTAGAAATTTTGGTTTTGGGGAAATGATATCTTTAAGCGTTGAAATTTTGTGGCATTTTATTAAAAAACGTCGATATAGTTAATTTTTTGTGGCGTTTTTATTAGAAACGCCACTATAGTTCTATTTTTTGCGGCGTTTTTATTAGAAACGCCATGTAGTTTCATTTTTTGCTGCTTTTTATTAAAACGCCACTATTACAAAATTTTAATTTTTTCTTTTTTAACCTATATTTTCTATGTTTTTCTTCCAAAATTTGTGTGTTGAGATTATTATTTTTTTAAAATTTTTATTTTATTATATTTTGAGTTTTGAACTTTTTAACTAAATATTAAATATAAAAATGTTAAGTTTTTAAGTTTTTAATTTTAACTATCAACAAATAAAAACAAAGTATATCGTAGTAGTGAATAAACTATGATATTTAAAAAATTTACTATTAATATTATTATGTACTCCAATATTTTGATTTGTAATATACATATTTTAGTTGCAGTTAAGGGTAATGTATTTAAATTTGTATAATATTTTCATTTTAATACTTATTTTATTTTAGTTAATGTTCACCTCAATTTTTAAATAGTTTAATTTAAATTATTAATTTAAGAAAAAATATTGAACTGTTATTTTGTAAACTAAATAATGACGACTTAAACTTTTAAATTTTTAAACAAAACAACTTGTAAGACAATTTCCATGTATTTCATTTTTTATTTTTATAAACTTTTTATTTTTGAGTTTTATTTTTCTTTATTTTTATATATCAAATAATTTAATCATTTTACAAATCTCAATTAAACCTTAAAACCTAAATCATTTAATATATATAAAGTTTATCTATTTATCTATTAAATAATTTAAACTATATATAATCATAATATTAATATATTAAAATTAATTTTATCTCTTTTACGATTAGATAATAAATTATTTAATATATAAATTAAAAGACATTAGTTACCCTAAACCCTAAACCCTACTTTTGTACCACTAGTTCTTGAACCCTTAAACCCTATAACCATTAACCCTTAAACATTAAACCACAACCCTTAAACCATATAATCCCTAAACCATATAACCCTAAATTATACACATTAACTCATATATATATTACATTGCGAAGTAATTAAAGAAATAATCTAATCTAAAACCAAAACCCTAAAACAATATAATTTTTATCTATTTTATCAAAATCCCTAATACTTAAATCCCTAAACACTAAGACTTTAACTTTATTATTCGATATGGTTTAAGCACTAAACCCAAAACCCCATAACTCTAAAATAATAAACCCTAAACTATAAACCCGGCCAAAACCCCTAACCTAACCCTTAATATTAAATCCCTAAACCATAAACTCTAAAACGTATATAATAAACTCCCGAACCTAAACTATAAAGATTAATCCATAAACTATATACCTTAAATTAAACCATAAACCCCAAATTATCATGAGAATTAATTCAATATTTTATATATGTGTAAAAAAACTTTAAAATTATTTGCGGCGTTTTTTCAGAAGCGCCGCTAATGCCTAGACTTTTAGCAGCATTTTTCCAGAAGCGCCGCTAATGCCCAGACTTTTAGCGGCGTTTTCAAAAGCGCCGCTAATGCCCGAGTTATAGCGTTTTTCGAGGTTACCGCTAATGCCCGGACTTTTAGCGGCATTTTTCCGAGCGAGCTAATGCCCGAACTTTTAGCGGTGTTTTTCGAAGTGCCACTAATGCCCAAACTTTTAGCGGCGTTTTTCCAGAAGCGCCGCTAATGCCCAGACTTTTAGCGGCGTTTTACGAAAAAATGCCGCTATTTATCCTTTTTAGCGACGCTTTTTAAATAAACGCCGCTATTGCTCCTTTTTCTGCGGCGTTTTATTTGAAACACCGCTAGTGTATAATATTTGTGGCGTTTTTCTTTAAAACGCCACTAAAAACACCGCTAAAAGTCTATTTTGGTGTAGTGATAGTGTGAAAGAAGCTACTTGAGAACCGAAAGAGACGATGAGGTCCTAGTATCCCTGCCTCTTTTTAGGTAAATTTTAAGGATGAAATTTCTTAAGTGGGAGAATTGTAATGACCCAAAATTCAGTGGTGTTGAAAATACAATTTTGAAACTCCATTTTCGTAAATATAAAATAAAAATATTTACGAATGTAAAAATATATTTATATTTGGTTAAATAATTTAGTCGAAAAAGTAGTTAATTAAGGCTCAGGGTCTTAATTGTAAAAATTTAATCGCTATAGATTTTTAATTGACAAAAGAGCTTTATAAAAATGATAGAAAATCTTATTGAGATTAATTAATATTATTAATAGCATATATATGTATAAAGGGTAAATTGAATGATAGTTGCTCTTACAATCGATGTGACATCTCGTAGCTAGGATCCAATGATCAGGTTGGGTTAGAGGTGTTAAAAATTTGATGTACTTGTCTAAGGCTTTGGCCTTCTCTTACATAAAAAGTCATTTT
The DNA here is from genome assembly GCA_025506655.1 of Gossypium rotundifolium. NCBI lineage: Eukaryota > Viridiplantae > Streptophyta > Magnoliopsida > Malvales > Malvaceae > Gossypium > Gossypium rotundifolium. The sequence continues at coordinate 81,036,405 of CP106729.1, read as the reverse complement.
AGCCCTCCATTAAAATTTTCACCTTTTTTAGAACTTGAACTTGCATTGTCTGTCAAACCACTCCAAAATGGATAGAAAAGTTAACGCCTGTTAACTTTGCTAACGTGGCATCCATGTGGCAGTCCATGCTTATGTCATGATAGCAATTAATTGATTTTTTTTAAAAATTAAAACATATTAATAAACATATTTCTATATTTTTACTTTTTAATAATTCAATCATTTTTAATTTTAAAATATTTTAATAATTCTTTTGAATTTTTAAAATTTAAAAAAAATTAATTGCTAACGTGGGATCCACGTGTATGCCATGTTAACAAACTTTAACTTTTCCATCCATCTTAAATGATTTGACAAATAATACAAATTTAAGAGTTAAAGGCGAAAAATTAAATACATACTAATATGACTATTTTTTAATATAAAATTGGGGTCCAAATAATACATTATATTAAAAAATACTATGTAAATTAGTGCATCCGTGTTGTATCTTTGTATATGTTTTTTCAATAACATTTACTTAAACATAAATATAATATAATTTATTAAATGCATCAACCTTTTAAAATAAAAATAATCGTGTTTAGTTATTTGAGTTTTATCTTGATTGGTATTGACATTGTTGTTAGTGCAGAAAGTCATGAGTTTGAGTGAGTTGAAGCCCATTAATTATCCTCCTATTTAAGGGTTGAGGATGAGCTAGAAGTAGTTTTATGCATTGTATAAAAAAACAGATATGACGAAAACCTATAATGAAATTAAAGTTAAAAAATAATCATGTTTCATTAATTGTATTTAAAATGTGATTTTTATTATTCAAAAGAATGTTATTTTTATGAAATTATTTTATATGTATTAAAAGTATTATAGATATGATGATGAGTCCTAACTTATTAAGTAATTTTAAATAATTCAATAGCCTAAAAAATAAAATAAACCAACGAGTAGAGGTATTTAAACGGTTAACCGAACTGAATTAGTATTAACCGAATTAACTGAACTTTTGAATCTTTTAATTGTTAACTGAACCGAAATTTTTTCAAAAAATTAACCTAACCGAAATATTTTGGTTAATTCGGTCGGTTAATCGAATTAATCAAAATTTATATGTTTTGGTCAAAACAAGTATAAAACATATCAAAAAAATTATAATATTCATTTAACTGAATTATTCGAATTAAAACTACATATAATTTGTATTATTAATTATTAAGTTCAGTTAATTCAGTTAATTAGCCAATTTCGAATTGAATTAACCAATAATTGAACTTTCAAAAAAATCATTAATTATACATCCACTTATATGGCTAATTCTGTTGTTAGTGGCGATGATGTTCTTTGCTCTGATGAGGATCGAAACACAAAGAAAGTTAGATTCAAGGATGGAGTGGATGAGGAAAGTGCAGTGATGGCCGTAGATCCAGATCCGTTTCCAAAACTGACATGGAAGGATATGCTTTTGGGAGAAGCTTCGCGTTCTGAACCAGATCGTAATGGCTCCTCTAAGGGACGTGATAATGATTTTGATTTTTTGGAAGGGGATGTGAGTACGGACCTAGTCAACAGGATGCCCTCTATTGCTTTCTTGGAACGGATTAAAAATATTCTATTCAAAGAAATGGAATTAATGATTGTCCTCAAGCTTTTAGGGCATAATATTGGCTACAATGCTCTCCATAACCGTATTATTAGTCTATGGAAACCCGTTAAATCTTTTCATCTTATGGATACTGTTAATGGTTATTTTTTAGTGAAATTTCAGGATATTGGTGATTACAATAAAGTTTTAACTCAAGGCCCTTGGATTATCTACAGATAATATCTTACCGTCCAACCGTGGACTAAAGATTTCAATCATTTGTAGCTATATCCCAGTGTAGTGTTGTCCTGGATCAGATTGCCGGGGCTGCCGGGATACTTATACAATCGAAAAATTATTAAAGTTATTGGCAGACTCATTAGAAAAGTGGCCAAGCTTGAATTTTAAAATGATAATAGAACTAAAGGTTGGTTCTCTCGTCTCGCCATTTTTATTAATCTTGACAAACCTTTGATTTCGCAGGTAATGGTAGACAGCACCGTTCAACAAGTTGAGTATGAGGCTCTTACGATGGTGTGTTTCTCATGTGGTAGATATGGCCATACTAAAGAGCTTTGTCCGAAGGCAGTGGTTGATCAAAGTCAGGGACATCTGGCGACTGTGAAGTTTGAAGCTCAAGGTGATGATGGAGACAAAACTAGTGGAGGCAAGAGACTGGATTTCGGGCCGTGGATGCTGGTGGAGCGTAAAGCGAGGCGAGGTCAACACGATTTTTAGGCTAGCGGCGTAGGAAAATTCGGCAATGAGTCCTTTGGATCTAGATTTTCGGCTCTTAATCATGCTGGAGATTTGGGGAGTAATTTAAGGGGGTTATTGAAGATTCTATGCATGTGATGGAGAAGGAAAAGGAGGCTATCGGTGCTAGAGATTTAGAGAGTGATTTAAGGAGGACTGTTGTTGATTTTATGCAGGTGATTGAGAAGGAAAGGGAGGCTATCGGTGATGGGTTTTTTAAGGGTAGGGGTAATTTAGGTGGTGCTAAAAAATCTAGGCCTTTTATTTAAGTAAGCTGTGGGACAACTTTGGGCTATGGTAAATCTCTAAGGCCTGCTACAACTTCCTCTTTGGATAGTTTGGAAGCAGCTATTTTGGGCCAGGAAAATTCCTTGAAATTGGATAAATTCTTACGCAAAAGGTTGATGGAGATGGAGAGTAATGGTATCAAACAGCATAATTCTGAATTAATGAGTTTCGGCGTGAAAGGTGTTAACCTGTAACATCCTGGTATTAGGGGCTCTGCATTTTATGTTGTCTGTTTGTTTGGCTTGTTCTGCTTGTTAATTTGGTGTGTTTGGGGGTCCTAAGAGGGCTCAAGGTCAAGCCAGGGCCTTGGTAAAAAAAAATTATTTTAAGGCACTTTAGGGGAGAGCTGGTTGAGGCAGGTCTTAAGAGTATTTTCTTGTGTTTGTTGACACAAGTGGAGTATGTGGTAGAGTGGAAAAGTGACGTCACTTAGGGAGAAAGGGAAGTGGCGTCACAAGGGAGCAGTAGGGGGAAGGAGTTCGAGTCTCGTTAGCAGCATTCAGAAGCTTTATTTTTTGTGCCTAGGGAGCTAAGGTGTTGGCATTCGGCTAGACTCTTCATGGTGGTTGGTTGAATGAGTCAAAGCTTTTGAATGGAAGGTGTGGAGGAGTTTGTAGAGGAAGACTTGGTCTTATAATTCAAATAAGTGATGTGGAGTAAAGTAAGGAGAGAGTTGTGGGATTCATGTTGGTGGAATGGTGGCCGAATGTGGGGGTCTTTTGTGAGGGAAATTTTGGTCAACATAAGGGTCTTTTGGTGGGAGTACAATCCATTTTGACTTGTGGGATGTGTGTACTGAAAGTTCTTTTGTTCTTGGGTAACTTGGATAACTTATTCGGTCATAGGGAGGGGAGGTAGTGTAGTGACGTTTTGCAAGCGTCTTTTGAGAGAGAAGTTAAGCCGAAACCATCCAAAGGGGTCTTCCCTTTTCTTTTGCACTTTGATCATTTGGTTTCATTTTCTTTTGTTACCAAAGAAAAATCGTAGCTTTCTACTCTCTTCCTCTCATCACTATTTCTCTACATCTTTTCCCCTATAACCGAAACTCCCATCTCATTTCTTTTGCTTTATCTTTCTTTTGTTCTTTTATGTGTTATCGAAACATTCCCTCTTCCTCACTTTCCTTCTAGTACTCTCTCCTTAAGCTACATACTTCCAATTGTTCTATCAAAATTTTCTATCCATCATTCTTTGCCAATAGTCGAAGTTCAACTTTCCTTCTTCTTGTTCAGTTGATCGTTCTTTTTCTTCTGGTTGGCGTTGGGATTTCGTTTCTTTTTGTTTTATCTGTTACTTCTCCTATGCCGAATCTTCTTGTGTGCCATTCGGTTTCTCTACTTAGGGTAAGGTACTTTCTTTTATTTTCTTATAAAAATTCTCTTTATTCTTTCTTTTCAAGGTGAAGCCGAATCCATTCTTGTAAACAACTAAACTTGTTTCTTCCATTTTGTGCCTCTTAGCTGAATATCAAGAAGCAGGGTGTTAGGAATCTTAGGCTGCAGGGAGTCTTTACAATCGGTTCTGTTGTTTAAGATAAGGGGAGACTCTTTTGCCCATTTTTTTTCTTTCTCTCGGTTTATGTGGCTAAAGCCGAATGGTTAGTTGGCTTGGTGTTTATATTTTGGTTAACCCTCTTTTTCCTTTTCTTCTTCTCTCGTTTGGGATGTCTACTCCAGGAAACTCTATTAGTCGAACGTTCATGTTCCGAAGCCTGAGGATCTAGTGATTGTCGAACCTTACTATACCGTTCGGGTTATGGAGGTAAGGAGATTCTCTTGATTTTGAGGATGTCTATTTTTTTTCCCTTTTATTGCCTTAACCACATGTTTTTCTTTAATGTACTGATCAAGTCTCTCCATGGATGCAAGTGTAAGTCAAACCAAGGAAGGGAGTGTACTCGTAGTATTTAATTCGCCATTCAAAAGACGTGCTGTTTCCGCAGTTCGAGACTATCTGCCAGGTTGTGGTAGAGAACCGACATCTGCCTGGGATAGACAAATAGCCGTTATCCCTGCTAGTGAGAGCGTCAACATAGAGGGTTTAGTTTTACGCATTATCAAGTGTGTATGCTCACACTTTACTGGTTAATTAATTCTTGTTAATAACTATGTTGGCTGAAAGCCAAAACGACTGTTTTGATAGTCGAGATACCCTCATGGGTAAGGTTGGAGACACCGGTAAGTTCCACTATAATGATGTTTTCGGGTTAATATAGTATGAGTTGATCATATGTTGTACATTCAAAGTATGTTGCTTTCATCTTAGTATGTAACATATGCATGGGCTTTGGATATAATGAAAAGAGAAGGTGTTATTTACGGACTGTCACAGTGGTTTGGTACCACGGTGGGTTGGCCCCATATATCTTATTCAGTGACTATGTCTTAGTGGTTTGGTACCACGGTGGTTTGACACCACGTATATATATATTTCAGCGACTTGTCTCAGTGGTTTGGTACCACAGTGGGTTGGCCCCATATATATTAATCCAGGATTGTAGTAGTGGTTTGGTACCACGGTGGGTTGGCCCTACACACATTGTTAGTGACTCTGTCATAGTGATCTGGTATCACGGTGGTCTGGAACCACAGTGGCTTGGTGCCATGGGCATTTGGCTGATTCAGGTGATGTAAAGGATGGAAAATTAGGTTGGGCTGGGCTGCATTGCATACATGTTTAATATGTTGTATTGTGTGAGCTAGGGCCCAATGGGCATCTGTGGGCTTAAAGCCTAGAATCCGATTAATGGGGATTTATACACTGAGTCTTGGTAACTCACCCCTCTGCTAAATTTTGCAGGTAATCATTAGATCACGGATTTGGAGCCAAGGCGGACTCGAGGTGGCCATGCAATATATATCTCGTAAACTCGTTTCTTTTATTTAGACTTATTTTTTTAATTGGGATTTTGGTTATGTAATAAGGCCGCTATAACTTTAATTTGGGTTTTGACATAATGCCGAACTTGCATGTTTTAGAAACTGTCGAATAAGGGGTTTTTCAGAAAATTAATAACATAAACAAATAGTTTCCAAAGTGTTAACAAATGATGGCAAACGACTAATTAAATTGGAAATTTTTCTTAAACCTTCAGACATTGATTTTAAGATATCACATTTAGGAACGTCGCTAGATTTTAGTTGTTATAAAAACGATACTCCGTTTCAACTACTAGTTCCGTTAAACAGGAGATAGTAAATAACATTTAAACTTCATAACATTTCCAAATTAAAGAAACACTAGTCTAAAGATTTTAAAAACTGCAGTTTTTCCCTTAAAATTTCAAATTCCTTAAAACAACCTTTCCTTGTAACATACCAGATTTGGTCGTAACATATTGACCGGGTTTGGGGTGTTACATAACCAAAATTCAAATAATTTTGGTTCTACGAACAATTTAATTTCTAGAAATTTAGAAAGGGTTAAGGCTCATTTTAATCTAGCTTTCGAAGTGTCTGAAGGAGTTGATATCCAAATTTTTGAAGGCGTCCTTGATCCCGAAAAACATTCTGCGGTGTCTTTTAAGGAAAATATTATTGCTGACCATCAGGCTAATCTGAAGATCGTTTAGTGGAGAAGTCGGGTATGACTTTAGTTTCAGGTTTGGGTGTGGACAAATCCAGTTTTATTATTAGAAAGAATGACATAAAAATTAATAAAAATCGTGGTAGCCACAAAAATTCAAATTCTCTTCGGGGACGTGGGAGGCTTTTTAAATCTTCTAGTAGACACGAATTCCTATAACAGAGACCATAGAGGTGATGGCAAATATTCTCTCTTCTCGAAACCCCAGTCATAATGGTACTGATGATGCGGGAGAAGCAGATTTACACGTTTCTGGGAACTTAGTCCCTCAGTAATTTTGGTATGTTTTCTAGCCTTCTAATTTTTATTATGAATGTAACTATATTTTCTTGAATTGTCAGGGTTGTGCCAGTGTTAAATTCCCTCAAATTTTTTGGGAATATAATTTGGAACATAAACCGGATATAGTTTGTTTACTTGAGACAAAAGTCAGTAGGGCTAAAGCTGATTGCATTATTGCAAAGTTAGGCTTCCAATACTCTCATCGAGTTGAGGCAATTGGCTTTTTTGGAGGTATCTGGCTTGGGTGGAAAGATTCTATTCATATGGAGGTGGTTCATAGTCATCCTCAGTTTATTCTAACTAAAGTTTGGCATATGTCCTCTACACGTCCATTTTTATTTCTTTCGTTTATGCTAGCCCTAATCAACAAAAACGAAAAGAACTCTGGGATGTCTTAAGATCTTTGATTCCGTCAGGCCATTATCCATGGATTGCTATTGGCGATTTCAATGCAATTCTTTCTTCTTCTGAAAAATTTAGTGGTCTTACTAATGGTAGGAGATGTCCTCAATTTGGAGATTTTGTAGAGAAAGTTAAGCTGCATGATTTGGGGTTTGGAGGCCCTTTTTTTACTTGGCATCGGGGCGCATTTTTTGAAAGATTGGATCGCGTTTTAGGTAATAAAGCATGGATTTGTTCTTTTCCTAATAGCTTGGTTACTCACTTCCCTAAGATTAAGTCTAATCACCGTCCTCTTCTTCTGAATCAAAATCTAGAGGTTATTTTACCGTGAGAGAGACCCTTTTATTTCTTGGCAGGCTGGACTGAACATCTTGATTTTGATAATTTATGAGTGCTAATTGGTCTTTCACTGGAGACATGGCTGGTTCTTTATCCAAGCTTACTCTCAATTTAAAAGAGTAAAATAAGCAGGTTTACGGACATATCACTACCAAAAAAAGACACATTGTTCGTAAAATTGCCAATATTCAGAATAGAATGGATCTCCCTAGTTCGAATCGGTTAGTTGAGGTGGATTTGATTCTTAGACAGGAGCTTGAGAATGCTTTACATCATGAGGAACTCCTTTGGAAGCAAAAAAGCGAGATGTGATTGGCTATACTTGGGTGACCACAATACAAAGTTCTTCCATTCTCAAACTTTGCAAAGAAGGAAAAGTAACGGCATAACTGCTATTTGGAATAATGATGGGGATTGGATTTTTTATTCAGAAGCTATTGAAGCTGAGGCGAATATTTTCTTCCAAAAGCTCTATGGGGAATGTCCGAGTTCTACTTGTGATCTCCCTCCTAGCAAGTTTCCTCATTTGGAGCATAACGATATTATTTTTTTGGGGAGGCCAGTTTCTAATGATGAAATTAAGGACGCCCTTTTTGACATGGCTCATCTTAAAGCTTTGGGTAGTGACGGATTTCATGCCCTCTTTTTTTAGAGTCAGTGGAGTAAAATTGGAGGGACAATTTTTGATTGGGTCAAAAAGGTTTTTAATGGGGGTTCTATTGAGGCTGAATTGAATAATACCTTAATCGTTCTTATCCCTAAGGTGGCGAATCCTGAAGGCTTTGGACAGTTTCATCCAATAAGCCTCTGTTCTGTCCTTTATAAACTAGTAATGAAGGTAATTGCTAACCGGTTTAAGCATGTTTTCCCAAAAATTATTGTGCAGGAACAAGTTGGCTCTATTTCAAGTAGGAATATAATCGATAACATTATCATTGCCCACAAGGTAATTCACTCCATGAGATGTCAGAAAAAAAGGAAGTGCATGACAATCAAAATAGATCTGGAGAAAGCTTATGATAGAATGAGGTGGGACTTTATACATGCTTCTCTTCAAGCCGCATGTATTCCTTTGTATCTTAGTAAAGTTATAATGTCCTCCATTACAAATTCTACTATGCAGGATATGTGGAATGGTGTACCTTTGTCCAAATTCAGACCTGTCAGATGTATTAGACCAGGGTGTCTGCTTTCCCCCTATCTTTTTGTGCTTTGCATGGAATGGCTTGGTCATTCGATTCATTCAGCCATTTCAGCAGGTAAGTGGAGCCCCATATGACTTTCTCAACATGTGTCGCATATTTCTCATTTGTTCTTTGCAGATGACCTAGTTATTTTTAGTAAAACGGATATGATGGATGGTAAGATCATAAAAGATATTCTGGATTGTTTCTATGGTTTCTCTAGACACCTTATTAATGCTAGAAAGACCAATATTTTTTCTCTAGAGGTGTGGAAGACTCTTTAATTGATTTGATCAGTTCCTTATTGATTTCCAAAAAGTTCACGACCTTGGACGGTACCTTAGGGTTCCTCTTTTCCATAAAGGGTGGCGAATAGCACTATGAATTTTATGGTTGAAAAAGTTCGTGGAAAGCTTCAAAGTTGGGATTCCAAAAAACTCTCTATTACTAGTCGAGTTACCCTAGCTTAGTCAGTTCTCTTATTCATTCCTAGCTATTTTATGCAATCTTTGATAATTCCTAGGAAAATCAGTGATAAGATTGAAAGTCTGGTGAAGCAATTTATTTGGGGATCTTTAGCTAACAGGAAAAAGATGTCGTTGGTAGGGTAGGATTCAATTTTTCAACCTAAGTGGTGTAGTGGTCTTGGGCTGAGAAGACTTCGTGATCAAAACATATCTTTTCTTTTAAAATTGGGGTTCAATATTGCTTCTAATAAGGATGCTTTTTGGGTTCGTGTGCTTCGTTCGAAGTATCATTTGAAGAAGGATCTGTCGGAATGCATTACTCGTGACAAAATTTCTTTTTTTTAGAGGTCCCTTTCTAAAGTTTGGCTATTACTTCGTGAAAATATTTTCTGGTCTGTTGGAGATGGGAATAAAATTCACTGCTGGAAGGACAACTAGATCCCGAATGTGGGGCCTTTGATGTAATAGCCCGATTTGGGGCTAGTCAGAACAGTGGTTTCGAAACCACTAATTCGAGTTCAGATAAATTATTTTTAATATTATTTTATGGGTTATAGCATGATTATATGAGTGCATAAAAACTTTGGTGAATTAATTATAGTGAGTACTTGCTTAATTTCGACAAAAGACTAAATCATATAAAAGGAGAAATTTGTGTTTTACTAATTTGAAGTGTCAAATAGCTATAGAATATTAAATTGGAGGTCCTTAATGTGCAATTAGGCCTTTAGGGGAGTGTTGGCCGGCCATAGAGATAAAGCAAAGACATGATCAATAGTTAGGTAGTATTTGGTGACTTAATTGAGTAATAAAATAAAACAAAGAAAAGCTATAATCTTTCTATCTTCTTCTCCTTCTTCTACCAAAAATACCAACAAGAATAGGGGTTTGGAGACTTGAAATTTTTAGCAACTTACACTCTTTGCAAGTAAGTGATTTTGGTGACCATTCTTAATATTTTTGTACTTTTGGGACCTTTGTAGCATAATCTAGCTAATGAGGGGACTATTTTGCAAAACGGTTAAGAGTTTACGGTTTTTCCATGTGAGGATTTATGTGTTTACTGAAATTTTATGGAAGAAAATGAATCTTAGTGGTTTAATGAACAACTTTTGTGAAAGGATTTTTGCATGAAAACTCCTAATAGGACTATTTTGTAAAAATTATAAAATGGATAGTAAATGTGTGTAATAATTGTAATTTTGAGTTGCTATAAGAGAGAATATGAATCGGCTAGGCTTGGGTGTGTGAAAAATGAACACATTTCATTTTATGAGCCTAGGGGCAAAATCGTAATTTTATGAAAGTCTAGGGGTAAAAAGGTAATTTTTCCAAAATAGGATCTTTAGATTTGAATTATGTGGTTATTTAATTATCTAAATATGTCATTATAGATCAAGAAAAATGTGGTATCAACTTTGACAGAGGAAAATGCAAGGTTTCGAACTAAGTCTCAAATTGACATATTTTGTATTGAGTTAAGTTTATATGTAAACGATACATCCTTTTTGCTTATGTTTTTACATATTAATGCTTTGTGTGAAATGTGAATGAATATTATTGATATCCATTAAAATGATAGAAAGAGAGGAAACTCTCGGATGAACCTTCGGAATTAGAAAATGATACGGATAAAATCCATGAATAAGTGATTGTTGGTGGGTTGTGTGCGATACCACTGTATTTATTATTGTTGGTGGGCTGTGTGCGATACCACCATGTTATATGATTATTGGTGGACTGTGTGCGATACTACCATGTTATTTATTAATGGTGGGCTGTGTGCGAAACCACCATATATCTGGTATTATTCCGAAGTGTTCATCGAGAAACTTTGACTAAGTGAAATTATGTGTGGCTATGTGGTGACAAGTGTAGGGTATAAGTGCATATAAATGTGAGTTATGCTTATGTTATGCATTTGGAATGTGGTAAGATTTAAGATGAGTAAGTATAATTACGAGGATCTAAATTGTTCTTGATTAGTAGGTAACGTTTTTGATTGATAAGTATGTGGTATGATGTTCATTGTTTACATATACACTTACTAAGCTTAAAGCTTACTCCCTTCTCTTTTCCCTAGTTTTATAGTGTCAAAGAGCCAACTCAGGATATGGAGACCGTCGGAGGATCACCCACACTATCCACACATTTTGGTATAGTTAGATTTAGCATTTTGAATATGGCATGTATAGGGACTTAGTCTTTTATCGAATGTCATATTGTTTAGCCAAACGTGTTGGCTTATTTGAAGATGAATTCTTTTGTATAAGGCCATAATTGATGGCTATTTCTTATTAATATATGAAATGATGATTTTTTCATGAATGTGCAAGTTGCATGGTTGAGTAAATGGTATAGGTATGCATGAATTAATAGGTTGCTTGATGTGGCTTACGATGGTGCAAGTAGGGGTGGCAGAAAGGGCTTGGTAAATAGCCTTATTCTTGTCCACACTGGTAGACACATGGGTGTGTGGTTTGTCCGTGTGTCCTCTTGTGTCCTAAGTTGGCAAAACTAAATGCCTAGTAGTAACCACACAGGCTGAGGCACAGCCGTGTGTCTCAACCGTGTAGAAAACACGGCCATAAGACATGGGCGTGTGAAGTCTGCACTTGAATTTAGGAATTTAATTCGCCACAAGGTCTAAGGACATGGACGTGTGCCTTGGCTGTGTGACCTTATTAGGTTGATGACGCCATAAACAGAATGTCAAGGTTTTCACACACGAGCCAAGACACGGGCATGTTATGACCGCGTGAGGGATACGGGCCGTGTGAAAACCCCTGTATGTTCAAAGTGAACAATAAATTCCACACAGACTAGGGACATGGGCGTGTGTGATAACACAGCTCGCCCACACGGACGTGTTCCTTTCCACACGGGCGTGTGGCCCTGTTTTGAGCAAAAATTTTCTAAGTGTTCCTAGGTTTTTAATTTAATTTTGAACTACTCTATATGTATGTTTTGGGCTTCGTAAGCTCGTTTAAGGGGTGATATGAAAGTTTATGAAAAGTTTTAAATTGGGTGGAAAGTCATGTATCGATTTTTGTATGATTGCTTGCCTATAAGTCCAGTAATGCCTCGTACCCTGTTTCGGCGTCGAATACGAGTAAGGGGTGTTACATTTGATTCGACATATTCCGGATAATGTTTTTCAAGATTTGGATTGTCTCCTTAATGAGATGACCACTGAGGACGGTTCTTGGAACCTTGATATTTTTCAGGTTTGGCTTCTAGAGGATGTGACTCAACTTATTAAAGGAATTCCGCCTCCTTAACCATCTGCTGGTCCTGATAAAATTTCTTGGTGCCACACTTCGGCTGGAGGTTTTTCAGTCAAATCAGCTTACAAGATGTTAAAGGAAGGCGATTGGAATCGAAAAGATAAAAAATGGAAGAGTGTTTGGAAGTTGCCAAGTCCTCAACGAGTTCGATTTTCATTTAGACTGCTCTACAAGGAAGGCTCCTTAGTAATATGTAACGGGTTAGACGGGGTTTAGTAGCTGACCCTTCATGTTCCATCTGTGGTTTTCATTCGGAAGACGCTTTACATATTTTGAGAGATTGCGTTGTTGCTAGGGATGTCTGGAACCAAGTTGTTTCAGGTAATCGTTTATCAAATTTCTTTTCTAATAATTTACAAGATTGGCTTCTTGCTAACTTGCAAGATAATGGCATGGTTCACGAAGATGGATCCAGTTGGGCTTGTCTTTTTGGTCTCCTTATTTGGTGCATTTGGAAGAACCACAATTTATTCATCTTCCAAGAAAAATCTTGGAGTTGAAGAGAGATGGTTCAAGTTTCTTTAAGTTGGGCGAATCAGCTCTTCTTAGCTTTGAGAGTAGAGTCTAAGGGTAGTTTCAAACCTCCTATTGAAAAGGAATCCTTTGAGGCTCCGATCTTCCTCAACACCGATGGAGTAGTGCAATTAGGATCTAGAAAATGTTCTATTTTTAACGCTGAACTTTGGGGGATCTTGGAGGGACTCAGGTTAATTCAACGAATGGGTCATGATGAAGTTATCATACAATCGGATAGTATGGAAGTTGTTAAAGCTATACTTGACGGTACCTCTACCGAAGCAAACTCAGCGTTAATTAGGCGTATCCAAAGTATTTTATTTTAAGAAAAGTGGTGGTTTTTGTGGTACATTCCGAGAGATCAAAATTAAGTTACAGACTGTTTAGCAAAACACGATTTGATTGGAACAGAGAACTTGCAAGTGTTCGATGCTCCCCATCCGATGACACGCTCATTTATGGAATTGGATAAAAATTTGAATGTTTGTCTTTTTCAGAATATTACTATGTAATTAGTTTTGATACTTTCTTTTTCACAAAAAAAAAAATCATTAATTAACCTTCGACCAAATTAGACCAATTGATCGATCGATTAATTAAATTAGATTGATTTAGTTGATTAATTTATTTTAATCAAAATTTAAACACTAGTAGATTGTAATAAGAAAAATATAAAACTGTTAAGGAAATAATATTAGTTGGAATTTTTAAAACGATACTATTGAAAAAATAATTATAAACCATTAAGTATAAAATGTAAAAATGAAAAGATGCACTAAAAATATCTATATTAGCAAATGATATAATAAGAGTTTAGTGAGCGTTTTCTCCAATAATTGCTTTGATTTTCTTAAGCTTAGGGAAATTGAAGTGATAATAAAACTTGAGACAATCTTAAAATCAAAACCAAATCTTAAGTCAGATATATTTGTAAAATTAAAATTTTAAAAAGAAAAATAAAAAATGAGTTGTCGTCCAAATTAGGGTTACAACAGAGGCCAACTATCACGGCCGAATTAGATTTAGGAATCTAGACCCTGTCCCCATCTATATTTGCAGAAGTACCGTATTGCCCCTAAACAGTACCTTGAATGCCCAGAGTTTTATCTCATCTTTTACGTGTCATTTTCGGATGGGTTCCATTCGTAATGTGTATAGGCCGGCGTAAAGAGTATCGAGCACACAGGATTTAAACTCGTCCAGAACTAAGAGTGTCGCGGACAGACACAAGCGCGGGGGTAGCGCGTGAAAGGCGGATATCCCAAAACGGCAAAACCCGGTTTTGGGAGGTAGTGGGTCCCACACTGCATTAAGCTCTTGATTTCCTCTTTATATTAATTAAATATCAAATTTACGGGGAAGACAAAGGGAGAAAGAAGAAGAGGAAGAGAATACCATCAAAATTGAAAATTAAAGGGAAAAAAAGACAGAGAGAATGAGAGATCGCTACAGTCTTCATTAGGGTTTATAAGATCGAGAGTTTTTTTCCCTTTCATTTGATATTAAACAAAGGATAAACGAGTTTGACTATTGATTTTCTCTCCCTTTTTCTTTGTAAGTCAGCTTGCAGTATCCTCACAGCTTCCAACGATCCAACCACCATTATAATTAGTAGTTATTTTTTTTTTTGGGTTCTTTTAATCTAAAATAAAGAAAAAGAAAAACTTTCATATATTTTATTATATACTTTGTCCTTTTTACTTCTTGTACAGATCCCAACAGTTAAATAGAGGGAGAGAGAAGGATCTGATAAACTGTATCTATTCCACTCTGTTCAAAAACACTGACCTTTGCTCACTGTCAAAATAAAAGTAAAAAAGGTACTAGCTTTTTCTGGGTTTGGGTTCTTGTTTTTGTGCATTTATTTCTTACAGCCTGTTTATTTTCTTTACTTGCACTGGAAGATAGAGAGGGGAAAAAAAGATAAGAGGTCAACTGGTTTTTTTCATGCCTTTGATTCTGGCTATTGCTACGTCATATGGTGTTTGAATAGTGTGAATGTGAAAGAGATAAGCTTTGCCTTTTTGTGTTTTTGGTTTTGCTTTTTCCTTTTCTCTGCGGGTCCTTTTCAATTTTGTCAAATATGCTGACAAACAATTGGTCAAGCATGATGCTGTGAAAATTTAGGGTTTTCATATTTGTCAGTGTTTCCATGGAGTTTTTTCAGGGATTTCCCTGGCTGAGACGCTGGGCTTAGGTAAAGACATAAAAGAGAGGGTGTGAACTCGTTGTTTCTTATTATTATTACAAGATAAAAAGGTGGTCTCTCTTGTCCTGTTCCTCCACTGTTTTCTCTCTCTTAAACTGACTTTTTTTTTGAGAGAGAGAACGATATATGAGTCTTTTAAAGCGAGAGAGAGAGAGGTGTCATGCATGGGCGTTGACAAGGTAGACAGCCTTGTCATTCTGTATTTGTCGAGATGAAATTGTCAAAAAGGTTTTAGACTTTAGCTCAATCTGGGTATCGTTTTGTAAGGTCAAATTAATGGACAAGAAAGCGAAACAAAACTGAAGCACAACCTTGTGAAAGTGATAGTGACCGTTTCAATCAACATAGAAAAACAGACGATATGAAATAATAGAGGGAGTGTGAGATTAAAAAATAATTGGTTTCTGTCTCTCTTTTTTCCTAATTTAATGAGTTTTGGGGGTTTGATCAACAGTAGTAGCAGCAGTGACAGTGGTAGTTCAGGTGCAAGGGTGGTTGTGGCTGATTTTGTTCCACAAAACAGCATGCTAAGTTATGCCATTGTTGAGCCACCTCCTCTCACCCAACATATTCCCATATCTATTCTAAGCTCTCCCTCCCTTTCTCTCTCATAAGTACTGTCTCATCTCCCCCCCATCTCTCTCTCTCTCTTTCTCTCTCTCTCTAGTCCATTGTCCTTCAATTAATTTATTACCTACTTTTTTTTCTGAGCTTTGCTGTGTGTTTGTTATTATTTTTAAGATGGGTCATTTATTAGGGGACTTGGTTTTGGTGCAGAAAAGAATGGATGGTCATGGTGAGATGGGGCTGATTGGGGAAAACTTTGATCCGGGTTTTGTTGGGAGGATGAAGGAAGACGGATATGAGATTAGGTCTGAAAGTGATAATTTTGATGTTGCTTCCGGTGATGATCAGGATGCTGCTGCCGATGGACCGTCTAAGAAGAAGAAGTACCACAGGCACACTCCACGTCAAATACAAGAGCTTGAATCGTATGCTTACTTACATTTCACTTTAGCCTAAGGAATTCTTTTTCTCTTTATTTTTAATTTATGGATTTGCTTATTGAAGTTTATCTCTTTCTCTTCTCTAGTTTCTTCAAGGAGTGTCCTCATCCTGATGAAAAACAAAGAATGGAACTTAGCAGGAGGCTAGGCTTAGAGGGCAAGCAAATAAAGTTTTGGTTTCAAAACAGGAGAACCCAGATGAAGGTAAGTTGATAATCTATTTTGTTTTTTGTTTATTGAATTTTAAACTTGAGTTTGTGATTGCTAATGATGAAAATTTATCCTTTTAACCAGACCCAATTGGAACGCCATGAAAATGTTATTCTTAGGCAAGAGAATGATAAACTCCGAGCCGAAAATGATTTGTTGAAGCAGGCCATGACAACCCCAATATGCAACAGTTGTGGTGGTCCGGCAGTGCCCGGTGAAATATCTTATGAGCAACACCAACTTAGGATTGAGAATGCTCGATTAAAAGATGAACTAACCCGGATATGTGCTTTAACAAATAAGTTCTTGGGCAGGCCTCTCTCATCCTCTGGAAGTCCTATTCCTCCTCACGGGTTAAACTCCAATTTGGAGCTTGCAGTTGGAAGGAATGGTTTTGGTGGCCTGAACAATGCAGGAACGTCGTTGCCAATGGGATTTGAGTTTGGTGATGGGTCTATGATGCCCATAGTGAAACCTATGGTCAATGAAATGCAGTATGACAGGTCAGCCTTTGTAGATGTTGCTTTGTCAGCAATGGATGAATTAATTAAGATGGCGCAGATGGATAATCCTCTTTGGATTAAAGGTTTGGGTGGTGGGATGGAATCCTTGAATGTTGAGGAGTACAGGAGGAATTTCTCCTATTGCATTGGCATGAAACCGAGCAGCTACGCAACTGAGGCTACGAAGGCAACTGGACTGGTTTACCTTCGTGGCTTAGCTCTTGTGGAGGCACTGATGGATGCGGTATGCCACCTGGTCACTTGTTGCAGGGCCTTTGTTATTCCATTGAACTTTCTATCAGTAGTTGGGATTAGTTTGCTTGTTTTGTCCTTTTGATGCCATCCTTTTTAGACTTTGATGAAGATATTTTTTGCAGATGATTATTGGTAGTGCTTTTGTCTGCTTATTTGTTAGGTTACCTTTACGTTATATGTTATGCTGGTTAAACTATTTTCAGTTCTGGTGGAGATGGTTCTTTTGGTTGCCGCAAATGGTCATTGATTTTATTGATTGAATCTTAAAAAGTATTTGAATGGTTGTTTTACGAACTCTTTTTCTTTTACTTTTATGAATAGAATCGTTGGGTAGAAATGTTTCCGTGCATGATTTCTAGAGCAGCAACCATTGATGTGCTATCCAGTGGCACGGGTGTAACCAGAGACAATGAGTTGCAAGTGGTATATTTCTCTGCCATCTGTCTTTACTTATTTTGCTGCTTAGCTGGGCTTTATGAGAAAGCATATTTTGCAGATGGATGCTGAATTTCAAGTGCTGTCACCTCTGGTTCCTGTCCGTCAAGTTAGATTCATCCGGTTTTGTAAGCAGCATTCCGAGGGTGTATGGGCTGTGGTTGATGTTTCAATTGATCCCAGCCAAGATGCTACAGATACACAGATGTTTCCAAACTGCAGGAGGCTTCCCTCTGGCTGTGTTATCCAAGATGTGGATACTAAGTGCTCCAAGGTATTGCTAATCTGAATTTTATTTTCCTCTCTTCTAAAAAATGAAATGTGTAGTCAATATTTTTATGCTTATTGAGCTAGAACCGCAGTCTAAGGGCATTTAACGAGGTTGTTGTAAATACAATTTCTGAGTTCGGTTCGGACTAGATGAATGTTAAATAATTTGCATCTGGACTTCAGTCTTAATCCTCCTTGACTTGTGCTTTGCTCAATTTTTGTCCTTTTATAACTCACCGGATTTCCCTCCTCTGAGGTAGCTAATAAGATATAGCAAGACTTCACTGAAGCTTTAATTATTATTTTGCTGAAGGTCTTACATGTTTTAATCATTTTAAATCTCAAGTTTCAAAGCGAAGGTATCTTATCTATATACTAAATTAGTTAAACTGTTAGTTGAGCAAATTGAGGTTATAGTCAGCTTGCTTTTAGTATAATCTTGAGTGTACTTTAATTCTATACTTTATATGCAGGCAAATTCTTGGAAAGTTCAATAATTGTTCTATAAATTATATTTTGATGTTTCTATTCCTATCTATCCACTTTTAATGTCTTCAACTTTCCACGAGGTGATTACCTGGATCCAGTCATTATCTTGTAATTTTTAGGGCCTGTGTAATGTCTCTCTGTTTGGATTATTTTATTAATGTCACATTTTAGCTTAATTTAAACTTTGACAGAAAATCTTGGTTCAAGATTTGTACTTCTAATTTCTTATTATGTGGACTTTTGTGTCCCATTTTACCAGGACCGCCCTGATTTGATTTCTTTTCTCTCGTACTTAGTATCATGGGATATTTGGTCTTAGTTATGGAAAAGCTTTCAAAGTCGATATTAACGGAGCCAACTAATCTGATGCTTTTCTCAAATTTGGGATTAGTGGAGCCAACTTATCTGATGCTTTTCTCTTTCTTTTTTCTGCCATAAGTTTATAACTGCTTTCTTATTGAACTCTTGATTATTGGTTTGATATTAGTTGTGTGACCAAGATTCTTACAAGTATTTAAATGCCAGATTACATGGGTTGAACACTCGGAGTATGATGACAGCGCTGTCCACCATCTCTTACAGCCGTTACTCAGTTCAGGTTTTGGCTTTGGTGCACACAGGTGGCTCGCCACTCTCCAAAGGCAGTGTGATTGCATGGCAATACTTATGTCACAAGACATCCCTGGTGAAAATAATACAGGTTCCTTTAGCATGTACATTCTTTCATCCTTGAAAAGAATATGGACTCCCTTGTCTAATACACTATTTGTGCCATAGGAATAACTCCAGCTGGGAGGAAAAGCATGATCAAGCTTGCACAGCGCATGACATATAACTTCTGCGCTGGAGTTTGTGCATCGAGTGTTCATAAATGGGACAAGCTTAGTGTTGGTAATGTTGGCGAAGATGTCAGGGTGATGACCCGGAAGAATATAAATGATCCTGGTGAGCCACACGGGGTTGTGTTGAGTGCTGCTACTTCTGTTTGGATGCCAGTAACTCAAGAACGGCTGTTTGATTTCTTGCGGGATGAACGGATGCGAATGAAGCGAGTGGGACATTTTGTCCCATGGTGGGCCAATGCAAGAGATGGTGCATGTTGCCAAGGGAATGGGTCATGGTAACTGTGTGTCTCTCCTTCGTGGCAGCGTAAGTGTTTTACCATCTAGACTTGTTAAGACATATGCTGCAGATATCTTTGATTTTCTGTTATCCAATTCCACCCCCCCTTTTTTTGTACTTTACCTGTGTATTTTCTGTGTTGGGTTTTATGGCTTCTTTTCATGCACGTTTGCAGGCCATTAATGCAAATGAGAACAACATGCTAATTTTACAAGAAACATGGAGTGATGCCTCTGGTGCATTAGTAGTTTACGCACCCGTTGACATATCATCAATGAGTGTGGTGATGAATGGTGGGGATTCAGCATATGTGGCACTCTTACCATCTGGATTTGCAATTCTTCCTGGTATTTCACCAAGTTATCATGGTGGGCGAAGCGAGTCCAATGGAGCATTGGTGAAACCTGAAATTGATGGAAGCATGGTCAGTGGATGCCTACTTTCTGTTGGTTTTCAGATTTTGGTCAATAACGTTCCTACTGCTAAACTAACAGTGGAGTCGGTGGAAACTGTTAACAATCTCATCTCCTGCACTATTCAAAAAATCAAAGCTGCCTTAACAGTAACATAGCAGTAGCAGCTGAGGTACTCCATAGTTAATTTTATATTTATGTTTTTTTTTTTGGTGAAAGGAAAAAACAGCCGATAGATATTGAGGTGGAGATGATAGTTGGCGAAAAGTAGGGTTATAAGTCAAGAACGAACCACTCGCAGAGGGTTTTTGTTTCCCATGGATCTTAAACAGCAAACATGTTAGGTATATATAAAGCCAGGGGGATTCTGGTTCGGGCATTGACTTGGTCGACCTGTGAGATGGTCTAAGTGGGTAAAAACATTTTTTTTTCTTTTCTTTTTTGGGTTAATTAGTCAAGTTATAGAGAAGCACAATTGCAAGACTGGTGTTTTGATTTTTGTGTTTTAAATGATGATCAAAATCAAGGGTCAGCTGTTTTTACTTTTGTTTTGTGGACAGTGTTTTTAATATAGTTTTCTTTTTAAATCTGGATACCCAACATCTGCTATCGTTGTTTGGTTATAATTATCTCCATATTTTGATCACATGCTTTGTCTAATTTAGTCTTCTTTCCGGGGTAATTTTATCTAGTTATACCCAACTATTTGTTTTGTAGGAAAAATTATTAATCTTCATGGATTTCAAAAATATATGGAAAGAAAATATCATGTGAAACTCAAAGCTCAACTCACAGAAGTGATTGAAATATCTTTTCAAATTAAAATATTTAATTTTGTTACATGTAGAGAGAAATCTCTATTAAATTTTATAATAGTTAGATTTAGCATTCTGATGTTTATATTTTTTTATCAATATAGTTTATATATATTTTAATTAAATTTGGTTTTAACCTTTTAATTCATCAATTTTTAAGAGTTAAATTGTTGTTTTTAACAGAAATATTATTTCTTTTTAAACATGTAATGTTATTTTTTAAAAAATTAAGTTTTATATGTTTCTTAAATTTTAAATATTTTGTTTTTATATTTTTAATTATTTATTGAAATAGTATATATAAAACAATAGTATTTTAGTATTTTATTAGTATGGAAGTATCCTAGGATTGTCGTGCAGGATATTACAATAACAAAAATTCAATAGTTTTGTGTAAAATTTAACTAAAAAATATATTAAATTAATAAAACATAAACATTTAAGAACAGTATATCTTTATATTACTAATTTTTAAGTAATTATTATTATTAATAATAATATTATTAATATTATATGAGTAATTTTGTTATATTATTTATACGTAACAAACATTTAAAAGAGTTTTCATGATATTAATTTATGTTAAAATTAATAAAATTTAAACATACAAACTTCCTCTATTTGATTATGGTTTTCTATTAATTTATTCTGAACTTAAATTTAATGTTTATATGTAAAAAAAAGCCCTTAAAATGTAAAAATAATAATTAAGCCCTATATTAATTCACATCCATTTATGTCCTTGCAGTTAACTAAAATAATCAATTAAGTTTTTTTAATTACGTCCTTTTAGTTAACTAAAATAATCAATTAAACCTTTCATTAACTGTTTTTGTCATTTATCTTGTTGACCATTAAAATAAATTGACAGGCCAAACAAATGGTGACAGATAACAACTTTTAGCTTAATTCAATATTTTTCTATAAAAATATTAAAAATCACAAAAAATTATAAAAAATATAAAATGATCAAATATTAAAAAGTATTTAAAATATGAAAATTGATATGAACTTATGAAAATTATAAAAATATAAAATATTATAAAAATATAAAATATTATAAAAATCTAATAAATTATAAAAAAATATAAAATTAATAAAACATATTTAAAATTTTATAAAAAACGTATTAAAAAAATTCTATAAAAATCATAAAAAACATAAAAATATAAAAAAATATTAAAATTGATATAAACTTATAAAAAACATAAAAATTTGAATTAGACTAGATCAGTCGGTTGGGCCGATTAGAATAAAATCGACAAGAGTATCGTTTCGGAGAAAACCACTAGATCGTTTGACCTGAGAATTGGGTGATTGTGGTTTTTTTATTTCGTTAATATATATTTTATTTTTTAATGTTTTATTTAATTGAACTGGACAAATCAGATGAATTGGCAATTTGGTGGCCTGATTGGTGATCCAGTTTTCACTACTGACAATTTGGACTTTTAGCGGCGTTTTTAGGCCTTTAGCGGCGTTTTAAGCGCCACTAATAGTATTCTTGGCGCTTTTAGAAGCGTATAAAAAAACGCCGCTAAAGAGGCGCCATAAAATTTAGCGGCGTTTATGAGCAAAAACGCCGCTAAAGATCATGACTTTTAGCTTTTTTTAAACGCCGCTAAAAGTATGACTTTTAGCGCATTTTATTAAAACGCCGCTAAAAGTATGACTTTTAGCGGCGCTTTTTTAACGCCGCTAAAAGTATGGCTTTTAGCTTTTTTACAAATGCCGCTAAAGGTCATAGCTTTTAGGTAGCTTTTTGCAAGCAAACGCTAAAGGTACGACTTTTAGCGGCTTTTTTTACAAACGCTAATTTTGTCATGAAAATAAAAAATATATTTTTCTTCATATCAACAAATTAAAAAAATAAAAATTTTGCATTACTATTGTATCTCTAATTTGTTTGGTACCGAAATACCACATTTTATGTCACATCAATCTATATTTTTTCCTTTAATAAATAAAAAACGTTCAGAGAACAAAGAATTATCCATATCAGTAAGCTTTAGCAAACAAAGCAAGAAAATTAGAAGTAGAAAACAAGAATATCCAGGTTTATGATTTGCATATGTACATATATATAAGCAACAAAATTTAACGTGAAAAGGTGCGACCTCACATACGCTTCAGTTCCTTTGGCAAAGAACGACTTTTCATTGTATTTTGCAAATTGAATATAGTGAGGCTTTAAGTTGTTGAGCTCTGCGAGAAAAACGCGGATCCAACTTATCAAGTAGTATAACAATGAAATGCTAGAAAGGTTTGAACATAAGCCTAAAATCTAAAAAGATGAACTTTGGACTCAACAAAGAGGACAAGTTAGCAAACCAAATGGAACCCTTAACTCTTGTAGATTACATTCAAATTGCATGCACATGCCAATTTCTAAACTCGGAATGACAATGAAGCAACTGCTTTTCTTCTATGAATTACATATTGTTTTTATAGATGTTAAAAATGGAATTTAATTTATAAAATTATAATTGATAAATAATTTCAAGCTTACTAGTCATGGAATTAAATGAAAGATAATGTTTAAGTAAACTTAATTTAAATACCATTTTCATAATCATACTAATTAATATAATTCTTTTTAAAAATCATACTAATACATATTTTTAAAAAAAATTTAAAAAATCCAGATAACACATGTCATATTTTCCTTAATACATTCTTAATTTATGGTACTCTACCACTAAAAATGTAAAGCCACCAAAGAATAATACCTAAGAAGAAGAATAAGTTTGGATGATTGGAAATTTAGGCCAAAAGATGAAGACAATTTCCATTTTCAATTCATTTTGATCCAAAACCAAACCATTTTGCCGAAAAAACTTGTTCTTTCCACGAGATGCTCCTCTTTGTTGAATCTGTTCCACCTTTCACCGGTATCGCACTGGTTTTGCTTCAAATTACGGTTTAAACATGGGGTTAATGGCTTCATTTCGTTCAAAGAACATAAACCGGAAAAAGAATTTCAAAGAAAAATTCAATTAAAGCACTCGATATATATATATATATATATATATGATTAATTGTAAGCTTGTATAGGTTGGTCAATGCAAACAATATTTGTGCAACATGAAAACATGTTTAAAACAAAGCAAAACCTGGTTTTGAAGGAGGCTTGTTAACTTTTGCACTCCTTGCATCATTAGAAGTCTTATCGAATGTGTTGCGAAGCTTCACGACGTGAAATAGACGGTGATTTCGTCTCCGACATCGTATAAACAGTATCATCAACACCAATACAATCAATAGAAATTTTACAACTATGGTATTTAAGGTTATCAAATATATATATGGATTGTTTAATTACCATCATTAGAGGGCTTTCCATAGGTATGTTGCAATACTTCAATGAACGAACTGTCCCTTTCATCTTGCATTACTAAGAAAACAACCCAAAAATCAAATAAAATTCATTCACTGAGGTTAAGGTTGTTGATAGATATGGAAGTTCTTACATTGATCGTAAAGAGCATTTTGTTTAACAATGGAAAATATGATATGGCTTGTGACTCCTCACGAGCCCTCTCCACAACCATGGAATCTACAACCTGCACCACGCAACATTTTCTAACATAATCCAAGAAATATGACTAGATAAATAATAGGTGAAGCCTGATTTGTGTTAATTACTGCAGATAGAAATGGTAATGTGCTGCTAACTATATCAGCTTATAAGGTCCATTTGAACATGAACATTTAGATGTAACAATCTAATATAATCCTAATAAAAAATGAAAAAGTTAATTACCTGAAAACATCACCTGAAGCTTGAGAGCCAGCTCCCATGATTAGTCCAAAAATTGGATCTTTAGCTTTCTCACCAGTGCCACCCACTGGATAAGACATTTCGTCATTTGGTGATGAGAACATTCAAATTTCCATATTGCCTATTCTTTCTACTTTTATACTAGATCACTTAATAATTTATACTAGTACAGAGAAAAGCTACATACACATTCCAACTGATGGTATGAAATTTCACGGGTTAACATCTCCAACACAGTACAACCAAGGCTCCATATATCAGCAGGAAGTCCATACCCTTGTCCTTTCTGGTTGACAACCTGTAATTCAACAGCTGATGATCAACAAAACATTATTGGTAGTATGTGTCACAAAGTAAATAACTACCATAGCAAAGGCAACAATGGTAACCGTGTTTCCAGGGAAAAAGCACAGAACTTGTTACGTATGGAAAGATTCATTAGAATCAAGGATGCAATCAAGGAGGTTGATATGCAATCAAGGAGGTTGATTGGATTGTGATTCTGGTTTTCTTTTATTTCCTAAGGTTTCTATATTAGCTGAAAACAAAACTTTCCTAGTATGCTAGGAAATTAGGGTTGCTCTTATTGTAAACCTTTATTTATGAGGAAATTAACTAAGGAATAAAACAAGTTGAATTTCCAGAAAATTAAGGTAGGCAACTCCCTTAGTGTTCCATCACCATAGGCAAAACTTGGAATGGAAACAAGGGCAAAGACCCTTCTGTTGAATCTGATTTTCCTGTTAATTGCCTAATAACTCGATCTCAGACCCATGATCATAACAAAAATCATCTAAGAGAAAACACCATTTAGGTCTGATCTCAAGAGGAGCCAGCATCTTTCACAATGGGAGAAATGCCATAATCAAGCATTTACAACTATTAGTCCATGAAATTTGTCTAGCCAAAAACAACTTTGTTCAAAATTTCCTGGTGGCTAAAAAGATTTACTTTTTGGAAAATAAGTATTCATTGTTCATATAAATGAAGCCACAGGAAATTATGTTGGATCAGCAAGAGAGATTTATACATTTTTCTCTA
Organism: Gossypium rotundifolium; assembly: GCA_025506655.1. Taxonomy (NCBI): domain Eukaryota; kingdom Viridiplantae; phylum Streptophyta; class Magnoliopsida; order Malvales; family Malvaceae; genus Gossypium; species Gossypium rotundifolium. The sequence goes on along the minus strand of CP106729.1, from coordinate 81,011,170 downwards.
TATAGAGAAACATTGGCCAAGAAATTGTCTCTTTTTCATCATATTCATGATTGACTATTCCTAAAAGCTAAAATACCACCACCAGTATCTCTAGTATAGGAGAATATTAGCTAAAAACATATTCTATCATTTCAGTTGTCACCATAGCCATTATTGAGTATTCCAACAAAGCTAGATATCTTGAGCAGTATCACTAATACAGGAAATGTGATGCTCAACACACATCAAACGACAACTATTACAGAAAATATCATTTCTAAGTGGAAAGGATAGAAACAAACCTCAGGGGCCATCCAGAATGCTGTCCCTTTGCATGATTTAACATCATTCAACTTGGTTGCCTGAAGACAAACACCAGCACCAATATCATGACTGTGATCATTTTAGAAGCTACTAAGAAACAAGAAAGAAAACCAGGGTCTTAAGAGTTGAAAAAACCTTTGCCAACCCAAAATCTGCAAGTTTCACAGATCCGCTTGCATCTACCAATATGTTTGCGCACTTAACATCCCTGTATCAACAAACAAGGAATTAATTCAAGTTCATGGTAACTTAATCATAACATAGAACAAACAATTTTTAGTTCCAACGTTAAAACTATAACAAATACCAAGGGAAAAGGACAGAAATCAAGCAGACAACCAACCTTTAAGGGAAAATAAATACAAAATGATATGTAAAATGTTTAGAAAAACTTCTATTATCAAAGTATATCACATTCTTGACTTTTTAAATGCCCTTTGAGAAGGAATATCAACAGAGATAAGGAATCTTGGATAAAGCAAAAAGTTCACGTTAAAAGGGAAAATTTTCCATATGACGTAATTCGCCATTGGCAAATATAAGCATGTAAGAACATACAACTAAAGTGGCAGTAAAATTTCAGATTAAGCTAGATCAAGCAAACAAAATAAATAGATAAAATTAAGTAATATGGTAATTAAATGAGAAGCGGCATAAAAAGTCCAAGCATCCTTCTTTATATCAGGATTCAAATGATTGTGCCATCTGCAGAACATTGATTGAGCATGGAATAAACATAAATGGTAGGCATCATTTGGGATGGCAGAAAATCATATGCAAATCTCTGGAACTTTTAAGAACTCTTAGGGAATCCAAACATAAAAAGAAGTAAAAAATGAAATTACCTCTCACGGCATTGTTTCCCTATTCGTCTAGGCAAAGATTTAGCAATGGCAGACCATTTTGTAGGCCACTTTGTCCCTGAACTTGAGCATGCGCCATTTTTGTAAACCTTAAACCAACAGAACCGATGATTGCATAGTGACTGATGAGAAAAATTGGATTGGAAGGTGAGGAAAACCGATTTAGGGGATTTTAGTTTAGGGATTTTGGGAAATCGATAGAGGAAAATTTTGGGGACTTCGAAAAATTAGGGTTTGGGAAAAAAATCGGGGTTATAGGGTTGAGCAGAGAAAATATAAGATCGTGTATGAATTTTTGCGGCGTTTTTAATAAAAATGCCACTATATCTTTATTTTTTGTGGCGTTTTTTTAAAACGCCACTAAATCTTTTTTTTATATTTTCTTTTTTTTATTTTTTGTCTATATTTTTTTAGTTTTTTTAAATTTGTCTTTGAGATTAAATTTTTTGAATTTTTATTATATTTTGAGTATTAAAAATTTTAACTATAATATTAATATTAAATATTTTAATTTTTATTATTAAATTTAAAAATTTTAAAATACATCAATATATTTTATATTGAATAAATATAAATTTTATGTATGCAATATATAAATAAAAATGATGTTAATTATATCAATAATTGTGTTAATATTTTACAAGATCTAGATCAAATTAAAGTTCATGTATACAATTGCACACTAAACCATTGTTCATGTATGCTTTTGGGATTTAACCCATTTTGATATATATTTTTAAAATAATAATTTACATTTATCTTATTTTGATTTATATTCTAAAAATTACGATAAAAGCAATTGCGTTTTCAATCTCGGAGAACATATTTATGGCGGTTTTTATGAAAGCATACTATTCTCAATTTTAATTTTTTTCCATTTTCCATTTTAATTTTAATTCTAATTTTAACCTAAATTTTTCTAAGTTTTTCCTTTCAAAATTTTCTTAATTTTAATTCTAATTTTGTTATCATATATTTATGGAAAAGATAAATATAAAATATTTATAAAACAAATGTACAATTAAAAGCGGTGGAAAGTTTATAAAAAATAAATTTAAAATATTTAAAATTAATATTTAATATTTAATTAAATATTATTTTGATACTACATATTTAGAAAATTAAATTATAAATTGCGTGTATAATTATATTGCGGTAAAACCCAATAAATTATGCTTATTTTGATTTATATTCTAAAAACAATAAAACCCAATATTCCAATAAATAATAATTTACATTTATCTTATTTTGATTTATATTCTAAAAATCCAATATCAATCCCTAAACAATAAACCTTAGACCTTAAGCACTAACCCACAAATAGCTAGCCTTAAACCCCAAACTCAAAACCCCAAACCTTAAATACTAGACCATAAAACTCGAACCCTAAATTACTCTAAACTACAAACCCTAAACCATAATCCGAAACTAACTTTTTGGGAATTCATGTAGCCAATGTTAGTGTAGTACAAAACATATATTTTAATATCTAACACATTAGCCATAAATCCCTCATGAGGGATTTCGATTTCGGGATTTTGGGTCATATAGATAACACCCTAAACCCTAAACCCTAAACCCTAAAATCCTAAACTAAAATCATAAACCCTAACTTAGAAACCTAACACATTAACCATTTCTCCTCAAACCCCTAACCCTAAACCCATAAACCATAAACCATAAACCTTAACCTTAAAACCCTAATCCATTAACCATTTCATTCTAAACCCTTAACCCTAACCCTAAACCTTAACCCTTAACCACTAACACTTAAACCTTAATACCAGTAAACACTAACATATTAAACACTATACAATAAACCCAAACAACAAACTTTAAAACACTAAACCCATACACCAAAATAACAAACCCTAAACCATGAAATTAATATACTAAACATTAAACCCTAAATCAATTTTAATAGCTTAATTTATAACTTAAATGAAAACTTCTATATTGTTTAGTTAACAATTTGTAACTTTTCATAATTAAGTAACTAAATGAAACTTTCTCATAGCTTATAAGTGAATGTATCAAAATAAAATATAATTCAAAGCGAGAAAAAGGAAAAATATGAAAAACTTTTAGCGGTTTGTGAAAAAGCCGCTAAAGCTCGAACTTTAGCGGCGTTTTTCCCAAAAAAGCTTAAAGCTCAGATTTTAGCGGCGTTTCCCAAAACGCCACTAAAGCTCAGACTTTAGCGGCGTTTTCCCAAAAGTTCGCTAAAAGCTCAGACTTTAGCGGCGTTTTCTCAAAAGCGCCAGCTAAAGCTCAGACTTTTTGGCGTTTTCCCAAAGCGCGCTAAAGCTCAACTTTTCGGCATTTTCTCAAAGCGCTAAAGCTCAGAACTTTCGCGGCGTTTTCCAAAAGCGCCGCTAAAGCTCAGACTTTAGCGGCATTTTCCCAAAAAAGCGCTTAAAGCTCAGACTTTTAGCGGCGTTTTCCCAAAAGCACCGCTAAAAGCTCAGACTTTTAATGGCGTTTTCCCAAAAGCGCCGCTAAAGCTCAGACTTTTAGCGGCGTTTTTCCAAAAGCGCCGCTAAAGCTCAGACTTTTAGCGGCGTTTTCCCAAAAGCGCCGCTAAAGCTCTGACTTTTAGCGGCGTTTTATAAATAAACGCCGCAATATGTCCTTTTTAGCGGCGTTTTGCTAATAAACGCCGCTATTGCTCTTTTTTTGCGGCGTTTTCCTTCAAACGCCACTAATGTATAATATTTGCGGCGTTTTTCTTTAAAACGCCACTAAAAACGCCGCTAAAAATCTATTTTGGTGTAGTGTTTGAAAACCTTGGTTAGAATATTTTGTTATGACATATGCCAAAAGTTGGATAATGAAAATTTAGTTTGATAAAAATATTAAAAAAATAAAAAAAATTGATCCAATCGCTCGATTCCCTGGTCAATTGGTCCAATGACTTTCCCAAATTGATACCCTCTCGATTGTTGGGTTTAGCCCTATCATACACTGTAGAACCACCCCTGCGACCCTTCCGATTGTGATTAACGCGATTTCTTCCACTCTTATGATGTCCATCTTTAACCCTAACAATTGTTGTGAAATAAGGAGCAATTCATATGTACTGCCACAAAATGAGTTGACTTCGTTAACTTGTCAACGATCACTCATACAAAATTCTTCTTCGATGTACTAAAGGGCAACCCTGATACAAAATCAATGGTGATCTTATCCCACTTATTTCCCTTTTCATCCATGGCCACCAAAATAAGCTCCTCAAATCTCTATACATCATCACACTCGTTGTGTGAAGTGAGAAGGGTCCTTTATGTGCCTTCCTCATGATTTCTTGCCTCAGATTTTCCTCTTTGGGGACATATAACCTTCCCATGAAACGTATCTCTCCTTCATTTCCCAAACTGAAATTTCTTACATCGCCAGACTTAATTCCTTCCTTTATCTCTTCAAACTACGCATCCCTGGTTTGGGACTCCAGTTTTGAGAAAGGAAAATAGTTCATGCCCTTAACTCAGCAAGAAGTGATCCATCATCCACCAGACAAACTCTTGCTCGCAGAGAAGCCAGAGTTAAAACAGTCTTCCTACTTAACACATCTACCACAACATTTGCCTTCCCTTGGTGGTACTCAATGGTTAAATCATAATTCTTTAACAACTCTATCCATCGTCTCTAGTATAGGTTCAGCTTCTTTTAGATGAGGTGGCACTTCAAACTTTTGTGGTCCAAAAATATACGACACTTCTCCCTATAAAGATAGTGTTTCCAAATATTCAAGGCCAAAACAATAGTGACCAGTTCCAAATAATGAGTTGGGTGATTCCTCTCATGTGGCTTGAGTTGACGTGATGCATAAGCAATCACCCTTGCCTTCTACATGAGTACACATCCCAATCCATTCAGAGATGCATCTGTGAACACCACGTATTTTGTTCCTGGTTTTGGTTGAGTTAACATTGGGGCTTCGGTTAATTCCTTCTTCAACTTGTCAAAACTCTACTGGCATTCATCAGACTAGTGAAACTTCTCATCCTTTCTTTGTAACTGCATCAATGGCATTGCAATCATAGGAAACCCCTTCACCAACCTTCTATAGCACCCCGTCAATCCAATGAAATTATGTACTTTCATGATGCTATGTGCCGGACTCCATTCTAGTACAACCTTTATTTTCTCAAAATCTACCATAATTCCATTTGTGAAGATAACATGGCCCAAGAAGCGGACTACCTTTAGCCAAAACTCACACTTCTTGAACATGGTGTACAAATTATTTTCTTGAAGAACGTTCAAAACTATCTACAAGTGCTCTTCTGCTCTGCTTCACTTTTTGAATAAACCAGAATGTTATCGTTGAAGACAACCACGCAGCAATCGAGATAGGGTAGGAATACTTTGTTCATCAAATCCATGAACACCACTGGCACCTTTATCAAGCCAAAAGGCATTACTAGGAATTCATAATCCCCATAACGAGTGCGAAAAGTAGTATTAGGAATGTCATCCGTCTTAATCTTGACTTGATAATACCCCTATCGTAGGTCAATATTTGATAATACTCTAGCTCCACTTAGTTGATTAAACAAATATTCAATCATGGGTAGCGGATACTTATTCTTGATGGTCACCTTATTCAATTGCCTATAATCAATACACAATCAAAGAGTCCCATCCTTCTTCTTACATACAAGACCGGTACACCCCAAGGTGAAACACTTAGCGCCATTCTAGAAGTTCTTGCAACTGAGTTTTTTACTCTTTGAGTTCTACTAGTGCCATTCTATACGGTGCACTACAAATAGGAGCAGTCCCCATTGTAGTATCGGTCGAGAATTCTATATCTCTGTTTGGTGGTATCCCAGGTAGTTCTTCTAGAAAGACATTTGGGAACTCGTTCATGACTGGTACTTGTCTGATGTCTTCCCTCACCATTTTTAAATCCAAAATATGCCAAATAATCGTCTCCACCCTTCACAATCATTTTCTAAGATGAAACTGTTGAGATTAAATTGTTCCTAACATCACGCTTCACCCTTGAAATGAACACCTTGTTACCATAGACGGATAATAGCCACACACCTCTAGACTTACACTCAATTACCGCATTATGCCTTGTCAGCCAATTCAATCCCAATATGGCGTCAAACTCGTGGAAACTAGCAGCATCAAGTTCGCCAAAAATACATACCCGTGAAATTCTAAAGAACAATCCTTTACTGCCTTATTGACCACAGTATTCTAACCGAGTGGATTCATAACTATCATACTAGCCTCAGTAGGGACAAGTTTAAGACTCATCCTAACAAAAAAACTTATGAAAAATATAAGAGTGAGTAGATCCAAGATCTATCAATGCATGTATATTGTTGTCTAATAAAAAAAATTTACTCGTAATAACATCGAGGGATTTAGTGTCCTCCTTCGCCTGCATTACGTAGACTTTGGTTGAGACTTTTGGGCCTGACATAGCTATGTTCTTTCTTGAAGCTCTCTGCATAGATCTGGACTTTGCCATTGTCTAAGTCTTCACTTCAAGCTGAGACACTTTGGCTACTTGAATAGAATGTTTAGTGTTCCCACCTCCTTTTACCCGGAAATCCCTCTTATAATGGTATTGGGCTCCATAGTTGTAGCAGGCCCTAGTAACAACATGTTCTGGTATGGTTCTTCCCATAGTTATTTCAGACGAGGACCTTCATTTTCCTGGACCCTCCAGTAACACCCCTTACTGGTATTCAACTCCGGAACAGGGCTCGAGGCATTATGGGACTTATAACACAAGCATTCACACAATTCTGAGTTATAAAATTTGCGTCCAAATTAAAACCATTCATATTCAATAATAAAGTCTCTTATATGAGCCTATGACGCCCAAAACATGCTTTGGAGGTGGTTTGGCACTAAATCGAGAACTTTAGAAATTTTTACTAAACTTAGAAATTTTTTGCTAGATGCAGGGCTCACACGCCCGTGTAGTCCAATGGACATGCCCGTAGGACCCCGAAACACGCCCGTGCTTCAGACCGTGTTCAAATTAGGGTGCTCTCTGACTTGTGCCACACGACCATGCTACACGCCCGTGTGCTAGGCCGTGTAGCACACACGGCTGAGACACACACCCGTGTCTCTGCCCGTGTGCTCAATTTTGGACATTCTGTTTTTAAAAATTAAGGTGCAGGGGACACACGGCCGGAACACATGCCCGTGGTAGGGCAGACCGTGTGTCACACATGGCCTAGACACATGCCCGTGTACCCATGTGGACAAAATAAAGGCTATTTACCAAGCTATTTGCCACCCTTGTTCACACATACACTTACACCAATTCAAGGCACAAACATAACATACTTAGACAACCAAAACATCCGCATTTATGACCAACACGATATCAACATCTATCATATTCACAACAATTATTAAGCCACAATTGACTATTTTCAAGATACCTAATTGCACACCACTTTATCATCTCTTCAATAGACCACATTGCTAAACATTTCATATTCATGTCATAAATCACATTTCCATCATTTACCAATCATACCATAACCATATCACCAAAGACATTGACACATATATAAATATACTTAGGCTTACAACCATGATAGCCCAAATAAGCCAATTTACATAGCCAAATATCAAAACAAGCCTTTGACACTCACAAGCCAACACATTGGCTACAATCATGATGACACACATGACTAAGTCCCTATACATGCCATAAACTCAAAATACTTGAATTCATCAATACCCAAAGTGATAGCTTGATAGTGTGATAGGATCTCTGGCGATCTCCAAACCCGAGCTAGCTTGGTAACATTATAAGATAAGGGAAAGAAAGGGGATAAGCTGTATAGCTTAGTAAGCTCGTATGATAATAACTCATCTCTTCAAATAAATACATTTTAAGCCATTATAAATACTATAATATAACTTGTATAATTCCACTTTTATGTCATGTATTCGTTCACATAATTAACCAAGAATTTCACAGGTTTATTCATTTCAGCTCTTACATGGTTTGAATACTTCTTATCAATTCATTCACATTTACATAAATATAAGCAAATAGAAATAAACTATATCAAATTTAATGGCTACCACATTTATGAATATTCAATTGAACCATATGAATTCTCATAATTTTCCACTTGCTCATCATATGAAATTCACTTTTAACACTTGTCAATTTCTATCACGAGTACCTTGACTGAGTCATACCATCACTTGTAACCATATTTTGTCAACATTTCCTATTGAACCATTTGGAACACTAAAAGATACTCGGGAATCTTGTACGCATAGTACCGTATCAATGCCATATCCCAGATATGGTCTTGCATGTAATCTCGTATTGATGCCAATAGCCCAACTATGATCTTATACGAAGTCTCATATCGATGCCATATCCCAGATATGGTCTTACACGTAATCTCAATAACCCTAATGTCATGACATTTGTATCCTATCTATTCCTAGGGTTCAACTGGGACTTTCACTGTATCGAATCTCTGTTGGTCATTTCTGTAGTATCGTACTCAATAGCATTCATATTTCATTTCAATAAAATAGAATTTATGTAACGCCCTAAAATCCTTTATAATTATTTTCGTATGTTGTTGTTACACAACTGTGTATCTGCTTCAGTGGTTATGTGTTCTGGGTGTGTGTGAGAGGTCCCAAGTTCAAGCCTTAGCTTGGGCAATTTTTGTTTTTAAATGAATAAACCCCTATCTCTAGTTTGTAGGTTTATAAATAAATGTGGATAAAATATAGCAGAATGGGCTTGCTGGTCTGGTGGTTAAGTGGAGTGTAGATAAGTAGGAGGTCTGGAGTTAGAGTACTGACGCAATCATAGAATTTATTTTTACTGCTGGTGCCATGGGAGTGTTATGGTTTGACCGAAACACTAAAGAGTTTGAGTGGAATTTGAATTAGGTGGTTGAGGGAGGGGTAGACGATTTTGGGGAGAATATTAAGGGATTTTGGTGAGGAAATTAAGGAGTGAGGAGTTTGAGCACTTTTAAACTGATTTGCAAGTTCAACAATCCCTCTCCCTCTTTCTTTTCTGATGTTACTCCCTCCTCTACCATCTTTCTTTTCTTTTTTCCTCCATAGCCGAATTCTATCTCTCTTTCCCTCACCCCTTTTTGTTTTTCCTTTGACTTCAATCTCCCTGTGTTGCTGCCGAATTTTAAGTGCCTTCCCCTCTACCTGTTGATTTGTTCCCTCTCCATCCTTTTCTATTGTTTAGCCAAAATTCCCCATTGCAACTGTCTTTCTCTCCAATTCTCTCTTATAGTTGCCGAAACTTTAGGTGTTCCCCTTACCTTTCGTTTTTGGTTTATCCTACTCTTTGTCGAATTAGTATTCTATTTCTATTCTACAGGTTGTGCTTTCGATAAGTGGTACTCGTTCTGGCTTAGGCTGTTCTTGTTAATATTCTTTTAATAGGGGTTTTTACTAGAATTGCAGGAATTAATCGAGGAGCTTGTGATCATTCTTTTCCAACGGTTTAAGTGAGTGGGGCTTAGGTTGTCCAAACAAGGTAAGTGGTTGTCGATCAAGTGCATAAGTGTTAGAATAGAGATCATTTTAAATTTGTTTGAGGTGCGATTAATTTTGTGATCATGGTTGAACATAGGTTTCGGAATGCTTGAGGATTGTAAGCGCATCTTTCGTAATCAAGTGTGTGAACACTATTCTAGAAATAAAAGTCGATAAAAAGTTGAAAAATGCAAATGTCGATGCCACATGGGCGTGCCACACGCCCGTGTGGTAGGCCATGGGACCGAAAAAGGGCGTATGATCAACGAGGCCAGCCATGTGCGATTCATGGGCCGAGCCGATTTGGGCCGTGTGGGCCACACGGGCTTGTGGGCCCATACGGGTAAATTCACACGTGTGTGTAGAATTTATTGGGCCAGGCCATGTGATCCACACGGCCAATGCCATTGTGGGCCGTGTGGGTTACACGGGCATGTGGGTCTCATGGGCCCGTAATATGGGTCTGTGGGCCCATTTTCATTAATTAACTGCTATGGTTGCACGGGTCGCCCGAGTCAACTGCAGACCTACTATAGGGTCGGTAAGAGTACCTAGACCCCTAATTGACTGAAATAACTATATATTATATATGAACAAGCATGATAATGTTCCACTGATTTAACACTGTATTCCCTGATTACATATATGATTTTATGTTATAGCATGCCATTTATGTATATTATATTACATGGGGTTGGGGGTTTAATTGATAGGAGGAAGTGTGCTGAAAGGCCTCGAGCCTAATTTACTGGCAGCTCAGCTGCAAACTACTGTCTAATGCCGCATTCGGTACTTTCTGGAGTGTAAGGATGGGTGGGTTGATTGTATCCCCACATGGAGTGTAGGGTTGGACGAAGATGGAGTGTAGAGGCTGGCTGGGTAGAACTTGCATGCTGTATGATTTGTTACTGCTACTGTAATGGGCCAAGGCCCAAATGCATGATTGCCTCTGTACTAAGATGGGCTAAAGCCCAAACTGTTACTGTCACTATTACTGAAAAGGGCTTAGGCCCAGACTGTATTTGCCTTCTGTTTGTTTGATTTATAAGGGATTACACATTGAGTTTTTGTAAACTCACCCTTCTGACTTGACTGTACAGGTAATCACCAGACATAAACGGGTCGGTGCTGCGGAGGACTCGATAGTGGCCACACCACTTACTTCGTTCTATTTTAGTACTTAAATGAATTTTAATTTTATTTTGGGTATATTTCTGTAATAATGGCCTTTTTAGATATTTATTTTAATTTGAGATTTTTACTGATTTTTTTATAACTGCTAGAAGTAGGGGCAATTGGGTTTTCAAAAGAATCAGGTGTTTTAACAAATTTTACACAAATACGCCAATTGTTTTAAAAGCTTCCGCAACAAGTGATATTTTGAAAATTAATAACATTTTGGAAATTTTAATATCATTCTAGAAGTAATAACTTCTTGATAATGATTCACGTTTTGGAAATGAGCAACATGTCTTCGAAAGATAATAAAAAGAGGTTGAATAGAAACGAGAGTTTTTAACGACAACTTATTTTATGAAAAACACTTCAATATGACATCACCAGATTCAGCCATAATGTCCAGGCCGAGTTTGGGGTGTTACAATTTACCATAATTATATCAATTAAACATTTATACATATATAATTTTAATGCTTATTAAACATACGAACTTACCTCGATGCAAAAATAGCGGAAATGGGCCTAATCGTTAAACACTTTGGTTTTCCCCCGATCTTGACCCGAACTTCATTTTCTTGATCTATAATACCAAATTTATCTCATTTAATCATCATATTATTCATTTCAGCCCAAAAGTCACATTATGAAAAAATTACATTTGTGCCCCTAAACTTTTGACATTTTACAATTAGTCCCTAGGCTCGTAAAATGATTTTCATTCGATTTCTTTAAAACCCAAGCCTAACTGAACCATTTTCATACTTATAGCAGCCCACATTTCTCATTAATTCACATTTTTCTACTCATTTTATAACTTTTACAAATAAGTCATTTTTGACATTTTTACCGAAAATCACTTAGTAAAAGTCGTTTAACAAACAACAAACATGCATTTTCTACCATCAAACATCAAAATACACACATGTTCAATATGGGTAAAACCCTAGACATTGATCATATCTTAAATTAGTGGTAGAAATAGATAGATCGGCTTACAACGGCTTCAAAAATGTAAAGAGCATTAAAAACGGGGCAATAACGGACTTACAATCGAGCTTGGAAGCTTGGCAAACCCTAGCTATGTCTTCTCCTTGTGAAATTCGGCCAAGGGAGGAAGAAGATGGACAAATTTTGGCTTTTTAATTCAGTTAATTACCAAAATACTAAAATGCCCTTAATGAAAAACTTTAGAAGCATACCTAACCATGTCCATTTTTGTCCCCCAACTTAACCAATGGTCTAATTTCCATCCAAGGACCTCTAATTTAAAATTTCATAACAATTGGAAACCTTAACCTATAGAACTCACATTTTGCACTTATTACAATTTAGTCCTTTCAACTAAATTGAGTGCCCAAACGTCAAAATTTCGAACAAAATTTTCACGAAATCGTTTCATAAAATTATAGACCATAAAAATATAATAAAAATAAAATTTTTACGTTGAATTGTGGTCCGAAACCACTGTTCTGACTAGACAAAAAATTGAGCTGTTATAACTCTCCCTCTTAGGGATTTCTGTCCCCAAAAATCTTACGGAATATAAATTCAATTTCCATGTAGACTCCTCTATCTTGTGAGATTTCCAAAGAACCCTCACTAAGGTTATGCTTTTATTTCTCAACTTTTTAATCTCTCATGTCAAAATTCGATTGATTCTTCGTTATACAACACATCGGCTGAATCTTAATCCCTATCGGAGAATTCACACTCAAAGAGTCCAATCGATACCATAGCAACATAGATGCACAAAACACATTTTGAATCTTTTTCCAAGGCAATACTTTTGGAAGCATGCTATTACTGAACGGGAATTTCATATCCTCATGTTTCAAATTCACATACGTTTTCTGACAAGCTGAAGTGGATTCTAAACTACCATGATTCATTTTTACTTTCTGTATGATTTTTGATCGGATAGTCTCTAAAACATATAACTAAACTAATCCATCATGTTACATATCTGATTACCAGAACATCTATTTCAAATAATTGTACATTTTATTACTCCCTGAATGAACAAATGAGCTACTACTGAGCTTCGTATAAAATTTTCTGCATAAGCTTTGAATTACTCAGTGCGTAAATTCTATATCGAAATAATGATAGTAGTCATCAGGTTCGCCTTAAAATTTAGAATCGAAGGTCATTACACTGTACTCGTTTAGTTTACCACTCACTATCACATTCTTGAGGTTCTCAATCTTACAAAGAAAACATCGCTTTAGCTTCTAATTTACCTAGATTCATACCATCATCAAATAAGATTAATCATGTACCCAATATCACAAAATAATCAAAGGTTTTCCATTCCAGCATTTGAAACTATAACTTCTATCCCCAAGGTTAATTGATAATGTCTTACAATCTTTCAATAGTTCAAGCTATCTATGCTGTTTTAATTTTAGATCCTTCTGTGACATTAGAAACTTTAAACTCTTGGGGATCAGGAAACATATGACATTTTCGTCGGACAACTGGTGTCATCAAATTTTCAACACAAACATAAAAAGTGGCCGACTCTAAATCACCCATCGAACAATTCCTTTCATGTGACTTTAACCGTCTGAAAGCATAAACTATCACTTTACATTCTTGTATTAAAACACATTCCAATCCGTTCGATAGTGCATCACTAGAAAATCACAAATTCTTTACTCAATTTAAACTGGACCCAGAATCAGTGCTTTGGTTAACAATACCTTTAACTATTTTTAACTTTGCTAACACTCAACATACCATTCAAACATTTACAAATGTGATAACTTTCTCAATCAAAACATCTTTAACTCATAATAATATCATCCAATTAGAATTGATCTAATAGGTACATCCTTGTATCACACCCTTTTTGAATATAAATTTTTCATTCAGATTGTTCGTCAGTTTACCCATGAATGTACAAGATTTTATCCTCTTACCCGAGGATAAACTTAAATGCATATAACTCAAATTACCTTTCAACTAACCAGCTCACTCAAATAAAAACAACTGAGTCGATCTCAATTATCAAATAATATCATATCAAAATACTCCCTTTTTCACGCTGTTAAAACAACTAAAACATACAATCTTTTAGAATTTCCTCACATGCTAGTCAAAGATCTTTACAACTGCATTAGCTTAAGGAAACAAAATATCCTGATTGAACTCATTGACCTTAATCAAACTTACATGAGAAAAGAAAATCATTGTACAATTTGAGCTTGAACTTCCATTATCTATACCTTTGCCGATGTAAATTCCTTTCACGAAAATTAGATGAATCCTATGATTGAACCAGAAATACAACCATAATAGACATAGTTATCACAAACCAAAGAACACACTTTAAAGATGAACCATGATTGATAATTTACGAAATATGGATGGTAAGAAAACTAGAATAAAGAAATCCAAGATGCGATATAATACCGGAAGTCCGAGAACATAACTCATAAGAAAATAAGAAAGATCTTGATGATTCCTTAGAAAACCAGAAGAAAAACAATGCTTATACGCTCTGGAACCAATTATAACAGAGATAATATATTTTCCAAATATATATATAAAAAAAACAACATCTAGTAGAAACAGAAGAATAGCTTTACATAAATTTTACCAACAACTTTTATTCCAAACATAATAGAATAGAATCCCAAAGAAAGAGATAAGAAATGCTGCTCGTCAACCAACCAGACCAACAGTGCTTTCATCTAATGTTATAATCAGCTAGCATTCTCATATGATAAGAATTTCATCAGAAAATAAACAATCACATATATCTCTAAGGATAAATGAATATATAAAATACCCAAGAAAGATCATCATAATCTATTCAATTACAATTCTTACACGCAGACATCTTTACGATTCAAATATCATTTCTCTGACTAATTCTGTCATCACTAATCCCATATTAATCCATTCATTGAAGAAAATCAATCTGGAAGAAATTATAACAAATATATACTTTAGACATCGCACCTGAATGAGTCGATTAGCCGAGTTTAACTTTTTCTTTAACCGTGACATTGCGAAATCTGAATGGCCTTTAGAATAACTTGGCATCTTTTCCAGAACTATATTCACTTGCTAAACTATTCTTAACTTTGACCACATTATTAGTTATTCCTCTACTGAACTCTTTAGTCTCTTACTTGTGAGCTTATTCAACTTAAATCTCGTGAAATTTCGTTATAAAATACCACATTTGTAACATCCCTTACCCGTATTCAACTTTGGGCTATAAAATTTGTTCCAATTTAAAAATTTTTCATTTACAATCGTAACGTCCCTTTACATATACTCGAGATGCTAAGGGACCAAACCGAAGCTTTTAAATGCTTAGAAAATTTTAACATAAAACTGGGCCACACGCCCGTGTGAAGACTGGGACATGCCCGTGTGAAGATTGGGACACGCCTGTGTGACATATAACACACCCGTGTTCCATGCCCGTGTAGAATTATTTTCTTTTCGAAACTACAGGGGTTTTCACACAGCCTAACACACGCCCGTGTGCTTCTCCCGTGTGTTCCACACGGCCTAAACACGCCCGTGTCCTCGCCCGTGAGTAAAAACCTGGGAATTCTATTTGTGACGTCAGCAAACTCGTAAGGGTCATACGGCCTAGGCACACACACGTGTGTCTAGCCCGTGGTCGACACTGACTTGCAAGATTAACATGCAGGGGACACACGACCAAGTCACACACCCATGGGACTGACCGTGTATCACACACGGCCTAGACATACGCTTGTGTGGACCAATTCAAGGCTACTTTCCAAGTCATTTAGCCACCCTCACTTGCACACATTCACACATCATCACACAACATTCTCAAATCATCAATTATAACTCTTGAATTATCACATTTGAATCATAAAAATCAAATCATCTTCCCATTTACGAGGGAGATCTGTTACTAGCAGAATTACAATCGACATAAGCCGTCATCCATGGCTATACACAACTGAACCATAAACTCTTTTAGGCCAACACGTTTGGCTACCTTAACTATGACTTAATTAAACCGAAATAAGATCCCTATACATGCCACATCTCAAAAAGACTTGAAGCCTCATACCCAAATGACTGCTCGATAGTGTGAAAACATCTCCAGCGGTCTCCAACCCGAGCTATTTAGTTAACCTATAGGAGATAGAAATGGAAGAGGAGTAAGCAAAAATGCTTAGTAAGTTCATATGCAAATAATAATCAACTATTGACATTTATTGACTATACCCAACCACAAAGGTATTATAATGAGATTTACTCTTAAGCTCATGGTTCCTATACAATCATTCATAATGCTTAGTCATTTCGTCTCTTACCACATTCTAACCATGTGGAAATTATAGTACTCTCATTTATTAGCACACACTCCCTGCATTCACCATTACAATAATCCATGAATCATATACTTAAATAATTTCTGAATGATCCATTCAGAATAATACCAAACTCTCGGTGGTTCGCACACAGCCCACCATTTAATAATTTATAAGGTGGTATCGCACATGGCCCACCATTTAATAATTTATAGGGTGGTATCGCACATAGCCCACTATTTACTACTAAGAACGATCATATCACACACAGCCCATCGGTCACAAATAATAAGGTGGTAACGCACACAACACACCATTTACTACTAAGCACGATGGTATCGCACACAGCCCATCAGTAACAAATAATAAGGTGGTAACGCACACAGCCCACCATTTAATAATATTGGCGATGGTATCACACACAGCCCATCGCTAACAACTAATAAGGTGGTAACGCACACAACCCACCATTTAATAATATTGGCGATGGTATAGCACATAGCCTATCGCTAACAATTAATAAGGTGGTAACGCACACAGCCTACCAGTGATTACACATTCACGAATGTTTATCCACACATATTTTCTTATTTTGAATGTTCATCTAGGAATATCTTCACACACTATTATTCTTAAATAGGTTTCTACAATAATCATTTGCATTCACGCAATGCATTATCAAATATAACATATGCAATCAGAATGCATCATTTACACATAACTCACTAGGGGTTCATCATATACCGAATTCACCTCAATTAAGTTCTGGCACATACCTGTGCCTTTCATGGTATAACCAGATACTTTCTCATTTTCAACATACCTATTGAATTGTTCAAAATACTAAAGAATACTCTTGTGTCTCATACATATAGTATCATAGCAACATCGTACCCCCGATAGGGTCTTACATGAAATATTATATCGATGCCATGTCCCTGACATGGTCTTATACAAAATCTCACACCGAGGCCATATTCCAAATATGGTCTTACACGGACGTTAATTATCACAGTGTCATCATATTTGCATTCATTCTATTCTTAAATTCAATTTAAGACTTTCATTTCCTAACATCCCATCAAAACATATTTACTATGTACATGGAGGCAATATACAATTTATACAACATTGAAATATTAAATATTTCACTTAGAGTTGCATTATTTGGCACACGAACTTACCTCGATATCGAAAAGGGTAAAATGGGACCTAATTGTCCATATTTCTCTTTTCTCTCGTTCTAGGTCCGAATCCTATTTGCTTTGATCTAGAACAATAAAATTTACTCATTTAATCACCATACCAATCAATACATGTTAAAATTTCTACTTTGACAAAATTACTATTTTGCCCTTGGACTTTGGCAAAATTATGATTTTGCCCCTAAGCTCGTATATCGATTTTCATCCAACTTATTTGCTAACCAAGTCTAGTCGATTCATACTTCCTTCTATAGAAACTCAAGATTTCAACTATTACACACTTACTACTTATTTCACAACCTTTATAAAAAGGTCTTTTAGGTGTTTTCATGGTAGCACCCTTCACAAAAGTTGTTCATCTAACAACTAAGACTCATTTTCTTCTATAAAAATACAGCAAACAACATATTTGCTCTCATGGAAAAACCCTAGACTCTTAACCATTTTGCAAAATAGTCCCCAATTAGCTAGCTTAAGCTTTGGGGGTTCCAAAACTACAAAAATTTTCAAGAAAGGTTGCCAAAATCACTTACTTGCAAGGAGGAAAGCTTGGATGAAATTTTGTCTTCCAAAACCCTTCCTTTGCTGATATTTTTGGTGGGAAGAAGATTAATAAAAATGGGTGATTTAATCTTTTCTTATTTTATTTATTTCCTCTAATTAATCCACCTAACCCACCAAATTTTGACCAATTTGAGTCCATTATCCCCCCTATGTCCAGCCATCACTTAAAACAAGGCCTAATTGCACATTAGGAACCTCCAATTTATATTCCTTAGCTAGTTGGTACCTCTAGCAATTAAAATAAAACTTTTGCACTTTACGCAATTTAGTTCTTTTTCGCAATTAAGCATGAAATCGCTAAAACTAAAACACAAAAATTTCCATGATCCTTTATAATCATGCTATAACCCATAAAATAAAATTAAAATAATTTTCTATGACCCCGAATTAGTGGTCCCGAGACCATTATTTCGACTAGCCCCTAATTTGGGCTGTTACAACATTGGTAAAGGGGTGAGGTCGTAAAGCCTCTAACTCGACTCTCATAAATACACACATATAACTTAGCATTCATCATCAACATAATATCTTCACAATCATATAATTCACTTCAAGCTAATTAACATACATAGTTATGTTACTCAAACTTTCCGATTATCTTTACTCAAACAAGTGTACTTAAACATACATTCCTTAAATTTTGAGTAAGTTTACTTATTGCATTCACTTAATCAAACAAGTTAGGCACATAACATCATATGAATGCCAAACAAACATGGATGAGTTCATCACAATATAAACTTTCATTTCATTTCACCTTTCCATATTTCAAGAATAATTCCCATTGAGCTATTGTAATTTTGATGGATACTTGGGTAGTATACTCAGGTATGCATGTCAACAATTCGTCAATTCATATTCAAAAGTGCCCTTTTAGAACATATTCATAGAGCACACTCTCGAGCCACATATGGATTGCCAGTCTAGGCTAAATCCTTTTAGTAACATATGCTCTAAAGGGCTTACTCTAGATTACCAGACTGGGCTAAATCAATTTCATAACATATGCTCGAGAAGGTTTAATTCAGGGTTACCCCTTCGAGCTAAATCCTTATTGCAACATTTAAAACATTTTATCCATTTCATAAAATCACCAGAATCCATCGAAATACAACGTTCAACCAGAACAATGACATTTTATCCATATTTCTCAACTTATGGTTATTTCATTTTGTACATCATCACATACATATCATGAACTCTTAGTCATACCTTTCCAAATTTCGACTCATCACAAACACATTTTCAAATATCTTAGTATCACTTTCAGCATTTTTGAAAATAGCTCGGTTGTAAAGCATCTCTGCCTCAACAAAACAATATCACCAGAGTTGGGAGATATCACACTATCATAAGTAGTAATATTGCATGTATATCTAGACTCACATACGCTATGTTAGTCTAAGAATTGACAAAATCGTAGCTCTGATACCACTAAATGTAACACTCTTTACTTGTATTCAACGTTGGAATAGGGCTTGAGGCATTACCAGACTTATAACACAAGCATTCACATAATTCCAAGTCATAAAATTTGTGTCCAAATTAAAACCATTCATATTCAATCATAAAGTCCCTTATATAAGCCAACGAGGCCCAAAACATGCTTTGGAGGTGGTTCGGGACTAAACTGAGAAATTTAGAAATTTTTACAAAACTTAGAAAATTTTTGCTAGATGTAGGGCTCACACGCCAGTGTAGTCTAAGGACACGACCGTGTGACCCTCGGACACACCCGTGCTTCAAACCGTGTTCAAATTAGGGTGCTCTCTGACTTGTGCCACACAGCCATGCTACAAGCCCATGTGCTAGGCTGTGTAGCACACACGACTGAGACACATGCCCGTGTCTTTGCTCGTGTGCTAAATTCTGGATATCTATTTTTAAAAATTAAGGTCTAGGGGACACACGGCCGGAACACATGCCTGTAGGGAAGACCGTGTGTCACACACGGCCTAGACACACGCCCGTGTGTCTACCCATTTGGACAAAATAAAGGCTATTTTCCAAGTCATTTGCATCCCTTGTTCACACATACACTTACACCAATTCAAGGCACAAACATAACATACTTAGGCAACCAAAACATCCACAATTATGACCAACACGATATCAACATCTATCATATTCACAACTATTATTAAGCCACAATTGACTACTTTCAAGATACCTAATTGCACACCACTTTATCATCTGTTCAATAGACCATATTGCCAAACATTTCACATTCATGTCATAAATCACATTTCCATCATTTACCAAGCATACCATGACCATATCACCAAAGACATTGACACATATATAAATATACTTAGG
Source organism: Gossypium rotundifolium (assembly GCA_025506655.1). Classification (NCBI taxonomy): domain Eukaryota; kingdom Viridiplantae; phylum Streptophyta; class Magnoliopsida; order Malvales; family Malvaceae; genus Gossypium; species Gossypium rotundifolium. The sequence continues at coordinate 80,990,908 of CP106729.1, read as the reverse complement.
CTTACAACCATGATAGCCCAAATAAGTCAATTTACATAGCCAAATATCAAAACAAGCCTTTGACACTCACAAGCCAACACATTGGGTACAATCATGATGACACACGTCACAAATTGACTAAGTCCCTATACATGCCATAAACTCAAAATACTTGAATTCATTAATACCCAAAGTGATATCTTGATAGTGTGATAGGTTCTCCGGTGATCTCCAAACCTGAGCTGGCTTGGTAACACTATAAGATAAGGGAAAGAAAGGGGGTAAGCTATATGGCTTAGTAAGCTTGTAAGATAATAACTCATCTACTCAAATAAACACACTTTAAGCCATTATAAATACCATAATACAACTTGTATAATTCCATCTTTATGTCATGTATTCGTTGACATAATTAACCATGAATTTCACAGGTTTATTCATTTTAGTGCTTACATGGTTTGAATACTTCTTAACAATTCATTCACATTTACATAAGCATAAGCAAATAAAAATAAACTATATTCAATTCAAAGGCCATTACATTTATGAATATTCAATTGAATTATATGAATTCTCATAATTTTCCACTTGCTCATCATATGAAATTCACTTTTAACACTTGTCGATTTCTGTCGAGTACCTTGCTGAGTCGTACCATCATTTGTAACCACATTTCGTCAACATATCCTGTTGAACTATTTGGAACACTAAAGGATACTCGGGAATCTCGTACACACAGTATCGTATTATTGGCATATCCCAGATATGGTCTTACATGTAATCTCGTATCGATGCCAATAGCCCAACTATGGTTTTATATGAAGTCTCATATCGATGCCATATGTAACAGCCTGAATTAGGGGCTAGTCAGAACAGTGGTCTCGAGACCACTAATTCGGGGTCAGAGAAAATTTATTTTAATTTTATTTTATGGTTTATAGCATGATTATAAGGGTGTATGAAAATTTTGGTGCATTAATTTTAGTGATTTCATGCTTAATTGGAAAAAAAGGACTAAATCACATAAAGTGCGAAAGTTCCATTATACAAGGTAGAGGTGTCTAATAGCCATAGAATATGAAATTGGAGGTCCTTAAAGTGAAATAAGGCCATTATAAGTGTGTTGGCGGCCATGTAGACAAGGGGGACAAGAGCATTTATTTTTGGTAAACATTTGGTGAAATTAGGTGATAAAAATAAATAAAATAAGATGAATAAAAGAAGCTATCATCCTTCACTATTCATCTTTCTTCTTCCACCAAAATTAAAGAGAAAATAGAGATTTTGGAGCTTAAACTTTCATCTAAGCTATCTCCTTACAAGTAAGTGATTTTTTTGGTATTCCTTGATTATTTGTACTTTTGGAGCCCCCACATAAGCTAGCAAATGAGGGGACTAATTTGAAATATGGTTGAAAAACTAGGGACTTGCCATGAGAGAGTTTATGTTTTTTCTGAGTTTTTATGAAAGAAAATGAATGTTAGGGAGATGAGAAACAACTTTTGTGAAAGGTGTTGTCATGAAAAACACCTAAATGGACTAAGTTGTAAGTGTTGTAATTTGGCAATAAATGTATGAAATAGTTGGATTTGTGAGTAGTTTTAAGAGAAATAAATGTTCAGAAAGGATTTTTTTAAAAATAAAATATGATGAAAAATGATTTACGAGCCGAGGGGCAAAATCATAATTTTGCCAAAGTGTAAGGGCAAAATAGTCATTTTTGCCTAAGTATAGATTATGAGGTATTATGATTTATAAAGTGATTGAATGAGTAAATTTATTGTTCTAGATCAAAGAAAACGAGATTCAGACCTAGAACGGGAGAAAAGAGAAACATGGACAAATAGGTCTCTTTCTACACTTTTCGGTATTGAGGTAAGTTCGTGTGCAAATAATGCAATCTTATGTGAGGTATTTAATATTTCAATTTTGAATGAATTTTATATTGCCTCCATGTATATATTAAATACATTTTGACAAGATGTCAAGAAATGAAAGTCTTAAACTGAATCTAAGAATAGAGTGAATGCAAATATGATGATACTATATGTGTGAAACATAGGAGTATTCTTTAGTATTTTGAACAATTCAACAGGTATGTTGAAAATGAGAAAGTATGTGGTTATACCATGAGAGGTACAAGTATGTGCCAGAACTCAATTGAGGTGAATTCGGTATATGATGAACCCATGATGAATTATGTGTAAATGATGCATCCTGATTGCATATGTTATATTTATTAATGCATTGCGTGAATGCAAACGATTATTTTAGAAATCTATTTAAGAATGATAGTGTGCGAGGATGTTCCCGGATAAACATTCGAAATAGGGAAATGTATGTGGATAAATATCTATGAATGTGTAATAATAGTGGGCTATGTATGATACCACCTTATTAATTATTAGCGATGGGTTGTGTGCGATACCATCGCCAATATTTCTAATCGGTCGGCTGTGTGCGTTACCACGTTATTAATTGTTAGTGATTGGCTATGTGCGATACCATCATCAATATTGCTAAATGGTGGGCTGTGTGTGTTACATCCTTATTAATTGTTAGCAATGGGCTGTGTGCGATACCATCGCCAATATTGCTAAATGGTAGGCTATGTGCGATACCACCTTATAAATTATTAAATGGTGGGCTATGTGCGGAACCACCGAGAGTTTGATATTATTCTAAATGGATTATTGAGAAATTATTTAAGTATATGTTTCATGGATTTTTGTGATGATGAATGCAGGGATTGTGTGCTAATAAATGAGAGTACTATAATTGTCACATGGTTAGAATGTGGTAAGAGACAGTATGAGTAAGCAATATGAATGATTGAATGGGTAACCATGAGCTTAAGAGTAAATCTCATTATAATACCTTGTGGTTGGGTATAATTAATGAATGTCAATAGTTGATTATTATTTGCATATGAACTTATTAAGCATTATTGCTTACTCCTCTTCCTTTCCTATCTCTTATAGGTTAACTAATCTGACCACCGGAGATGTTTTCATACTATCGAGTAGTCATTTGGGTATGAGGTTTCAAGTATTTTTGAGATATGGCATGTATAGGGATCTTATTTCATTTTAATTAAGTCATAGTTAAGGTAGCCAAATGTGTTGGCATAAAAGAGTTATGGGTTGGTTGTGTATAGCCATGTATGATGGCTCATGCTGATTGTAATGATTCTAGTAATAGTTCTCCCTCGTATATGGGAAGATAGTTTGATTTTCATGTTTCAAATGTGATAAATCAAGAGTTATAATTGATGATTTGAGAATTTGATGTGATGATGTGTGAATGTGTGCAAGTGAGGGTAGCTAAATGGCTTGGAAAATAGCCTTGAATTGGTTTACACGAGTAGACACACGGGCGTGTGTCTAGGCCGTGGGTGACACACGGTCAGTCCCATGGGTGTGTGATTTGGCCGTGTGTCCTCTGCATGTTAGTCTTGCAAGTCAGTGTCGTCCACGGGCTAGGTACACGGGCGTGTGCCTAGACTGTGTGCCCCATATGAGGTTGCTGACGTCACAAATAGAATTCCCAAGTTTTTACACACGGGCGAGGACATGGGCGTTTCTAAGACTTGTGGAGCATACGGGCCAAGAACACTAGCATGTGTCCGACCGTGTGAAAACCCCTGTAGGTTCGAAAAGAAATAATTCTACACGGGTGTGTGACCAGTTTTATGCCAAAAATTTTAAAGTGTTTAAAAGTTTCGGTTTGGTCCCTTAGCATCCCAAGTATATGTAAAGTGTCTCGTAGACCCATAATCGGGACGTTACGATTGTAAATGAGAAAGTTTTAAATTGGAACAAATTTTTTTAGCCCAAAGTTAAATGCTCAAGCAAGTCGAGTCCGGTAATGCCTCGTACCTTATTCTGGAGTTGAATACGGGTAAGTGGTGTTACATTTGGTGGTATCAGAGCTATGGTTTAGTCGATTCTCAAACTAACCTAGCGTATGAGAGTTTAGCTATACATGCCATATTACTCCTCATGATAGCGTGATATCTCCCGACTTTAATGAGATTGTTTTGTTAAGAAAAAGATGATCCCCAATGGAGCTATTTTTGATAATGGTGAAAATGATAATGAGATAATTGAAATGTGCTTATGATGTGATGAAATTAAGAAAGGTATGAATAGAAATTCATGGCATGTGTGTGATAAAGTATGAAATGGGATCATCCTAGGTTGAAGAATGAAATGAAAGATATAAGGTGATAAGCTTATCCCTATTGGTTTGATGTGCATACAATGTTGCATACTCAACCTATCTGGTTAAGTGAACATAGTGAGTAAACTTATCTAGTGAACGAGATATATGTATATGTACAACTGTTTGAATGATGTATAATTAGTTTGTCCACATAGTTGAATCTCATGTGCGACTATTAAAGTAGAGGATGTATAATGTTTTATTTTATGACTCTGTTATGGAGCCATAACTATTATGATAGTATGGAAGTTAAACTAGGAAGTTAAATTAAGTAGAACACAGGAGATGAGTACGGTCGTTCAATAATAAAATTTATGAATAAGACCATGGTTGGACCATGGCAGTACATGTGATCCCATATAAGACCATGTCTGGGACATGGCATTGGCAACGATACATGATTTCGTGTAAGACCATATCTGGGATATGGCGTCGGCATCGAATAGTGATTTCGTGTAAGACCACATCTGGGACCTGGCTTCAGCATGAAATCATGTAAGACCATATATGGGATATGGCGTTAACATCGATATAAGATCCCATGCAAGACCATATCTAGGATATGGCATCGGCATCGACAAGTGTTCCCATGTAAGACCGTATCTGGGATATGGCATTGGTATCGATATAAGATTTCGTGTAAGACCATAGTGTGGCTATGGCATCGTGATGACATGTAAGATTATAATTGGGGCTATGATATTGTGATACGAGTAAGACCATAGTTGGACTATGGCAATCAAGTAAACGACGTACTCAAACCCGTAAGACATTCTCTAATTTGATAAGTGATGGTAAGAGAAATTAGAGTTAAATGTTGAGTACTTGAATAGATATTAATATGGAGCTTGTGTTAGTAAAATCACTATTTGAAATTATGGGTGCTAGAAACAATTGTAACATGAGTAAGTGTGAAAACTCGCTTGGAGCGAGTTGTACAATTACAATGATATTTCATTAATGATGAATGTTAAATCATATGTGTGTAGTCGTGAGAGCCAAGTTAGATGTTTTACGACCTCACCCCCTTACAACAGTTGATTTATAATGGGATTTTTACAAGAGTCAAGTTAAATAAGTTCATGAGTATGAAATAAAAGAGTTCAGTGGCAAAACAATTAGTAATGTATATAGAGATAAAGGTAGTTGTAAGGTGAGAACAGTTTGAGGAAGAATATCCGAATGTTTTAAAGATTTTACTGATTATGCAATGTTGCGAGTAAAGAAAAAGTTAGCCTCGACTATTTAACTCAATTGAGTAGGAAGCCTAAGGTTTCCTTACCAAGACCTTCCGAATTAATGTTCATTAGCGAAAGGAATAATAAAGGGGTTTATGATGATGAAAATGGTTAGAGAAATAATATTCGAACTGTGAAAGTGTTTAATCATGACAACCATAGTTGAATGGATTATAATGATCTCTTTGAGTATTCTGTATAGACATCTATTTCCATTCAGGGGTTATGTGGTTGTTCTTTTTATGAAATTTTGACCGCGTGAGAATGTTAACTGATTGTAAAATCAGATGAAATGATTGTCGATTTGGTTGATTGCAATCGACATTCCTTTATCTCTTCGTAATTCTATTTTGGTATCTTGAGGATGAAGTTGGTAATAAAAAATTTATATGAGACTACCCTTATGTTTCTGCTGATCATGGTTATCTTTAAAGTGTGTTCTTTAGGTTGTGATAATTATATCTATCATGATTACACCTTTATTTTGATCATAGAAAAGTGATAATTCTAGTATATAGATATCTCTGATTTTTGTATAAGATGTTAATATCGACAAAAGTATAAGAAGTGAAATCACAAGTTTCAAATTGTGCGATTGATTTTCGGGTAAACTGAATAGAGTTAATGCATTCAATTGAGATGTCCCGATTACCTTGAACTAAAGCGACAATAAAAGTTTTCGATTAGCATAACAAGATAAATTCAAAGGATTGTGTGTTTGAACTGTATTTTCAGTATGGAGAAAAGAGTAGATTGATTTGTTGAGATATGATCTGAGTTATGTGTATACTTACGCATGCTTCAACAGGGAGAACAAATTCTATGTATTCACTAGTAGGGAGATGGATAGTCTGAATGAGGAAATTAGATCCTAGGGAGCATAATACAGAGATATGTTTATTGAAATATTCTAACCATGATGGTAAAGTTGAGAGCTATTGAAGGTACTATTAACTGAAAGTTCTAGTATTAAGTTTAGTTTGAATTGAGAAAAAGAGTTTATGATATTTAGTGATGCGCTAATGAATAAATTGAAAGGTGTTTTAATATCAGAGTGTAAAGAGGTAGTTTAGATCTTTGGGTGGTTAGAGTTTTGTCGAAAAGAATTGTTAGATTGGTGATCCAGAGATGATCACTTCTGTATCTGTGTTTTTAGAGTTACTCAATTGACCTTAGTTGATAATATCCTAGTTTCAGCAAAGTTAATGGCTAAAGCGAGTTTTCCTTTCGAAACAAATGAGTTCAGAAGTGAGATAGTGAATTGTATTTTAAATAAGCCCCGAATGAGTTATTTTAGATGTTAAAATTCAGGTCGGATAAGATTTCCGTTATTATTGTTACCTTGAGATAGAAATTGTATGTTGATGAATGCAGAACTTATGCAGAGGTTTTGGTATGAGACTAAGTAGTAGCATGTCTACTCATTTAAGAATAAGAAAAGGGTACGGTTATAAGCATAAATGTTTTGACAATTGAGTACACATCACGATATGATTGAGTTTGTGTTTAGAAGTTGTCAATCGGTTAAAGCTGAATTTTCAGAGTGTTCAAAGTTAGGACTATTACAGTCAGTGAAGATCCTAGTGAGAAAGTGTGATAAAATACTATAGATTTCGAATTTGGATTAACATGATTTCCTAAGGGGGGATGTCATCCGAATTGTAGTGAATTATTCAATAAGATCTGAATGATCATTTTAGCATGTGTAGAGTTCACATTTGTCAGATTATTGGGTATATGTGCCCCAGATAAAGAGTAATTTAAAATTTAAAGTTGTGCTTCAACCTGGTATCCTACGGCTTAAAGGTCCTTGGCAAGAGAGATATTTGAGGGGACATCGACTTGAGATTTTGAAAAGTTGGTGGAAATGTTTCTTGAATGTTGGAAGCAACTTCTTTTGGTAAGATTTTCGGGGACAAATATCTTTATGGGGGGAGAATTGTAACAGCCCGAATTAGGGGCTAGTCGGAACAGTGGTCTCAGGACCACTAATCGGGGTCAGATAAAATTTATTTTAATTTTGTTTTATGGGTTATAGCATGATTATAAGGGTGTATGAAAATTTTGGTCCATTAATTTTGGTGATTTCATGCTTAATTGGGAAAAAGGACTAAATCGCATAAAGTGCGAAAGTTCCATTATACAAAGTAGAGGTGTCTAATAGCCATAGAATATGAAACTGGAGGTCCTTAAAGTGCAATAAGGCCATTATAAGTGTGTTGGCTGGCCATGTAGACAAAGGAGACAAGAGCATTTATTTTTGGTAAACATTTGGTGAAATTAGGTGATAAAAATGAATAAAATAATATGAATAAAAGAAGCTATCATCTTTCACTATTCATTTTTCTTCTTCCACCAAAAATTGAAGAGAAAATAGAGATTTTGGAGCTTAAACTTTCAGCCAAGCTATCTCCTTACAAGTAAGTGATTTTAGAGGTCTTCCTTGATGATTTTTATACTTTTGGAGCCCCCAAAGCTTAAGCTAGCTAATGAGGGGACTAATTTGCAGTATGGTTGAAAGATTAGGGACTTGAAATGAGAGAGTTTATGTTGTTTTCTGAGTTTTTATGAAAGAAAATGAATGTTAGGGAGGTGAGAAACAACTTTTGTGAAAGGTGTAGTCATGAAAAACACCTAAATGGACTAAGTTGTAAGTGTTGTAATTTGGTAATAAATGAATGAAATAGTTGGATTTGTGAGTAGTTGTAAGAGAAATAAATGTTCATCTAGGCTTATTTAATAAGAAAATGTGATGAAAAATGATTCTACGAGCCTAGGGGGAAAATCGTAATTTTGCAAAAGTGTAATGGCAAAATAGTCATTTTTGCCTAAGTATAGATTATGAAGTATTATGATTTATAAAGTGATTGAATGAGTAAATTTATTGTTCTAGATCAAAGGAAATGAGATTTGGACCTAGAATGGGAGAAAAGAGAAACATGGACAAATAGGTCCCTTTTTACCCTATTCGGTATCGAGGTAAGTTCGTGTGCAAATAATGCAATCTTATGTGAGGTATTTAATATTTCAATGTTGAATGAATTGTATATTTCCTCAATGTATATATTAAATACATTTTGATGGGATGTCAAGAAATGAAAGTCTTAAATTGAATCTATGAATAGAGTGAATGCAAATATGATGATACTATATGTGTGAAACACATGAGTATTCTTTAGTATTTTGAACAATTAAACATGTATGTTGAAAATGAGAAAGTATGTGGTTATACCATGAGAGGTATAGGTATGTGCCAGAACTCAATTGAGGTGAATTTGGTATATGATGAACCTATGATGAATTATGTATAAATGATTCATCCTGATTGCATATGTTATATTTATTAATGCGTTGCGTGAATGCAAATGATTATTTTAAAAGTCTATTTAAGAATGATAGTGTGCGAGGATGTTCCTGGATGAACATTCGAAATAGGGAAATGTATGTGGATAAATATCCGTGAATGTGTAATAATGGTGGGCTATGTGCGATACCACCTTATTAATTGTTAGCGATGCTCTATGTGCGATACCATCGCCAATATTACTAATTGGTGGGCTGTGTGCGTTACCACCTTATTAATTGTAAGTGATGGGCTGTGTGCGATACCATCGACAATATTGTTAAATGGTAGGCTGTGTGTGTTACCACCTTATTAATTGTTAGTGATGGGTTGTGTGCGATACTATTGCCAATATTGCTAAATGGTGGGCTATGTGCGATACCACCTTATAAATTATTAAATGGTGGGCTATACGTGATACCACCTTATAAATTATTAATTGGTGGGCTATGTGCGATACCACCTTATAAATTATTAGATGGTGGGCTGTGTGCAGAACCATCGAGAGTTTGATGTTATTCTGAATGGATTATTGAGAAATTGTTTAAGTATATGTTTCATGGATTGTTGTGATGATGAATGCAGGGATTGTGTGCTAATAAACTAGAGTACTATAATTTTCACATGGTTAGAATGTGGTAAGAGACGGAATGAGTAAGCAATATGAATGATTGAATGGGTAACCATGAGCTTAAGAGTAAATCTCATTATAATACCTTGTGGTTGGGTATAATTAATGAATGTCAATAGTTGATTATTATTTGTATATGAACTTACTAAGCATTATTGCTTACTCCTCTTAGTTTCCTATCTCTTATAGGTTAACTAATCTAGCTCAGGTTGGAGACCGCCAGAGATGTTTTCACACTATCAAGCAGTCATTTGGGTATGAGGTTTTAATTCTTTTTGAGATATGGCATGTATAAGGATCTTATTTCGGTTTAATTAAGTCATAGTTAAGGTAGCCAAATGGTTGGCCTAAAAGAGTTATGGGTTGGTTGTCTATAGCCATGGATGATGGCTCATGTCGATTGTAATGATGTTAGTAATAGTTCTCCCTCATAAATGGGAAGATAGTTTGATTTTCATGATTCAAATGTGATAAATTAAGAGTTATAATTGATGATTTGAGAATGTTATGTGATGATGTGTGAATGTGTGCAAGTGAGGGTGGCTAAATGGCTTGGAAAATAGCCTTGAATTGGTCTACACAGGTAGACACACTGGCGTGTGTTTAGGCTGTGTATGACACATGGTCAGTCCCATGGGTGTGTGATTTGGCTGTGTGTCCCCTGCATGTTAGTCTGAAAGTCAGTGTCGTCCAAGGGCTAGCCATACGGGCGTGTGCCTAGGATGTGTGCCCCATATAAGGTTGCTGACGTCACAAATAGAATACCCAGGTTTTTACACACGGGTGAGGACACGGGCGTGTCTAGGCCGTGTGGAGAACACGGGCCAAGAACACGGGCGTGTGTCCAACCATGTGAAAGCCCTTTTAGGTTCAAAAAGGAAATAATTCTACACAGGCATGTCCTACTCTTTACACGGGCGTGTGGCCCAATTTTATGCCAAAATTTTTAAAATGTTTAAAAGTTTCGGTTTGGTCCCTTAGCATCCCAAGTATATGTAAAGGGTCTCGTAGACCCATGATAGGGATGTTATGATTGTAAATGAAAAAGTTTTAAATTGGAACAAATTTTTTAGCCCAAAGTTGAATGCTCAAGCAAGTCGAGCCCGATAATGCTTCGTACCCAGTTCCAGAGTTGAATACGGGTAAGGGGTGTTAGACCATATCCCAAATATGGTCTTACACGTAACCTCAGTAACCCTAATGTCATGACATTTGTACCCTATCTATTCCTAAGGTTCAACCAGGACTGTCACTGTATCAAATCTTTCTCTTTCATTTCTGTAGCATCGTACTCAATAGCATTCACATTTCATTTCAATAATATAGCATTTACCACAATTATATCAATTAAGCATTTATACATAAATAATTTTAATGCTTATTAAACATACGAACTTACCTCGATACAAAACTAGCAAAAATGGACCTAATCGTTAAACACTTTGGTTTTTCTCTGATCTAGATTCGAACTTTGTTTTTCTTGATCACATTATTCATTTCAGCCCAAAAGTCACATTATGGAAAAATTATATTTTTGCCTATAAACTTTTGACATTTTACATTTTAGTCTCTAGCCTCGTAAAATGATTTTCATTCAATTTCCTTAAAACTCAAGCCGAGTCGAACCATTTTCATACTTATAACAGCCTACATTTCTCATTTATTCATATTTTTCTACTCATTTTATAACTTTTACAAATAAATCCTTTTTGACATTTTTACCGAAAATCACTTAGTAAAAGTCGTTTAACAAAAAACAAACATGCACTTTCTACCATCAAACATCAAAATACACACATGTTCAACATGGGTAAAACCCTAGACCTTGATCATAACTTAAATTTGGAGGCACTATCTGTATGGTGAAAAGTGTACTATCTACACCGATAAAAAAAGCCTCAAGTATCTCCTCACTCAGAAGGAGTTAAATCTTAGGCAGCATAGATGGGTTGAATTGCTTAAGGATTATAACTGCACCATCGAGTAATATCCTGGTAAGGCCAATGTGGTGGCAAATGCTTTGAGCCATAGGGCGATGACTGACCTGAGAGCGATGTTCGTTTAACTCAATTTATTCGACGATGGGAGTCTGTTGCCGAAACTTCAGGTTAGGCCTACATGGATTGGTCATATTAGAAGTAAATAGATGGGGGATAAGTCACTTGAGTTGAGGTTTTGTCAGGCTGAGAATGGGGATACTACTGATTTTGGGATTAACAATGATGGGGTACTTTGTTTCCGCGGTCGGATCTGTGTACCGAATGATGAAGATTTAAGACAGTCGATTCTAAGGGAAGTGCATAGTAGTCCCTATGCTTTGCACCCCAGTGGGAATAAAATGTACCGAGATCTACGAGATTTATACTGGTGGTCAGGGTTGAAGCGTGAGGTTACTGACTTCGTTGATTGCTGTTTGACTTGTCAACATGTTAAGGCTGAGCATCAGTTGCCTTCGGGTTGTTGTGAGCCGATAAAGATACCATGTGGAAATGGAAGCAAGTAACGATTAGTGGGTTGCCTTTAACACCCACTAAGAAGGATTTTTTCTGGGTCATCGTGGATCGATTGACCAAGTCTGCTCATTTCTGAAATAGTGACGAACTTTTCTCTCCAGAACCTGGCTAAGCTATACATATCTGAAATAGTGAGACTGCATGGGGTTCTTGTCTCGATCATCTCCGATAGGGATCCTTGCTTCACGTCTCAATTTTGGAAGCAGTTGCAAGAGGCTCTGGGTTCAAGGTTGGGCTTCAGTACTACTTTTCATCCTCAGATAGATGGTCAGTCGGAGAGGGTGATTCAAGTACTGGAGGATATATTGAGAAGCTGTGTTATAGATTTCTAAGGCAGTTAGGAGGAGTATTTGCCGTTAGCAGAATTCACCTATAACAACAGCTACCAGTCTAGAATCCAATGGCACCGTACGAGGCCCTGTATGGCCGTAAGTGTCACACTCTTTTATGTTGGAATGTGTTGGGGGAGCGACGTGTTCGGGTCTAAAATTGGTTTCTAAAACTGAAGATAAGGTCCGATTGATTCGAGATAGACTGAAAGCGACAACCGATAGGCAGAAGTCCTATGCTGATCCAAAGAGAAAGGATATCAAGTAAAGGATATCGAGTATTCTGTGGGGGACTTAGTCTTTCTCAAGGTCTCACTGTGGAAGAAGGTTCTGAGGTTCGGTCACAAGGGTAAGCTGAACCCTCAGTTTATTGGGCCGTACCGTATTCTGAAGCGAGTGGGGCCAGTAGTATATCAGTTGGACCTTCCTCCGGAGTTGGATCGCATTCATAATGTGTTCCACGTCTTAATGTTGAGACGCTACCGCTCTGATCCCACGTATTTTGTTCCTATTGAGGACATGAAGGTTAGACCAGATCTGACGTTTGAGGAGGAGCCGGTCCAGATCCTGGATCATGACATTAAAGTTCTGCGAAGGAAGTCTATCCCCTTAGTGAAAGTGCTGTAGCGGAATCATAGCATTGAGGAGGCCACTTGGGAGCTGAATGATTCAATGCATCAGCAGTATCCTCACCTTTTCTAATCAGGCAAAATTTTGAGGACGAAATTTTCTTTTAGGGGGTAGAGTTGTAACGCCCCGATTTTCTTTAATTTTAGCTTTTGTAATTTTGTGACACAAATATCTATCTGCTTTAGTGGTTATGTGTTTTGGGTGTGTGTGAGAGGTCCTAGGTTCAAGCCTTGGCTTGGGAAATTTTTAGGTTTTTATGGAATAAAGCCTTACCTTTGGTTAGTAGGCTTATAAGTATTTATTTGGAAGAATATGTTAGAATGGGCCTGCTGGTTTGGTGGTTAAGAGATGTGTCAAGGTACTAAATGTCCTGTGTTCGAACCCTTGTGTGAGCATTATTTTTGCCTGTCACTTCCAGAGTGCTTGTGTTGGACTAAAATATGATAGTAGGGAGAGATTTGAGGAGATGATAGGGGGATTATAAAAACAACCTGTTCATTTTTTTTGTCCCCAACAAAAAAAAAATTCAATTTTCTCTTCTCCTCCAAACCCTCTACCGTCCCCTCTCATTTTTCTTTCTTTTTTCTAAATTCGCTCATTCCTTTCTTGTCTTGCAACGTAGTTCGTGCTCAAACGGGTGTGGTAAGTCTCGGTATGTGTAGTAAGTACCTTTATTTTGGTTTTGGGTTAGTGGTTTTTAGGATTTGTTTGTTATGGTGAAGGTTAAAGGGCTGGAGCATGTCGATCAACGTTGAAGTGGTGGGAAAATGCTGTTACTCGATTTAAGGTTCTGGAGTGCTCAGTGATCGTCTTAGCTTCAATCGAAACCAGGTGTGTACCCGATTACACAGAAAATGAGGTTACAAAAAAAGCCAAAAACCTTTCTGTCGACGCCACACGGGCGTGTGGTAGCCCATGTGGTAGGCCGTGTGCAAGGCTGTGAGCCACTATACGCCGTGTAATTAACGAGCCAGGCTATGTGGGAGTGACATGGCCGTGTAACAGTTGGGAAAAGCTGTGTGCAACGCACGGGCTCTACCAATTCGGCCGTATGGGCCACACGGGCTTGTGGGCCCACACGGGTGAACCATACGGTGTGTGGGCCACACGGGCAGGCCACATGGGCGTGTGAGCCCATTTTTCTGAAATGTTCTATAAGGTTACACGGGTCACCCAAGTTGACTGTAGACCTACTTAAGGGTCGGTAATCAGTACTTAGACCCGTAGTTATGTGATTTGATTATGTGAAATCTGTGCTAAGCATGCTATACTTAGCTTGTATACTGATTTGAATGTATAAACTATTATCTGCATATTAGCATGACATTCTGTGTATGTTGCATTGTATCGGGGTGGGTTGATGACTTACTGGAGGACGTGTCTGAAAGGCTCTTAATCTTGATATCTGGCAGTTTAGCTGCGAATTTTTGATTATCTGCCGCATTCGGTATAGCATGGTGTGTAGGGATGGGTGGGTTGATTTTATCTCCACATGGTGTGTAGGGTTGGATGGAGTTGGTGTGTAGAGGCTGGTGGGTAGGATTCTGTTGTTCTATTCTGTTCTGCATATTATGTCTGAGATGGGCTAAGGCCCTAGAGAATATCTGATTTTGTATCTGAGTGGGCTAAGGTCCACACCGTTTCTGTAATGGGCTCAGACCCGAACTGTAAATGCATGACTGTTTTCTAATATTATGCTGTGTACGTGTTTTCTGTGGGGATTACACACTGAGTGTGCGAGAACTCACCTTTCCGTTTAATCTGTTTAGGTAATCCCCAACATTAGACAGATCGGTGCAGCGGAGGACTCGCCTGTGACCACGATTCTGGACTTTTATGGTTTTTATTTTTATTTATGGTTTTTGATTTTATCCGGGAAAAGTTTTACTATAAATGGCCTTTATGGGTTTTTACTTTAATTTGAGATTTTTATTTTCATTTACAACTGCTAGCTGTAGGATAAGATGCGAGATTTCAAAAGAGACAAATGTTTTAGCAAAATATCACGAATACGTAACTTATGCAAAAGCTTTCGCAATAGGTGACGTTTTGAAAATTAATAATGTTTTAAAAGCGAATAACTTTTTGATAATGACTGACGTTTTGAAAATGAATAACACGTCTTGAAATCGTCATTAAACAACATAAAGTGGTTAAAGAGAAAGGGATTTTCATTGATATCACACTTTATGAAAAACACTTCAATGTGACATTGCCAGAGTCGGCCATAGCGTCTAGGCTGGGTTTGGGGTGTTACACAAAAGCTTTAACAATCTTTCAAATTGGTACATGGGCTAGCTAAATCAAGCTCCAATGACCTCACAAACATATAAATTATAAGAAAAAGGACTTAATTGCACTAATCAATTAAGGATCGAAAGTTGAAACCCCTTATGGTTGATTCTTCTTTTCTTCATCTTGAGTTTTCGATGGTAAAGAAATGGGAAAGATGAACTCTCTTTCTTTCCTCTTTCAATTTGTTTGTTTAATTTATATATTTTATGCATTTAATTTTTATTATAAATTTTAATAATATAAACATATCAAACATCTCCTACGGTCCACTATAACATATTAAAGATGGATTATTTACCATTTTAGACCTTGGGTTAATTGCAATTTGAATTCCTAGACCTTTGACCAATTAAAAACCCATAGTGATAAACTTTCACAATTTAGTCCTTATGCCTTAATTAACTATCAATTCGAAAAAATTATTGGACCAAACTTTAATAATAGTGCCGTAAATATTAAGTATTAATATCTACAAACATGGATTACGAAATAGGGTTTTGAAACTGTCGTTTTCGACACCACTAAAAATTGGCCTGTTACAAATATCTTTTTTATAATCTCCTCATGTGGTTTTTGCAAGTAAAGAAAAATAGAAGCAAATATTAAATAATTGGTTTTCTAATGTTTAACTAATACTGAGCGGTATTACGTGGTTGGATCATACTATGAAAAGACAACTTATATTAGTAGAGAAACCTAAACATGTCATTAGTCTAATCGAAAATGAGCAAACCGATTGAAAGACTAATATGATGTCTATCAAGTCCATTTGGGGAGATGCTTTGTCTTGGGCATTAGAACGAATAACTCCCTGAAGATAGAGACATAAATGTGACTGACTGGATTGACCGTACATTAGATGAGCACTGATCGAGTACCTTTTGTAATGGTTTTTCATTAGAGAGAGCTCAGTTACGATACTATAGTGGAATGACTTCTTGACTAAATGAGTTTGTAATTAATAAGAGAAAATTTGGAACTTAATTATAAATCATTTGAGCTCTAATCACATATGTCCAATCGATCCCTCCACCAGATCATTGAAACCATTAATGAATTGCATGTTGAATCAAATGAACAAAAATGGATAGAAATGATAAAGTTAGATAAATAGGTAGCATTTGGAAATGAATTTGGTTTTCTCACTAAGAATGTAAATGACCGGGAATTAATTTATGGCTTTTCAAATTAATAGTTAATTACTTAATTAATCAAGTTCAAAAATGAAATTAAATGAATTGGTCTTTGTGAATCCGTTTAATGTAAAAAAAATTAAATATATTTTCTTATAGATTTTTTATGGTAAAGTTTCTATGATTTTAAAAGAATTAGAATCGAGTTGAGAAAATTAATTAATTGAAAAATTAATTAATTAAAATTAATTTATAATGTTTATTTTGGAAAATATAAAAACATGTATTGGGATGGATTGAATTACAAAGTGTTGGGTTAAAAGTCCAGGAAGCACTTTTAATTCAACCTAAGCCTCTTATATTGAATATAAGGGGACGAAAAAACCTAGTATTTAAAATAGGACTGTGGCCCTCTCTCCTAGTTCAACTAAGGGATTGTTTTTCTATTAAATAAGCATTAAATGCATTCTACTAATTCAACTAGATTTTGACTTCCACTCCCTATAAATTGATGGCATCGATAGGGCTAAAAAGACAAGTTATACACACCTTTGAGATATTATTGTTCTGCCCGAAAGTAGCGAGCACTTATTATTAAGAATAACAATTCTCCTGGTTTCTATAAGATAGAAGGTTTTACTTTCCCATTAGAAGTAAAGAAAATATTTTTTGGTTTTGTGTTTGATTCAAAAGTGTTTGAGCTCACACTCGAAGTAGTTTGTGGTACGAGAATAATAGAGAAGGCCTATAACACCCGACGCTTGACCAGATCGTCAGGTCTAATTATAGAGCGTCACAAGTCAAAACCATTGAATTGATGAAACCATTTGAAAACCAATCATATTAAACCAACGAATACTCCGCATACTGGAGCTATGTCCCACATTTTCAAAACAAGAAATAAGTTAAAAATAACTTAAAATAGTGTTACGCAGCTTATAGTTAGGGCTAGAGTAAATGTCATTTGGCGCAAGCTTTATAAACATTCAGAAGTTCAACTAAAATTGCAAATGATTTATCACTAAAGGAGTAGCTTGAAATTCATTTCCAAAATTTGGTGTCACATTAAATAATTTGGTATAAAGCCTAGCAAGGCTGCACATAAAATTCTAGAGATACAAAATCAAGTTTTAAATACAAGCCATTAAGTTCCAACTAACGGGCAACTAACAACATCCTAATACCCCAGTGATTTCATGTTTCATCAGTACAAGAGATGGCTCACAAATAGGCCACAAATTTGGCTGAATCCCTGCATGACACATCCCACCTAATAGCCTTCATAAGAACTTAGTGAGTTCCAAGGAAAACACAACCTTACGATAGGGTTAAACAGACACAATTAGACTAGGACTTAGACTGACAAAGTGGTATGCCACTTCTAATAGATACAATTCTCCTTGTTTCTAAAGTACCTGTTGGTGGAGAGTTCTGCAAATAGATACAACCACACAGAGGACATTATCCGTTAATGGTTACTTGCATATAACAGACCCAAAGCACAACTTTGCACCTCTGTGGACTACCCCTTTATGACCATTTCACGTAAGGAAATCCATGAATGTAAGAGCCTCAACCCATATTTTTCGCCAGAACTGGGTTTTGGAGCATTACCGAGAACCTTCGAAAGATTTTTAGGTAATTCATCAAAGTTACTTTTCATTCACAGAGATTATAATTGGACCCTCGAGGTCCAATATGAGCACTAGAATCAAGTCGGGACTTAATCGGGAACTCTAAGACTTTTTCGCAAAATTACAAATTTTTTTCAAGTTGTAGGGCCCACACGCCCGTGTGGTCCAAGGGACACGCCCATGCTACAGGTCGTGTTTGACCCCATGTAACTCTCTAACTTGTGCATGCGACTGAGACACACGCTCGTGTGCTCAATTCTAAGCATTCTGTTTCTAATAATTAAGGTGCAGAGGACAAATGACCTAACTACATGTCCATGTACCCGACCGTGTGTCACACACAGTCTAGAAACATGCTCGTGTGTCTACTCGTGTGGACAAAATAAAGCCATTTCTAGCTTCATTTCTCACCCAAAATCACACCCATGACTTGCAGTTGAAACACACATCCAATACCAACCATTCTAAGCATTCAAACTGAATAAATTTCATCATTCATCATGGCATACCATTACATGCATACATGTTTACAATCTTACCTTGGTTCAATCCATATATTAGACATAAATTTATCAACTACTTAACATATATTTAGCTACCATAGCATGACATTACAAGTATATCAAAACAACCATTACTAGCTATTCCAATGGCTAGATTACAAGCATCATTATCAAGCCACTAATGGTCAAGTTGTCCTATACATGCCATTATACCAAAATGATTTTTACTAAGTATACACAAATTAAGTTAGTTGATAGTGTGACGATGCTCCAATGATCTCCAACCTCCGCGAGCTTCCGAGCACTATTATTAGTAAGCATTACATGCTTAGTAAGTTTGTATAACGGAAACTAAACTTACCAATCCCGTTTATTAAATCTAAGCATACAAAAACATGTTTTCCATCCATTTGGCAAAATTTCCTAAACACATGCATCCAAACAAACATGTTAGTCACAAGGTTTTCAAATACATCAAGTAAGGATAGATGAGCTCATCATGCAATACTCTTTCAAGACATTATCATTTCATCTCATAATTCTCAAGCCATGTCAAGAGTTTTATGTCCGTTGAATCATTAAAATTTCGATGAATGCTCAAGTAGAACACTCGAGGTGTACGATTCAATAATCCGTCAATTCTTGTTCAATGGTACCCATTAGGGCACTTAATCAATGAAACACTCTCAAGCCATATATCGTATAACAGGATTACCAATCTAGGCTAAATCCTTTATATAACGTATGCTCAAAAGAGCTCAATTAGGATCACCAGTCCAGGCTAAACCTTAATCATAACGTTATATTCGGGAGGTATTATATTAGGATTACTCTTCAGGATAAATCCTTTGTATAATGAGGTCAATAGGATTACTCGTCCAAGCTAAATCTGTCAGCAACAAATGCAGGGCCTCATCCATTATGGAAAGCACATATATTCATCGGAATTCAATACTCAATCGAGGCATGACCCTTTTTCACCATTTTCAAGCATGTATTAATTTATCATATTTGTAACATCCAAGTAAATCACATAAATGATAATTAAATTTCATACAATCACAACATTTAATTTAACATAATTACTTGCTCGATTAAGTTACACGAACTTACCTTGACACTTGTTCGCGTAAGTAATCTACTATTTCGGAACCTTTTCTTTTCCTCGATCTAACATCGAATTTGAGTTGTTTGCATCGATATAAATAACTTTAATCATCAA
Source organism: Gossypium rotundifolium (assembly GCA_025506655.1). Taxonomy (NCBI): domain Eukaryota; kingdom Viridiplantae; phylum Streptophyta; class Magnoliopsida; order Malvales; family Malvaceae; genus Gossypium; species Gossypium rotundifolium. The sequence continues at coordinate 80,971,234 of CP106729.1, read as the reverse complement.
TTTCAAACTTTTCATACTCATTTGGGCTCAATTTATGTCCTAGGTAAAATTACCATTTTGCCCCTAACTTTTCCATAAAATCCAATTTCGTCCCTAGGCTTGGAAAATGAAATTTGTGCAATTTACTCCCTATTCCAAGCCTAACCGAAATCCCATTACAAAATTTATAGCACATGTATTCATAAAAATTTAGAATTTTTCATCAAATTTCACAACTTTACATTTTAGTCCCTAAATAATGTTTTCATCAAAAATCACTTTGTAAAAGTTGTTTATCTATCAACAACCTTTCATTTTCTACCATAAATTTCTAATTTTCAGCATATTCATCCATGACCCAAATTTCATACCTTGATAACTTTTTAAATTAATCCCTCAAATAGATAGATTAGACTATCCCAGTTTCAAAAATATCAAAATTACTAAAAACGGGATAAGGGAACTTACCCAATTAAACCTTGAAAGTTTCTTCTCTCTCTTATAGGGTTTCCATATAATTTTGGGGTTGAAGATGATATCTTTTATCATCTTTTTAATTAATTAATTATTTTAATTTCCAATTTAGTCCCTACTCTTTTCTAATTTTTTCGTGGATGAGTCACCAAAAATCTACATACTTTTCTTTAATGGTCTAATTACCATATAAGGACCTCTATTTTTAAATTCCATAGCTATTTAATCCTTATAGCTACTAGAATTCAACTTTTGCATTTTATGCGATTTAGTCCTTCTCATAATTGGACACTTAATTGATAAAATTTTTGTATCAAAATTTTCACACGACACGTCTATCATGATACGGACCATATAATAAAATAAAAATAAACTTTATTTTTGGATCAGATTTGTGGTCCCAAAACCACTGTTCCGATTCATTAAAAAATGAGCTGTTACAACTCTCCCCCTTAAAGATTTTCGTCCTCGGAAATCGTACTAGTAAAAAGATTCGGGTATTGTGTCTTCAATACCGTGTCATTGCCAAAGAACTTTTACTAATGCTAACTTTTTATTTCTTAACTCTTTTGTTTTCCGAGCTAAGATTCTGATCGGTTCTTCACTGTATGTCATATCAGGTTGAATCTCTACCTCTGTTGGTGAAATAACAAGTGAAGGATTGGATCGGTACCATCGTAACATAGACACATGAAAAACATTATGAATCCAATCAAGTTCTGGTGGTAAAGCTAACCGTTATGCAACTGGTCCAATTCTTTCTGTAATCTCATATGGTCCAATGAACCGTGGACGCAGTTTTCCTTTGCGACCAAACCGAAGAACTTTCTTCCAAGGTGATATTTTCAAGAATACCTTGTCACCGACTTGAAATTCTATTTCCTTTCGTTTAAGATCAGCATAGAACTTTTGACGATCAGAGGCTACTTTCAAACTATCTCGAATTACTTTCCTTTTTCCCCAGTTTCACGAACTAAGTCAACTTCATGTAACTTTTCTCACTAAGTTCTGTCCAATACAATGGAGTTCTACATTTGTGACCATACAAGGCTTCATATGGTGCCATTTTGATGCTAGACTGATAGCTGTTATTATAAGCAAATTCAACCAAAGGCAAATACTTTTCCCAGTTACCTTTAAACTCAAGTATACAACATCGAAGCATATCTTCCAAGATCTATATTACTCATTCAGATTGTCCATCTTTTTGGGCATGAAATGTAGTGCTAAAGTGTAACTGTGAACCTAGTGCTTCTTGTAATTTGTTCTAGAATCGAGATGTAAACATAGGGTCTCTATCTGAAATAATGGAGACACACACTCCATGCAATCTGATAATCTCAGAAACATATAATTTAGTCAATCTATCCAAGGAAAAGTCCATACGTACTGGAATAAAGTGTGCCAACTTTGTCAACCGATCGACAATTACCCAAATGGCATCTTTCTTCTTTGGAGACAGGGGTAACCTCGATACAAAGACTATAGTAATTCTTTCCCATTTCCATTCAGTTATCATAACTGGCTATAATAGTCCAAAAGACAACTGATGTTTAGCTTTTACTTGCTGACATATCAAACATTTAGATACAAACTAAGAAATATCTTGTTTCATTCCCGGTCACTAGTACATCTTTTTTAGATCATTGTACATTTTATTACTACCAGGATGAATAGACATGTTACCATTATGAGCTTCATAAAAAATCTTCTGTACTAGTTCTGAACTTTTTGGTACACATACTCTGCCTCTAGATAACAAACAACCATCAGTCCCAATCTAGAATTCTGAGTAAGGTGTTGATTCATTTTGTATCCGTTTTGCTTGAAACTTGCTATCATTTTTCTGAGATTTAGAGATTTGTTGTAAAAATGTTGGTCTAGATTTTAACTCAGCTATGATTGAACCATCATCCAGTAATGACAATTAGGTATTCATGGCTCGCAAGGTATACATGGATTTTTTTGCTCAAAGCATCTGCCACTACATTGGCTTTTCCTTGATGGTAGTCAATAATAAGATCATAATATTTCAATAACTCAAGTCATCTATGCTGTCTCAAATTGAAATCTTTCTATGACATCAAATATTTCAAACTTTTATGATCAGTGAGTATATAACATTTTTCACCAAATAAGTAATGCCGCCAGGTTTTCAATGCAAACACTATGGCTGCCAATTCAAGATCGTGTGTTGGGTAGTTCTTTTCATGTGGATTTAGCTGTCGTGAAGCATAGGCTACCACTTTACCTTCTTGCATCAAAACACAGCCTAAACCATTTAATGATGTATCAATGTAAATTATAAATTCCTTACCCGTTTCAGGCTGGACTAACACAGGTGCTTTTGTCAATAAAGCCTTTAATCTACCAAAACTCTACTGGCATTTATTAGTCCACTCGAACTTTACATCTTTCTGCAACAAATGGGATATCAGAGACGCTATCATCAAAATTTTTTTTACAAACCTCCAATAATAACCATGTAAGTCAGCTGAAATAGGGTTAAGAGGCATTACTAATCAAATCTGCATTTTTCATAACATTTTACGGCACCAAGTCAAACGTGTAATATCCTGGAACTAGGGGCTCTGCATTATTGTGTGTTGGCATGTTTTGTTTGTTATTTTGGTGTGTTTGGGGGTCCCGGGAAGGCTCGGGGTTAAGCTTGAGCCTTGGTGAAAATTCTATTTTTAGGCACTTTAGGGGGGAGCTAGCAGAGACTTTTGGTTGTTTTACTTGAAGTAAGTGTGATATGCTATGATTACTTGTACTGAGAAATGAAACTTTAGAGACTAAAACCTTAGGTATGCATGAATTGGCGAGAATTACTTATGATGCTACCTTCATAAAACTACTCTGTAACAAATGGTGGAAGAAAACACTAACTCATAAAACTTTTAATCAGATTAAATCGCGTTAGTCATAATGAGTACTAGAGGACGTGGGTGCAATATGCGAGGCCGTGGAAGAGGTCGAGATGTTGGGGTTGAGCCTTCGGAATCTGAGCGTGGGCCGAAAGGGGAGGTGCCAGCATTGCCAGTTGCAGAAGCAGAATTCCAGGATCAAACTGGTGGAGACGATGCTATGTCTCATGCTATGTTATGTGTTCTAGAAAGAGTTGCGGGAGCAAGCACGGGATCAGTGGCTCAGAAATCTGTGTTAGAGCGACTTCGAGCGAACGGGGTTGAAATGTTTAGGGGTGCCTCTGGTGTAGCTCCTAATGTAGCTGAGTATTGGCTCGAGGTGGTTGAGCGCATCATGGATGATCTTGACTGCACCGTAGAAGAAAAAATGAAAGGAGTTGTGTCTCTTCTCCGAGATGAGGCTTACAAATGGTGGCTCACGATTAGAGATGGCATAATAGCTGACTGCATTACCTAGGACTTTTTTAAGTCTGCGTTCCAGGGAAAGTATATTGGGTCGAGCTATGTGGACGCTCAGTGCAAGGCATTTCTAAACTTGGTTCAAGGGAGTAAGTCAGTGGGCAAGTATGAAGCGAAATTCTTGCGTCTAAGTCGGTATGCTCATGGTATTGTGTCTACAGATCATGAGCGTTGTTTTTGATTTGAGGATGGTCTGAGGGATGAGTTGCGAGTACTGATAGCTCCACAACGGGAAAGGGGAGTTCACTATTTTAGTTGAGAAGGCTAAGATAGCTGAGGAGGCAAAGTGATCTGAAAGGAAAAATTAGGATAGGGACAAGGGTAGGAATAAGAGAAGTTTTGGACCGTCAAGGTCTACTGGGAATTTTTAGAAGAGGCCTAGGTTGGATGGGCCGGGTCGAGTGGTAAGGCCCGCTACTACTGGTTGGCCACAAAAATGTGCTACGTGTGGGAAGTTTCACTTAGGAGAGTGCTGGGCAAGAAGTAATGGATGCTTTAGATGTGGATCAGTGGATCATCGAGTAAGGGACTGTCCACAAGAGCCCAACAGAGCTGGGCCAGTGGGTCAGAATTATGTACAGCTTGGTAGAGGTGGTCCGCAACTACAGAGAGGTCATGGTCAGCCAGAGGAAGAAATGGTTTTGGTCGTGGACGTGGAGCACCGGGCAGAGGTGCTGGGAACACTGAAGCAAGACAACCTGGTTTGGTTTATGGAGCTAACCATTGGGACAAGTCACAAATTAAGCACATGTGGTACCTAACCACTGGTGGTTCCAAACCACTAAGACTTAGTCACAAAATCATGATATGTGGGGCCAACCCACGTGTGGTACCTAACCACCAGTGACAGTCTGATAAATCATGCCTTCCCCCTCTTTCACATCATACCCATATGCTATGTATACGTTTCTCAATACAATATAATCATGCTTAATGCATAGGAAAATACAACATGGCACACATAGGTTTCACATAGATCAAGCATGATATTCACCATAATGGACTTACCCAGAGTCCTCGCTTATACCCGGAAGGGTAACGTAATGTTTTCCACTGTTATTCCGGCTTTTAACAAACAAAACATTTATCATAACAACATATGAAGTGCGTAAGAGTTACAAACCTATTTCTCATACTATCGCACTCTTGACTTTAACACAATCGCCACTCGAGACTACTACTACTAGCCTACGATCTTGCTCTGATGCCAGCCCACAACCCGGTGGCCAATCTCGTACTCCTGATACTGCTCGCTTCTTATACTTAGAGGCTGGGTTCACAGATCCAACCCTTCCTATCGTTTGGATGGCATTCGAGTCCATGAACAAACCTTGGTCATTAAATCACATTAAAGTAGTGAGAACAAACTAAAAGTAATCGGTGTTCACGGCCATGGCCCTTACCTAGATCGACAAATCTCGGAGCCTTGAACTTGGCTAAAACGATGATTGAATCCCTTCAGTCTTCTTCTAGTTTTGACACAAGTAGTCACCACAGAGGTGATTCGGCTTCTAAGAAGAACGAGTGGAAATCAACGTGATATTGAGAAAGTGATGAAGATGAGAAAGAGATAGCAAAGAAGAAAACAATAGTGACTTACCAATCCTGAGATGATGATTCGACAAGAGCTGGCACAGGAGTGAATCCAAAATAGAAGCCAAAAATAAAAATAAGATTTTTAATGGTATGGTTAGGGGTTTCGGTTCTCAGAGAGATGGAGAAAACACTACTGAAAGGTGGCTAAAAGGGTTCGTCTATGGGAGAAGAAAGTATGGCAAAGAGGTTTTGGCTTTTAAGAAAACATTAAAGAGGAAAGGAGAGCTAGCGAGTTACGGCAAAGAAAGGGAGAGAGATCACAAGAGAAAGGAAATTTTGGCTTGACTAGATGCAAAAGATGATAACTTGTGCCTACTAATTTCGACATATAAATTGAATTTCACCCCCTCTCCAGAGTTGGATTTTTGCCCAACTCTGCCGTCACCTGATAACTCTTATCCCACTTGTTATCTTAATCCATATCCTCCCTTCAAGAGAGGCCTCCTTGGAACCAACTCCTCCTTTCATATTATCAACAAAATACAAGAATTAAAACTCCTATTTTCAAGCTATTGTGCCGTCCTCCCTCCCCCCTAGGAGTGCTGAATTTTAGCCCAAAAACTTGGGCCCCAAATGGCTAGTACTTGGCCCAAATCCCTTCTCTTAATGACACCGCCCACTTGCTTCTTGCGGCACCACCAAACTTTGGGCCACTAGCCCACCTTGCAATTTAAAATATAGATACCCACTTTAATTATGTCCTAGCATTCTTCATTAGCAAATTAACCCAGGTCTCAACCAAACCTGGGCCCAATTCGCACCTCTAAACCTCAAGCTAACACTTTAACCCTATAACACACAACATGCACAGACCCACTTATACAGGATGTTACAGTTCTACCCCCTTAAAATAAATTTCGGCCTCGAAATTTACCTGATCAAAAGAGTTGAAGGTATTGCTGACGAATAACATCCTCCGACTCCCATGTCGCTTCTTTTGAACCGTGGTTCCGCCATAATACCTTCACCAAAGGGACTGATTTCCTACGCAATATTATGACATCCCGATCCAGGATTTGCACTGGTTCCTCCTCAAAAGATAAGTCTGGCCTCACCTCAATTTCTTCTACCGGCACAACATGAGACAGATCCGAGCGATAGCGTCTAAGCATGGAAACATGAAACACATTATGGATTTGACTCAACTCTGGTGGCAACTCGAGCTGATAAGCTACTGGTCCCACTCGTTTCAACACCCGATAAGGCCTGATAAACCTAGGGCTCAGTTTGCCCTTTCGACCAAATCTCAGCACTTTCTTCCACGGCGACACCTTCAAGAAAACCATGTCACCCTCTGCAAATTATATATTCTTTCGTTTAAGATCGGCATAGGGATTTTGCCTGTCCGATGCATCCTTCAGACGATCTCGAATTAGCCTAACCTTCTCTTCTGTTTCAGCCACTAACTCTGGAGCCAACAACTGCCGTTCTCCCAACTCCATCCAACACGTAGGGGTATGGCACTTTCGACGATATAATGCTTCATATGGTGCCATCCGAATACTTGCCTGGTAACTATTGTTGTATGCGAACTCTACCAACGGCAGAAATTCTTCCCAACTACCTCTGAAATCCAAGGCACAACCCCTTAGCATATCCTCCAAGACCTGAATTACCTTCTCTGACTATCCATCCGACTAGGGATGAAATGCCATACTGAAATCCAACTTTGTTCCCAATGCCTGGTGCAACGCCTTCCAAAACCTCGACGTGAACCTAGGGTCCCTGTCTGAGATAATCAACATTGGTACCCTATGTAACCTCACAATTTCTGCCACATATAATTTAGCCAACCGCTAGAGATAGTAATCAACCCGAACTGGTATAAAATGTGCCGACTTTGTTAAATGGTCAACGATCACCCAAACCGAGTCCTTCTTAGTAGGCGTGAGGGCTAGCCCACTAACAAAATTCATCGTGATCCTTTCCCATTTCCACTGCGGAATCTTTATCGGTTACAACAATTCCGAGGGTAACTGATGTTTAACCTTGACTTGTTGACATGTCAAACACCTACCCAAAAATTCAGTTACTTCTCGCTTAAGGCCCGGCTACCAAAACTGCTCCCGCAAATCGTAGTACATCTTACTACCTCTAGGATGCATAGCGTATGGACTGCTACGAGCCTCCTGAAGAATCTTCTGCCTTAACTCCACATGCTTAGGCATGCAAACTTTCCCCTGAAAACACAACACTCCATCACCGCTCAAGCTATACCCCTCCAATCCACCATTCTACACTTGCAAACACCGAGCGTTTAAGACTTCATCCAACAGTTATTTTTCCTTAACCTGGTTTACCCACGTTGGCTTCACTTGATGTTCCGCTAACAGACTTCGTCATCATACAGACTAAGGTGGGCAAACAAAGCTCTTAGATCTACCACAACCCTGCAGCTCAAGGCGTCAGCTACCACATTAGCCTTTCCCAGATGGTACTCAACCGAGCAATCATAATCCTTCAACAGCTCGATCCACCTCCTCTGCCTTAAATTCAATTCCTTCTGAGTGAGGAGGTATTTCAAACTCTTATGGTCCATGTACACAATAGAATTCTCTCCATACAGGTAATGTCTCCAAATTTTTAGGGCAAAAACCACTGCAGCCAACTCCAGATCATGCGTCGGGTAATTCACCTCGTGAGGTCTCAATTGTCAAGAAGCATACGCTACTACGTTCCCTTCTTGCATCAGCATACATCCTAACCCTGTGTACGATGCATCACAATAAATCCGTAAACTCCTTCCCTGCTTCAGGTTGAATCAGCACCGGAGCTTCCGTCAAAATCCTCTTCAACTTCTCAAAACTCTCTTGTTGCTTGTCTGACCACACAAACCAAACCCCTTTCCTTAGCAACTTGGTTAACAGTGTTGCAATCAAAGAAAATCCTTCCACAAACCTTCTGTAATATCCTACTAAACCCAGAAAACTCTGAATCTTCGCCACAAACTTCGGTGGTTTCTAGTCCAATACAGCTTCAATTTTTCGAGGGTCCACCCTAATCCCCTCAGTCGACACCACATGACCCAAAAAGGTAACTTCCTTCAACCAGAACTCACACTTACTAAACTTAGCAAACAACTGCTTCTCCCTCAGAATTTGCAACACCACACGAAGATACGCATCATGCTCCTCCTCAGACTTGGAATAAAACAGAATATCATCGATAAACACTAATACGAACCGATCAAGATATGGTTGAAACACCCGGTTCATCATATCCATAAACGCTGCTAGGGCGTCAGTGTACCCAAACAGCATCACCAGAAATTCATAGTGACCGTAACGAGTACGAAAAGCCATTTTATGGATATCCGCCTCCCTAACCTTAAGCTGATGATATCTAAATCTCAAATCTATCTTGGAAAAGACTGAGGCTCCCTTTAGTTGATCAAACAAGTCGTCTATCCTCGGTAACGGATACTTGTTCTTAATTGTCAACTTATTTAGCTGACGGTAATCAATGCACATTCGTATTGATCCGTCTTTCTTCTTAACAAAAAGCACAGGCGCTCCCCAAGGCGATACAATCGGCCAAATAAAACCTCGATCTAACAATTCCTGAATCTGCGCTTTTAGCTCCACCAACTCATTCGGCGCCATTCTATATGGGGTAATAGACACTGGTGCTGTTCCTGGTAGAAGGTCTATACCAAACTCCACTTCACGATCTAGAGGCAAACCTAGAAGCTCTTCTAGAAAGACGTCGATAAATTCTTTCACCGTTCAGACATTCTCCAAAGCTGATTCCTTAACTTCCAAAGACCAAACGTAAGCCACAAATGCCTCACATCCTTTCCTCACCATCTTCTTAGCCTTCAGAGCGGATACCACATTAGATAGGTAGTTTCTTCTCTCACCTATCATCACTACCTCTTCACCCTCGGTAGTTCTCAGCATAATGCGCTTAGCTGCACAGTCCAAACTTGCCTGATACTTTACCAACCAATCCATCCCTAAGATTAGATCGAACTCTCCGAAGGGCAATTCCATCAAATCAGCTTGGAACACTACCCCTTGAAGTTTTAAGGGTACATCCATATATAGTTTGTCTACTACCACAGAGTGTCCTAGAGGGCTAATTATCATCATCTCCCTAGCAGAAATCTCATAGGCTAAGTTCAGAGTTTCCACTATACAACTAGCAACATAAGAGTGCGTCGATCCAACATTAATCAAAGTAGTATAAGGCACCTAAAAATTAAAAACGTACCAATTATGACGTCCGGTGCGTCGCCCTCCTCACGATGCTTCGCTGCATAGACCAACCCAGGCTGTCTTGCATCGGTACTTCTAGCACCCCTTCTCGGTGCTCCACGACCTTGCCCGTTTCCATTACCACCCCTGACTGCACCTCGACCTCTCTGCGGTCGCTAACCATCTCTCTTAAATTGGGTACGCCCTTGATTATCAGTCTGCGTCCTCGCTGGCCTCCACGCACAATCGCTTATCCAGTGATCCATTGACCCACACTCGAAACATCCCCTATTACCTGTCCAACACTCCCCCGAATGGGACTTCCCACATCGGGCACACCGTGGTGGCCATTGAGCAGCAGCAGCTGGCCTTGCACCTTGATCCCGTCCACCAGATCTAGCTCTTTTTTGAGAACTCCCAGTAGACCCTGATGGCCCATAACTCCTTTTATTAGTATTCCTGTTCTGATTCTTTTTCTCGGTTTGCTTCACCTCCTCAGCAATCTTGGCCTTCTCTATAAGAACATCAAATTCCCTTTCTCACTATGAAGCAATCAACACCCACAGCTCGTCCCTTAGTCCATCCTCAAACCTAACACAGCGCTTATGCTCCGTACCCACGATACCCCGAGCGTACCTACTTAACTACAAGAGTTTTGCCTCGTACTTGGATACTGACTTACTCCCTTGAACCAAATTTAGAAATGCCTTTCGTTGTGTATCTATATAACTCGACCCCATGTACTTCCTCTGGTAAGCCACCTTGAAAAAGTCCCAAGTGATGTCATCGGCCAATGCACCTTCCCTGACCGTGAGCCACCACTAATAGGACTCATCCTGGAGAAGAGATACTATCCCTTTTAGCTTCTCCTCAGATGTGAAGCCTAAGTCATCCATTATGCGCTCTGTCGCCTCTAACCAGTACTCCACGGTGTTGGGAGCTACACCCGAAACTCCCCTAAATACCTCGACTCTATTCGATCGGAGTCATTCAGACACAGATTTCTGAGCCTCATCCCTACGCCTGCTCCAACAACTCTCTCTAAAACTCATAGCATAGCTTGCAATACTGCATCATCACCACCTGCCTACTCTAGATATTCGGCGCTTACAGCTGGTGGTGGTAGCACCTTATTTTTTGGCCCATAACCGGGCCCTATCAGTTCTGACACAGTTGTGCTACCCCTACCACGTCTACGCATAATACGCCCACGACCTCGAGTGCTCATTCTACCGTTCATGAATTAATCTGATTTAGAAATTTTATGAGTTAATAACTTTTTTTATTTCAATGATTAACAACGAACAGTCTTATGGAAGGGAATTTTAACAGTGGTTCTTTCGAGTCTGAACTATGTCTACGTAGTTCAGTTCTTAAGTTTGTATTTCTAATTCTAAAATTCACATTCAAATAACATCCAACAGGGCACCATACACAGGCTTCACACACAAGTACATCCATGGACTCACGTTCATTGCCTAGGGGTATTTTCGTCATTTCACTACCCAGTGGTATTTTCATAATTTTAACCTATAGGGGTATTTTCATAATTTTTCAAAATAAGGTATCTTGGTGATTTTTCAAAATAGGGGTATTTCGATAATTTTGTAATATGGGGGTATTTTGGTAATTTTACAATCTGAGGGTATTTTGGTCATTTACGTCAACCTAGGCATTGTGGAAAATTTTACAAAATTGAGGTCATATAAGTAATTTTGCAAAGATAGGTCTTGGTCCCTTCGGGTTTTAGTTAAAATTTTGGCACATTAACAAGTCTTCGAGGCTAAGGTGAATAGTCACTATGCACCAGGTAGGATTCCAGAAAAGAGGAGGTGAGTCACTAGGACTGCTTAAATGCCAAGCTCTTCTTGAATCCAATCCTAGACATGCACATGCCTGTTACCATACCCTAGTCCTTCTGACTTGCTCACAGACATGTTTATTTAGGGAAGTTAAGTTTTATGTAAGAGTTTGTGTAACTAGGCCTACGGTCCATAAGCCCTAGTATAACTATCTACATCCCTATAACCCATTAATTCATCATACATATATATATCACAGCAAAGGTTAGGATACTTACCTGGGTGGATCAGTGCTAGAGACTCAGGTGCCATGCTTTTCGAAGTATGCATTTCTGTCAAATCATTTTTCAGACCCTTTATTAAAAATATTTTGGGCTTTAAACCCACAACGAGCTTTTGAACCGGGCTCTGATACCAAAAATGTAGCACCCCAAACCCGGTCTAAACGCTACTACTGAATCTAGCGTGTTATTGGGAAGAAAATGTTTTACAAACCATTATGGAGACTTGAACTGAAAGGAAAACTTTTGGGGTAGTTAAGAAAATTGTGGCTGAACCGGGCGAATTATTAAAACGTTTTGAAACTTATTTAAGCGTGATAGAATTACCTGGTTGATTATTATTCATTCAATGTATATCTTTAGAAAAGAAACTCAGAAAAATTACCTTAAGTTTATAAAAACGTTCGTATCATAAATTACTTAGCATGCCTTTTTCGTCTAATAATAGTTAAAGGAAAAAGAAAGGAAAGAAAAATAACAAATCCCAAAGTAAAGTTTAAGTGGCCTTATTACAAGAACCAAAATCCAAAACTTAAAGTAAATAAGAACTAAATTCAAATTAAATAGTGAAATTAACTGTCGAGCATGGCCACCACGAGTCCACCCCGGCTCCGGATCCACGATCTAAGCATTATCTGCAAAATGTAACGGAAGGGGTGAGTCACCGAGACTCAGTGTGTAAACCCTCATCCCAGAAGGTGTTATGCTCTTACACAGATTCATATAATATTATGCATGTCATGCAACCCATTGCCTAGTTATCCATCCGAGTCTCCCAATTCTACCCCTTGTGGCACCTAGCCACTGGTGGTACCTAACCACTGGTAACCGAAGTTATAGATATTCATGTGTGGGGCCAACCCACTTGTGGTACCTAACCACTGGTGACGATCCCTTAAATCGATATGTGGGGCCAATCCACTATGGTACCTAACCATTGGGACAAGTCACAAATTAAGCACATGTGGTACCTAACTACTGGTGGTTCCAAACCACTGAGACTTAGTCACAAAATCATGATATGTGGGCCAACCCACGTGTGGTACCTAACTACTAGTGACAGTCTGATAAATCATGCCTTCCCCCTCCTCTCATCATACCCATATACTATGTATACTTTTCTCAATACAATATAATCATGCTTAATGCATAAGAAAATACAACATGGCACATACAGGTTTCACATAGATCAAGCACGATATTCACCATAATGGACTTACCCGGAGTCCTCGCTTATACCTGGAAGGGTAATGTAATGTTTCCCACTGTTATTCTGGCTTTTAACAAACACAACATTTATCATAACAACATATGAAGTGCGTAAGAGTTACACACCTGTTTCTCGTACTATCGCACTCTCGAATTTAACACTATTGCCACTCAATACTACTACCGGCCTACGATCTTGCTCAGATGCTGGCCCACAACCCGGTGGCCAATCTTGTATTCTTGATACTGCTCGCTTCTTGTACTTAGGGGCTGGGTTCACAGATCCAACCCTTCCTATCGTTTGGCTGGCATTCGAGTCCATGAACACACCTTGGTCATTAAATCACATTAAAGTAGTGAGAACAAACTAAAAGTAATCAGTTTTCATGGCCACAACCCTTACCTAGATCTAAAAATCCCGGAGCCTTGAACTTGGCTAAAACGATGATTGAATCCCTTCAGTCTTCTTCTAGTTTCGGCACAAGTAGTCACCACAGAGGTGATTCAACTTCTAAGAAGAATGAGTGGAAATCAACGTGATATTGAGAAAGTGATGAAGATGAGAAAGAAATAGCAAAGAAGAAAACAACAGTGACTTACCAATCCTAAGATGATGATTCGGCAAGAGCTGGCACATGAGTGAATCCAAAATAGAAGCCAAAAATGGAAATAAGATTTTTAATGGTATGGTTTGGGGTTTCGATTCTCAGAGAGATGGAGAAAACACTACTGAAAGGTGGCTAAAAGGGTTCGGCTATGGGAGAAGAAAGTATGGCAAAGAGGGTTCGACTTTTAGGAAAATATTAAAGAGGAGAGGAGAGCTAGGGAGTTGCGGCAAAGAAAGGGAGAGAGAGATCACAAGAGAAAGAAAAATTTGGCTTGACTAGATGCAAAAGATGATAACTTGTGCCTACTAATTTCGGCATATCAACCGAATTTCATCCCCTCTCCAGAGTTGGATTTTCTGCCAACTCTGCCGTCACCTGATAAATTTTATCCCACTTGTTATCTTAATCCATATCCTCCCTTCAAGAGAGGCCTCTTTGGCACCAACTCCTCCCTTTATATTATCAACAAAATACAAGAATTAAAACTCCTATTTTCAAGCTATTGTGCCGTCCTCCCTTCCCACCTTGGAGTGCCAAATTTTAGCCCAAAAACTTGGGCCCCAAATGGCTAGTACTTGTCCCAAATCCCTTCCCTTAATGACGCCGCCCACTTGCTCCTTGCGGCACCACCAAACTTTGGGCCACTAGCCCACCTTGCAATTTAAAACACAGATACCCACTTTAATTATGTCATAGCATTCTTCATTAGCAAATTAACCTGGTCTCATTCAAACACAGGCCCAATTCGCACCTCTAAACCTCAAGCTAACACTTTAACCCTACAACACACAACATGCACAGACCCACTTATACATGATGTTACAGATACGTTCCTTATTTACGGATTGTCTTTTACCGCACTGATTGATATTGGATCAACACATTCCTATGTTGCTAGTGTGGTGTCTAAAACTCTGAACATAGACTCTGAGATTGCTTCTAGGGAGATGACTGTACTTATCCCTTTAGGACAATCGGTAGTGGTGAACAAACTCTTTAGGAATATGCCTCTAGAAGTACAAGGGATGGTTTTCCCAGCTGATCTGATGGAACTGCCGTTCGGGGAATTCGATTTGATCTTAGGCATGGACTGGTTAGTGAAGTATCGGGCAAACTTGGATTGTGCTACCAAGCGAATGGTGTTAAGGACTCCTGAGGATAATGAAGTCTTAGTGATAGGTGAAAGGAAGAACTACTTGTCTAATGTAGTATCTGCATTAAAGGCTGAAAGAATGGTGAGAAAATGGTGCAAGGCTTTCTTAACTTTTGTTCGAGCTCTGGAGGCTAAAAAATTGACTGTGGGGGATGTCAGAGCAGTGAAAGTGTTCGCTGATGTTTTTCTAGAAGAGCTTTCAGGGTTACCTCCAGAACGTGAGGTGGAATTCGAAATTGATCTTCTTCCGAGAACAGTGCCGGTGTCAATTCCCCATATAGAATGGTGCCAAAAGAGGTGGTGGAACTGAAAGCTCAAATTTAGGAACTGTTGGACCGGGGTTTTATCGACCCAGTGTGTCACCTTGGGGAGCACCGGTGTTATTTGTTAAGAAGAAGGATGGGTCGATGCAGATGTGTATTGACTATAGGCAGTTGAACAAGTTGATGATTAAGAACAAGTACCTGCTGCCTAGGATAAATGATCTGTTCGATCAATTTTGAGGCGCTTCAGTCTTTTCAAAGATAGACTTGAGGTCAGGTTATCACCAACCTAAGGTCAAGGAGGCAGATTTCATAAGACAACTTTCTGAACTCATTATGGTCACTACGAGTTCTTGGTGATGCCGTTTGGGTTGACAAATGCACCAGCTGCATTTATGGACATGATGAACTGGGTATTCCAACCCTATTTAGACCAGTTTATCGTGGTGTTCATAGACGATATTTTGGTTTATTCAAGTTCAAAAGAGGAACATGATTCGCATCTTCGGGTGGTTCTACAAATTTTAAGAGAGGAACAGCTGTACACCAAATTCAGTAAGTGTGAATTCTGGTTGAAGGAAGTTACTTTTCTGGGACATGTTGTGTCTGCTGAGGGGATTAGGGTTGATCCCCAAAAAATTGAAGCTATATTGGATTGGAAACCGCCTAAGTCTATGGCAGAGATTCAGAGTTTTCTTGGTTTGGCTGGGTACTACAGAATATTTATTGAGGGATTCTCGTTAATAGCCGCACTGTTAACCAAGTTGTTACGGAAAGGGGTACCGTTTGTCTGTCAGATAAGCAATAGGGAAGTTTTGAGAAGCTGAAGAGGATCTTAACTGAGGCTTTAGTGTTGATTCAGCCTGGGGCTGGGAAGGAGTTTGTCATTTACTGCAATGCATTACACACAGGGTTAGGGTGTGTATTGATGCAAGAAGGGAAGGTGATGGCATATGCGTCTCGACAGTTGAGACTGTATGAAGTGAATTATCCACACATGATATGGAGTTAGCTACGGTAGTGTTTGCTTTGAAATTTGAAGATACTATCTATATGGGGAGAAGTCCATCATCTACATGGACCACAAAGGTCTGAAGTATCTTCTTACCCAGAAGGAATTGAATTTAAGGCAGCAAAGGTGGATTGAATTATTGAATGACTATGATTGTTCGATTGAGTACCACCCGAGTAAGGCTAGCGTAGTGGCAGACGTGTTAAGCCGTAAGGTAATATCGTACTTGAGGACAATGTTTGCCCATCTCAGCTTATATGATGATGGAAGTGTGCTAGCTGAACTTCAAATGAAGCCTTCTTGGGTCAGTCAGATAAAAGAGAAACAATTGTATGATGAGTCGTTAAGCTCGAAACTTCAGTTAGTGGCAGGTGGTGAGATAGGAGATTTTAGTGTGAACAATGATGGGGTATTGTGCTTTTAGGGAAGGACTTGTATGCCGAAGGATTCCGAATTGAGACGAAGATTCTATAGGAAGCGCATAGTAGTCCATACGCTATGCATCCTGGTAGAAGTAAGATGTATAGGGATCTGTGAAAACAATTTTGGTGGCCAGGTATGAAACAAGAGGTAATTAAATGTGTGAATAAATGCTTAACGTGTCAGCAGGTGAAGGCGGAACACCAATTGCCTTCGGGGTTGCTACAGCCAGTAAAGATTCCACTTTGGAAGTTGGAAAGGATAACGATGGACTTTGTGAGTGGGCTACCCCTTACGCATTCGAAGAAAGATTCAGTGTGGGTAATTGTGGATCGGTTGACGAAGTCTACTCGTTTCATACCAGTTCGGGTTGATTACTCATTACAGAAGTTAGCCAAACTTTATGTGGCGGAGGTTGTGAGATTACATGGGGTACCTGTGTCTATCATATCAGACAGAGACCCCAGGTTTACGTTGAGGTTCTGGAAGGCATTACATTAAGCGTTGGGTACGAGATTGTAACATCCCGAATTAGGGCCTAGTCGGAGCAGTGGTTTCGAGATCACAAATACGATGATGAAAATTTTATTTTTATTATATTTTTATGGTCTATGATTTCACAGAAAGATTTCGTGAAAATTTCGTTTGAAAATTTCGACGTTTGGGCACTCAATTTAGTCAAAAGGACTAAATTGTAAAAAGTGCAAAAGTTGAGTTCTACATGTTAGAGGTGTCCAATTGTTATGAAATTTTAAATTGGAGGTCCTTAAATGATAATTAGACCATTGGTTAAGTTGGTGGACAAAAATGGACATGGATGGGTATGTTTCAAAAGATTTTTTAAGGGCCATTTTGGTAATTTAGTGAATTAAATGAATTAAAAATAAAATTTAAATGCCAAATATGTCCATCTTCTTCATTAGGACGAAATTACAAGGGTTATCCATAGCTAGGGTTTGTTTCAAGCTTCCAAGCTCCATAGTAAGTGATTCCAAGCCCCGTTTTTAATGTTCTTTACGTTTTTAGAATCCCGGTAACTTGGTTTAACTTATTCTAGCAATAATATAACCTAGGCTTCATATTTGGAAAAATACCCATAGGTGAAATGTGTTTATTTTGATATTTTATAATAGAATATGAAGGCTGAAATTATGTCAAACAACTTTTGCTAAGCGATTTTACGTGAAAACGAGTAAAACGACATAATCGGTAAAAATACCTAATGTTCATAAGTACATGATAGAGTGAGAATTTGATGTTGCTATAGAATGGAAAAATGTTCAGCATGTTATAAAACATAAGAATAAGGGATGAAGTTTAATTTTTGAGCCTAGGGGCAAAATTGTAATTATGCAAAAGTTTAGGGGCAAAATTATAATTTTGCCAAAGTTTGAGTTAGGGATAGTTTTGAGTAGTACACTAATTAAATAAGTGAAATGTGATGTTTTAAACCCCAAAAAAATGAGATTTGGACCTAGAACTAGAGGAAAATTGATAAATCAGGAAAGTTGGTAAAATGACCGTTTCGGCATTCGAGGTAAGTTCGTGTGTTAATAATAATGCAATACCATGCTTGAATTGTAATTTTCTATTGATATGTTATAAATTGTATGATTTAATATGTTTAGGAGAAGTTGATGGATGGTATGTATGGTATGGAAAATGTGATGTTTATTGTGTCATGTGAAATTAAATTGCAAATTAATGTTACAGGAATTGAATGTTAAATTAATATTACATGGGTTGTATGAGTTGCTACACGGTTGTACCAGACGAGATTTCGACAAGAAATTTTATATGTAAATAATGCATTTAATTTTCTTGTACAATAATTATTCTGCTAGATATTATGGAAATCATTGGGTGATAACTACAATATGAAAATGAATGGAATGGGAAGTTCTCGATTGAACCTTCGAAAAATCGAGAGATACGGACAATATGTAGCTAGGTCACACGAGTGATAAGGGACCTTCACCGTGTGCACAAGAAAGCTACTAGATGGAAAAATTTGATACGTAGCTAGGCTACATGGATAATAAGGGACTTTCACCATGTGTGCAAGAAAGCTATGAGATAATAATTTCATATGTAACTAGGTCACATGTGTAATACTGTGTATACCATGTGTACAAGAAAGTTATGGGTTATGAGTAGCTAGGTCACATGAGTGGTTCTTAGTGTTGGACACCATGTAGACAAGAAAGCTATGATATGGAATGGCTAGGTCAAATGGGTGATAAGGGACCTTCACCATGTGTATAAGAAAGCCGAATTATGTGTAGGTGGAGCTATGTGCTGAGACCATCGAGTATCGGGCATTTTCGAAGGGGTTCAACGAGATAATTTACTAATGATGATTGGTGCGATTATGTTATGAATAAGTGCAAGTGTGATTGTGACCAATTGAGACATGTGGCAAATGTACGTATGAACAATATGTTTGATATGTAATCGGAAATTGGAAAGGTTGGTACAAGCAAGTGACGAACACAACTAAAGTGAAAGAGAGAGCAAAAATTTACAATAAAACTGTTTGGATAGCAGCAGTAACATGAGTTTGAAAAATCACTAAAAATAGTAGAGATTGAATTATAAGTTGGGTGAGATATTTATTTAAATCTTATTGAGTCTATTTTCATATAAAAGAAAAATAGAAAACAAATGATTCGTATGTTTTGAGATATTTGAATTTCCGTGAGACTGGTTCAGAATGATTACGTGATCCCCTATTATGCCTTGGAAAAAACATTAAAAAAACTAATTGTGGGATATAATTTATATGCTTGAAATCCTGAATGAGTCTATTTTCAAATGAACTAAATACGAAGGTCATATGAACTCTGTAAAATGAGAAAATGGATTTGTAGTGAAGATAGGTCAGAATAGTCAAAAGTAAAACAGGGGAATCTTTAATGAATAAACTGTATTGATTGGATAAACCAAAAAATCTGGAAATTTTATGGTAACAAGATATCTGAGTATAATTTCATAAAAAATTTACGAATCTTAATTTGGAGTTCCGTAGCTCTAGATATAAATAATTTAATGACGATAACTCAAGAAAATAGCTTAACTAAAATTTGAATAAATAGAAAGAATATGAAAATAGTATGTTATCGCATTGCTGATTATTTTCATGCGAGCTTACTAACCGTAAAGCTTACTCCATCCTTTCCATTTCTTTTAGTTTTGTCAGGTTAGCTCAGGGTTGGAGATCGTCAGAGGCAGTATCACATTATCGGGCCATTATCCTTGGAGTATTGGCATGTGTATGTTAAATGTTTTCAAGTGAGTGGCATGTATAGGGACTTAGTTTTTTTTTTGTGATGGATGTTGTTGTGATTAGCCAAATGTATTGGCTTATATTGATTTGTTGATTATAGCCATGAGATGTGGCTTATAATTTTTTGGTTTGTAAGCCTATTTGTCCATGGTATGTTTTAATGTCTTGTTATGAGGTATAAGTGATTAAATAGATGACAAGGTCAAATGCATGTGTTTGAGAAGTTTTAATTTTGGGGGAAATTTGGTAACCTAATTTGTATGATTTTGACTGTTTAAGATTTGTGAATATTGAAGTACGGTAACGCCTTGAACCCTGTTCCAGAGTTGGACACGGGTGAGGGGTGTTACAGAGATTGGATTTTAGCACAGCGTTTCATCTACAGACTAATAGTCAGTCGGAAAGGGTAATTCAGATCTTGGAAGACATGTTGAGAGGTTGTGTTATTGACTTCAGGGTTAGTTGGGAGGAGTTCCTACCGTTGGGAGAATTCGCATACAACAACAGCTATCAATCCAGTATTCAGATGGCTCCCTATGAAGCGTTGTATTGTCGAAATGCCGTACACCTACTTGCTGGACAGAGTTGGGTGAGCGATAGTTGTTGGGTCCAGAATTGGTTTCTAAAATAGAGGAGAAGGTTAAGTTGATTTAGACTCGGTTGAAAGAAGCTTCTGACAGGAAGAAATCTTATGCAGATCTGAAGCGTAAGGATATAGAGTTCTCTGTGGGTGATCGGGTTTTCTTAAAGGTTTCACCGTGGAAGAAAGTCTTAAGGTTTGAACGGAAGGGCAAGCTGAGCCCCAGGTTCATCGGGCCTTATCATGTGTTGAAGCGTGTGGAATCGGTAGCTTATCAGCTCGAGTTACCTCCGAAATTGGGGTAGATACATGATGTATTTCATGTCTCAATGTTAAGACGCTACCGTTCGGATCCATCTCATATAGTGCCGGTGGAAGAAATTGAAGTAAGACCTGACTTATCTTTTGAGGAGGAACCAGTTCAAGTCCTAGATCGAGATGTTAAGGTGTTGTGGAGAAAGACGGTTCTGTTGGTTAAAGTGTTGTGGAAGAATCACAGTTCAGAGGAAGCCATGTGGGAGCCAGAAGATGTGATGCGACAGCAATACCCTCATCTCTTTTGACCAGGTAAATTTCGAGGTCGAAATTTCTTTAAGGGGGTAGAACTATAACATCCTGGAACTAGGGGCTCTGCATTATTGTGTGTTGCTGTGTGTTGACATGTTTTTTTTGTTATTTTGGTGTGTTTGGGGGTCCCGGGAAGGCTCGGGGTTAAGCTTGAGCCTTGCTAAAAATTCTATTTTTAGGCACTTTAGGGGGAGCTAGTAGAGATAGGTCTTAAGTATGAATATTTGCATTTGTTGACACAAGAAAAGGTGTGGTAGAGTGGTAAGGAGACACCACTTAGCATGCAAGGAAGTGGCGTCACAAGGGAGTTGCAGCAGGGAGGAGGTTCGAATCCCACAAGCCTTACTTTAGAAGCTTTATTTTTGCGCCTAGGGAGCTAGAGTGGTGGATTCGACAAGGGTTCTTCAAGGAGGGTTGTTGAAGGAGTCAAACCATTTGAATGGATGGCCATGAGGGATTTGGGGAGTTTGAACTGGTCAAACAATTCGAATAAGTGATGGGGAGCATTTGGTGGAGGAAATTAAGGAGGTGAGTGGGTGTTTAAGTGTTGGCCGAAAGTTGGAGAGGGAGGGGAGGAGAATTACGGCTATGTGGTGCATGGGGTTGGTGAATTTTGGCATTATAGGAGTGATAGCAAAACCGAGAGCCTTAGTGTGTGGAGTGCTGACTTTTGGCAAGTTTTCTTAAGCTCTCCTTATGTTTTTCTTCTTTCTTTTAATTGGTTATCCTATCTTTTTCTCCTAACCAGAAAACATCCCCTTTCTTTTTACATTTCGGTAACTTTGGTACATTCTTCTTCACCAAAATTGTAACTCTCTTTCTCTCATTACTATCTCTCTTCATCCTTTCTCTTCAACCGAAATTCTCACCCCATTTCTTTGCTTCATCTTTCTTTTGGTTCTTGTGGGTGCTAGCCGAAATTCAACCTTCATTCTCCTTGATCAGTCGATCGATCATTCTTATCTATTACTTCTCCTGTGTCGAACCTTTTTGGGTGCCAATCGGTTTCTCTGTTGAGGTAGCTGAATCTGCACCTTTCCATTAGGTTTGCTATTAGCCGAATATAGAGCCTTTTCAATCAGCATACTTTTGTTCTTTGGTAAGGAACCTTCATCTCTTGTGTATTCTATTCGTTCATTTTCTCTTTTTTCTCTTTGGTGTGGCTAATCGAAGGTTTTGATTTGTATCTTTGGACATTGGTCGTTGGTAGAGGGACATATTTTCACCATCTTCCCTTCGTACAGCTTGCTTTCGAGAGAATCTTGGTAAGTGGGTGTTGGCCGACTGTGTAGTGAGGGGGTTCTTATCGGGTTGTTTGGCCGAAAGGCCACTTCTTTTGCTTACTTTGAAAACCGATTATAATATTGGTGTTATCTAGGGATTCAATTGGTTTCATAGGCCAACCTTCTAAGAAGCTCGGTGTTCGTGGTCGAGGTAAGAAGATTCCTTTTGTTTGACACGTATTCTTTCTTTTTCTCTCATTGCGTTAACCTAGTTTCCTGATTAAAGACCCTTACCATGGATGCAAGTGTGGGTCAAGCTAGAGAAGGGAACGAACCCATAGTTTTGGCTCCTAAATTCAAAAGGTGAGCTGTGTCGATAGTTCAGGACTTTTCGCCGGGCTGTGGTAGAGAGCCGAAGTCTGTCTGGGATAGGCAAATAGCCGTCGTTTCGGCTAACGAGAGTGTCGACGTAGAAAGCTTAGTATTACGCGTTATCAGGTGTGTATTACTCACACGCCTTCTTTATTGTTTTGTTATTAACTGTTAAGGCTGAAAGCCAAAATGGCTGATGTGATAAGCAAAATGCCCTTATGGGTAAGGTTGGAGACACCGGGTAAGTTCTCGATAATGATATTGTTGTTAATATGTATGTATATATATTTTGATGTTTGTATGTATGAAATATGATCTGATACACACTTTGATATTGGTTGCATACATATTGTGCACGAAGTGAAGAGCATGGGCTTGGGATTAATTGAAAGGTGAAGGGAGAATGAGTGACTATTGTCACGAGTGGTCTAAGTACCACGGTGGTTGAAACCACGAATGATTTAGTTAGTTACTTATCTCGGTGGTCAAGTACCACAGTAGGTTGGCCCCACGTATATGTAATTTATCAGAGATCATCATGGTGGTCAAGTACCACAGTGGGTTGGCCCCACGGATATATATATTTAAGACGAGTGACTAATGTCACGAGTGGTCTAGGACCACGGTGGTCAAGAACCACAGTGGCTTAAAGCCACGGGTGTTTGGAGGGAGAGCTAAACTGGGTTGGTCGCATTGCATACATTCTTAATATGCTATATTCTATGGGCTTAAGGCTAGATTGCGTTATAAGGGGATTTACACACTGAGTCTCGATGACTCACCCCTCTGCTAATTTTTGCAGGTAATTAGTAGATGGCGGGTTTTGGAGCCGGGTTGGACTCAAGGTGGCCATGCGTTGCTATTTTTCTTGTAAATTTCATTACTTTATTTTGAACTTAGCTTAATTTGGGATTTTATTATGTAATAAGGTCGCTTTAACTTAAATTTGGGGCTTGGTTTCAAATGCTGATTTTTATTTATGTTATAAACTGTCAAAATGGGGTTTCCTAAAAACGTAAATCAAGGTTTTCCAAATATTAACAAACGGATCACAAGAAATAAGTAATTAAAACTTGAAGCTTTCTTAGAACTACTAATAGTATCTCTATTTCTTTCTTTTCTCCAAAAGTCACATTACTCCACACTATTTTAAACAAAATTTTCTAAAGTATAGTTTTATGAATTTAACCCGATTTCTACTTCTGGATATCTTACTAAGCAATGGTTACAACATAATACACCCTAATCAATTCCCCTTAACTTGGATTTATCAAACGGAAAAAAAAAATGTTTTCTCAAATTGCGATGTTCCGTTAAATGATTTTCAAAACTACCTTTCTGGTAACATACCAGATTTGGTTGTAACGTATTGACCGGGTTTGGGGTGGAACAAAATGTCATTCAATCATAATCAAATATAAACATATAGTCCCTTAATGAGGTCACGAGGCCTTAGTCACATGCTAGAAAGGGGTAGGGACTAAACCGAACACATTCAAAAATTTTTAGAATTTTAGAAATTTTCCTAAGTTACAGAGGTCACACGCCCGTGTGGGCAGGCCGTGTGCCTCCCACGTCCCAGACATGCCGATGTGTCTAAGCGGTGTTAAAATAGGGCATGCATACTGACTTATCCACACGGTCGTGGACACACCCATGTGCCTCACCCGTGGTCGAGCCTGACTTTCACCACACGGCCAGTCACATGCCCGTGTGTCCAGCCCGTGGTCGAGCCTGACTTGTTTCACTTGACAAACTTAAACAACACGGTTGAGCCACACGCCCGTGTGCTCAACCGTGTGGGCAATTATAGGCCATATTCAAGGCCAATCTTGCCAACCACAAATTTAATCACCTGCATGCATCAACCCAATACCAATTCATGCCTCAAATGCAACCAAAACATACCATTTCATGCACCAATTAATCACCAACAATACCATCTATCCTTATACTCAATTCCTACTCAAATAGATCCATTTCAAAGAACCATTTCCACTACTTAATTCATGTAAACTAAATATCATTTAGTCAAGTCACAAATCACAATTAATACACTATTTCCATAACTAACACAAGCATGAAATATACCATTTTCAACCTTACCACCTTATGCCATATTCATCATTATCATAACTCATACATAAGCATCAACATCATTCAACTTCCAAACCAAATCACATGGCAAGGTTCACACATAAAAAATATACACCATATCTACTAGCCTATACATGCCATATACCAACTATATACATCTTTCAAAAGTACCCAAAATAGGTTGCCGATAGTGTGATAGAGATGCTGACGATCCCCAGATCCAAGCTAGCTTTACTGACACTTTAAAATAGAGAAAAAAAATCACAAAGTAAGCTTTCAAAAGCTTAGTAAGTTCATAATATAATACAATTAACTCATTAATACAATTACATTATACAAAAGAATTCATCACATAGATTAATCTACCATCACATATACCACACCACCCAAAGCTAATATGTTCAATTAACATTTCATAAACTCTTTTATAATCTCATCAACCACATAGGTTTCGAACGTACCTTAGCCAACACTTAGTTATCAATCACACATGCTACTCATTACTCAATATTTTACTTCGATCAACTTTCATTATTCCTTCGATTCAATAGCACACTTTGTAACACCCCATACCCGAGTCCGATGCTTAGACTGGATACGAGACATTACCGTGCTTGAACTCACTTAAAACATGTACTTACGGGCTATAAAATTTTATTCCAAATTAAAAACTTCTCTTTTCTAGTCTAATCATACATTTCATGGGCCTATGAGGCCTTAAACACGTATCTGGAAACTTTCAGAACTCATATGAAAAATTTTCCCTAAAACAGGGGTCACACGCCCATGTGACTTGGGGCACGCCCGTGTACCCCTAAAACATGCCCGTGTCTTCCACCCGTAGTCGACACATGGCCTTGGCATGTCCATAGATGTAAATCGTGTGCTATACCTTGATATACTGACTTATTCACATGGTCCGGGGCACACTCTCATGTTCTGACTGTGTATTACACACGGCCTAAACAAACGACTGTGGGATTTTCCCGTGGCCTATTCTGACTTACAACACTAAGGTGCAAGCTATGCACGGCCTAGACACACGCCCGTGTGTCTAACCGTGTGGGCACTTAGAGGCTATTTACCAAGCCAATTGCCACCCTGTAATCAAGTCCAAACTCATGCTCAATTCAATACATTTTCATAAACATTACTACATGCTTCATTGATCTCAATAAACATACATACTTAGTCAATTTTGGCCAATCACTTAGCCATAAACAAAAGAATAATAAACTTAATAGCCAACACTTTGGCTCTTCTTAGAACATATTCTCAAAATGAAATGCTTCCTATATGTGCCATACTTAGTAAAATAACTTGGCTATACCAAAATAGAGATTGATAATGTGCTCCGAGCTCTGATGATGATGATCCACGAGATTGACTTGGCGGAACTACATAGAAAGAAAGAATAAAAGACATAAGCATTTAGCTTAGTAAGTTTGCATAAAATGAACATAGGAACATACTTGATTTATATAAACCATTTGACATAAACTATGGTATCATAGATTTCAGCTATAAAGCTTACTTACTCAGACTAAATCTTACATATCTCATGATACTTACTAATCTCATCTTTGTGAGATAAATAGGGTACCTATATCACTTGATCACATTGATTAGTATACTTTAACAGGATATTCATAAATCTTTCATTCATCATTCATAACATGGCAATGCTCATTTACAACTTAATAGTAGTTTTGCTTACTTAGTTTTCTTATTATCTCATTTGAGCTTAACTCTTTTGCCCGATAAATTTCTGTGAATCACCGAGGATACTAGATCTCGACCCACACATAACTTGATGCAAAAGCCATATCCTAGATACGGTCTTGCATGGAATTTCTTATCTTGGTTTCGAGGCCATGTCTTGACATGGACTTATACGAAGTCTTTCTCATGTGTTCCCTTGGGAACTTACCATTGCCATGTCTCGACATGTTCTTACTTGGTATCTTTACTCATGAATTGGTCAATGCCGAGCCTTGGCTTGGACTTACATGAAATCTTCCTCGTTCTCACCAATGCCATGCCTTGGCTTGGACTTACATGTGATCTCTATCTCTTGATAGCTTTTCAATGCCAAGACTTGTCTTGGACTTACATGATAACTTTTTATTGCCAAGACTTGTCTTGGACTTACATGACATCTTTGCTTGGAGACTCACCAATGCCATGCCTTGGCTTGGGCTTATATGGGTCTTTATCTCATAATAACTCTTCAAAGCCAAGACCTGTCTTGGTCTTACATGATAACTCACTTGATTGCTGATGCCATGCCTTGGCTTGTTCTTATACGGACTTTCTCATTTCATGTTGTAGATCGAGTATCTTAGGTAATTCATCTTCAATCTGGACTTTCTCATACTTAATCTCATTGATTTCTTTGTTTAACATAACATTAAACATTTTCATGATAATATTGAACATTACACTAAGCATTTCAATGATATAAATCATAAAGCTTAAAAATCATACAAACTTACCTCAATATACAAAATGTATGTAGATATGCAATTTAGTCCTCGACTTTGTTCTTGCCTTGGTTTCGATCCGGGCTTCGTTTTTCTTGATTAGCAAGCTTGAAAAATTGAAGAACCCTAGCTATGGCTTCCTTCAAATTTTTTTCAATAAGGGTAAGAAGATGAATAGATTTTTATCATCCTTTTCCCATTTTAATCATTTAAATTGATAAATGACCAAAATGCCCTTCTCTCTAAATTTTTACAATTTACTATCTCATGTCCAATTTTATCCAAAAATTATAATTTGGGAAAATTGCTACTTAAGGACTTCTAATTGATATTCTAAAGCTATTTCATACAAAAAGCTTCTAGAAACTCATATTTTGCAACTTTTTCAATTTAGTCCTTTTGGACCATTCAACCTCAATTTAACAAAATTGCTTCATGAAACTTTTACACTAGCATGCAAACATGGCATAAACCTTAAAAACTCATAAATTCACCTTAGATTCGTGTCCTCACACCACTATTCTGACTAGGCCTTAAATCGGGCTGTTACACTTCTCCCGCTTTTGGGATTTTTGTCCTCGAAAATCTTACCGGTAAATAAGTTCGGGTACTAGTTTCTCATGCTCTTTTCTTGTTCCCATGTAGCTTCCTCTATCCCATGCCTTTGCCATAATACTTTCACTAGAGAAATACTTTTATTTCTTAGCTGCTTGACTTCTCGAGTTAAAATCTTGATTGGTTCTTCATCATAAGTCATGTCGGGATGAATCTCTATCTCTTACAGGGTAATTACATGTGAAGGATCTGATCGGTAGTGTCTCAACATTGACACGTGAAACACATCATGTATCTTTTCTAACTCTGATGGCAAAGCCAATCTGTAAGTTACCAGCCTAACTTTCTAGGTAATCTCAAACGGTCCAATAAAACGTGGACTTAACTTGCCTTTCCGGCCAAATCTAAGAACTTTTCTCCAAGGTGACACTTTCAAGAAAACTTTATCCCCGACTTGATACTTTATCTCTTTTCTCTTTAGGTCCGAATAAGATTTCTGTTTGTCTGATGCAGCTTTTAAACATTCTCGTATCACACTTTCTCTTCAGCTTCTTTAACCAAATTAACCCTGTGAATTTGGTTTTCTTCGAGTTCAGTCCAAAATAAAGTCGTTCTGTACTTACGCCCATATAGAGCCTCATAAGGTGCCATCTTTAAGCTCGACTGAAAACTATTATTGTAGGCAAATTCTACCAATGGGAGAAACTTTCCCAACTTCCTCAGAATTCGAAAACACAGCACCGGAGCATATCATCGAGTACTTGGATTAATCTCTCCGACTGACCGTCCATTTGAGGATGAAAAGCTGTGCTAAAACTCAATTTTGTACCCAAGGCTTCTTACAGCTTCTTCCAAAATTTGGAGGTGAATCTCAGATCTCTGTCTGATATGATCGATAAAGGAACTCTGTGAAGCCTTACTATTTCAGAAACACACAAGCTTGCTAGCTTGTCGAGTGAGTAATTAACTCGTATAGGTAAGAAATGAGCTGACTTCGTGGGTCTATCAACTACAACCCATATAACATCTTTCTTTCTAGTGATAATGGTAATCTCGTTACAAAATCCATAGTGATACGGTCCCATTTCCACTCGAGTATCATAATTGGTTGAAGCAAACCTGAAGGTACTTGGTGTTTAGCCTTTACTTTCTGACAAATCAAACATCTTTAAACAAACTCTGAAATATCTTTCTTTATTCTCGGCCACCAATACAGTTGCTTGAAGTCATTATGCATTTTGGTACCACCCGGATGTACAGATAAACATCCGTTATGGGCCTCATAAAAAATTCTCTGAATAAGCTCCTCTTTTCTCTGTACACAAACTCTATCTTTAAGCATCAAATATCCATCAGAATTAATCTGAAAGTTGGATTCAACATCTGACTCGCATTGAGTTCTGTTGGCTTGTAACTCTTTGTCTTCTTTTTGAGCTTCAGTGATCTCTTGAAGGAATATTGGTCTAGCTTTTAACTCAACTAGAATAGAACCATCGTCAGATAAGGTCATCCGTGAATTCATTTCCCTTAATGCAAAAAGGGACTTCCTACTCAAAGCATTAGCGACCACATTCGCCTTTCTTGGATGGTAGTCAATGACCAACTCATAGTCCTTTATCAACTCTAACCAACTTCGTTGCCTTAAGTTCAACTCTTTCTGTGTCATCAAGTACTTCAGACTTTTGTGATCAGTAAAAATCTGACATCTTTCACCATATAAATGGTGTCTCTAAATCTTCAAAGCGAAGAGTATGGCAGCCAACTCTAAATCATGCGTCGGATAATTTTTCTCTTGAGGCTTCAACTATCTTGAGGCATAAGCAATCACCTTGCCTTCTTGCATGAGTACACAGCCTAATCCATTTAAGGATGCATCACTGTAAATCACAAGTTCTTTCCTTGTCTCGGGTTGTACTAAAACTGGAGCTTCTGCAAACATTGCTTTCAATTTCTCGAAACTTTGTTGGCATCTTTCTGTCCACTCAAACTTCACATTTTTTGTAACAATTTAGTCATCGGGGATGCGATCATAAAAAGTCGGCAATAGCTGGCTAGGCCTATGAAACTCCTAATCTTAGAGATATTATTCGGTGGATTCCAGTCCATTATAGCTAAAATCTTGCTTGGATCCACTCAGACTCCATCTCCCGAGATAATATGTCCCAGAAATCCTACTTCCTTGAGCCAAAATTCACTTTTACTAAACTTGGCATACAACTGATTTTCTCGTAGAATCTGTAAAACTATCCGTAGGTGCTCAACATGCTCATTCTCATCCCAGGAATAAATCAATATGTCGTCAATGAAAATGACTACAAACTTGTCGAGGTAGGGTCTAAAGATGCGGTTTATTACGTCCATGAATACCGCAGGAGCATTGGTCTAACCAAAGGGCATGACTAATAATTCATAATGCCTATATCTTGTTCGAAAAGCTGTCTTGGACACATCTGAATCCTTTACTCTTAACTAATAATACCCTGATCTCAAGTCTATTTTGGAGAACACATTATCTCCTTTCATTGATCCTAGGCAATGGGTACTTGTTCTTCACTGTCACTTTATTAAGTTGACGGTAATCTATGCACAGTCTCCTGGTGCCATCTTTCTTTTTCACAAATAAAACTGGAGCACCCCAAGGAGAACAACTCGACCTAGGAAAGCCTTTATCTGTCAACTTTTGCAACTGTATCTTCACTCTTTCAACTCTATTGGAGCCATTCATGAAGGAGTAATAGATATCGATGCGATGTCGGAGCTAGCTCAATATTGAACTCAACCTCCCTAACCGGTGGTAGTCACGTAATTGCTGGGAAAAACATCCACGATTTACATACTATCCAGATCGACTCAATCTTTAGCTTTGTTTCTTTATCATTCATCACAAAGGCCAAATATGCTTCATACCCTTTTCTTAAGTATCTCTGTGCCATAATATGAGAAATCACTACCGGTGACCTACTTTGTTCATCAGATTCTATATGAAGAGTGTCTCCATTCTTACATCTCATCTCAATGTATTTCTTCCCACAATTAACTATTACATCATGGGTGGTCAACCAGTCCATACCAAGAATGATGTCAAACTCATCAAATGGTAGCAACATAAGATTTGCTTTAAAACAATAGCCTCTAATCATCAAAAGAAATTTTTTACATACTTCATCAACTAATACACTCTTGCCTAAAGGATTAGAAACCTTAATCGTAAATTCTGTAGAATCTATAGGCATACTCAATTCGGATACTAATTTCATACAAATGTAAGAGTGTGGATCTAGGATCTATTAAAGCAATAACTTTAACATCATGAAGAGAAAAGGTACCCGTAATAACATCATGGGAAGATGCCTCTTCGCGAGCGCTAATGGCATAAGTCCTCGCAGGTGCCATACCCTCAGGTCTCGCAGCCTGCTCTCTAGGGTTACCTTTTCCACTTGACCCACTTCCCGGGTTCCTCTGCGGTCTACCTCTGACCATACCCACAGCTCTTGGGATAATCCTTTATAAAGTGATCCTGGGAACCACATTTGAAACAAGCATTTTCATGAGCTTGACATTCACCCAGATGACGTCTGCCACACTATGGGCATTTAGGTCTATCAGATCGAACGTTCCCCACACTAGCAACTGAAGTAGTCTGTGCTTTATTCCCTAATTCTGCTTACTCTTGTCCTTCTTTGAAAACCTAGTGGAAGTTGCCGATCGGGTAGGGAAATCTCTTGACTTCTTAGATGAAAATTGGAATGACTTATTCCACTGTCTCTTTCTAGAGTCACGAGACTCCATTTAAGATTTTCTCTTCTCTTTTAGTAACTCTTCGTCCTTACAAGCCCTTTCCACTAACACCATAAATTCTTTTAATTCGAGGGCAGTAACAAATAACTTGATATCATCATTTAGTCCATCTTCAAATCTCTTACTCATGATGGTTTCAGTGGACACGCATTCTCGAGCGTATTTGCTGAGTCGTACAAACTCTCGCTCATAATCAGTCACTGACATCTTACCTTGTTTTAGTTCTAGGAATTCCTTTCTTTTTTGGTCCACGAATCTTTGACTGATATACTTTTTCTTGAACTCTTCTTGGAAAAATTCCCATGTGACCTTTTCCCTCGGTACTACTGACACAAGGGTGTTCCACCATTGATAGGCAGCATCTCTTAAAAGAGAAACTACACACTTTATACATTCCTCAGGTGTGCATGACAACTCATTAAATACCCTGATAGTATTTTCTATCCAGTACTCAACCTTTTTCAAATTATCATCTTTTCTAGCCCGAAATTCTTCTGCCCCATGTTTCTTGATCATATCAATTGGAGGTTTGTCTCCTCTTACCACCTCTACTACTTGAGGGACTGCAGGGATAGGTTGTGAAATAGGCGGGGGTGGAGGGGGTTGTACATTCGGGTTCGTACGAATGAATTCCGTGTACCACGTATTCATCATTTAGAGGAAGGCTTCTCTAGCCTCTTCTCCTCCTCCTTGACTCACCGTAGTGGGTCTATTCTCATTCTCATTAGGCACCATCCCTTCAGCAGGAGTCTGCGCGTTACTTTCTACATCATCCGCTTTAGCTTTTTCGGGATCCATTTACTATATGTATAAACAAAATTTAAGTCATCAGGAGTCGTCACACAATCATTATAAAAACATTCTTATATATGGCATGTATAGCTAGAATCGTGTTCCTGCTATGTTAGTCCTAGAACCAACTAAACCATAGCTCTAATACCATTAAATGTAACACCCCATACCCGATTCGATGCTAAGACTGGATACGAGACATTAACATGCTTGAACTCACTTAAAACATGTACTTACGATCTATAAAATTTTATTTCAAATTAAAAACTTCTCTTTCTTAGTCTAATCATACATTTCATGTGCCTACGAGGCCTTAAACACGTATCTTGAAACTTTCGAAACTCAAATGAAAATTTTTCCTTAAAACAGGGGTCACACGCCCATGTGACTTGGGACACGCCCGTGTACCCCTAACACATGCCCGTGTCTTCCACCCGTGGTCGACACTAACTAATTACACACGACCTTGACACGCCCGTGGATGTAAACCGTGTGCTATACCTTGATATACTGACTTATTCACACGGTCTGGGGCACATGCCCATTTTCTGACTATGTATCACACACGGCCTAAACAAACGACCGTGGGATTTGCCCGTGGCCTATTCTGACTTAAAACACTAAGGTGTAAGGTACACACGGCCTAGACACATGCCCGTGTGTCTAACTTTGTGGGCACTTAAAGGCTATTTACCAAGCCAATTGCCAACTTGTAATCGAGTCCAAACTCATGCTCAATTCAATACATTTTTCCTAAACATTACTACATGCTTCATTGATCTCAATAAACATACATAGTCAATTTTGGCCAATAACTTAGCCATATACAAAAGAATAATAAACTTAATAGCCAACACTTTGGCTCTTCTTAGACATATTCTCAAAATGAAATGCTTCCTATACATGCCATACTTAGTAAAATAAATTGGCTATACCAAAATAGTGATTGATAGTATGCTCTGAGCTCCGATGATGATGATGATCCACGAGATTGACTTAGCGAAACTACATAGAAAGAAAGAATAAAAGACATAAGCATTTAGTGTAGTAAGTTTGCATAAAATGCACATAGCAACATACTTGATTTATATAAACCATTTGACATAAACTATGGTATCATAGATTTCAGCTATAAAGCTTCCTTACTCATACTGAATCTTACACATCTCATGATACTTACTAATCTCATCCTCGTGAGATAAATAATGTACCTGTATCACTTGATGACATTGATTTGTATACTTTAACATAATATTCATAAATCTTTCATTCATCATTCATAACATGGCAGTGCTCATTTACAACTTAATAGTAGTTTTGCTTACTTAGTTTTCTTATTATCTCATTTGAGCTTAACTCTTTTGCCCGATGAATTTTTGTGAATAACCGAGGATACTAGATCTCATCCCATACATAACTTGATGCCAAAGCCATATCCTAGATATGATCTTGTGTGGAATTTCTCATCTTGGTTTCAAGGCCATGTCTTGACATGGACTTATACGAAGTCTTTTTCATGTGTTCCCTTGGGAACTTACAATTGCCATGTCTCGACATGGTCTTACTCGGTATCTTTACTCATGAACTGGTCAATGCCAAGCCTTGGCTTGGACTTACATGAAATCTTCCTTGTTCTCACCAATGCCATGCCTTGGCTTGGACTTACATGCGATCTCTATCTCTTGATAGCTTTTCAATGCCAAGACTTGTCTTGGACTTACATGATAACTTTTCAATGCCAAGACTTGTCTTGAACTTACATGACATCTTTTCTTGGAGACTCACCAATGCCATGCCTTGGCTTGGGCTTATATAGGTCTTCATCTCATAATAACTTTTCAAAGCCAAGACTTGTCTTGTTCTTACATGATAACTCGCTTGATTGCCAATGCCATACCTTGGCTTGGTCTTATACAGACTTTCTCATTTCATGTGGTAGATTGAGTATCCTAGGTAATTCATCTTCAATCTAGACTTTGTCATACTTAATCTCATTGATTTCTTTGTTTAACACAAGATTAAACATTTTCATGATAATATTGTGCATTACATTAAGCATTTCAATGATATAAATCATAAAGCTTAGAAATCATACAAACTTACCTCAATATACAAAATGTACGTAGATATGCAATTTAGTCCTCGACTTTGTTCTTGCCTCAGTTTCGATCCGGGCTTCGTTTTTCTTGATTAGCAAGCTTGAAAAATTGAAGAACCCTAGCTATGACTTCCTTCAAATTTTCGGCAATAAGGGGAAGAAGATGAATAGATTTTTATCATCTTTTTCCCATTTTAATTATTTAAATTGATAAATGACCAAAATGCCCTTCTCTCTAAATTTTTACAATTTACTATCTCATGTCCAATTTTGTCCAAAAATTATAATTTGGGAAAATTGCTACTTAAGGACTTCTAATTGATATTCTAAAGTGATCGTGTCAAAAAGTCAAGTTTTAAAATTTATAAAAAGAATGATCGAACCTGTTGACTAACTATGACAATGATAGAGGCAGGTGCACCTATCGAACAGTAGTATATATTAGGCAAGAATATCTTGTCAAACCCAAAGGAACCTAAAAGTACTACTACTCACTTTCTTTCTATTATTTATCCCGAAATATGGAGTGATTGGTTTATGAAACTAATGAAATACTTAAACTAAATGCAAAGACAAAAAAATGAATTGGAGAAAGACTTTAGGAAAACTCAGTTGATGAAGATGATACCCTCAGGAAGAATCCACCTATGACTCACTTATTATTTATTCCCCAAACCATATGATTTCTTTACTTAGCTTGATTTATGAGACTCCCTAACT
Source organism: Gossypium rotundifolium (assembly GCA_025506655.1). Classification (NCBI taxonomy): domain Eukaryota; kingdom Viridiplantae; phylum Streptophyta; class Magnoliopsida; order Malvales; family Malvaceae; genus Gossypium; species Gossypium rotundifolium. Next base: position 80,936,284 of record CP106729.1, on the reverse strand, counting down.
TATATTAAACCCTCTATCGAGGTGAATAACGTCTAACCTTAGGTTAATTAGTGGAACTCTCATTCTCTTATAATAACCCCCTAAGGAAGCAGTCAATCGATCAATGGATTCCCATATTAGGTTTCACCCTAATCTGATAAAATCTCGTAACCCTATCTCTAGGTGCTCGATCAACTCCGCTCAATTATGCTAGATCTACTCTTAGGTAGGGTCTATTTATCCTCCACCTAAGCACATCAGATTAAATTAAGCGACATAATTAAGAATAAACTAAGTATTTCACATATAATTTAGAAATCAAATAACAAAATCCATCATAGGTTTCATCCCCTTCAGGTATCTGAAGGGTTTAGTTCATAACTAAATAAGAAAACATCTCAAGAGAAAAGATAAAACAAAACATAAGAAATACCTAAAACTCCCTGAAGGAATTGAAGGAAAGATCCTTCGTCTTGAGTAGAATTCTGGCTTCTTGAGATGGATCAACTTGCTATTTTGAGTATTTCCCTAAAAGATGAAAGCTTTGGCAAAAGCCTCTACCCAAAAATCGTCCCTTGGAATAGCTACCTTCGGTTGTTTATATAGGCCTTTTAGATGCTTTATTTGGCTCCAAGTACCTCTTTCAAGTAGAATTATCATTAGGGTGTTTAAGTAGACTTAGGAGTATGTTTCTTTGGGTTCAAGAATCCAATTCCGAGTGAAATTGCTCATTCCCGCGGTAGGGGCACGGCCATGGCACACGCCGTGTAAATTGTGGTTGAATGCGTGCCTTGATTACATCATTTTGGGCAAGTGTGTAGCACCAGTGTGAGTCGAGGATTCAGTGTGCTGCAGTGTCATTGATTGGGACACGGCCATGTAGATCACCGAGCAAGTCTGTGTGGTAAATGGATGATGCACGACTGTGTATGTGGAATGATCTTTGTGCTCTAGGTAATCGGTGAGGCACTGATCGTGTGGGCTTTGGGCGAGCCATGTCAAATTCTTGGGTTGGCCCAATTTAGTCCGTTTTAAGCCCGTTTTATGTTCTTTTTATCCTTAGGTGCTTTCCTCAGTATAAGACATGAAAAGAAAGGATTAAGAGCACCTTTTTACATAAATCAAGGATAATTCATCCAAAAGCATACTAAATGTGGGATTAAAATATGGTACTTTCATTGTTTATCAAATACCCCCACACTTAAGCTTTTGCTTATCCTCAAGCAAAATTTTTAACTTACAATTAAAATGAACTTTCCATAATTCATAATTCCTATCGACAATGTCTCATCATAATTCATAGATAATTTATCCGTGGATAATTTAACTCAAAGAACCCTAAAGATTCGATCAAGATAAGTCATACCTTTGTAGTACGAAAAAATAGGTATCTCCCCTTATCTAAGTAATTACCTTTAATTCAAAATCGACAAGGATTGACATCCTCACAAAAGATTCACTCAAATCACTCGAAATGTTTAAGGTTCAAGAATAAGCACTCTAAGTCAAACCTGAAAAGTTAATCCTATAGGCTTGCCTGAAAATCAAATCTCTACCACTGTATATGAGATGATACATAAATCAAAAGGTCTTTAATCAGGGTTGTAACGGGGCTAGGGTTAAAAGGTGTGGATAAAGGCTAAATTAGAGGGTTACAATCGAGACTGACTTGACAAATTACCTAACTAGAAACACTAAACTAAATATGAATATTTACTTTGAATGAAAACTAATAATACCACTATTGATAATTATTCTATAATAAGGAGTATTTTCATCATTTGAAATTTGATAATACTTTAATACGAGCTTTTTCTTCAATAATTGGAGTTTAAATGCTCTAAGCGCTTTTATATACTACTAATATTAAATAAACTTGGATTTTTTTAAAGAACAAACTAAAATATTACATCATAAATAATAAATGTAACTGCTGAACTAATATAATTTGGCAATTTAATCAAATCAAACCTCGATTAAAGGGTAGTCAAAAGAATGGTGATAACAAATTCAAAGGGATTTTGGGTTAATATTAGTGGGTGAGTCAATAAGAAGGTTGTTAGGATTCAACGGGGTTCACTAGGGGTTATTTATATAGGTAGGCTTTTTAGTGGAGTGTATGGGTTAAAACCTAGGTGCCTTTATCATCTCAGTATATCAAATCATTAATGTGGTCTCGACATGTATAAACGAGGCAAGTTCTAGAATAATAGTTCAATGTTGACACACTCACAATTAATAAAGTGAGCACAAAAAAGGGTATATGCTCTATAAGGCTTAAAATATCACAAAAATTATGGGTGTTTTTGACATCAATCCCTATAAATTTTGAACTCCAAGGTGATACTCAAATTCGGTTCAACAACCTATCAATTTTAATTTTTAGAAAGTAGACTTATCATGCTCGATTCTCTAGTATCCTTCAAATTTAATCATCAATACACAATTAACTATGACTTACTCTAAAACATATCAATAATAATCATAAATCATTAGAAATTTCATCCTAATTAGTAATATAAGAAAATTACTTAAAAACAAGACTAAATTCAGGGTTTGAGAATAATGCAAAAAGTTAGGCACTTTTACCCCCCACACTTAAGATGTACATTGCCGTCAATGTACAAAGATAGATAAATAACAATTAATATAAGATCAAAAGAGAGGGATAGAGTGCCACTTCCTAAATTTTGGATGATTCCTGGCGTCTTTGGTGGCGGTGATGGTGTTTTCTATGGGCCTGGTGGTGTGGCTACCGAAAAGCTATTTGCTAGATGAATAAATTTGGTAGCCTGCGAAGATATAGCCAAGAGATCTAGAGAAATAATAATATACTAATAATACAATTAAAGATTAAGAAAATAAAGAGAAGGAGACTAAGAAGAAAACTAAAATTTAAAGAAAAGACTAATGGACTAAGGAGTCCTTATTAGCAGATGGTTGGTGAGGTGTGTACGATTTCTAAGGCTGTGGAGTGTTGGTGATGGTGGAAGTGGTGTGATTCCCTAGCAGCCTTTAGAACCTAAAACCAAGAAACTAATATGAAATAAATTAAATTTAGCAGAAGATAAGTATAGATAAGGAAAATAAAGGAGAAGAGAAAATAAAAATAGAACCGAAAAGGTTTCGGAGACCCTTGGCATGTCAATTAGCTGAAGCTGCCGGCATGAACTCATGTTGAGGTCTCCTTTGAGGAGACGATACTTACCTTCTTACGTTTCTTCGACATGATTTTTGTGTTGCTTAAGAGTCATGGACCTTTTCTATGAATAGAGAGAAAAATTTGAAAGAAAGAGAAGGAGAAAAGAAGATGGGAAAAAGGGAAGGGCTGTGGGGATTTAAAAAGGATTTTAAATCTAGCACGTTCCCACGCCCGTGTATCGAGGGTGTGTCGATTCATATGGCTGCATCGCACGACCGTGTTGTGGAGTATGTTGTTCTTCCATGCCTGTTTGTCTGTTGGCACGCCCGTTCCTAAAAGGCCAGCATGTGAGCATGGATGAAATGCACGGGCGTGGTTTGCCCGTGCTCAATAAGTCAGTATCTTAGCACGGTCATGAGGCACGGTCGTGCTATTTTGTCAGTGCTCGTGGTGTGGGTGGTTGGATGGACTGACTTGCACGACTCTACTTAGTTAGTGTGGTGGTTCCGGTGGTCCACACGACCATGGGCATGGCCGTGTGTAAGGCCGTGTGGCCTGGAAATCTGCACTTTGTGTTAGTTTGCAACTAAATATTTAGAAAAGAAAGATGAAAGAAAAGAAACTGAAAATAAATTTGAAAATAAATAGTGTTAGTGTTCGGGTTGCCTCTCGAGAAGCGCTTGTTTATAGTCTTAAGTTAGACTGTCTTTGACTTTGAAAATTTTAGGGAGGTTTAAAGGTTTGAATATTTTCCCTCTTACTGACAGTTTTATTTTCTTAACAAAGTTTAGGTCGGGAAGCGTTTACCTTGAAATTGCCTAATATTGGATTGCTTACCTCGACTATTTCGTGTGGGAAAATAGTGTGTTCATGAAGGAGTATTTCTTCCTTTTTCTTCAGGTCTGTTGAAGTGATGTGAGGATCGACTTTGTCGAACAGCACCTCGTCTCCTATTTTAAAGTGATTCGATGTCCCTATAAGCTCTTCTGGTGGTTCCTTTGGTTTTCCTTCTTGTGGATCCGGCTTTTCTTTGTTGTGTATTTTCTGCTCTTCTAAATTGTCGATTTTACGATTTTGTTTTTGGTGTGATTCTTCTGTGACGACTTGGGGGCTATGAGTTGGCTCAACTTTGATGCATTGTGATGTTTCCTGCAATGAAGGTTGAACAATTTGGTTATCTATTGAAATGACTTTCTTACCTTCATCTTCTGTTGTTTTGGCTGAGTCGAGAGCTTGAAGATTGACCGATTCTTCTCCTACACGAAGTATGAGTTCTCCTGTGGCAACATCAATTTTAGTCTTGGCAGTTGTAAGAAAAGGTCTTCCTAAAATTAAGGGGATTGAATTATCCTCATCCATGTCTAAAACAACAAAGTCTACTGGGAAAACAAATTTATCGATTTTTACTAGAACATCTTCAAGAATGCCCCTAGGAATTCTAACAGTTTTATTAGCTAGTTGAATACTCATCCTAGTTTGTTTAGGCTTCCCTAGACCTAGTCGTTTAAACAATGCATAAGGCATGACGTTTATACTTGCCCCTAAATCAGCTAACGCATTATTAATAGTTAAACTACCAATTAAACATGGAATTGTAAAACTCCCTGGATCTTTTAGTTTCTATGGTAGTCTGTTCTATAGCATTGCTGAGCATGTTGCGTTGAGTTCCACATGGTGCTCTTCATCTATTTTGCGTTTGTTCATCAAAAGCTATCTTAAAAATCTCCTTGAGTCTGGCACCTGAGAAAGAGCTTTAAGAAGAGGTAAGTTAATATGTAATTTCTTTAGAAGTTTTAGAAACTTACCGAATTGTTCCTCAGAATTATCTTTTTTCAATGCTTCGGGATAAGGTATGCGAGGTTGGTACTCTTTGATTACCGGTGTTTCATGTGCTACCTCTATTTTACCTTTTTCTTCCTTGGTTTCTTGTGCTGATGTGGGCTTGTCTACCTTTGTACCCTCTTGAGATGTGATGGCTTGGATCTATTCTTTTGGGTTTATTTCTGTGTTGCTTGGTAGACGTCCTTGTTGACGTTCAGAAATCAGCTTTGTAAGATGTCCTACTGACCTAGTAAGTTCTCCAACTTGATTCTCGATCCCTTTGATCGATTTTTGTTGTTTATCAAGTGTTGCTTTAGTCTTTTGGAGATGAGAATCTGTAGCTGCCATGAATTTTGTCCGCATCTCTTTAAGGTTTGATTTCTTTTCCTGTGGATAAGGCTGATTTTGGTAATTAGGAGGAGGTTGCTGCCTTTGATTTCCTTGATTTCCTTGTCCTCCCCACAAAAAATTTGGGTGGTTCCTCCAACCTGCATTATAAGTGTTACTATAAGGATTTTTATTAGATCTGAAATTGTTACCTATATAGTTTGTCTGCCCGTTGGCCGCACCGGTTGGTAGGGTGGGTACTCAGAATTCGCCACATTTCCACTTGCTTCGCATTGCATGACTGGGTGTACCTTCGAAGAACATAAGTTATCAAGCTTTTTATTCATTAACTCCACCTGCGTTGACAGCATTGTCACTGCGTCTATGTTAAAAACTCCAGCTGATTTTGTCAGTTTGGCTCTTGTAATTTGCCATTGATATGTGTTCAATGACATCTCTTCAATAAAATCGTAAGCCGCTTCAGGAGTTTTGTTATTCAAAGTTCCACCGGCTGATGAATCAATCATTTTCCTAGTTGGAGAATTCACACCATTGTAAAAAGTTTGGACTTGAAGCCATAAAGGTAATCTGTGGTGTGGGCATCTCCTTAGGAGATCCTTGTATCTTTCCCATGCATCATATAATGTTTCTGCGTCATTCTGCACAAAAGAAGATATGTCATTCCTAAATTTGGCTGTTTTGGCTGGTGGAAAATATTTTAAAAGAAATTTTTTGGTCATTTGATCCCATGTGGTGATTGACCCCCATGGTAACAAGTTCAACCACTGCTTTGCTTTATTCCTTAATGAAAAAGGAAATAACCGAAGACGTATGGCATCGTCAGAAATGCCATTTATTTTAAAGGTATCTTAGAATTCTAAAAAAATTAGATATATAAGTATTTGGATCTTCATCCTGGAAACCATCAAATTGAACAAAATATTGAATCATTTGTATTGTGTTAGGCTTTAATTCAAACTTATTAGCAGCTATAGCAGGCCTAACAATACTAGATTCTGCTCCTGTCAATTAGGTTTAGCATAATCATACATAGTACGCGAAGCATTTTGTTCTTGTACATTTGGTGGTGGATTGTTTTCGTCCATCCTTTCAGTAGGATTGGATCTGCCTTGTTCTTCTCTCTGGTAGTCTAGAGCTCGTCTAATTTCTCTGCGATTTCTGCGAGCGGTAGCTTCAATGTCACTTTTGTACGCTAAAGGTCCTCTCGGGTTCTTTCTAGTCATAAACTAGAGGTACCTGCTAGGAGAAGAAATAAATTTATAAATAAAAATTTAACCTAAACAAAAAATAAAAGTAAATTGCCAAATAATAAAATTATGGCTAAAGTAATAGAAATAGAGCTTTCTTAATATTTTAGTGTTCCCCAGCAACGACGCCAAAAACTTGATTGTGTCAAACAGTCGAGTTTTAAAATTTATAAAAAGAATGGTTGAACCTGTAGACTAACTATGACAACGATAGAGGCAAGTGCACCTATCGAACAGTAGTATAGATTAGGCAAGAATATCTTGTCAAACCCAAAGGAACCTAAAAATACTACTGCTCACTTTCTTTCTATTATTTAGCCCGAAATATGAGTGATTGGTTTATGAAACTAATGAAATACTTAAACTAAATGTAAAGACAAAAGAATGAATTGGAGAAAGACTTTAGGAAAACTCAGTTGATGAAGACGATACCCTCAGGAAGAATCCACCTATGACTTCACTTATTATTTATTCCCCAAACCATATGATTTCTTTACTTAGCTTGATCCGTGAGACTCCCTAACCTATATTAAATCCTCTCTCGAGGCAAATAACGTCTAACCTTAGGTTAATTAGCAGAACTCTCATTCTCTTACAATAACACCCTAAGGAAGCAGTAAATCGATCAATGGATTCCCATATTAGGTTTCACCCTAATCAGGAAAAATCTCGTAACCCTATCCCTAGGCGCCCGGTCAACTCTGCTCAATTATGCTAGATGTACTCTTAGGTAGGGTCCATTCCTCCTCCACCTAAGCACATCAGATTAAATTAAGCAACATAATTAAGAACAAACTAAGTATTTCTCATATAATTTAGAAATCAAATAACAAAATCCATCATAGGTTTCATCCCCTTCAAGTATCTGAAGGGTTTAGCTCATAACTAAATAAGAAAACATCTCAAAAGAAAAGATAAAACAAAACAGATGAAATCCCTAAAAATCCCTAAAGGAATTGAAGGAAAGATCCTCCGTCTTGAGTAGAATTTTGACTTCTTGAGATGGATCAACTGGCTATCTTCGAGTATTTCCCTAAACGATGAAAGCTTCGGTAAAAGCCTCTGCCCAAAAACCGTCCCTTGGAATAGCTGCCTTCGGTTGTTTATATAGGCCTTTTAGATTCTTTATTTGGCTCCTAAGTACCTCTTTCAAGTAGAATTATCATTAGGGTGTTTAAGTAGACTTAGGAGTATGTTTCTTTGGCTTCAAGCATCCAATTCTGAGTGAAATTTCTCATTCCCGCGGCAGGGGCATGGCCATGGCACACGCCCATGTAAATCGTGGTTAGGCCGTGCCTTGATTCTGTCATTTTGGGCATGACCTTGGCACGGCCGTGTGAGTCAGGATTCAGGCTATGCTTCAGGTTTGTCGATTGGGACACGGCCATGTAGATCACCAGGCACGTCTGTGTGTGGTAAATTGGTGATGCACGGCCGTGTGTGACAGAGTTGAGGTTGTGCTCTAGGTAATCGGCGAGGCACGGTCGTGTGGGCTTTGGGCCAGGCCGTGTCTAATTCTTGGGTTGGCCCAATTTAGTCCATTTAAGCCTGTTTTACGTTCTTTTTATCCTTAGGTGCTTTCCTGAGTAAAAGATATGAAAAGAAAGGATTAAGAGCACCTTTTTACATAAATCAAGGATAATTCATCCAAAATCATACTAAATATAGGATTAAAATATGTTACTTTTATGGTTTATCATAAAGCTATTTCATACAAAAAGCTTCTAGAAACTCATATTTTGTAACTTTTGCAATTCAGTCCTTTTGGAGCATTCAACCTCAATTTAACAAAATTGCTTCATGAAACTTTCACACTAGCATGCAAACATGGCATAAACCTTACAAACTCATAAATTCACCTCGGATTCATGGCCTCACACCACTATTCCAACTAGGCCCTAAATTGGGCTGTTACACACTTAGTGCCCAAATCATAGCCGAAGCTTAAGTAACATCTCTCACTTAGTGCCTCTATATCGAACCGATCTTAAATCGGTATCGCACACACAGTGCCAACTTGTTAAGTCGAAGCTTCTACTATTTCACACACATAGTGCTAATCGTCTGTGACTTGTTTCTAAATTCACATACTTAGTGCCTCCATACTCGAACTCATATATATATATATAACACATTTCTATTTCATTAATAAACAATAATTCATTTCTCATCACATAGACACAAGTTTAATGGCAAGTATTATATTCGAACTTACCTCGGACGTCGAAATACTGAAACGGTCGATTAATCGAGCACTTTGTCTTTGCCTCGATCTTGATCCAAACCTCTCTTTTCTTGGTCTATACACATTCAAATTTAGCTCATCCAATCACCAATTCATTCAATTTAGTCCAAACACACATTATTAGGACATTTTGCAAAATAGCCCTCACAATTTCACATTTTGACACTTTAGTCCCTATTTCATAAAATCATCAAATACATACAATTTCAAATCACATATGCTTAGCCGAATTCTTCCCATGCTAATATAAGCCCACACACTTCATTTATTTCACATTTTAATCCTCTAATTTCTTATTTTCATAAGTTTTTTCCAATTTACTCAAAATCACCAAAAATCCAAAGACAAACTATGTTAATCTATCACATAACTTTTATAATTCATCACCAAACTTCACTAAGCTCATGAATTCATCCATGGAACATTTCCAATTCATCATCAATTAATAAAATTTAGGCATGGGTTTTGTAGAGCATGAAGCAACGATTACAAAAATGTAGAAATTATAAAAATCGAACAAAATCTATACCTTAATTGAATTAATGAGTGCCAAAACTAAAACCAAGTTCTAAGCTTTATTTTCTTCTCCACATTCGGCCATTAGAAAGATGAACATGCAAGTTTTTCATGAATTTTTATTTTATTACATTAATTTGCTAAATTACCATACTATTCTTTATAATATAACATAGAAATGATGTATTTTAATGCCTTAACCATCCATGGATGCTTCAAATGGTGTAATTTCAATTTAAGGACTCCACGCTTAATAAGCCATGATAATATAACACTTAAACAATCAGCACTCAACTTTTACATTTTATGCGATTAAGTCCTTTTTCACAAATCGGCACACAGTCGATAAAATTTTCACACGAAACTTTCACACAGACTCAATCACATATTATAAACATCAAAAATAATATTAAAATATTTTTTTGACCTTATATTTGTGGTCTCGAAACCACTGTTTTGACTAGGGTCTAAATCGGGCTATTACAACTCTCCCCCCTTAGGGATTTTCGTCCACGAAAATCATACCAGTGAATAAGTTCTGATATTGCTCTCTCATAACATCTTCAGGCTCCCATGTAGCCTCTTCAACTCCGTGTTTGTGCCAAACACTTTCACTAAGGAGATTTTCTTATTTCTCAACTCTTTGGTCTCTCTTGCCAAAATTCGAATCGGTTCTTCATTATACGACAAATCTGACTGAAATTCAACCTCAGTAGGAGCAATCACATGAGACGGATCTGATCTGTATCGTCGAAGTATGGATACGTGAAACACATTATGAATCTTTTCTAATTCAGGTGGCAACATCAATCTATAAGCAACTGGCACAATTCGTTCAATAATCACATATGGCCCGATGAACCTCTGACTCAGCTTGCCTTTTCGACCAAATCGAAGTATTTTCTTCCACAGAGACACTTTCAAAAACACTTTGTCACCAACTTCAAATTCGATATCTTTTCGTTTCAAGTCTGCATAAGACTTCTGACGATCTGAGGCCGCTTTTAAACTATCACAAATTACCTTTACTTTCTGCTTAGTCTCTTTTATCAAATCAATCCTGTGAATCTTATTCTCACTTAGCTCAGTCCAATATAATGGAGTTCGACATTTTTTATCGTAAAGAGCCTCATACGGTGCCATTTTAATGCTAGATTGAAAACTATTATTGTACGCAAACTAAAGAAATGGTAAATATTTTTCCCACATACTTTCAAATTCAATAATACAACATCTCGACATTTCTTTGAGAACCTAAATGATCCACTCAGATTATCCATCTGCTTGCGGATGAAAAGCAATACTAAAATACAACTTTGTGCCTAAAGCTTCTTGCAATTTCTTCCAAAATCGTGGGGTAAATCTCGGGTCCCTTTCAGACATAATAGATAGTGGCACCCCGTGCAATCTAACAATTTCAGCAATATATAATTCAGCTAACTTTTCAAGTGAATAATCCGTTCTCACTAGAACAAAATGAGCTAATTTTGTCAATCTGTCAACTATCACCCAGATTGTGTCTTTCTTTCTCGGAGTTAAAGGTAGTCCCGACACAAAGTCCATCATGATTCTCTCCAATTTCCATTCAGGAATCATAATCAGCTGTAATAAACCGGATGGAACCTGATGTTCAGCTTTAACTTGCTGACAAACTAAACACTTCGACACAAAGTCAGAGATGTCTCTTTTCATACCATACCACCAGTAAAACTATTTCAAATCATTGTACATTTTTGCACTCCTTGGGTGAATAGTCAATCGACTATTTTGAGCTTCATTCAAAATCATTATTAGGGCATTTTGCAAAATAGCCCTCACAATTTCACATTTCGACACTTTAGTCCCTATTTCATAAAATCATCAAATACACACAATTTCAAATTACATATGCTTAGCCGAATTCTTCCCATGATAATACATGCCAACACAATTCATTTATTTAACATTTTAGTCCTCTAATTTCTTATTTTCACAATTTACTCAAAAACTCCAAAAATCCAGAGACAAACTATGTTAATCTATCACATAACTTTCATAATTCATCACCAAAATTCATTAAACTCATGAATTCATCCATGGAACATTTCAAATTCATCATCAATTCATAAAATTTAAGCATGGGTTTTGTAGAGCATGAAGCAACGATTACAAAAACATAGAAATTATCAAAAACCGACCAAAATCCTAACCTTAATTGAGTTTAATGAGTGCCGAACCTAAAATCAAGTTCTAAGCTTTATTTTCTTCTCTAAATTCAGCCATTAGAAAGATAAATATGCAAGATTTTCATTAATGTTTTATTTTATTACATTAATCTGCTAAATTACCATACTATCCTTTATAATATAACATAAAAATCATGTATTTTAATGCCTTAACCGTCCATGCATTCTTCAAATGGTGTAATTTTAATTTAAGGACTCCATACTTAATAAGCCATGACAATCTAACACTTAAACAATCAGCACTTATCTTTTACATTTTATGCGATTAAGTCCTTTTCCACAATTCGACACACAGTCGATAAAATTTTCACACGAAACTTTCACACAGATTTAATCACATATTATAAACATCAAAAATAATATTAAAATATTTTTCCAACCTCAGATTTATGGTCTCGAAGCCACTATTCTGACTAAGGTCTAAACTGGGCTGTTACAAACCAGTTAGCCCCAGAAAACTTTAGACTTTTGACACATTTTTTGGTGGCTTCCAATTAACAATGGCTAAAATTTTATTCGAGTCTACCCTGACACCTTCAGCAGATACTATTTGCCCAAGAAAACTAACTTCCCTTAGCAAAAATTCACATTTACTAAATTTGGAATACAATTGTTGCTATCGCAGAGTTTGCAACACTATTCTCAAATGCTCAGCATGTTCATTTTCATCTCGAGAGTAAACCAAAATTTTGTCTATAAATATCACCACAAACCTGTCCAAATACGGGCTAAAAATTCTGTTCATCAGATCCATAAACCCTGCAGGAGCATTTGTCAAACCAAATGGAGTCACAAGAAACTCATAGTGTCCATACTTGGTTCTAAAAACTACCTTTGGTACATCTGAATCTTTTACCCGTAGTTGATAGTAACCAGAACGGAGATCAATCTCCGAAAATATAGTGGCACTTTTTAACTGGTCAAACAAGTCATCAATTCGAGCCAATGGGTACTTGTTCTTTATTGTATCTTTGTTAAGTTATCTATAACCAATACACTGCCTCAACGATCCATCATTCTCCTTTACAAATAAAACCGGAGCACCCCAAGGTGAGAAACTAGGTCGAACAAATCCTCTGTCAATCAACTATTGCAACTGTACTTTTAGCTCTTTCAATTCAGTAGGAGCCATTCTGTAAGGTGCTATGGATATAGGTGTGGTTCCCGGAACAAGATCTATAGAGAATTCCACTTTTCTATCCGATGGTAAACCAAGTAATTCTTTTGGGAATACATCAGGAAATTCACATACAACCGGCACTGATTGAATCTTTGACTCAAATACTTTAGTATCCAACACTTATGCAAGGTAAGCATCATAACCTTTTTAGACTATTTCTGTGCCGTTATTGCTGAAATCACATTATGTAATCCATCTAGTTTATCAGATTCAACATGAAGTAATTCACCATTCTCACATTTCAATACAATATATTTCTGCTTACAATTCACCACTGTGTCATATTGGGTTAACCAATCCATTCTCAAAATCACATCAAATTCATCGAATGGCAGTAACATCAAGTTAGCCAAAAAGCAATAACCTTTTACCATCAATGGATAGTTTTTACAGACTTTATCCACCATAACACACTGGCCCAGGGGGTTTGAAACTTTAACCACAATTTCAGTGAATTCAACAAGTAAATTTTTAATAGTCACTAAGTTCGTGCATATGTATGAATGTGTGGAACCAGGATCAATCAAAGCAGTAATATCAGTATCAAGTAGAGAAAATGTACCAGTAATGACGTTTGGCACTGAGGCATCTTCTCTAGTACGAATAGCATATGTCCTTGCAGGTGCTCATGCCTCAGATCTAACTACTGTATCCTTGGTAGTACCTCGAATACCACCAACATTGCCGGGATGACAGGGTGGTCTGCCTTTCGAGGCAGGATTACTAGGCTTTAGAGCTGGTTCTATCTCTTTTTTAACTCTTTCGGGACAATCCCTGAGAAAATGGTCAAGTGAACCACATCCAAAACAAGCCCCACTTCTAGACCGACATTCCCCATGATGAAATTTATTACAATGTTTACATTTCGGTTTGGGATTAGTAACACTACACACACTAGTCACAGATGGAGATGAATACCTCGGGTTAGAACATTGAGAGCCCCACTCTCTTCTAGAATGTCCCGTAGAGGTGGTCACATAATCATAATACTTCTTTAATTTCTTAGAAGCAAATGGTTGTGACTTACTCTAGTTCTTTTTCTAGAAACCCAAGCCTCTCTTTTAGCTTGTTTCTTTTCTTTACTCAATTCCTCAGCTTTGTGTGCTTGATTGGCTAACACCGTAAATTCCCTTATTTCGAGAATTTCAATCAATAACTTGATATCTTCATTTAAACCCTCTTCAAAGTATTTACACATCTTAGCCTCGGTTGGAACCCATTCTATGGCATATTTTCTCAACTGAATAAATTCTCGTTCATATTCGGATACAGTCATGTTTCCCTACTTGAGTTCTAAAAATTCTTTCTTTTTCTGATCCATGAATCTTTAACTAACATATTTCTTTCTGAATTCATCTTGTAAGAATTCCCATGTAACGTTCTCTCTCGGTACAACTGAAGTTATGGTATTCCGCCAATGATAAGCTGTATCTTTTAGTAGAGATACTGTAATAGCCTAGTTTAGGTCCTAGTCAGAATAGTGGTTCCAGGACCACAAATCTGAGGTCAAAAAAAATTTTAATATTATTTTTTGTGTTTATAGTATGTGATTGAGCATGTGTGAAAATTCTGTGCAAAAATTTTATCGATTGTGTGTTGAATTATGAAAAAGGACTTAATCGCATAAAATATAAAAGCTTTGTGCTGATTGTTAAAGTGCTTAAATGGCATGTCTTATTAAATGAAAGGTCCTTATGTTGTTATTAAACCATTGAATGCTCTAAATGACAAGAATGAACATAGTTAGTGGAAATTTAAATGAAATAATAAAAGGGCAAAATGGTAAAAAGCCTATTAATGTGTATTACATAAAACAAATGGATGAAATAATGCTCAACTTTAATGTTCTTCACCGAAAATAGAAAAGAAAAAGGGGTTTGAAGCTCTTGAATATTTGGCTAACAACTAGGTTGATTCAAGGTTAGTTTTTGTTCGGTTTTTGATAATGTCTACGTTTTTTGTGATCGTTGCTTTGTGTTCTATCAAGCCCATGCTTTAATTTTAGAATTTGATGAAGATTTTGAGATGTTCCATTTGATGAATATGTGAGCTTTGTGTTCATAGTTGGTGGAATATGAAAGTTTAATGTTGGGTTAACATAGTTTGTCTTTGAATTTTTGATGAAATTGGCTATTTTGGGTTAAATTATGAAAATAAGAAATTGAAGGACTAAAATGTGAAATAAATGAAATATGTGGGCTTGTATGAACACAAGGAAAATTTGGCTAGGCATGTGTGAAAAGAAATTATGTGAATTTGATGATTTTATGAAATAGGACTAAAGTGTCGAAATGTGAAAATAGGAGGGCTATTTTATAAAATCCCCTAAATATGTGTGTTTGGACTAAATTGAATGAATTGGTGGTTGAATGAGTTAAATTTTAATATGTATAGATCAAGAAAATAGGGATTTGGATTGAGATCAAGGCAAAGATAAAGTGCTCGATTAATCGACTCGTTTTGTTACTTCGACTTTCGAGGTAAGTTCGTTTATAATATGAATTGTTTAAACTGTGCTCATGTGTTATGTAACGAAAGATGATGTGATTAATGAATAAATAATGATAAGTGTGGATTGAGAGATGTGGCACTAAGTGTACGAAATATAATTGATATAATAGAGAACGACACTGTGTGTGCGAAGTAAAGAAAGTATCGACTACGTTGATTGGCACTGTCTGCGATACCGAGTTAAATTTAGTTTAATGTAAAGGCACTAAATGTGCGATGATATTTAAGTTTTAGCTAAGAAATTTGGCACTAAGTGTGTGAATAAATCGAATGAATAATGAAGATCGAAATGTGATATTAAGTATTGAGTAGCAAGAATGATCGTAACTAAGTGTTGGAAAAGGTATGTTTAGAACCTATGTGGTTGATGATTTCTTAAATGATTATATAGATGGTTGAGTGAGGATAGTTGATATGGATGAGATGGTATATTCTTATGAAATAATTTATGTGATGGTTGATGTTATATATTGGGCTTGAATTATTGAGTTAAATGTATTATATTACGAACTTACTTAGCTCTTAAGCTTATTGTGTGAAGTTTTCTCTGTTTTACAGTATATTTAAAGCTAGCTCGGATCTGGGAATAGTTAGCAACTCAATCACACTATCGACTATCCAATTCGGTACTTTTGGAAGTTGTATATATTGTCATATGACATGTATAGGCTAGTGATTGTGGTATATTTTGAGTTGTTATAACTTGCCATGTGATATGGCTTGAAAGTTAAATGATTATGGTATATATATTTTG
Source organism: Gossypium rotundifolium (assembly GCA_025506655.1). NCBI lineage: Eukaryota > Viridiplantae > Streptophyta > Magnoliopsida > Malvales > Malvaceae > Gossypium > Gossypium rotundifolium. The sequence continues at coordinate 80,920,316 of CP106729.1, read as the reverse complement.
GATGTGTAAAGGATGGTCAAAATGTGTATATGTGTGCTCTAAGTGAATGATCATTTTGATATAAGCTAGTTAAATGGAAATGGTATGTTTCATGATTAGATTTGGTAAGGATTGAATGATGAATGGATTACATGATCTTGATGTTAAGATGATATTTTGGTTAGGAACGTTTGGGTTGAAATTGAGTTGGATTTGTATAGGAAGATGAATGATGATGTTTAGATATCAAATTGAGTATGTTTTGGTATGTTTGAATGTCATTTGAGGTATGGAATTGTATTGGTTTATGCTTATAGGTGTGATCCTAAGTGTGGATGGCAAATTAGCCTTGCAAATGGCCTTTTTTTTCCACACGGTTGAGCACATTGGCGTCTAGCTCGACCGTGTCCCTGAAATTTTGTAATTTGATTTAAGTCAAACATTCGACAGGTGTACAGGATAATTCATCAAAAACCTGGATAGTATTTTCTAACCAAAACTCAGCCCTTTTCGGATCATCATCTGCGGTAGCTCTAAATTCTTCCGCCCCATGCTTGCGGATTTTATCTACCGGAGGCTTACCAATTCTAATAGGTTCAGCACCCTGTGGTACCTCAGGAATCGGTTGAGGAACAGGTGGGGGAGGTCATTGTACAACAGGGTTTATTCTTAAGTACTCGGTAAACCACTCATTCATCAAATTAAAGAAGGCCTATTTTGCCTCCTCACCACGACCCTCAGACACGGGCCTTTCACTACCAAACGTAGGCGCAACTCTTTGAACTGAAGTTGAAGCATTGGTCTCAACTTTCTTGGATTTAGCTCTAGCTCGGTTGGATGATATTACTATATGAAAAACACATTTAAAATTATCAGTAGTCATCACACTATCAAAAATTATATAATGGCATGAATATCTAAACTCGTGTTTGCTACATCAAATCTAAGAATCGGCTAAATCATAGCTGTGATACCACTAAATGTAACACACCTAACCTGTATCTGTTTCCAAAATAGGGTTACAGAGCATTGTCGAGAACCTTCAAAACATTTTCAAATAATTCATGCAAGTTACTATTTATTCACCGGGATTATACAAAACGTCCCTTCAGAGCATTACAAAATTTTTTTCGAGTTGCAGGGCTCACACGCCCGTGTGGTCTGAGGGACATGCCCGTGTGACCCTAGGACATGCCCATGCTACTGGCCGTGTTCGACGTCGTGTAACTCTCTAACTTGTGCACACGACCATGCCACGCCCGTGTCCTAGGCCGTGTAGTTAATTAATTTATTTTGAAATTAGGTGCAGGTTTCACACGACTGGGACACACGGCCATGTCTCTGCCCATGTGCTCAATTCTGATCATTCTGTTTCTAAAAATTAAGGTGCAGGGGACACACTGCCTAACAACATGTCCATGTACCCAGCCGTGTGTCATACACGGTCTAGACACACGCCCATATGAACAAAATAAAGCCATTTCTAGCTTCATTTCTCACCCAAAATCACACCCATGACTTGCACTTGAAACACACATCCAATACCAACCAGTCTAAGCATTCAAACTTAACAAATTTCATCATTCATCATGGCATGCCATTACATGCATACATGCTTACAATCTTGCCTTGGTTCATTCCATATATTAGACATAAATTGATCAACTACATAAATATATATTTAGCTACCATAGCATGACATTACAAGTATATCAAAAACAACCATTACTAGCCGTTCCAATGGCTAGATTACAAGCATCATGATCAAGCCACTAATGGTTAATTAGTCCTATACATGCCATTCAACCAAAATGATTTTTACTAAGTATACCCAAAATAAGTTAGTTGATAGTGTGACGATGCTCTAATGATCTTCAATCTCCGCGAGCTTTTGAGCACAACAAAATAGGGAAAATAAAATGGAGTAAGCATTACATGCTTAGTAAGTTCGTATAATAAAAACTAAACTTACCAATCCTGTTTATTAAATCTAAGCATGCAATAACATGTTTTCCATCCATTTGGAAAAATTTCCTAAACACATGCATCCAATCAAACATGTTAGTCACAAGGTTTTCAAATATATCAAGTAAGGATAGATGAGCTTATCATTTAGTCACAAGTTTTTCAAATGCATCAAGTAAGGATAGATGAGCTCATCATGCAATACTATTTCAAGACATTATCATTTCATTTCATAATTCCCAAGCCATGTCAAGAGTTTTATGTCCGTTGAATCATTGAAATTTCGATGGATGCTCAAGTAGTACACTCGAGGTGTACGATTCAATAGTTCGTCAATTCTTATTCAAGGGTACCCACTAGGGCACTTAATTAAGGAACACACTCTGTAGCCACATATCGTATAACATGATTACCAGTCCAGGCAAAATCCTTTATATAACGTATGCTAAGAAGAGCTCAATTAGGATTACCAATCCAGGATAAACCCTAATTGTAATGTATACTCGAGAGGTATTATATCAAGATTACCTGTCCAAGCTAAATCTTTTCTATAATGAGGTCAATAGGATTACTCGTCCGAGCTAAATCCATCAGCAACAAATGCAGGACCTCATCCATTATGGAAAGCACATATATTCATCAGAATTCAATATTCAATCGGGACATAACCCTTTTTCACCATTTTCAAGCATGTATTAATTTATCATATTTGTAACATCCAAATAAATCACATAAATGGTAATTACATTTAATACAATCACAACATTTAATTTAACATAATTTCGTGCTCGATTAAGTTACACGAACTTACCTCGACACTTTTTCGTGTAAGTAATCTACTATTCCGAGACATTTTCCTTTCCTCGATCTAACCTCAAATTTAAGTTGTTCGGATCTATATAAATAACTTTAACCATCAATTTCACACAATTCATACTCATTTGGACTCAATTTACGTCCTAGGAAAAATTATCATTTTCCCCTAACTTTTCCATAAATTCCAATTTCATCCCTAGGCTTGGAAAATGAAATTTGTGCAATTTACTCCCTATTCCAAGCCTAACCAAAATCCCATTACAAAATTTATAGAAAATTTATTTATAAAATTTAGAATTTTTCATCAAATTTCACAACTTTACATTTTAGTCCTTAAATCATGTTTTCATCAAAAATCACTTTGTAAAAGTTGTTTATCTATCAAGAACCTTTCATTTTCTACCATAAATTTCTAAATTTCAGCATATTCATCCATGGCCCAAATTTCATACGTTGATAACTTTTCAAATTAATAGTAATACTCTTACCCTTATTCAACACCGAAATAGGGTACGAGGCATTACCGGACTTATAGCATAAACAATCGTACAATTTTGAGCCAATTTTTTGTCCAAATTAAAACTATTTTTATTCAATGCCTACGAGGCCCAAAACATGCATTGGAATTGGTTCGGGACTAAACTGAGAACTCAAGAAACTATTACAAGACGTAGAATTTTTTTGCTAATTGAAGGGCTCACACACCCGTAGGGTCTAAAGGAAAAGATTACGCGGCCCTAGGACACTCTCGTGCTACAGACCGTGTTCAATTTAGGGTGCTCTCTGACTTGTGCCACACGCCTACGTGCTTGTAACGCCCCAAAAATGAAGGGTTAGTAGTTTTGCTTAATTTCCATGTTGTGCTTGAATGGCTAGCTATTTGAGTGTATTTAGGGGTTCTAAGGAGGCTTGAGTTCGAGTCTAAGCTGTGGAAAAATTTTAGTTTTTGCTCATAAGGGGAAACTGGCAGTTAACAGTACGACTTATGTATAATTATGTGTTTTGTGACACAAAAGAGCTTGTGGTGTAGTAGCAAAGAGGTGCCACTTAGGGAGCAAGGAGGTGGCATCATTAGCAAGCAAGGGAGTCCAAGGTTCGAGTAGTGGCATGATATTTTACTGGGGTATTTATTTTGTAGATTGGACGTTTGTGTTGGATTTGAACTCTAGCTTTAGAGAGTTTGAATTGGTCTTGTAAGATGGTTGTGGAGGAAATCAAGGAGAGATTGTAAGAGCTTATCTTGGAGAAAATTTTGGATGAGATTGAGGAGTTATCAGGGAAAAAAGTTAGGAGCTAAGAAGTGTGAAGAGTTGGTGCCATTTTGGGAAGTGGGAAGTGTATATATTTGGCTTAGGAGGGTAGATAAGTGTTGTTTTTGGGTCTTTTAGGGGTTATTACGAATTTTCATTGTGGCTTTCGATATTTGGAGAGTTTTGCAAATAGGCCAGTCTTTCTTTTCTTTACCAAATATCCTGTTGTTACCCTCACACAAGAACATTTGATCTTTTTCTTTTCTTCTTGTTACATTTTCCAAACCCTCTAAAGCCAAATAATTCCACCCTACATTTTCCAAAATTCTTTTTGTGCCATCATTATTTCTTCAACCTAGCCGATTCTTGTGTAAGTACTTTACTCGTTCAATTGATCTTGCTAGAACCAACCTCTCCTTTCCCTCACTTTTTCTAAATTGATTTTGGTAGGGGATTGATATCAAATCTCTGTTCTTCAGATCTCTGCTGAATTACTCTTTATGTGTTTTGAGATTTGGGTAAGTATTCTTCACTTTTGGTTTTGAAGGTTGGCCGAATGGTCGTAAGTAATGTAAGGGTGACTTAAGATGGATATAAGTCACTTATGGTTTAGTTTTTAATAATTAAGATTGATGCAGATTTAGGAAGTACTCGTGAGTAGTGATCGAGGAAAAGCTATTAAGGCTTGGTGTTTCAGGATCGTGGCTAAGGAGATCGCAGTGCGTTTGTTATCAGGTTTGTATATACACTACACACACATTAGATCGACAAAAGCTGAAATGTCAAAAAGTTGAAAGTTTTGGCTACGGTAGTCTTGCAAGTGCGTGAACACTCATAAGGGAAAATCAATACGTTATCAGAGACCTCATGAGCGATCTCATGGACTTGGGTCATGGTTTGGCCAATCGTGCCAGAATGGGCAAAATAGGCCCGATGGGCCGTAGGCTCAAAATAGGCGAATTTGATGAGTTGGTAATTAGTGATGAACTAGTCATGCTGGTTACATGGCTTGGAATTAATTTGGGCTAGATGGGCCATACAAATTTGATTGGGCCAGACGGCCATATGAATGTGATTTGGGCCTAATGGGCAATATGAATGAGATTGAACTTGGTGGGCCATATGAACGTATGTGAATTTGTTTGGGCTTCGTAAGGGGTCCTGGGCTTAGTATTTGGTAAATGGTTTTACCTTACATAAAACTTTAATAATCTATTAAGTGCGACTGTGAGCAAGTCATAAGGTTTAAGTGTGGCAATGGGCATATGCATGTCTAGGATTGGATCTAGGGAGAGCTTGGTACTTAAGCGATCTTAATGACCTACCTCCTATTTTCTAGAATCTTACCTGGTGCATTGTGTCTGTTCACTTTAGCCATGAGGACTTGTTGACGAGCCAAGGTTCGTAATTAAGACCCATACTATTAAAAATTACTAAAATACCCCTGTAGGGTGGGATTAGAGAAAATCGCTGAATTGTAAAATGACCGAAATGCCCCTAAGGGTGAAAATGACTAAATTGCCTCTATTGTTGAATGTAAGAATTATGGATGTTACATGTACATTGCTGCATTCATATGATATTCTGTTTAGCATGCATATGGGTGGTAATTATGGAATGGAGGAAGTATATGAAGATCGCATGGTTGCTTGACGACCGTGGATCCACCGATGGATTTTTAAGACTATTATATGATTAGTAGCTTTGCTGCAACGTTAGGTAGTCTTGTAACCGGGCTACTCTTGAAGTGTATCGGATGGGTAGGTCATTTAGAAATCCCCATAGAAGTGTTTCGGTTGGACGGAAATGAAGTGTACCGGATTGATTATTTGGGGAGGGTTTGCACAGCATTGCATGTATGATATTATGTTAACAATATGATATGTATGCTATTTGTTTGACGAGGGTCGTACATACTGAGTTTTGAAAACTCACTTCCTCTTTTATTTTTCTCAAGTGATCCTCAGTAGGCAGTTCGACTAATGGAGGGACTTAGAGGTAGCCAACTAGCAAGACGATTAGACATGTTTTTCTTAATATCTAAATTCTAGATTTTAAGTTATTAAGTTATTTTATTTTAGATTGTAATAAGGTTTTACCTCTACTTTGAAATGGAACTTAGATTGATTTCCTTTAAGCATATTTCAAGTTTTTGGAAATAATTGTGTTTTAAGAAGGAGCTTCCGCTATCAAAGGAAATTTTTTTTACATAGTACAAGGAAATGGGTTTTTTTGGATAACCTTGTTTTGAAATCAAACTGGATTTTATTTAACTTTTCTTTAGAAGGGTTTTCGCTGAAAACAAGGTTTTCGCAAAAACACTTTAATGTGACATGCTGGATCGGGCCTAACTTCTAGGCCGGGTTTGGGGTGTTACATTTAGTGGTATTAGAGCCCGATTTCAAAGCTCGGGCTGTGAAATGGGCCTTATTACTTGGGTTTTTGTAAAAAAGAAAAAAACTATTTTTGGGTTGGATCAAAATATTTTGGAAATTCTTGTGATGTGGCACACCAAGTCTCTGACGTCGAACCAAGTAAGTTCTCTTATTATTAAGCTTGTTTAACTTGATATTCTTTAGATAGTTAGTGAGCTACTTTAGATGATTATACTAAAGCTTTTTAGTTAGAGTGAAACTAAAGCCCGTAGGAACTTGAAACTGTAGAGGATTTACGAAAACCTCTTTACTTAATACTATCATAAAACATCAGCTTAATTACTGAAACTAACTAAAATTTTATAAAATTCCTAATTCAGATAATATGAGAATCAATGATGAGTGCTAGAAGAGGTGCAAGGGGTCATGGAAGAGGCCGTGGAAGTGTTAGGACTGGATCATCGGCATCGGGCCATATGCCCAACGTTGAAGTAGGAGAGGCTTCGGCCTCACTCGAGGCTGAGACTGGACCGTATGATCGGGCCGCGGGGGATGATGCATTGTCGCATGTAATGCTAAGGATTTTTGAAAGGGTCGTTGGGCCCAATAATGGTACGGGTAATCGTAGGTCAATTTCAGAGCGACTACGATCTAAAGGGGCTGAGGTCTTTAAAGGTATTGTTGGTGTGGCTCCTAACATGGCTGGATACTGGATGGAGGCCACTGAGAGGATAATGGAGGATTTGGACTACGCACCAAAGAAAAAGTTGAAATGGGCTATGTCACTGCTTAGGGAGGAAGCATATCAGTGGTGGTTGACAGTGAAAGAGGGTACCCAACCTAAGCAGATAACTTGGGACTTTTTCAAAACTGTGTTTCAAGGGAAGTACGTGGGTGTAAGCTATGTTGATGCTAGAAGGAAAGAGTTTCTGAGCTTGATCTAGGGGAACAAATTTGTGGCTGAGTATGAGGCAGAATTTCTATGCCTTAGTAGGTATGGAAGAGTTATGGTGGCAACAGACTATGAGCATTGTGTAAGGTTTGAGGATAGGCTTAGGGATAGCATCAGGGTGTTGATAGCTCCTTAGAAAGAGAGAGTTTTCTCAGAGTTGGTTGAAAAAGCAAAGGTAGCAGAGGAGGTGAAGCACACTAAGCGCCTGAATCGGGAGAAAGAGAAAGGCAAAAATAAAAGGGAGGTTGAGTCTTCTGGTGCGGGGTAAAGGCCTAGAGCTAAGGCCACAGTTGATGGGCCAGTTGAAGCGGGCCCCCTGTTACTAATCCAGGGGTGCCACCTTATGTTGAATGTGGGAAAGGTCATACAGACGAGTGTTGGAAGAGTATAGGAGCTTGGCTAGCTTGCGGATCTATAGAGCATAGGATCAGTAATTGCCCTAGAATGCCGGCTCGGGTGCCAGCCGTGGGCCGGGGTAGTGTTCAACCACCAAGGGGTGATCAGCTACCTTTAAAGGGCCGTGGTTAGGTCAGGGGCGATAATGGCAATGGACGTGGATGTGAAGCACCAAGCGGAGGTGCAGGTCAAACTGAGGCGAAGCAGCTAGCTTTAGTTTATACTACTCGTCGCCGAAAAGACGTGGATGCCCAAATGTGATAACGGGTATGTTTTGTGTGGATGCTATATTTTAGGTATAGAAACTGTATGCGTGCAATGTTTATCTGCTCTAGTGGGTAGGTTTTTTTTCCGGGTAAGTGTAAGAGGGTTCAATTAAAGTGAGTTAATGTTATTAAAATCAGAGTGCGCAGCGAAAGCATAGTGGTGTGACTTGAGCAGTGCGGATAATAGTTAGTTTGAAATTTTGAGGACAAAATTTCTTTAAGGGGGTAGAGTTGTAATGCCCCAAAAAATGAGGGGTTGGTAGTTTTGTTTAATTTCCATGTTGTGCTTTAACGGCTAGCTATTTGAGTGTATTTGGGGGTTCTAAGGAGGCTTGGGTTCAAGTCTGAGCTGTGGAAAAATTTTAGTTTTTGCTCATAAGGGGAAACTGGCAGTTAGCAGTAGGACTTATGTATAATTATGTGTGTTTTGTGACACAAAAGAGCTTGTGGTGTAGTGGCAAAGTGGCGCAACTTAGGGAGCAGGGAGGTGGCGTCATTGGCAGGCAAGGGACACCAAGGTTCGAGTAGTGGCATGGCATTTTATTGGGGTATTTATTTTGCAGATTGGACGGCTAGAGTTTGTGTTGGATTTGAACTCTAGCTTTGGAGAGTTTGAATTGGTCTTGTAAGATGGTTGTGGAGGAAATCAAGGAGAGATTGTAGGTGCTTATCTTGGAGAAAATTTAGGATGAGATTGAGGAGTTATCAGGGAGAAAAGTTGAGAGCTGAGAAGTGTGAAGAGTTGGTGCCGCTTTGGGAAGTGGAAAGTGTATAAATTCAGCTTAGGAGGGTAGATGAGTGCCATTTTTGGGTCTTTTTGGGGTATTACCAATTTTTATTGTGGCTTTTGACATTTGGAGAGTTTTGCAAATAGGTCAGTCTTTCTTTTCTTTACCGAATATCCTGTAGTTATCCTCACACAAGCACATTTGATCTTTTTATTTCCTTCTTGTTACCTTTTCAAAACCCTCTAAAGCCGAATAATTCCACCCTCCCTTTGCCGAAATTCTTTTTGTGCCGTCACTATTTCTTCAACCTAGCCGATTCTTGTGTAAGTACTTTACTCTTTTAATTGATCTTGCTAGAACCAACTTCTCCTCTCCCTCACTCTTTCTAAATTGATTTTGGTAGGGAATTGATATCAAATCTCTGTTCTTCAGATCTCTGCTAAACTACTCTTTATACATTTTGAGATTTGGGTAAGTATTCTTCACTTTTGGTTTTGAAGGTTGGTCGAATGGTCGTAAGTAATGTAAGGGTGACTGAAGATGGGTATAAGTCACTTATGGTTCAGTTTTTTAATTAAGATTGATGTAAATTAAGGAATTACTCGTGATTAGTGATCAAGGAAAAGCTATTAAGGCTTGGTGTTTCAGGATCGTGGCTAAGGAGATCGCAGCGTATTTTTATTAGGTGTGTACATACACTACACACACATTAGATCGGCAAAAGCTGAAATGCCAAAAAGTGAAAGTTTTGGCTACGATAGTCTTGCAAGTGCATAAACACTCGTAAGGGAAAGTCGATACGTTATTAGAGACCTCATGAGTGATCTCATGGACTTGGGTCGTGTTTTGGCCAATCGTGCTAGAATGGTCAAAATGGGCCCGATGGGCCGTATGATCAAAATAGACGAATTTGATGAGTTGGTAATAAGTGATGAACTAGTCATGCTGGTTACATGGCTTGGAATTAATTTGGGCTAGATGGGCCATACGAATGTGATTGGTGTAGACGGGCCATATGAATGTGATTTGGGCGTAATGGCCATACGAATGAGATTGGGCCTGGTGGGCCATATGAACGTATGTGAATTTGTTTGGGCTTCGTAAGGGGTCTTGGGCTTAGTATTTGGAAACTATTTTATCTTACATAAAACTCTAATAATCTATTAAGTGCGACTGTGAGCAAGTCATAAGGTTTAAGTGTGGCAACGGGCATATGCTTGTGTAGGATTGGATCTAGGGAGAGCTTGGTACTTAAGCAGTATTAATGACCCACCTCCTCTTTTCTGGAATCCTACCTGGTGCGTAGTGTCTATTCACTTTAGCCCCGAGGACTTATTGATGGGCCAAAGTTCGTAATTAAGACCCATACTGTTAAGAATTACTAAAATACCCAGCCACTAGCAGGACGTATAAGACCAGCACCCCGATCACATAATCACATATACACATGGGTTTCTAGTGACATGTCACTCGTATCCTATTCTATTCCTAAGGTTCAATTGAGATTTCTTGTTTGTCGAAACTTTTTCGAATACGTCCAAAGAGTCAGTCAGAATTCATACAATATTAAAGCATTTAAAACATAAATATAACAAAGCATTATTTACATACGAACTTACCTCGGTACTAAAATAGTAGAATTGGACCTAATCTTCAAACACTTTGTTTATCCGTCAAACACTTTGTCTATTCACATTTATGGGGTGATGATGTCAGAAACAGAATGCCAAGGTTTTTGTATACTGGCTAAGACACGAGCGTGTCGTGGCCGTGTGAGGGACACAGGCCATAGACACGGGCATGTGTCTAGCCATGTGAAAACCCCTGTGGGTTCGAAATGAGAATTAAATCAACACGAATGTGGAACACGGGCATGTGAAGTACCACACGGGCGTGTCCTTTCCTCCACACGGGCGTGTGGACTGTTTGATGAAAGTTTTCTAAGTCTTTCTAGAGATCTTTAAAAGAGTTCGATTTGATCCCGAACCATTCCTAATGTGTGATTTAGGCCTCGTAGGCTTGTTTAGGAGGTGTTATGAAAAGTTTTAATTTTGAGTGGAAAGTCATGTCTCGGTTTTACATAATTACTTGCGTATGAGTCGAGTAATGCCTTGTACCTTATTCTGGCATTGAATACGAGTAAGGGATGTTACAAAAATAAACAAATATCTATCATGGGTAAAATTTTAAACTTTGAAAATACTTCAAAATAGTCCTTGGAAAAGCTAGATTAGGTTACAAGGATCTCAAAAACATAAAAATCATTAAAAACGAGGATAGAACGGACCTACAATCGAGCTTGAAAGTCGCCAAAACCTTAGCTACGTCTTCTCTTGCAATATTCAGCCATGGGGGACTAAATTGATGAAGATGACTTTTATTTAGTTATTTTGGCTTTATTTACTAGATTACCAAAATGCCCTTCACCTAAACTTTGAAAATTTTCACTAACCATTCCCATTTTTGTCCATACTAAAGCATAATGGTCTAATTACCGTCTAAGAACCTCTAATTTAAAATTTCATAACAATTAGACACCTTTAGCTTCTATAACATACATTTTGCACCTATTGCAATTTAGTCCTTTTAACTAAATTGAGTGGCCAATCGATAAAATTTTTGATCAAAATTTTCACGAAATAATTCCATGAAACTGTAGACCATAAAAATATAATAAAAACAATTCTTTTTACGTCATATTCATGGTCTCAAAACTACTGTTCCAACTAGACCCAAAATTGGGCTATTACAACTCTCCCCCATTTTGGAATTTTCATCCTCGAAAATCTTATCGGTAAAGAGGTTTGGGTACTATTTTTCATAGCTTCCTCGGGTTCCCATGTAGCCTCTTCGAACCCATGTCATTGCCATAAAACTTTCACTAGGGCTATATTTTTATTCCTCAATTGTTTAACTTCCCAAGCTAAAATCTTAATCAATTCTTCACCATACGTCATATCTGGTCGAATCTCAATCTCTATTGGAGAAATCACATATAAAGGATCAGAATGATATCGTCACAACATTGAAACATGAAACACATTATGGATCCTTTCTATCTCTGTTGGTAAAGCTAACCGATATGCTACTGCCCTATTTTTTCAATAACTTCATACGGCCTAATGAAACGTGGACTCAACTTGCCTTTATGACCAAATCTCAGAATTTTCTTTCATGGGAATACTTTCAGAAATACTTTATCACCAACTTGAAACTCAATCTTTTTTCTTTTCAAATCTGAATAGGATTTCTGTTGATCCGAAGCTGCTTTCAAACAATCATGAATTACTTTAACTTTTTCTTCAGTTTCTTTAACTAAATCGACCCCGTGAATCTGTCTCTCACTGAGCTTGGTCCAGTACAATGAAATTTGACACTTGCGGCCATACAATGCCTCATATGGTGCCATTTTAATACTCAACTAAAAATTGTTGTTATAGGCAAATTCGACTAATGGTAGATATTTCTCCCAACTACCTTCTAATTCTAGAATACAACATTGGAGCATATCTTCGAGAATCTGAATTGTTCTTTTAGATTGACCGTCGATTTGTGGATGAAATGCGGTGCTAAAGTTCAATTTCGTACCCAAAGCTTCTTGCAACTTTTTCAAAAACGTGAAGTAAACCTAGATATCTATCCGAAATAATAGAAATAGGCATTTCGTGCAATCTCACAATCTCAGCAATATACAATTCGTATAACTTATCAAGTGAATAGTCAGAATTTACCGGTATAAAATGAGTCGATTTCATCAATCTATCAACAACGACCCAAACAACATCTTTCTTTTTCAGAGTCAAAGGTAAACTCATTACGAAATCCATTGTAATTATGTGCCATTTCCATTCGGGTACCTTCACAGGCTGAAGCAAACCCGAAGGTACTTGGTGTTTGACTTTTACTTGTTAACAAATCAAACATTTCGATACAAATTTAGAGATATCTCATTTCATACCTGACCACCAATACAGTTTCTTCAAATCATTATACATCTTCGTATTTCCTAGATGAACAGATAAACAACCATTATGTGCCTCATGAATAATTTTTTGAATAATCTTATCATTTTTCGGTACACATACTTTATCTTAAAACATTAAGCAATCATCAGAATCGATCTGAAAGTCTGAATTACTACTCGATTCACACTGAGCTCTTTTGGCTTGCAATTCACTATCACTGTTTTGAGCCTCACAAACTTGCTGAAGGAATACTGGTCTAGCTCTCAACTTAGCTAGAATCAAACTATCTTCAGATAAAGTTAACCTCGTATTCATAGCTCTCAAGGCAAATAAGGACTTTCTGCTCAAAGCCTCTGTAACTACATTCACCTTTCCGGGATGGTAGTTAATTACCAACTCATAATCTTTTAGTAACTCAAGCAATCTCCGTTGTCACAAATTCAAATCATTTTGAGTCATCAAGTACTTTAAACTCTTATGATCAATAAAGATATGTCATTTCTCACCATACAAATGATGATGCCGAATTTTCAAAGCAAAAACAATGGCGGCCAATTTCAAATCCTGCGTTGGATAGTTCTTCTCGTGCGGTTTCAACTGTCTCGAGGCATAAGCTATCACTTTGCCCTCTTGCATCAACACACAACCCAAACCATTCAATGATGCGTCACTATAAATTACAAATTCTTTTCCCGATTTAGGTTGTACTACAACTGGTGCCTCAGTTAATAATGCTTTTAATTTCTCAAAACTTTTCTTACATTTTTCGGGCCATTCAAATTTAACTTCTTTTTGCAACAACTTGGTCATAGGAGTAGCAATCGTCAAAAATCCTTTGACAAAACGTTGGTAATAATGGCTAAGACCAAAAAGCTTCTAACCTCTGATACATTTCTCGGTGGCTTCCAGTCAACAATTGCTGAAATCTCATTCAGATTAACTCGAATACCATCTCCTGAAACAATATGTCCCAAAAATCTGACTTCTCGGAGCCAAAACTCACTTTTATTGAATTTGGCAAATAATTTCTTATCTCTCAAAGTCTGCAATATAGTTCTTAAGTGCTCGGCATGCTCAGACTCATCTCGAGAAGAAATCAAAACGTCATCGATGAACACAACCACAAACTTATCCAAATACAGTCAGAATGTAACAACCTAATTTTGGGTCTAGTCAGAATAGTGGTTTCTAGACCACAAATCTGATGCATTAAAATTTATTTTTATTATATTTTTATGGTCAATAGTTTTATGGAACGATTTCATGAAAATTTCGTTAAAAAATTTTGACGTTTGGGCACTCAATTTAGTCAAAAGGACTAAATTGCAAAAAGTGAAAAACTTGAATTCTATATGTTAAAGCTGTCCAATTGATATGAGATTTTAAATTGGAGGTCCTTTAATGGTAATTAGACCATTGGTTAAGTTGGTGGACAGAAATGGACATGGTTTGGTATGTTTCTAAAGTTTTTCATTAAGGGCATTTGAGTAATTTGGTTATTAAATGAATTAAAAAGCCAAATTAAAAGCCAATTTTTGTCCATCTTCCTCCCACGGCCGAATTTTACAAGGGGAAACAATGGCTAGGGTTTTCCAAGTTTCCAAGCTCGATTGTAAGTCCGTTCTAGCCCCATTTTTAATGATTTTTATGTTTTTGAAATCTTTGTAACATGATCTATCTATTTCTACCACTAATTTAAGAAATAATCAAGGTCTAAAATTTTACCCATGTTGAACATGTATTTATTTTTATTTTTGATGCTAGAAAATGCATGTTTGTTGATTATGAAATGACTTTTCCTAAGTGATTTTCGATAAAATGCCTAAAAGGACTTGTTTGTAAAAGTTGTAAAATGAGTAGTAAAAGTGTGAATAAATGAAAAATGTGGGATTTTATGAGGATGATATAGGTTCGGCTAGGCTTGGGTGTAATGAAATTGAATGAAAATTATTTTACGAGCCTAGGGACTAAAATGTAAAAAAGTCAAACATTAGGGGTAAAAATGTAATTTTTTCCATAGTGTTATTTTGGGCTGATTTGAATAGTATAATGATTAAATAAGTTAAATGTGATATTATAGATCGAGAAAAATATGGTTCAGAGTTAGAATGGGGGAAAAATAAGTATTTGACGATTTAGTCCTTTTTTCCCTTTTTATGCTGAGGTAAGTTCGTATGTTTAATAAGCATTAAATTATATGTGTATAAATGCTTAATTGATATAATTGTGGTAAACATTATAATATTGAAATGAAATGAAATGTGAATACTATTGAGCACGATACTACGAAAATGATTGACAGAGATTCGATACAGGAAAAGTCCCGGTTGAACATTAGGAATATATAGGATACTAATGTCATGACATTAAGGTTACAAAGATTATGTGTAAGACCATATTTGGGATATGGCATCAATATGAGACTTCGAATATGACCATATCTAGGATATGGCATCGATATGAGACTTCGTGTAAGACCATAGTTGGCTATTGGCATCGATACGAGATTACATGTAAGACCATATCTGGGATATGGCATTGGTACGATATTGTGTGTACGAGATTTTTGAGTATCCTTTAGTGTTCCAAATGGTTCAACGGGAAATTCAACAAGTATGTCAAATGAGAGAAAGAGTATGCAAGTAAATACGAATCGGTACAGGTATGTACGTAAAGTCTATTAGCATTGACTTCATGAAATTGTGAGTTCATGATTCCCACGAGAATGATTTTGTGAAAACCTTGTGATTATTAGTCTATAAATGTGATGTATGAAATTCATGATAAATTCGGTTGACGACTATGTGATTAGTTTTCGGGCCAAATTGAGTTATGATATAGCATGTTTTATTCATGCAAATTGTGATTTATCGGATATAAGAAAATGGAAAGATAAGAACTTAGGCAATTGAAAGATATTAAAGTATATGCTTGAAATGTAAATACTCATAATTAATGTACATGTTTACTATGTGGTTTGAAATGATTTTTTTTTTTTTTTTTGCTGTAATATGTTACAAAGGAGAGATTATGGTTGTTAGGCTAATGCCAAGATATGTTAAATTATGCTTATAAGTTGATAGAGTAAATATTATGATTGAATAAGAATTATAACTGTGAGACTTATAGTAATTTGTATTATCTTGTGGTTAAATTGTTGGACTTGATAAATGATTGGTAAGAGTTGCTTATTATTTTTGTATGGACTTACTAAGCTATATATATATCTTACCTATTCCTTTCCAATGTCTTATAGGGTTATTGAGCTCGCTCGGGTTGGAAATCGCCAGAGATTCTATCACACTGTTAAGCTGTTATTTTGGGTATAAATGAATTCAAGTATTTTAAGTCTACAGCATGTATAGGGACTAGGTCAATTTGTTATATGTGTCATGATTAATTTGGCCATATGTAATGGCTTGTAATCATCAAAGGCTTGTTTTGCTATTTGGCCATGTAAGTTTGCTTATATTAGCTAACACGGTTGTAAGCCTAGGTATACTCATATATGTGTCAATGCTTATGGTGATATGATCAGATATGCTTGGTGAATATGAAATGTTTGGAGATGTGATTTATGACATGATTGTGTAAACTCTTGGAAATGTGACCTATTGATGAGATGAGGAATTTGAGTATAATTTGGTAACTAGAAAGTAGTTGAATGAAGCTGATAAACTACAAAAGTAACATATTTTAATCCCACATTTATTATGCGTTTGGATGATTTATCCCTGATTTATGTAAAAAGGTGCTTTTAATCCTTTCTTTTCATATTTATACTCAGGAAAGTACCAGAGGACGAAAAGAACGAGAAATGGGCTTAAAACGGACCAAATTGGGCCAACCCAAGAATTCGACACGGCCTAGACTTCAAGCCACACGGCCGTGCCTCGTCAAATTACTTCATACGGCCATGCCACAATTTACATGGCCGTACCCCAATCGACAGAATCGAGACACGGCCTGAAGATGATTTACACGGGCGTGTGCCATGGTCGTGCCCCTGCCGCGGGAAAGAGCAATTTCACTCGGATTTGGATGCTTGGAGGCAAAGAAACACATTCCTAAGTCTAATTAAACATCCTAGGAGGAATTATACTTGAATTAGGATACTTAGGAGCCAAGTAAAGTATCTCAAAGCCTATATAAACACCCAAGGTAGCAACTAAAAGGGAGTTCGGTAGAAGCCGAAATGAAGATTTTTGCAGAGGCTTTTGCCGAAGCTTTCATCTTTTAGGGAATCACTTGAAGATAGCCAGTTGATCCATCTTAAGAAGTGGAGTTCTATTCAAGACGGAGGTTCTCTCCTTCAATTCCGTCAGGGAGTTTTAGGGATTTCTTATGTTTTGTTTTATCTTTTCTCTTGAGATGTTTTCTTATTTAGTTATGAACTAAACCCTTTAGATACCTGAAGGGGATGAAACCTATGATGGATTTTGTTATTTGATTTCTAAATTATATGATAAATACTTAGTTTGTTCTTAATTATGTTGCTTAATTTAATCTGATGTGCTTAGGTGGAGGAGGAATAGACCCTGCCTAAGAGTAGATCTAGCATAATTGAGCGGAGTTGATCGGTCGCTTAGAGATAGGGTTACGAGATTTTACCGGATTAGGGTGAAATCTAATATGGGAATCCATTGATCGATTTACTACTTCCTTAGGGGGTTATTATAAGAGAACAAGAGTTCCACTAATTAACCTAAGGTTAGACATTATTCTCCTCGGGAGAGGGTTTAATATAGGTTAGGGTGTCTCACGAAACAAGCTAAGTAAAGAAATCATATGGTTTAGGGATAAGTAATAAGTGAAGTCATAGGTGGATTCTTCCTGAGGGTATCGTCTTCATCAACTGAGTTTTCCCAAAGTCTTTCTCCAATTCATTCTTTTGTCTTTGCATCTAGTTTAGTTTTGCATTAGTTTCATAAACCAATCACTCCATATTTTAGGCTAAATAATAGAAAGAAAGTGAGTAGTAGTTCTTTTAGGTTCCTTTGGGTTCAATAAGATATTCTTGCCTAAACTATACTACTGTCGATAGGTGCACTTGCCTCTATAATTGTCATAGTTAGTTTGCAGGTTCGATCATTCTTTTTATAAATTTTAAAACTCAACTATTTGACACGATCAGAAGCCTAGTGAATGTGAAGTTTGTATGTTTGATTTAGGGCTTAATAAATGTAGTGAATATGTTAGACAAAGATATAAAGTTGATATGTTTTAACCATGAATGTGGATGTTTTGGTTGCTTAAGTATGTATTGTTTTGTGCCTTTGAATTGGTGTAAGTGTATGTGTGAACAAGGGTGGCAATTGGCTTGGTAAATAGCCTTTATTTTGCCCATACGGGTAGACAAATGGGCATGCGTCTAGGCTGTGTGTGACACGTATTCTACCCAACGGGCATGTGTTCTGGCCGCGTGCCCCTTGCACCTTACATGTTGCAGCACAGAATGTCCAGAATTGAGCACACGGGTAGAGACACAGGCATGTGTCTCAGACATGTGTACTACACGGCCTAGCACACGGGCGCATGTCACGGCCGTGTGGCACAAGTCAGAGAGAACCCCTAATTTGAACACAGTCTGAAGCATGGGCGTGTCCCCGACGTCACACAAGCGTATCCATAAATTTTCACGCAAATTTTCACCACTTCCAATACATGTTTTGGGATCTTAGGCTTGTAATAGGGACTTCATGATCGAATATGAATGGTTTTAATTTTCACGCAAATTTTATGACTCAAAGTTGGGAGATTGCTTGTGATGTGAGTCCAAAAATGCCTTATACCCTGTTTTGGTGTCGAATTCTAGTAAGGGGTGTTACACAAAAAATTTGATTCATCAAGTCCATAAAAACAACAGGAGCATTTGTTAATCCAAAAGGCATAACAAGAAATTCATAATGCCCGTACCTTGTCCTGAAAGTAGTTTTCGGCACATCCGACTCTTTAACTCTCAACTGATAGTAGCTAGATCTCAAATCAATCTTCGAGAATATCGTTTCTCCTTTCAACTGATCAAACAAGTATTAATCCTCGGCAAAGGATACTTGTTCTTTATAGTCACCTTGTTGAGCTGTCGATAATCGATACAATGTCTCATAGATTCATTTTTCTTCTTTACAAATAACACTGGAGCACCCCAGGGAGAAAAACTCAGCCTCGTAAAACCCTTATCTATCAACTCTTGCAACGAGCTTTTAATTCTTTCATTTCATTCAGAGCCATCCTATATAGAGCATTCGATATCGGCGACATCTCGGGTACTATATCAATAGCAAACTCAACCTCTCTGATCGGAGGTAACCCAGGTAACTCATCTGGAAATCGATCCGGATATTCACAGACTACCGACACTAATTCAAGTTTCAATTTAGACATCTTTGTATTCAACACATAAGCAAGATAAGCTTCACAACCTTTTCTTACATATCTTTGAGCAACTATAGACGAAATCACAATAGGCAATTCACTTGATTCATCAGTTTCAACCCCCAAGAACCTCACCATTTTCACATTTCAATTCAATAGTTTTTAGTTTACAACTTACTATGGCATCATATAGTGTCAACCAGTCCATACCTAAAATAACATCGAATTCATCAAATGGCAACAACATTAAGTTAGTAGGGAAACAGTGGCCTCGAATCATCAAAGGAAAATTCTTGCAAACTTTATCAACTAGCACATATTTGCCTAAGGGGTTTGACACTTTAATCACAAACTCAGTAAACTCAATAGGAAAACTTTTAATACATACCAAATTCACACAAACATAAGAATGAGTCGATCCAGGATTGATCAATGCAATAACATTAGTATCATAAAGAGAAAATGTATCAGTAATCACATCGGGAGATTACGCATCTTCACGAGCACGTATGGCATAAGATCTAGCAGGTGCTCTATCTTTGGATCTCATAGTTGAATCCTTTGTCACACCTTTACTGCTAGTTCCATTCCCAGTATTTCTCGGTGGCCTACCCCTATTGGTAGTATTACTCGGCCTTGCACTTGGAAATTGTTCTTTCGCCGCCATCTCAGGGCCATGTCAGATAAAATGCTCTTGAGAACCACACTTGAAACAAGCTTGATCTTTATCCTACACTTGCTGGGAGGTCTTCTTCCACAATGTTGACATTCAGGTCTGTTAGACCTAACATTACCCACACTTGCCATTGAAGTAGCTTGAGATTTAAAACCCAAATATTGCTTCCCGTGGTCTCTGTGCGAATACCCAGCTGAAACAATCAAACGATAATACATTTCTCTGGATTTCTTTGACTGAGATTGAAATGAATTACTCATCAGCCTTTTTCTTACATCTCTAACCTCACTTTTGGCCTTTCTTTTCTCTTTGCTTAGCTCTTCGACTTTGCAAGCTCGTTCAACCATTACAACAAATTATTTTAGTTCCAAGATTCCAACTAACATTCGGGTATCTTCATTCAACCCATATTCGAACCTTTTACACATAATATCTTCGGAGGAAACACACTTTCGGGCATACTTACTGAGCTTGACAAATTCTCGCTCATACTCTGCCATTGACATTCGGCCTTGTTTCAGCTGAAGAAATTCTTTATGTTTCTGATCGATGAACCGCTGACTAATGTATTTCTTTCGAAATTCCTCTTGAAAGAATTCCTATGTAATCCTCTCTCTCGGTACCACAAATACTAGTGTCTTCCACTAGTGATATGCTGTGTCCTTCAATAATGATATAGTACATTTCAAACATTCTTCAGATGGATAACTCATCAAATACCCTAATAGTATTCTCAAGCTAGAACTCGACTCTCTCGGGGTCATCATCTACATTAGCCATGAATTCCTTAGCCACTTGCTTTTGAATCTTATCAACCGGAGGCTTATTCAGCCTCACCAATTCCACACCTTAAGGAGCTACAGGAATCACTTGGGGATAAGGAGAGGGTGGAGGATGTTGAGCATGAAACACCCCAAACCCGGCCCACGAGCCTTGACCGGATCTGGTATGTTCCCCGGTGTAAACCGTTTCAAATTCTTTTGTTACTTAGGAAAAACTTGTGTGATTTGGAAGAAAGATCGTTTTGGGTTGGGCTTGAGTTGAAAACAAGTTTAATTCATTGTTAAAAATCCTTTTCTTTAGGTGACAAAACATTTGGGCTTTGTTTTTTTAAAAAATGATTACTTAATCTTTTAATAAATAAAGGTTTGTAAGCTTAACAAATAAAAACAAAATAAAATATTCCTACTAAGGCCTTATTACACCAAATAATTCCCACATTTAAATTCAAAATACTTAAAATAAAATAGTCCAAATAAAAGAAATTGAACTTCACATGGCCTCCACTAATCCTCTGTTGGCCCGGTCCATCACTGGTCGTCACCTGAAAAGTAATCCCACAACGAGGTGAGTCAACAAACTCAATGTGTAACCAACACTAAAATTTAATATTGTAGGCATACAATATCATTCATGTTCATAAAGCATTTAAACAATATGATGCAACCCGAACCCAAACCTATATGCAATCCGCTACACACCACCCGTACCATCCTGCACACCGTGGGGACTACTAAGTCAACCCTCTATCTGCTACACACTATCGAAGGCAGTCACTGCAGTCGACGTGCTCATCGCCCTTATAAAAATTCGTGGTCTTAGGTCACCACATTTAGAATTCATGGTCTTAGGTCACCACATTTAGAATTCGTGGTCTTAGGTCACCACATTCAGTTTTACGTGGTCTTAGGTCACCACATTCAGATTTCGTGGTCTTAGGTCACCACATTAACTTCCCCTTTACAAATAACCCATATGCCCCCATATTTCATACATATCATGCAATATCATACCTTAATTCACATTCTTATCACTTTCCATATTCTTATCACTTTTCACATGTTAAAAATAACATATATTCATATTCCTAGTAGGAGTAGGAAACGTACCTTAGTACTTTGTACCATAGTATGGTACCTTAGCCATATTCACATTCTTATAAACATGCACATTTAATTTAAAACAAAGCCATGAACATATTAAAACTTAGAGTAGGGTACACACCTAATTTGCTTAACGATTTCACTTGAAATCCTGAATTTCAATCTTAGATCTTTAACTCCCTTAATATCGATTTGCTTATTACTCAAATCCGAAAACTTTGTTATTCTACTCCTTGTGTTCGGCCAAACACTGGATCTCTACATAGGTTAGTTTCAGCTTTTTAACAATTATGAAATAGATCTAGATATCAAAAATAGGCCTTGGCCGAACATACCTATGTGCTTACCTTCCAAATCTTAAATCCCGAATTGGATCCTTGCTTCCTTAATGCTGTTGAAATTCCTATAACCATATGTTAGATTTAATCTAACATTAAAACATAAATAATGGTCTTTCGTCGAATGTACATATGTCTTACCTTAGATCCTTGAAATCCCGAAAGATACCTTCTTGTAGTTGACAGTTATTAAATCCCGAATACACCCTTCCATAATTCGGCCAAAATCAATAATAGAGATTAGTCCCTAAATTTTCGACAGGTCTAAAATATAAAAGAATTGAAACCAATTTTGGATCTTACCCTTTTAAGAAATCGGCAACACCCTTGTTAAAAGCCCCTTAAAGAATCGGCCTTGATGACTAAATGATAAGGTTTCAGCTTTTGGGATTTAATGGAGAAGTCGGCTAGGGGTTCTCTTGGGGTATTCAATTTCCACAAAAATAAAGAAAAGAAAACTTGAGAATTTTGGCAATGGTGGACTATAGATTCGGCTTAACAAATGAAAGAGAAGAGAAGAGAGGAGAGCACTAAGAAATTTGGCTAGGGAGAAGATGAGAGACTAAATGAAAAACAAAAAGAAGAAAAAGATGGATACTTCAACTAAGAATTTTGGCTAGCACTCAAATACTAGCCCTTCCTCACTTTTCTCCTCTTATCACCTCATCTAGAAGTAAAAGAATTAATCTATCATTTATCCATCTTATTTACCGAATTTTAACAAAAATAAAACACCTCCCTTTAGAGCCTTATTGCCGTCCACTTCTCTTGCTTCTTGTAGCAAAATAAAATTCCTTTATTTGCTCCCCAAGTGACTCGAACCTAGGCCCAATACCCTTGTATGTGGCGTCACCTACCTGGGCCTCAAGTGATATCTTCAGGCCATTTTTCCAAGCCTGTTTGTGTGTCAAATTCCTCCTATTAATTTTCTTAAGGCCACATTGCCTTAGTTTCCTCTTTTTAAACTTTAAAACTTGACATTTCCTTACATTTCCAGGTTTCCAAAAATGTTCACTTTCTTCTTTTAAACTTAACATTTCCAAGTTTCCAAAAATGTTCACTTTCCTCTTTTAACTTAACATTTCCAGGTTTCCAAAACATTCACTTTCCTCTTTTAAACTTAACATTTCCAGGTTTCCAAAACATGTTCCTAATACATTCATAACACATAAGACATGCCATTTCGTATAATTAAATCAGAAATGCATAGGCCCATATTCAAGATGTTACAGAGCATTCAAATTTGTTCGAACAAACTCTGAATACCACTCATTCATCATATAGAGGAAGGCTTCCCTTGCCCCTCCTCCCTAACTGACCATGGGAGGTCTACTTTCAAATAGCGTTGCCTTTTGAATGGGAGCCTGCTCATTACTTTCTACTTCATTAGCTACAGCTTGGACGGGATCCATTTACTAAATGAAAACACAATTTAAATTGTCCGGAGTCGTCACACTATCAAAATTTATATATGGCATGTATAGCTAGACTCTTACACATGCTACGTTAGTTCGAGAATCAACTAAACCGTAGCTCTAATACCACTAAATGTAACACCCCTTACCTTTATTCAACACAGAAATAGGGTACGAGGCATTTTCGAACTTACAACACAAGCAATCATACAATTCCAAGTCATAAATTTTCGTCCAAATTAAACCCATCTGTATTCAATCATAAAGTCCCTAATACAAGCCTACGAGGCCCAAAACATGCATTGGAAGTGGTTTGGGACTAAACCGAGAACTCAGGAAACTTTTACAAAACTTAGAAAATTTTTGCTAATTGTAGGGCTCACATGCCCGTGTGACCCTAGGAGACGCCTGTGCTTCAGACCATGTTCAATTTAGGGTGCTCTCTGACTTGTTCCATACGCTCGTGTGCTAGATCATATGCTTATCTAATTTAATTTGAATTAAGTGGAGGTTTCACACGGCCAAGGCACACACCCTTGTTCAAGGCCGTGTAGCACACACGGCTAAGACACACGCCCGTGTCTCTACCCTGTGTGCTATATTCTTGACATTTTGTTTTTCAAAATTAAGGTGCAGTGGACACACGACTGGAACACATGCCCATGGGGCAAGGCCTATGTCACACACGGCCTAGACACACGCCCGTGTGTCAACTTGCGTGGACAAAAATAAGGCTATTTGCCAAAGCCTTTTGTCACCCCTTTAATGCACACACCTACATAACATAACATAGCACCAATTCAAACTTATACATACAACCAAATCATCCACAACAAGACATCAACACATTATTCACATGCTAACATCTATCATACATAAACATCACATAACTTATCAACTCAAATCATGCAAGTTTCCACATTCATGAAAGCCATCATCACATGAATATACTTATACCAATATTAGCCAATTTCAAATGGCCTTATACAAAATGAACTTCTAACCAACATAAGCCAACACATTTGGCCAAATCAATTATGACACATAACAAAATGACCAAGTCCCCTATGTAACATCCGAAAATTAGGGGCTTTGCATTTATTATGTTTCTGTGTGTTTGGTATGCTCTATCTATTAATTTGTTATGTTGGGGTTCCCAAGAAGGCTCGGGGTTGAGCTTAAGCCTTGGTGAAAATCTCAATTTTGGGCACTTTAGGGGAGACCTAGCGGGGGATAGGCTTTAAGGAGCATTGATAGTGTTTGTTGACACAAGAAGTGAAGTGGTAAAGTGGTAGGGTGTCACCTAGAAAGCAAGGGGGATGGAGCCTCAAGGGGAGCTTAGAGGAGGTGGGAGCAGGTTCGAGTCGCATGGTCTGCCTTTTTGGAGTTTATTTTGGCGTTGGGATAGAGAGATGATGGATTCGATTTGGGACCTTAAAGAATGAGAGTTGAATAAGTCAAATATTTTAAATGGGTAGCCATGAGAGAAAGGTAGAGTTTGAATCATTCAAACTGATTCAAATGATGGGAGGGGAGTGAATGTAGGAGACAATCAAGGGATTTGGAGGCTTGTTGGTGGGTTGTTGACCGAATGTGGCTTGGTGGAAGGGGGGAGCTTTCAGTTTTGGGGCTAGGTGAGGTGCATGTGCCGAAAGTTATTTTAGGCATTTCTTTCTTTTCTTGTGTGCACTTTCGGTCATTTGTGGTGTGTGTGCCAATTATTGCAAGCTTGTTTGAGTCTTTTTATTTTCTTTTGTTTTCCTATTTGTTTCTCTTCTTCCTATTCTTCCTTTGTGCTGAAATTTTCTTTAGGGGCATCTAGTTTATTCTCTGTAATTTGGGCATTGGCATTTCAACTTTTACCTAGACCGAAACTTCAACTCTCTCTGTGGTTATTCTCTCTTTGTTTTCTTCCTCCTTTCACCTTTCTTTCTCTTCAATCGAACCTTGTGTCCTCATTTTCTTTTCACCATTGTTCACTTGTTCTTCTTCCTAACCAAAATACCTTTTGGTTCTTCTCCCTCTTGTTCTTTTGGTCATAGTCGAATCTCCCTAGCCATTTGCTCCTTGTTCTTCATAGCTAAAATAGTAAGTGCCTCAATCGAAACTCATTTCCTTTCTTTTAGCACCTTTCTTCTTTGCCTTATTTCATACATTTACAGAAGCCGAATCCTCTTGTCACATCAAGTGTGGGTGCCCTTCCTATCAGTGTTGCTAGTATTTGATTATAGTCTCTCCACTCATTAATTTGTTGGTTCGGTAAAGAGTTTCTTTCTTTTCTCTTTTCATTCATCTTTTGTATTCCCTTAGTTTGATTTGATGTCGAAGGCAGATATTTCACATTTCTTTGGTGCTTGGCTAAATACAGGAGAGGGGTGATTGACACCATCTGGGGTGGAGTTTTTGGGGTTTGTTAGTCGTAAGCCAAGCCTAGACCCTTCGGGTTTTGTCGACTTAGGTAAGGGATCTAACTCCGGGATTCCAGTTCTTTATATTTTAGTTCACTTCTTTAACCCAATTTAGTGATAAGATATATTATGGATTCGAAGGCTAATCAAGCAGTGAGTGGGGTTAGATCTGAGACCTCAGCCCCAAAATACAAGAAGAGGGTGGTCTCAGCGGTTCGTGATTGGCCACCGGGGTGTGGACCGGTATCCGAGCAAGAGAGTAGAGAAATCGCGGTTGTGTCGATTAGCGACAGTAGTACCAATGTAGAAAGTGTAGTTTTGCGCATAATTAGGTGTGTATCTCTTACACACTTCATAATCAATGCATTGCTGTTATTAAATTAAACACTGTTAAAAGCCAAAATAATTGTGGATATCGATATGCTACCCTTATGGGTATGAGCGAGGACTCTGGGTAAGTTCGTTTCGATAGTTAATTATATTAGATTGCTGATGAATATGTATATGCTATGTTGCAGTATGTTATTAATTGATAAAGCATGTAAGTAATGTATGTATAAGCATGTGCACTGAAATGGGTATTATGAGAGGAGGGGGAAGATGTGATATTTGTGACTTTGGGTCACCAGTGGTTTGGTACGACATGTAATATTTGTGACTTTGGGTCACCAGTGGTTTGGCACCACATTAGATATTTTAGTGACTCGTCCCAGTGGGTTAGTACCACAGTGGGTTGGCCCCACATACTGCATTAAAGGGGATTGTCACCAATGGTTTGGTACCACAAAGTGGGTTGGCCCCACATATGGATAATTGTGACTTTGGGTCACCAGTGGTTTGGCACCACCAGTGGTTTGGTGCCACATTTGTATATACTTGATTGTGACATTGGGTCACCAGTGGTTTGGTACCACACGGGGTAGAACATAGAGTGTTGGATGGCTAGGTTTGGGTTGCATGACATACTTACTTGATTGTGAAACTATGCAAGAGTGTTGTTATAATTGGGAGGGGGATTATACACTGAGTCTCAGTGACTCACCTCTTCCCTTACATTTTACAGATGACTCGTAGATCGCGAATGTGGAGCCGGATGGACTCGTGGTGGCCATGCATATTACGTTTGGTTTTAGTTTGTTCACTCTTTTGGGTACTTTGTTTTTAATTTGGTTCTATCTGGGTTTGTAATAAGGCCACTAACTAATATTTCTGGGTTGTTTAATCTTGTTAAGTTTTATCATACATTGCTTAAGTTAAGCAACATGGAATGTCTAAATAACCTGTAAAAAGAAAAAAAATCAATGTTTTTCTAAATTTACACATCTCACCGGGTTTTCTAAACTTTACCATCGGGTAATAACAAGTGATGAAAATGAACCAAACTCAAATTTCTTCTTAAAATTTAGTTTTACTCTAAGATCTAATGGAAAATGGTTTTCAACCTCACACTTAAGCGATGATAGGTTTTTTTTTCTCTTTTCTTAAAACCTAATGATTTTTTTCCTAGTAATGAGAGGCGATGAATGGGTTTTCTCGAGGGAGTCTTTTCCTTCTGTTTAAAAACTTTAGACAGCAAAATGTTTCAATGGTAGTTTTTCACGAAAATAAATCGGCAATGTGTTCTATTCAAATGTCTTCACCCTGTGGCATGCCGAATCTGATTGTAGTGTGTTGACCAGGTTTGGGTGTTACAATTTTTGGTATAAGAGCCAAGTTTAAAAGCTCAGCTATGGGTCCGAGGCCCAAAGTGTTTCAAAAGTGGGTTTTTGATGGAAAATACATGGTCTGGGAAGCATGGCACCGAGTCTCTGCCACCGATCCGCCTAGGTAAGTACCCCTAACTGCTTTGTTTATATACTTGATTGTGATGATAGTAATATGATTGATGGTACTAGTGGGTTACCCTAGAGGCTGAAACTCATAGGATTTTGTGAACTCGCGAAAACAAAACTCCGTAATAAAGCTGTTTATAAAATTATGCTGTAATAACAGTGGAATAAGTCGAATGCATAAGACTGTTAAATCAGATCAATTTGTATCGGTAGTTATGAGCACCCGAGGACGTGGGCATAATATACGTGGATGAGGTAGGGGTAGGACGACAGTGTTAGTACCGATAGGGCCTGGTCATGGGTTGGAGAACACCGCCGCTAGTTGTGGGCACAGAATTTCAAGATCAGACGGCTGGTGATGACGCAGTGTCGCAGGCGATGCTATGGGTTCTAGAAAGAGTTGTGGGTGCAGGCATCGAAACGGGAGCTCAAAAATCTATGTCCGAACGACTCCGGGCTAATGGTGTAAAGGTATTCAGGGGTGTATCTGGTGTGGCTCCTAGTACAGCGAAATATTGGCTGGAGGCGACAAAACGTATCATGGACGACCTAGATTTTACGGCTGAGGAGAAATTGAAGGGTATAGTGTCTCTTCTCCGGGATGAGTCACATCAGTGGTGGCTCACGGTTCGGGATGGAGTAATGGTGGACGATATCACTTGAGACTATTTTAAGGCAGCTTATCAGAGGAAATACATTGGATCCAGTTACATTGATGCACAGAGGAAGGCGTTTCTAAGGCTGGTTCAGGGGAGTAGGTCAGTATCTGAGTATGAGGCAGAATTCTTAAGGTTGAGCCGTTACGCTCGGGGTATCGTGGCTACGGAACATGAACGCTGTGTCAGGTTTGAAGACGGGCTGAGAGATGAACTGAGGTTGCTGATCGCTCCACAATAAGAGAGGGGGTTTGCGGTGCTAGTAGAGAAGGCTAAGATAGCCGAAGGGGTGAAGGAGTCTACGAAACAGAATCTGGACAGGAATAGACACAAGAGGAGTTTTAGGCTGTCAGGGTCGGTTAAAAATTCTCATAAAAGGGTTAGGTATGGTGGGCCGAATCAATCTGTGAGGCCTGTTGCTACTACTCAGGGACCAGCGCAGTGTGCTCATGTGGGAAATCCCATTGGAAAATGTTGGACTGGGGGCAGAGGATGCTTTGAGTGTGGGTCGTTGGATCATTGTGTGAGAAATTGTCCGCGTAAGCTAGCCAGGGGGTAATCTGAGAGTTGGGGGCGTGCTCAGTTCAGGAACGGTGGACAGCAACCGCAGAGGGGTCATGGTTCTGTCAGGGGAGGTAATGGTTCTGGTTGAGGTCGCGGAGCATCGGGTAGGGGTGCAGGTAATACTAAAGTAAGGCAGCCTAGGTTGGTATATGCAGCGATGCGTCAAGAGGAGGGCAACGCATCGGACGTCATAATCGGTACGTTCTTAATTTTTGGACTACCTTATACTACTTTGATAGATATTGGTTCGACGCACTCGTATGTTGCCAATAGCACAGTGGAAACCATGAACTTAGACTTTGAGATTACTTCTAGGGAGATGACAGTAATTAGCCCTCTAGGTCACTCTGTAGAAGTAAATAAACTGTATAGGGATGTATCCCTAGAATTTCAAGGGGTAGTGTTTGTGGCTGATCTGATGGAACTGCCATTCGGGGAGTTCGATTTGATCCTTGGGATGGACTGGCTGGTGAAGTATCAAGCGAGTTTGGACTGCGTGGCTAAGCGCATGGTAGTGAGAATAGCTGAAGGTGAAGAACTGGTAATGATAGGTAATAGGAGGGATTATCTATTTAATGTTATATCTGCTCTAAAGGCAGAGAAAATGGTGAGGATGGGTTGTGAGGCATTCATGGTTCATGTTTGTGCATTAGAGGCCAAGGAATTAACTGTATGGGAGGTCCGAACGGTGAGGGATTTTTCTGATGTGTTTCCAGAGGAGCTTCTAGGTTTACCTCCAGATCGCAAGGTTGAGTTTGGGATAGATCCGTTACCAGGAACCGCGCCAGTGTCTATTGCTCCATATAGGATGGCGCCTAAAGAGTTGGTGGAGCTGAAGGCGTAGATTCATGAGTTGCTAGATCGAGGTTTTATTCGGTCGAGTGTTTCGCCTTGGGGAGCACCTGTGCTTTTTTGTTAAAAAGAAGGATGGTACAATGTAGATGTGTATAGACTACCGCCAGCTGAACAAGTTGACGATTAAGAACAAGTATCCGTTGCCGAGGATAGATGATCTGTTCAATCAACTTAAGGGTGCATCAATCTTCTCCAAAATTGATTTAAGGTCAGGGTATCACCAGCTTAAGGTGAAGGAGGCTGATATCCATAAAACGGCATTTTGTACTCGTTACGGGCACTACGAGTTTTTGGTAATGCCGTTTGGGGTGACCAATGCACTGGCAGGATTCATGGACATGATGAACCGAGTGTTTCAACCGTACTTGGACCGGTTCATAGTAGTATTTATAGACGACATCTTGGTGTACTCGAAGTCTAAGGAAGAGCATGATGACCATCTCCGCGTGGTTCTGCAGATTCTGAAGGATAAGGTTGTTCGTAAAATTTTAGTAAATCGAGTTACGGTTGGAGGAGGTAACTTTCTTGGGTCATGTGGTGTCGGTAGGGATTAGAGTGGACCCTCGGAAGATTGAGGCGGTGTTGGATTGGAAACCACCCAAGTCGGTGGTAGAAATTCAGAGTTTCCTGGGTTTGGCAGGATATTACAGAAGATTTGTAGAGGGGCTTTCTTTGATTGCAGCGTCATTGACCAAGTTACTGAGGAAAAGGGTTCCATTTGTGTGGGCAGACAAGCAGCAGGAAAGTTTTGACAAATTGAAGAGGATTCTGACAGAAGCTTCGATCTTGATTTAGCCTGAGGTAGGGAAGGAGTTCACGATTTACTGTGATGCGTCGCATACTGGTCTTGGATGTGTGCTGATGCAAGAGGGGAAGGTAGTGGCGTATGCGTCCTGACAGCTGAGATCGCACGAAGTTAACTATCCGACGCATGATCTGGAATTGGCTGCAGTGGTTTTCGCCCTGAAGATATAAAGGCATTATTTGTACGGGGAGAAGTCAATAGTTTACACAGATCACAAGAGACTGAAGTACCTCTTGACTCGGAAGGACCTGAATTTGAGGCAGCGGAGGTGGATCGAGTTGTTGAAGGACTACGACTGTTCAATTGAGTATCATCCAGGTAAGGCCAACGTGGTGGCAGACGCGTTGAGCCGTAAGGTAGTGTCAGATTTGAGAGCAATGTTTGCTCATCTCAGTTTGTATGACGATGAGAGTCTATTAGCAGAATTACAGGTGAAGCTGTCATGGGTTGGTCAAGTTAAGGAGAAACAGCCAATGGATGAGGTCCTAAGTACTCAGAGGGTGCAAGTGCAGAGTGGTGGATTGGAAGGTTACAGCTTGACCAGTGATGGAGTGTTGTGTTTCCAAGGAAGGGTTTGTATGCCGAAGGACGTCGAGCTAAGGCAGAAGATTCTTCAAGAGGCACATAGCAGTCCCTACGCTATGCACCCTGGATGTAGCAAGATGTATCAAGATTTGCGGGAATAGTTCTGGTGGCCGGGTCTTAAACGGGAAGTAACTGAGTTTGTGAGTAAATGTCTAACGTGTCAGTAGGTCAAAGCTGAACATCAATTACCTTTAGGTCTGTTACAGCCGATCAATATTTCGTAGTGGAAGTGGGAAAGGATTACGATGGATTTCGTCACTAGGTTACCCCTTACACCTAGAAAGAAGGATTTAGTTTGGGTGATAGTTGATCGTTTGACTAAGTCGGCTCATTTTATACCGGTTAGAGTGGATTACTCGCTCCAAAGGTTGCTAAGTTGTATGTGGCAGAAATAGTAAGACTGTATGGGGTACCGGTATCTATTATCTCTGATAGGGATCCTAGATTCACGTCGAGGTTCTAGAAAGCGTTGCATCAGGCACTGGGTACGAGATTAGATTTAGTACAACATTTTATCCGCAGTCAGATGGGCAGTCAGAAAGGGTAATACAAATTCTAGAGGATATGTTGAGAGGTTGTGTCTTGGATTTCAGAGGCAGCTGGGAAGAATTTCTACCGCTGGAAGAATTTGCGTACAACAATAGTCACCAGGAAAGCATTAAGATGGCACCATATGAGGCGTTATATGGTGGGAAGTGTCGTACACCTACGTGCTGGACGGAGTTGGGTGAGCGTCAGATGTTGGGTCCAGAGCTGGTCACGAAAACAGAAGATAAGGTTAAGGTCATTTGGGCTCGTCTAAAGGAAGCTTTGGATAGGCAGAAGTCTTATGCCGATCTCAAACGTAGGGATATGGAGTATGCAGTGGGTGACAAGGTCCTTTTGAAGGTATCACCGTGGAAGAAAGTGCTAAGACTTGGTCAGAAAGGCAAGCTTAGCCCTAGGTTTTTTGGGCCGTATACGGTGTTGAAGCGAGTGGGACCGGTAGCTTATCAGTTCGAGTTGCCAGTAGAATTGAGTCAGATTCACGATGTGATTCATGTCTCCATGCTTAGGAGCTATCGATCTGATCCGTCGCATGTTGTGTCAGTGGAAGAGATCAAGGTGAGCCCAGATTTGACCATGGAAGAGGAACCAGTGCAGATTCTAGATCGGGATGTTAAGGTTTTACGTAAGAAGTCGATTCCACTAGTAAAGGTATTATGGCGGAACCATGGTATGGAAGAGGCCACGTGGGAACCAGAGGATGTGATGTGGCAGCAATACCCTCAACTCTTTCGACCAGGTAATTTCGAGGCCGAAATTTCTTTAAGAGGGTAGAACTGTAACATCCGAAAATTAGGGGCTTTGCATTTATTATGTTTCTATGTGTTTGGTATGCTCTATCTATTAATTTGTTATGTTTGGGGTTCCTGGGAAGGCTCGGGGTTGAGCTTAAGCCTTGGTGAAAATCTCAATTTTGGGCACTTTAAGGGAGAGCTACCGGGGGGCTGGCTTTAAGGAGCATTGCTAGTGTTTGTTGACACAAGAAGTGAAGTGGTAAAGTGACAGGGTGTCACCTAGGAAGCAAGGGGGATGACGCCTCAAGGGGAGCTTGGAGAAGGTGGGAGCAGGTTCGAGTCGCATGGTTTGCCTTTTTTGGAGTTTATTTTGGCATTGGGATGGAGAGGTGATGGATTCGGTTTGGGACCTTAAAGAATGGGAGTTGAATAAGTCAAATATTTTAAATGGGTAGCCATGAGAGAAAGGTGGAGTTTGAATCAATCAAACCGATTCAAATGATGGGAGGGGAGTGAATGTAGGAGACGATCAAGGGATTTGGTGGCTTGTTGGGGGTTGTTGACCGAATGTGGCTTGGTGGAAGAGGAGCTTTCGGTTGTGGGGCTAGGTGAGGTGCATGTGCCGAAAGTTGTTTTAGGCATTTCTTTCTTTTCTTGTGTGCACTTTCAGTCATTTGGGGTGTGTGTGCCAATTATTGCAAGCTTGTTTGAGTCTTTTTGTTTTCTTTTCTTTTCTTACTTGTTTCTCTTCTTCCTATTCTTCCTTTGTGCTGAAATTTTCTTTAGGGACATCTAGTTTATTCTTTGCAATTTGGGCATTGGCATTTCAACTTTTACTTAAACCGAAATTTCAACTCTCTCTGGTTATTCTCTCTTTGTTTTCTTCCTCCTTTCACCTTTCTTTCTCTTCAACCGAACCTTGTGTCCTCATTTTCTTTTCACCATTGTTCACTTGTTCTTCTTCCTAACCAAAATAGCTTTTGTTTCTTCTCCTTCTTGTTCTTTTGGTCATAGTCGAATCTCCCTAGCCATTTGCTCCTTGTTTTTCATAGCCGAAATAGTAAGCGCCTCAACCGAAACTCATTTCCTTTCTTTTAGCACCTTTCTTCTTTGCCTTATTTCATATATTTGCAGAAGCGAATCCTCTTGTCAAATCAAGTGTGGGCATCCTCCCTATCAGTGTTGCTAGTATTTGATTATAGTCTCTCCACTAGTTAATTTGTTGGTTCGGTAAGGAGTTTCTTCATTTTCTCTTTTCATTCATCTTCCGTATTCTCTTAGTTTGATTTGATGCCAAAGGCAGATATTTCACATTTCTTTGGTGCTTGACCGAATACAGGACGGGGGTGATTGACGCCATCTGGGGTGGAGTTTTCGGGGTTTGTTAGTCGTAAGCCAAGCCTAGACCCTTCGGGATCTGTCGACTTAGGTAAGGGATCTAACTCCGGGATTCCAGTTCTTTATATTTTAATTCATTTCTTTAACCCAATTTAGTGATAAGGTATATTATGGATTCGAAAGCTAATCAAGTAGTGAGTGGGGTTAGATCTGAGACCCCAGCCCCTAAATTCAAGAAGAGGGCGGTCTCAGCGGTTCGTGATTGGCCACCGAGGTGTGGACTAGCATCCAAGCAGGAGAGTAGACAAATAGCAGTTGTGTCGATTAGCGACAGTACCGACGTAGAAAGTGTAGTTTTACGCGTAATCAGGTGTGTATCTCTTACACACCTCATAATCAATATATTGCTATGTTATTAACTTAAACACTGTTAAAAGCCGGAATAATTGTGGATATCGATATGCTACCCTTATGGGTATGAGCGAGGACTCCGGGTAAGTCCGTTCCGATAGTTAATTATATTAGATTGCTGATGAATATGTATATGCTATGTTGCAGTATGTTATTAATTGATAAAGGATGTAAGTAATGTATGTATAAGCATGTGCACTGAAATGGGTAATATGAGAGGAGGGGGAAGATGTGATATTTGTGACTTTGGGTCACCAGTGGTTTGGCACCACCAGTGGTTTGGTACCACATGTGATATTTGTGACTTTGGGTCACCAGTGGTTTGGCACCACATTAGATATTTTAGTGACTCGCCCGGTGGCTTAGTACCACGATGGGTTGGCCCCACATCTTGCATTAAAGGGATTGTCACGGTGGTTTGGTACCACAAAGTGGGTTGGCCCCACATATGGATAATTGTGACTTTGGGTCACCACATTTGTGGTTTGGCACCAGCATCAGTGGTTTGGTACCACATTTGTATATACTTGATTGTGAAACTGTGCAAGAGTGTTGTTATAATCGGGAGGGGGATTATACACTGAGTCTCAGTACTCACCTCTTCCCTTACATTTTGTAGATGACTCGTAGATCGCGGATGTGGAGCCAGACGGACTCGTGGTGGCCATGCATATTGCGTTTGGTTTTAGTATGTTCACTCTTTTGGGTACTTTGTTTTTAATTTGGTTCTATCTGGGTTTGTAATAAGGCCACTAACTAATATTTCTGGGTTGTTTAATCTTGTTAAGTTTTATCATACATTGCTTAAGTTAAGCAACATGGAATGTCTAAATAACCTGTAAAAAGAAAAAAAATCAATGTTTTTCTAAATTTACACATCTCACCGGGTTTTCTAAACTTTACCATCGGGTAATAACAACAAGTGATGACAACAAACCAAACTTAAATTTCTTCTTAAAATTTAGTTTTACTCTGAGATCTAATGGAAAATTGTTTTCAACCTCACACTTAAGCGAGGACGGATTTTTTTCTCTTTTCTTAAAACCTAACGATTTTTTTCCTGGTAATGAGAGGCGATGAATGGGTTTTCTCGAGGGAGTCTTTTCCTTCTATTTAAAAACTTTAGACAGCAAAATGTTTCAATGGTAGTTTTTCACGAAAATAAACCGGTAATATTTCTATTCAAACATCTTCACCCTGTGACATGCCGAATCTGGTCGTAGTGTGTTGACCGGGTTTGGGGTGTTACACCCTATACATGCCATAACTCAAAATGTTGAACTCATTGATACCAAGATAATTTTTGATAGTGTGTATGGATCTCAGAAGATCTCCGAACCCGAGCTAGCTTGGTGACACTATAAGATAAGGAAAAGAAAGGGGGGTAAGCTATATAGCTTAGTAAGTTCCTATGCAAATATAAGCATCATAACCACACATTTAACATACAATTAACATGATAAAATTAGCATGAATGTTATTAAAATCTTATAATCATAACGTACTCAATCACCACCTTACCAAGGGTTAATCACATATCGAGCTCATTACTTATGAGTTTTACATACATACCTGTACCAACTCGTATCATAGCTATATCCTTTCACAACTTTGACATTCCCATTGAACACTCAAAATATTAACGGATACTCAAAAATCTTGCACATGTGGCATTTATGTAGCTAAATCTACCTCATATCTCATAATACATATAGTCTCGCTTTCGAGCTACTCACGGGCCTGCTTACACAAGCTGTCAGTTAGGACGTAGCTACACAGTGCTGCTCACACAAGCTATCAGGTATCCACAACACTTGCCTGACTACCCAGCGACTTGTAGGACGTACAAGACTAGCACCTGGATCACATAATTGCATATACACATGGGTTCCTAGTGACATGTCACTTGTATCCTATTCTATTCCTAAGGTTCAACTAGAATTTATCATTTGCCGAAACTTTGTCGAATACGTCCAAAGAGTTAATCACAATTCATACAATATTAAAGCATTTAAAACATAAATATAACAATGCATTATTTACAAACGAACTTACCTCGGTACAAAATAGTAGAACTGGACTTAATCGTCAAGCACTTTATTTTTCCCCCGATCTAGGTTCGAACCTCATTTTCTTGATCTATGATAAAAAATTTAACTCATGTAATACTCACATTATTCAATTTAGCCCAAAAAATCATATTATGGCAAAATTACATTTTTGCCTCTAATGTTTCACATTTTTACAATTTAGTCCCTAGGCTCGTAAATTGAAATGTATTCCATTTCATCAAAACCCAAGCCTATCCAAATCATATTCATACTCATACCAGCCCACATTTCCCATTTAATCACACTTTTACTACTCATTTTATAACTTTTACAAATAAG
Organism: Gossypium rotundifolium; assembly: GCA_025506655.1. NCBI lineage: Eukaryota > Viridiplantae > Streptophyta > Magnoliopsida > Malvales > Malvaceae > Gossypium > Gossypium rotundifolium. The sequence goes on along the minus strand of CP106729.1, from coordinate 80,883,813 downwards.
TCCTTTTTGACGTTTTCTTCAAAAATCACGTAGTAAATGTTGTTTATCTAACACCAAACATACATTTTCTACCATTAGACATCAAAATACACAAATATCTATCATGGTAAAAATTTTAAACTGTAACAGTCCAGTTTGGACCCTAGTCGGAATAGTGGTTTTAGGACCACAAATTTGAGTCATATGTGCCTGTAGTATGTGATTAAGCATGTGTGAAAGTTTTGTGAATTAATTTTATATTTTGTGTGCTTAATTTGAGAAAAGGACTTAATTGTAGAAAATGTAAAAGTGGCATTCTATTTGTAAATGTGCTAAATTACTGTGATTTGATTTGTTATAAGTCCTTAAAAGGCTATTATGCCATTATTATGTTAATGGAAATTTATAACCAACCATTATGTATTATTATATGTTTTATCAAAGGTTAAAATTGTAAATTAGTTAATAAGTTAAATAATTATAACAAAAACATGAAAATAGATGGTTATCATATTTGGTTGCACCAAAAATTGAAAGACAAAAAAGGGTTTAAGCTTCCTTTGCATTCGACACTCATTTAGCTCAATCAAGGTATGTTTTGAGCTCGATTTTTCATGGTTTTTACGTTTTTGTGATCATTGCTCTGTGTTTTATTAAACCCATGTCTTAATTTTGGAATTTGATGATGATTTTGAAATGTGCCATTGATGAATGCTTGAGATTTGTGTTAGATGGTGATGAAATATGAAAGATATGTGATAGATTAACATGTTTTGTCTTTGAATTTTTGATGAATTTGAGTAATTTGGACTAAATTATGAAAATAATAAATTGAGGAGCTAAAATGTGAAATAAATTAAAAATGTGGACTTATATAGACTATATGAATATTTAGCCAAGCATGGGAGTATTGAAATTTTGTATAATTTGTGAAATTATGAAATAGGGACTTAAATGTCAAAATGTAAAAATATGAGGGCTAATTTGTAAAATACCCTAAATGTGTGTTTTTGGATTGAATTGAATGATTTGGTGAATAAAAGAGTTAAATTTGAATATGTATAGATTAAGAACCAATGAAAATGAATTTTGATCGGGGAAAGTTAAAAGTGGTCGAGTAGTCGTCTCTGTCCGTTCATATCCATACGATGTAAGTCAATAAACAAATAAATGTGTTTAGATTGAATTAATATTGTTTATATGTGAACGAATTGTGTTATATGATTATTTGAGCTGAATATGTGAAATTCTTCAAGCCTCCGATATTGTGATGATATTCAGAAAGTCCCGTACAAACCTTAGGAATAGTTAGGATACATATGTCATGACACAGGGTTCCGATATGTGATATCATATAAGACCACGTCTGGGACGTTGTCATCAATTTGAGATTTACGTGTAAGACCATGTCTGGAAAATTGGCATCGTATGTGATTTTGTGTAAGACCCTTTCTTGGACAGTGGCATCGATATTTGATTACATGTAAGACCACATCTGGGACGTCGGCATTGTACTAGTGTTCCAAGTTATCTAAGTATCCTATTTGATTCTGAATGGTTCAACAGGCAATCCGAGAATTGAATGACTATGTGAAATGTGTATCTGATACAGGTGCATTTGAAGTGTATGCCAAGTTTGAATATGAAAAGTAAACATATGTGAGATTGTGGAATTGAGATATATGTGTATGGACCTAATGAAATAAGATATTTTATATACAAATGTGCTATGATCTAATGAAATACATGGACGTATGATTTGTTGGTAAGCAAGTGGTTAGAAGCAATTGAGCCATATAAGAATTATGAAATTGCTATTGTGTTATGCTAATGATCATCTGAATGAATTGGTTATAAATGCTTTACATGATTAGTTTATTTGTATATGGCTTACTAAGCTTTTGAAAGCTTACTTTGTGTGTGTTTGCATTATTTTATAGATTATCAAAGCAATGGAAGGCTCGGGGATCGTTGAGGATCATTATCACACTTTCAAATTATATTTTGGTACCTTTTGAATGTGAACATAGCTAAGTATGGCATGTATAGGCTACTCTTAAATTTGTAATTCGAAACAAGTCAGTCTCGCACATGGGCTAGACACACGGGCGTGTGACAGGCTATGTGAATTAAGCTAGCGTTGCCCATGGGTCAAGTACATGGACGTGTCTTCGGCCGTGTGGACAAGTCAGTATGTATGCCCTATTTTCCAAGGCTTGGACACACGAGTGTGTCTGAGGCCGTGTGAGGCACACGACCTACGTACACAAGCGTGTGACCTCTGTAACTTTGAAAATTGTTAAGTTATTGGAAATTTTTGTCTGTGCTCGGTTTAGTCCTGATCTCTTCCTAATGCATGTTTAATGTAACAGTCTGATTTAGACCCTAGTCAGAACAGTGGTGTTGGGACCACAAATTTGGGTCTAAAAAATATTCTAATATTATTTTCTGTGTCTATGATATATGAATTAGCATGTGTGAAATTTTTGTGAAATAATTTGTCTGTTTGTGTGCTTAATTGGAGCAAAGAACTAAATCGCATAAAGCGTAATAGCAGCATTATATTTGATTAAGGGCCAAATTGTTGTGGTTTTTAAATATGGAGCCTTTAAATGGCAAATAGTCCACTATTAGAGTAAGTGGGCGACAATGGTCACAAATGACCTTGTGTATATGTTTTATACATTAACATTAAAGGTTAGTTTTGTAAATTGATAATTATGTTTAATAAGACAAAACATAAACATGAAATGTAGCCATTTTTACTCATCCATCAACCGAATATAGCAAAGAAAAAGAAGGAAGAAGAATATCTAGGTTTCAGTTAAGTTTGTGCTTGATTCAAGGTATGTTTGAATTCAGTTTTTGATAATTTTTACATTTTGCAATTGTTGCTTCGTATATTACAAAACCCATGGCTCAATTTTGAGAATTGATGATGATTTTGAAATGTGTTTTTGATGAATATATGAGCTTTGGAACATTTGATGATGAGATATGGAATATATGTGTTTGATTAGCATATTTTGTCTTTGGAGTTTTGTTGATTTTGAGTAATTTGGTTGTAATTGAGAAAATGATTATTTGAGGGACTAAATTGTGAATTTGTTGAAAAATATGAACTTGTATGGTCCCTAGGGAGTTTCAGCTATGCATGTGTGTGAAAAAATGGTATATATTTAATGTTTTGAGAAAAATAGACTAAATTGATAAAATGTACAAATCTAAGGGCTAAATTGGAAATTGCCCTATATATGTGCATTTGGATTGAATTGGATAAATTAGTGAAGAAATGGGTTAAATTTGAATATGTATAGATCAAGAACCGAAGAAAATGGACTTAGATCATGGGAAAGTGAAAGTAGTTGAATAATCGAATCCGATCAAATATCCGAATCTGAGGTAAGTCTATATATAAATAAACGTATTTGTATTAAATTATGTATATTCATATGAGATTACATTGTGATGAATGTGTATGAAATGGTGAATATATAGATTCTGAAAAAGTATCGAGAAATAGTTAATATCCGAGAAGTCCCTTATGAACCTAGGAATAGATAGGATTAACTATGTCATGACATAGGTGTCTGTTATGTGATATCATATAAGGCCACGTCTGGGACGTAGGCGTTGATTTGAGATTTCGTGTAAGACCACGTCTGGGATGTTGGTATCGATATGAAATTTACGTGTAAGACCATGTCTAGGACATTAGCATCGTATTTGATTTGTGTAAGACCTTGTCTGGGACAGTGGCATCGATATTTAAGTACATGTAAGACCTCATCTGGGACGTTGGCATTGTATGACTATTTTGAGCACTCTAAGTATCCTATTAGATTTTGAAAGGTTCAACGGGAAAATCTGAGATACGAACGATTATGTGTTTTGTATATCCGTTTCAAGTACGTTTGATATGTACACTAAGTGTGTATGAAATGTAAGTATCTATATGAACTTACTATGATGAATATGTAAATGAAATGATAAAATGATATCTGAAGATATGTTTGAATAAGTCATGTGTATATGTGATATTTGAGTTGATAAATGTGGTATGATATGGTTAAGCATATGAGCCAAAGAATATGGGATGAATTTGTTATGAAAACTATAAATGTCAATGTATCAAGATAGTTATGTGTATTAGATGCAAAGTTCATTTGTACATGGTTTACTATGCTTTTGAAAGTTTACTCTGTGTGTGTTTGCTCTGTTTTATAGATCATCAAAGCTATTGAAGGCTCGGGACCATCGAGGATTGTCATCACACTACCTAAGCTCATTTTGGTACTTTGAAAATGTGTATATAGCTAAATATGGAATGTATAGGTTAGATATTTTGGTATGTATTTGGAAGTGTAAATAGCCATGTGATGTGGCTAAGTAAATGTGTGCATGAATGAATATGGCATATGATGCATGTTTTGTATGGCTTGATGGCAAGTGAAATGGTAAAGACTATGGTAAGTATATGAATGAAATATGAGTGCACATGTTTGATCAATGAAATAGTTGTATGTAAGGTAAATTGTGGATGTATCATGCTTGAATATATATGTGTTTTAGTTGTGTAAATTGGTAAGAAAATTAACATGTTTAGAAATGAGATTGAATGTGAAGATTTATTGATCATTTAACATGTCTTTGGCTGTCAATTGTGTATAAAATGAATTGGTAATTTTCTTGTAGGGACTGACTATTGTGAGGGTGGCTTTTGGACCTTGGAAGTGGTCTGTTTTGCCTACACGGCCATGGCACACGGGCGTGCCTAGTGGCCGTGGGTGAAAGTCACTAGCTAGCCTATGTGTGCGCGGCTTTGGCACATGGACATGCCTGGTAGCTTATGCGCACATAGCCAAGGTACAGGCGTGTCTAGTGGTTGTGTGGGTTAGTCTATATACATGCTTTGTTTAAACACGGACCTAGACACATGGGTATGTCTGGTGGTCGTGTGTGGCACATGGCCTACCTACACGGGAGTGTGACCTTAACAGTATTGATGAATGCTTGAATTTCTGAAAACTTTAATAAGTGTTAGGTTTAGTCCCGACTCTATTCTAAAGCATGATTAAGGTCTTGTTGACCTATAAAAAGGGACACTTGGTTGTGAATGATGATTTGTATTAGAAAATGTCTGTAAAAATTTTTGATCTGTCTGGTAATGCCTTTAACCCTATTCCAGTGACGGATACGGGCTAGGGGTGTTAAATTTGGTTGGTATCAGAGCTACAGTTTAGTCAATGCTCGAATTAACATAGCGTGTCAAAGTCTAGCTATACATGCCATATATCTGAATTGTGTTAGTGTGATGAATCCTGACGTGAAAAATGTGATTTTTATATAGTAATGGATCTTGAAAGAGCCGTGGCTGAGGACGTAAAAAGTAATGCGCCTGTTCTCGTGCAAGGGATAGCGCCTTCTGATCCGAGACCAGCTACGAGCGGTTAAGAGGGAGAAGCTAAACAAGCTTTCTTCTAGATGATGAGTGAATGGTTCACTCAATTTATGAGAAATAACTTGACTGTTTCACAACCTCCACTCCCAGTTAACCCCCATCAAACATCTGATATGCCTTCGACTACAAATATGAATTTATGGAATAAGCCTCCGGTCGATAAAATTCGTAAGTATGGGGCAGAAGAGTTCAGAGCTACCAGTGATGACGATGCTAAGAAAGCCGAGTTCTGGTTAGAAAACACAATCTGAGTATTTGATGAAATGTCCTTGACTTTGGAAGAAAGTATTAAATGTGTTGTATCATTACTACGAGATGCAGCTTATCAGTGGTGGGAAATTCTAATTTCTATTGTTTCGAAAGAACGAGTTAGATGGGACTTCTATTAGATTGAGTTCTGAATGAAATACATCAGTGAGAGATTCATCGATCAGAAATGGAAAGAATTTCTGGAATTGAAACAAGGTCGTATGTCAGTCACTGAATACGAACGAGAGTTCGTGAGGTTAAGTTAGTATGCCCGAGAATGTGTATCATCTGAAGTAATAATGTGCAAAAGATTCAAAGATGGCCTTAATGAAGATATCCACTTATTAGTCAGGATTTTAGAGATAAAAGAGTTTATTTTACTTGTTAACTGAGTGTGCATAGCTGGGGCACTCGAAAAAGATGAAAAAAAAGTGAGTCTGAAGCCCGAGATATGAGAAAGAGATTTTTGAGCAAATCATTTCAGTCTGTTTCGAAGAAATTTATAGATGAACAAAGTCGATCAAGAGATAATGTGGGACATTCGAATAGAAATCGAGCTATGTCACAAATGAGCTCCAAAACTCCAGTGACTTTAGTAGCAAGTGTTGGAAATGTTCGATCCTAGAAACCTGAATGTAAGCATTGTGGAAAAAGGCATCCGAGAAGTTGTAGATTAAATGACAGAGCTTGCTTTAAATGTGGATCATTTGATCATTTTATTCGTGATTACCCAGAGTCTGTTGAGCCAAAGACTGTTCAGAATCTGAGATTTGATAATACACCTGTGAGAGGTAGACCTTCCCAAAATGTAAGAAATGTCAGTGGTAGTCAGAGAACTACGAGAGATACTATTGCGAGATCCGAAGCTAGAGCGCCTGCCAGAGCATATGCTATCCGAGCTCGTGAGGAAGCTTCATCTCCAGACATTATAACAGGTACATTTATACTTTATGATACTTTTGTGATTGCATTGATAGACCCTGGTTCTACTCATTCGTATATATGCATGAACTTAGTATCCAGTAAGACTTTTCCTGTAGAGTCTACTGAGTTTGTTATAAAAGTATCGAGCCCCTTAGGTAAAAGTGTTTTGGTTGACAAAGTATGAAAGAACTATCCGTTAATGTTTCGAGATATCTATTTTCCTATTGATTTGATGGTTTTTCCATTCGATGAGTTTAATATCATTCTGGGTATGGACTGGTTGACATCACATGATGCTGTTGTGAATTATAAAAGAAAGACTATTGATTTGAGATGTCTGAATGATGAAATAGTTCGAATTGAATCTATTGATTTGAATGGATTACCTGTTGTAATATCTGTATTGAAAGCTCAAAGTTATGTGAAATAGGGTTACAAATCTTATTTTGCTTATGTGATTGATTCGAAAGTATCTGAAAGGAAAGTTGAATCAATGCCAGTTATTTGTGAGTTCTCTGATGTATTCCCTGAAGAATTATCGGGATTGCCTATGATACATGAAGTTGAATTTGGTATTGAATTGTTGCCTGGTACGACACCTATTTTGATAGCTCTGTATAGAATGGCACCAACAGAATTAAAAGAGTTGAAATCACAGTTGCAAGAGTTAACTGATAGAGGGTTTCCTAGACCGAGTTTCTCACCTTGGGGTGCTCCCGTTCTATTTGTGAAAAAGAAAGATGGCATGATGAGAATGTGCATTGATTATCATCAGTTGAACAAAGTAACTATAAAGAAGAAATATATGTTGCCCAGGATTGACGATTTGTTTGATCAACTAAAAGGAGCCACTATGTTTTCTAAGATCGATTTGAGATCGGGATATTACTAGTTGAGAGTGAAAGATTCAGACGTTACGAAAACTACTTTCAGAACGAGGTACAGGCATTATGAGTTTTTAGTTATGCCTTTTGGACTAACGAATGCTCCTACTATTTTTATGGATCTGATGAATAGAATTTTCAGACCGTCCCTAGATCGATTTGTTGTAGTTTTCATTGATGACATTTTGATTTATTCACGTAATGAAACTGAACATGCTGAACATTTGAGGATTGTGTTACAAACTCTGAGAAAAAAATAATTATATGTGAAATTCAGTAAATGTGAATTCTGGTTGCATGAAGTCAGTTTTCTAGGACATATAGTATCAGCTTCTGGAATATGAGTCGATTCGAGCAAGATTTCTGCTATTCTAGATTGGAAACCTCTGAAGAATGTGTTTGAAGTCCGTAGCTTTCTGGGACTAGCTGGTTATTATCGTCGATTTATAAAAGGCTTTTTGATGATAGCAACTCCGTTGATAAGATTGCTTCAGAAAAATGTGAGTTTTGAATGGTCTGATAAATGTCAAAAAAGCTTTGATCAGTTGAAAATTTTATTAATTTAAGTTTCAATTTTAGTATAGCAAGAATCGGGTAAAGAATTCATGATATATAGTGATGCTTTGTTAAATGGTCTGGGATGTGTTCTGATGCAAGAAGGCAAAGTCATAGCTAATGCTTCGAGACAATTGAAGCCCCATGAAAAGAATTATCTGACACATGACCTTGAGCTAGCTGCGATTGTGTTCGCACTAAAGATTTGGCGCCATTATCTAGTCGGTGTGAAATGTCACATATTTTCAGATCAAAAAGTTTGAAATATCTGATGACTCAGAAAGATTTAAATTTACGTCAGAGAAGATGGTTAGAGCTATTGAAAGACTACGAGCTTGTGATAGATTATCATCCGGGTAAAGATAATGTTGTTGCCGATGCACTGAGTCGAAAGTCACTGTTTACTTTGTATGCTATGAATGCTCAATTAGATTTGTCTAATGATAGTTCAGTGGTAGCTGAATTGAAAGCAAAATCATTGTTTTTATAGCAAATATGTGATGCTCAGAAAGTTGATAATGAAATATTAGTGAAACGAGCTCAGTGTGATTTGAATTCTGATTTTGAATTTCGAGTTGTTGACGATTGTTTGAGATTTTGAGATCGAATCTGTGTTCTGAGAAACCCAGAGTTGTTACAACTAATTTTGAGTGAAGCACATAATAGTCGTCTATCTGTTAATCCTGAAAGCACTAAAATGAAGCAACACTATTGGTGGTCAGGTATGAAACGAGATATTTCTGACTATGTGTCGAAATGTTTAGTCTATCAGCAAGTTAAAGATGAACATGTAACGCCTCAAATTTGGGCCTAAAATTATCGGGCTTTGGGCTTTGAATCATAGAAAATTTTTAAGTGAGCGAGAAAATGACAATTGGCATGTGGGTTTTGAAGGTTTAAGGAATTTGGAGTGTTTAGGTGTGTTGGAGAAGCTCTGGGTTCGAGTTTTGTGGTGGAGGATTCTTAATTTATTTAATTAAGGAATCAGGGTTGTAAGTTGTGGGCTTTTAAATAAAAATAAGTGAAAAATGAAAAAAAAAGCCTGTGGTGAAGTGGCTAAGTGACGCCACTAGGGTGTAGGGAGGTGGCGACATATGTAGGCAGGGAGGTTTGAGGTTCGAGTGCTAGCTTAAGTTTTATTTTGGAGTTTAATTTTAGGCTTCTAGAAGGTTGGAAGTGGCTTGTAGAGGGACTCTACGGAGAAGTGATCAGTAGAGAGAATTTAGGAGAAGGATAGAGGAGATATCATGGAGAAAAATTAGGAGATGAGCAGTGGATGGAGTGGTGCCGAATTGGACTCTAGGGGTGTCTAAGTTTCGGCTATATGCTATAAAAGGAGGGGGTCGAATGCTTGAAAGGGGCTTTGAGCATTCTTTAGTTTTTCTTTCTCCACTCTCAATCGATTTCTCATATAGCCGAATTTTTTTCCATTTGCCGAAAAAGAAACCCATCATTCTTTTTACCGAAAATTCCTATCAGATTTGTGTTCTATTTTTGTCCTTGAAAGTCGAATACACCTTCTTATCATATAGCTTTACTTATGCCGATTTTTAGTTAGTTCTCCTTCATCACAATCGATTGCTACACACTTTTAGTCAAGCCGAATCTTGTTCAGTAGCGATCTAGGCCGCAGGATCAAAGGAGGGTTTTGGTAAGTGTTTAGTTGAACTTTTTAGTGTGTTTTGTTATAAGCCAAAAGGCTGGTAAGTGTTTAGTTGAACTTTTTAGTGTGTTTTGTTATAAGCCAAAAGGCTATCTAACGCAATCCTTGTCGTTAACCTGTATGAATAAAGGTAAGGCTCAACAATCGCAAGCGTGGTAGGTAAGGATTGCTAACAAGGTGATCTAGAGGATAATCGCCAATAGTAGCAAAGGAAGGGCTACTAGAACGTTAGCCACACGGTTAGTGACTAAGGGGTTTATAGCACACGAGGTTACCATGTGTGTACAAACACTACACACACAATATCAGCAATACCGAAAAGCCAAAAAGCTAAAAGTGGCTAAATGGGCCCGGTGGGCCCTAAGGCTAGGTTTGATGAGTTCGTTTGGTTTGGTGTATGAATTTCATAATCTGGAATTGTTTTGGGCTGAACAGGCCATAAGGATGTAATTTGGGTCTAGTGGGCCGTAGGGATGAAATTTGGGTTTGATGGGCTTTATGGGGTCGTAGACAAGTATGTTAGGGTTAATAGGCTTTAGGCCTAGTTTGAACAACTCTTAAATTTCATAAGACTTAATCTAATTAAAAATGTCCGTGAACAAGTCGCTGGGTTAGAGTGTGGCAACAGGCATACGCATGTCTAAGATTCGATCTAGGGAGAGCTTGGTACTTAAGCGATCCTAGTGGCCCACCTCCTCTTCTCTAGAATCCTACCTGGTGCGTAGTGTCTGCTAACTTTAGCCGCGAGGACTTGTTGATGGGCCAAAGTTCACAGCTAAAACGCAAGAGGGACCAAATACCCTTATATTTATAAAATTACTAAAATACCCTTATATTTGTAAAATTACTAAAATACCCTTATGTCTGGAAAAATACCAAAATTCCCTATTTTACAAAATTACCAAAATACCCCTATTTTGTAAAATTACCAAGATACCCCTAATTTGCCAAATTACTAAAATACCTCTGTAGGGTAGAATTACAAAGATACCCCTGGGTAGTGAAATGACAAAAATACCTCTATGTGATGAATATGAGTTTGTGGATGTTACTCATGTGTTTGATGCATTCATATGATAATGTGCTTAGGATGCATATGGGTGGGATTTATGGTACGGAGGAAGATTTGAGGATCGCATAGTCGTATGGCCATGGATCCACCAGTGGCTTTAAGCTCATTATATGATTAGCAGCCTTACTGCAACTTTTGGTAGTACCGCAACTGTGCTACCTTTGGTGTGTAGAGGATGGGTGGGCTGATTTAAGAATCCCTACAAGTGTGTAATGGTTAGAAGGGAAATGGTGTGTGTAGTGGATGGATTATTAGGATGGGTTTTGCATTATCTTGTTTGTATATGATATGATATGTTATGAATGAGGTCATTGTGGGCTAAGGCCCAATACCACCGATATTTGATAAAGCTTAGGCCCAATGTGAATATTTGTATGTGATTTGATTGCCAAGGGTTGTACACACTGAGTTTCAAAACTCACACCCTTTAATTTATTGTTTCAGGTAATCCTGAAGAGACTGCTCGATGTGGGAAAGGACTCAGAGATGGCCGCACTACAAGTTGATCAAATGTTTTAATTTGTTCAAAGGAATATGTTTTTAAATACTTTGTTTTTTCATTGGATTGTAATAAGGCCATGGAACTCCTAATTCACTTTAGATTTTGGGTTTATTATTATTGTTTCAACTACCCGCTTAATAAATTTCATAAAATTTTTAAAGTTAGCATGGTTTTGAAATAACTCCACATATGATCATTTTTCTTAAAATTTGGGTTTTTCTTCTTAAGTTAACAAGATACAAGGATTTTGGGCTTTTGGGCCTTAAATTGTTAAATTGTAAAGTCGTTTTGAAGTGTGCCTTTAATGTGACATTCCAGACTTGGGCCTAACTTCTAGGCCGGGTTTAGGGTGTTACAGAACATCAAGTTCCATCTGGTTTGTTACAACCAATTTTGATTCTCGAGTGGAAATGGGATAGAGTAACAATGGACTTTGTTTTGGGATTGCCTCTGACTTCAAGAAAGAAAGATGCAATTTGGGTCGTAATTGATCGATTGACAAAATCTGCCCATTTTATTCCGGTACGATTTGATTATTCACTTGATAGATTAGCTGAGCTTTATATTTCTGAGATTGTGAAATTGCACGGGGTTCCACTATCCATTGTATCAGATAGAGATCCGAGATTTACAGCAAGATTCTGGAAGAAATTGTAAGAAGCTTTAGGCACAAAACTGTATTTCAGTATAGCTTTTTATCCACAAACGGATGGTCAATCCGATCGGATTATTCAGATTCTTGAGGATATGTTGAGATGCTGCATTATTGAGTTTGATGGTACGTAGGAACAGTATCTTCCATTGGCTAAATTTGCTTATAATAATAGTTTTCAGTCGAGCATTAAAATGGCACCATAAGAAGTTTTGTATGGACGTAAATGTCATACGCCTTTGTATTAGACCGTGCTCATTGAAAATAAACTACACAGAGTTGATCTGATAAAAGACACTGAACAGAAAGTAAAAGCAATCCGTGATAGTCTAAAATCAGCATTTGATCATCAGAAGTCTTATACGGACTTGAAACGAAAAGAGATTGAATTTGAGATCAGTGATAAAGTATTTCTGAAAGTGCCCCCGTGGAAGAAAGTACTCTGATTTGGACGTAAAGGTAAGTTGAGTTTGAGATTCATCGGGCCATATGAGATTATTGAGCACGTTGAACCAGTTGCATATAGATTGTTGTTGCCCTCCAAGCTTGAAAGCATATACAATGTATTCCATGTTTCAATGCTACAAAGATACCGTTCTGATCCGTCACATGTGATTGCTCCGTCTGAAATTGAAATCCGATCCGATATGACTTATGAAGAAGAATCGATCCGTATCTTAGCTCGTGAAGAGAAAGAATTGAGACATAAGAAAATTCTATTAGTGAAAGAATTGTGGCATCGACACGAAATGGAAGAGGCCACGTGGGAGCCTGAAGACTCAATGAGACAGTAATATCTGAATCTGTTTAACGTTAAGATTTTCGGGGACAAAAATCCCTAAGGGGGGAGAATTGTAACAGTTCGATTTAGATCCTAATCGAAACAGTGGTTTCAGGACCACAAATTCGAGTCTAAAAAATGTTTTAATATTATTTTCTATGTCTATGATATGTGAATTAGCATGCATGAAATTTTTGTGAAATAATTTGTCTGTTTGTGTGCTTAATTGGGGCAAAGGACTGAATCGCGTAAAGCGTAATAGTAGCATTATAATTTATTAAGGGCCAAATTGTTGTGGTTTTTAAATATGGAGCCTTTAAAAGGAAAATAGTCCACTATTAGAGTAAGTGGGCAGTAATGGTCACAAATGACCTTGTGTCTATATGTTTTATACATTAACATTAAAGGTTAGTTTTGTAAATTGATAATTATGTTTAAGAAGATAAAACATAAACATGAAATGTAGCCATTTTTACTCATCCATCAACCGAATATATCAAAGAAAAAGAAGGAAGAAGAACATCCAGGTTTCGGTTAAGTTTAAGCTTGATTCAAGGTATGTTTGACTTTGGTTTTTGATAATTTTTACATTTTTATAGTCGTTGCTTCGTATATTACAAAACCAATGGCTCAATTTTGAGAATTGATGATGATTTTGAAATGTCTTTTTGATGAACATATGAGCTTTGGAACATTTGATGATGAAATATGGAATATATGTGTTTGATTAGCATATTTTTTCTTTGGAGTTTTGTTGATTTTGAGTAATTTGGTTGTAATTGAGAAAATGATTATTTGAGGGACTAAATTGTGAATTTGATGAAAAATATGAAATTGGTCCCTAGGGAGTTTCGGCTATGCATGTGTGTGAACAAATGGTATATATTTGATGTTTTGAGAAAAATAGACTAAATTGATAAAATGTGCAAATCTGAAGGCTAAATTGCAAATTGCCCTACATATGTGTATTTGGATTGAATTGGCTAAATTAGTGAATAAAAGGGTTAAATTTGAATATATATAGATCAAGAACCGAAGAAAACAGACTTAGATCGTGGGAAAGTGAAAGTAGTTGAATAACCGAATGCGATTGAATATCCGAATCCGAGGTAAGTCTATATACAAATAAACGTATTTGTATTAAATTATGTATATTCATATGAGATTACATTGTGATGAATGTGTATGAAATGGTGAATATATGGATTCTGAGAAAGTATCGAGAAATAGTTAATATCCGAGAAGTCCCGTACGAACCTAGGAATGATAGGATTAACTATGCCATGACATAGGTGTTTGTTATGTGATATCATGTAAGACCACGTCCAGGACGTATGTGTTGATTTGAGATTTTGTAAGACCACGTCTAGGACGTTGGTATCGATATGAAATTTACGTGTAAGACGATGTCTGGGACATTGGCATCGTATTTGATTCGTGTAAGACCCTGTCTAGGACAATGACATTGATATTTAAGTACATGTAAGACCTCATCTGGGGTGATGGCATTGTACGACTATTCCGAGCACTCTGAGTATCCTATTAGATTTTGAAAGGTTCAACGGGCAAATTTGAGATACGAATGATTATGTGTTCTGTATATCCATTTCAGGTACGTTTGATATGTACACTAGGTGTGTATGAAAAGTAAGTATCTATATGAACTTACTATGATGAATATGTGAAATGAAATGATGAAATGATATGTGAAGATATGTTTGAATAAGTCATGTGTATATGTGATATTTGATTTGATAAATGTGTTATGATATGGTTAAGCATATGAGCCAAAGAATATGGGATGAATTTGTTATGAAAACTATAAATGTCAATGTATGAAGATAGTTATGTGTATTAGATGCAAAGTTTATTTGTATATCACTTACTAAGCTTTTGAAAGCTTACTCTGTATGTGTTTACTCTGTTTTATAGATCATCAAAGCTACTGAAGGCTTGGGATCGTCGTGGATCGTCATCACACTACCTAAGTTCATTTTGGTACTTTGAAAATGTGTATATAGCTAAATATGGAATGTATAGGTTAGATATTTTGGTATGTGTTTGGAAGTGTAAATAGCCATGTGATGTGGCTAAGTAAATGTGTGCATGAATGAATATGGCATATGATGCATGTTTTGTATAGCTTGATGGCAAGTGAAATGGTAAAGACTATGGTAAGTATATGAATGAAATATGAGTGGATATGTTTGATCAATGAAATGGTTTTATGTAGGGTAAATTTTGGATGTATCATGCTTGAATATATATGTGTTTTTGATATGTAAATTGGTAAGAAAATTAACATGTTTAGAAATGTGATTGAATGTGATGATTTATTGATCATTGAACATGTCTTTGGCTGTCAATTGTTTATGAAATGAATTGGTAATTTGTTTGTAGGGGTTGGCTCTTGTGAGGGTGGCATTTGGACCTTGCAAGTGGTCTGTTCTGCCTACACGGCCATGGCACACGGGCGTGCCTAGTGACTGTGGGTGAAAGTCAATATCCAGCCTATGTGTGAACGGCCTTGGCACATGGATGTGCCTGGTAGCCGTGTGATTTAGTCAGTATATAGCTTATGAGCACAAGGCCAAGTTGCTCGAGCATGTCTAGTGGTCATATGGGTTAGTCAGTATACATGTTCTATTTAGACATGGCCTAGACACATGGGTATGCCTGGTGGTCGTGTGAGGCACATGGCCTACCTACACGGGCGTGTGACCTCAGCAGTATTAATGAATGCTTGAATTTCTGAAAACTTTCTTATGTGTTCGGTTTAGTCCCGACTCTGTTCTGAAGCATGATTAAGGTCTCGTTGACCTATAAAAAAGGACCCTTAGTTGTGAATGATGATTTGTATTATAAAATATCTGTAAATTTTTCTTATCTGTTTGATAATGCCTTTAACCATATTCTGATGACGTTTACGGGCTAGGGGTATTACATTTAAGGTCTCATAGACCTATTTGAGGGACACTATGTATATGATTTCCTATGATATCATGATGATGTATTATATGTTGTGAAATGATCGTAATGTTGGAACGCCGGCACCCCATGGCGCAGCGAAATAAAATTAATCCGTGATCCAAACCATGAATCCATGTGTGAGGAACGAATCGGGTGAAATAAAGGTTTCAAATTACCAAAGTTTCAATCGAGTAGATAGCGACGCCTCACGACAAGATATCGATCTCATCGTCGAACCAAGCCACAACCTTTACGATGTCGGCCTCACGTAATCCACGGTTTGACTATGAAGCGTAAATCTCCAAAACTATTTTTCAGAGAGGTGTTTTGCTTGACTACGCTAGACCTTTTAAGCAAAATTCTCTTAGGGTTTTCTTCACTTATTACCCTTTTTATAATCAAGATATCATTTATGAATAATAAAATTAAATAAATATAATAATGTTTTAACCAAAATTATAATTACATTAATTATACCCAAAAGTTATAATTACATTAATTATAACATGGATTTTTGTAAACTATATTTATTTAAATTTATATCTGAACCAAATTCATATATTAATTCTCAATATGTGTACAACATCCTTGTACATATAATATATTCAATATTTGATTGCCCAATTAAATTAATTCTTTAATTAATTTAATTCATGTGACAATCAAACACAATACCAACTATGTTTCATTAGTTCATTTCAACCATAGGGTGTGACCCTGTAGGTTCTTGTAACGTTAGTAGTAATACTAGAACGATTCTAATGTCACAAACAATGAGTGGCATCTAGCAATGCATCATTGCTACCTAAGATACAAGAAGTCATGATTCGACATAACTTTTGTGATTAACTTTCATGCATTAATCCTTAAGTCCTTTATCTCTGGAATAGATACAAGTCATGGAATAGTCACACTTGTATAGTCCATCCCATGTTTCTTGATATCTTGAGTAGACTATGATATACAAATTAGTATGACATCTCATGTCAACTTATTTGAGCATGGCCATGCATTTCTAGTCTCACTCAATCAAGTGGCCTAAGATATTACTCCCATTATGTGGGAGGGACTTATCCTATATTGATCAACAATATCCTCTACATTGATTGTGATATATCCAACATCGACCTTTATAGAACAACCGCCATTACGTGTACGCTTGATCGTATCAAAATATCGACTCACGATGTTGGGATAATGATTATCTCAAGTCTAAGGATCATATACATATTAATCACTATGAGTAATGTTGTGACAATTACATAATAATCCAAGAAACATACTCATAACGGGTGGTCCAATATGTTGTTCTCTAACACATATTCATGTATTGATTTTGACACTCCATATCAATGACAACTCTTTATCATCAATCAACTACATGTTAGTCTTAATGCATTATTGTTGTCCTAGTCAACAATAATACTTGACTAAGGATATTTTAAGAATAATCATATTATTCTCGTGACATTATTATAAAACAGCTTTATTTGTACACGTATGAAAAATCAAATAATAATGACAACGCTTTATATTAATAAACATGGTAAATCAAGTATGTTATTACAACCATCTCATGATTGATCTTTGGGCATACTCTTACACGTAAAAGTTATGATATGTCCAATAATGTCTCTTAACCCTATTTCGGCCATGGTTATGGGTTAGAGGTGTTACATTTTATTGGTATCAGAGCTACGGTTTAGTCGATTTTAGGACTAACGTAGCGTGTGAGAGTCTAGCTATACATGTCTTATATACAAACTGTGATAGTGTGATGAATCTTGACATATAAAATGTGTTTTTCGTTTAGTAAGTGGATCCCGAATGAGCTATAGCTAACGATGTTGAAAGTAATGCGCCTTCTCCCGCTCAAGGGACAACGCATCTGATTCTAGACCGGCCACTAGCGGCCAGGAAGGAGAGACTAAACAAGCCTTCTTCCAAATGATGAATGAGTGGTTCACTCAATATATTAGAACAAATCTAGTTGTCTCACAACCTCCACCCCCACCCAATCTTCCTCAGACTTCTATTGGACCTCCTGTTATGAATCTGAATATGATGAATAAGCCTCCGATTGATAAAATCCTTAAATATGGGGCTAAAGAGTTCAGGGCCACTAGTGATGATGATGCGCAGAGAGCTGAGTTTTGGCTCGAGAATACAATCTGAGTGTTTGATGAAATGTCTTGTATTTCTGAGGAATGTGTGAAATGTGCCATTTCTTTGTTAAGAGATGCAACTTATCAGTGGTGGAAAACTTTGATTTCTGTTGTTCCAAAAGCACGAGTTACCTAGGATTTCTTTCAATCTAAATTCAGAAAGAAATATATTAGTCAGGGATTTATAAATCAAAAATGAAAAGAGTTTCTTAAATTGAAATAGGGTTGTATGTCTGTCACAGAATATGAGTGAGAATTTGTGAGATTAAGTCAATATGCACGGGAATGTGTCTCTACTGAAGCAATAATGTGTAAAAGGTTTGAAGTCGGCCTGAATGAAGATATTCGTTTGCTAGTTAGAATTCTGGAAATAAAAGAGTTTGTTGTGCTTGTTGATCGAGCATGTAAAGCTGAAGCACTCAGGAAAGATAAAAGAAAAGCTGAGTCAGAAGCTAGAGATGTGAGAGAAAGATTCTCAAGTAAATCATTTCAGTCTGCACCAAAGAAATTTAGAGATGAACATAGTCATTCAAAGGCTAATGTGGGACATTCAAACAAAGATTGTGCTAGATCACATTTGACCTTCAAAGCTCCAGCTACTTTGATAGCTAGTGTTGGAAATGTTTGATCTGAGCGACCTAAATGTAGACATTGTGGTTAAAGACATCTGGGTAATTGTAGATTGAATGATCGAGCTTGTTTTAAATGTGGATCATTAGACCATTTCATTCGAGATTGTCCTGAGTCAGTTGATACAGAATCTGAAGTCAGATAATGCTTCAGTTAGGGGTATACCTTCTAGAAACACCAGAAATGTGAAGCCAGAGAGCTACAAAACATATAGTTGCGAGATCTGAATCTAGAGCACCTACTAGAGCTTACTCCATTCGAGCTCGTGAGGAAGCTTCATCTCCAGATGTTATTATGGGTACATTTACTCTTTATGATACTTTTGTGATTGCATTGACAAATACAGGGTCTACTCATTCGTATGTATGCATGAACTTAGTATCCAGTAAGACTTTGCCTGTAGAGTCTACTGAATTTATAATTAGAGTATCGAACCCTTAGGTAAAAGTGTCATGCTTGACAAAGTTTGCAAGACTTGTCCGTTGATGTTTTGAGATATTTGCTTTTCGGCTGATCTGATGTTACTACATTTTGATGGGTTTAATATAATTTTGGGTATGGGTTGGTTAACGTTGCATGATGCTGTTGTGAACTGCAAACGAAAGACCATTGATTTGAGATGTCAGAATAATGAAATAGTTCAGATTGAATCGAATGATTTGAATGGATTACCGGCTGTGATATCAGTGATGAAAGCTTAGAGTTATGTGAAAAAAGGCTATGAAGATTATTTTACCGATGTGATTAATTCAAAAGTGACTGAAAAGAAAGTTGAATATGTGCCAGTTGTTTATGAATTCTCTCATGTATTTCCTAAAGAACTACCGGGATTACCCCCGATACGAGAAGTTGAGTTTGGTATTAACTCAGTGCCAGGGATGACTCCTATCCCAATAGCTCCGTATAGAATGGCACCGACAGAATTGCAAGAATTAAAGTCTCAATTGCAAGAGTTGACCGAAAGGGGATTTACACGACCGAGTTTCTCACATTGGGGTACTCCTGTTTTATTTGTGAAAAAAAAGATGGCACGATGAGAATGTAACGCCCCATAATTGGGCCCATTAGGCCTTGATCGTAGGAGCGTTTTTAAATTTTTTGAGAATATGAGAACGGCATTATTGCAAGTTGGACCTATTAGGTGAGTGATTTCAGAAGGTTAGGAGGGCTTCTATGAAGTCCCGGGGTCAAACTTGGGCTTTAGGAAAATTTTGGCTTTAGGTGAATAAAACCCTAGGAGTTAGAAAGTAGGCTTTAAGAATACAATGTGGAGAATAATGACACAAGAAAGAGCTTGTGGTGTAGTGGCAAAGTGGTAAAGTGGCGACACACAAGGAAGCAAGGGGTCCAAGGTTCAAGTATTGGCGCTTGCACTTCATTTTGATTTCCTTTTTAAATGGACTTAGACTTTGGCCATAGACTTATCCTTAGTGGCGCATGTTTTAGACAACAAGAAGCTAGTTCTCAAGGTGGCTAGTGCCATGGAGTATGTACAAGGGAGCCTGAGTTCGAAACCCATTGCATGCAAAATGTAATTATTTTTGCTTAGGGGAAGACAAGAGTTTGTGTTGGAATGGAACTCTACATGGTGGAGGGAGACTTGGTCAATAAGTTTGAATGGGAGGTGGAGTGCAAATTGAGGAGCAAAAAGGGGAGGAAATCATGGGATTTCAAGTGGGAAAAGTGTTATGGCTGAATAAGGGGTCTTGTGTGGGAAAATTCGGGAGAAAAGTGGTCTTGGTAGCATTTTTGGTAGCTTTGGTTTGAGGGTAGAAATCAAAATCTCTCCCTGTGTTTGGCATTTTCTTCTTGAGTTCTTTCGTGATTTTCTTTGGGAAGCATCTCGTGGACTCATTCTCCTTTTTCTCTTTCTTTTTTACCTTTCGCACTTTCTTCTGTTTCTTTTAATTGCCTAAACTAGTGTTAGTCGAATTCTTCCTCGGTTGGTCATTGGAAAATACAAAGGGTCATTTTAGCACTTTTGAGGCATTTTCAAGTCATTTTTTCCTCATTGTGAGCCTTAGCCGAATCCTCAGTTGGCTTTCCTCCCATTTTTGGCTTTTGTTTTCCACCTAGAGCATTTCGGGTTTTCTCTTTTGGCATACTACTTTTCTTGTCTTTGTACACTTTTCTTCGCTCTTTCTTTCTCCCATTTGTGACTTGGTTGAATCTGCTTGTGAGATTGACCACTCTTGCGTTTTTCTTCTTCAACCTTTCTTCTCTTCCCTTTAAGCCGAATAGCCACATCTCTTCTAGGTAATTTTCTTTAAGCTGTACATCAATGGTTGGAGTTGGGTTCTCTTTTGTTGGCCGAACGTGGTAAGCCTTTGGATTCATTCTCTTTCTTTCTCCTCCACACTATTCTTTTTCTCTGACCAAATGCAACATTCTCTCATTTACTCACTATTTATTTTCTCCCTTCTCTGCTTAGCATAAACCAAAGTACTTCTCTTGTTGGGGGTAGGTCGAATCCATTCTCCTTTAATACTTCATCGGTCGTTCCCTATTTACTCAAGCCAAACTAATATTTTCTTCTTCTTTCCAGTTGATTATCGTTTCTGAGAGTGTTCAACTCCTGATTGGTCAAGAATCTGTTCTTACCGAATCTAAGGGTAAGTGACATTAAACACTGTTGGATTTATTGGTAGTCTAATAATCCATTATATTTTGTACCGAGTATTGGTAGATGCTAACCCCTGTGCATCAATCCATTTAGGAGTTGTTCGCTTTAGCCATTAAAGAAGCAAAATTGAATAGTGGTCACTCAGTTGAAGAAGGTCACGTCTTGTGGTAAGTGGTGATTGGTGATTACTCGGATTCAAGTTTTAACTTCTGTTGTATTGGTGATAAGACTAATGGATTGGGATGATTGGATCACATAGGTGCATAATCTCGGAAGATCAATCTACGCTCGTAACAGGTGTGTAATCTCACACCCCCTGAATGATTGCACGTGGTGTTATGCGAATCGGTCAAAAGCCGAAAAGCTGGAAAATCGACATCTCTGACGACTAGAGCGTGCGAACGCTCGTAGTGGTAAATCAAAATGCGAATAATGACGGTATGTCATTAAGAGTGTCACGAGCACTCTCGTGAAACTGATGCTATAACGGGCTTGATCGAGCCGAAACGAGCCAAATGGGCCTAATGGGCTATCCGGCCCACTAGGGCAAAATCGTTGGAAAACTATCAAACGATAGGTTCGATTGCGAAATCTGCAAATCTGAAACCAAACCATGCATTTTGGGCTACAGGAACATGTGGGCCTGTTCGGGCTTAAAATGGATTTTAGGCCTAATAGTTCTGTAGAGACCCAAAAAGGGTCCTATGTCACTCGAGGCGATAGTAGGCCTTCGGAGAGGCCATTAAATGCGAAAGTACCAAAATATCCCTAGAGGGTAAAATTACTGAAATACCCTTAGAGGGTAAATGACCGTTATACCCCTGATTATGGTTTGTTAACATCTATATGTTTTATTTACATTTCTGTACGTATGATGCATTGCATTTATGATATGTTGCATTGGGTGGGATTGATGATCGGAGGAAGTGTAATTTGGTGGCTCTACCACATTTTGTCTGGTGGCCATGCCACGTATATTTTGTTATTCTGGTGGCTCTGCCACAAATTCTGTGATTAGCAGCTTGTCTACCATATTGGTATGTTGGGCTGGGTGGGTTGACTTGGTCCCCACAGGTGTGTTGGGCTGGTACGGGGGTGTGTAGCAGATGGATGGTTAGGTTGGGTTGCATACTCTATTTGTATGATCATGTTTATAAGGCTAAGGCCCAGATTGTTACTGAATAGGGCTTCGGCCCAGTCTGCTTCTGTATGGGCTCGGGCCTAGTTAATGACCGATTAGGAGATTACACACTTACTTCTCATAACTCACCCCTCTGCTTTACCCTTGCAGGTGATCCCTAGTATTGAGGATTTGGAGCTGCAGAGGACTCTGTGGTGGCTATACATCACTCCCAAACTTTAGTAAATTTCTATTTTGCTTTATTTAGAGATTTATTTTAATTTAGGTTTAATTGTTTGTAATAAGGCCATTGGACTTTAATTTTTCTTTTAACATTTCATTTCAGTTAAATTCAAACTAAAAACGATTAAACTCTGGATTTTCTTAAAACGACAATAACTGTTTCCAAAATATCTCATTTTCGTAATTCACTAAACTCGATTTTAGTTTTAAACAAGTTTTTGGAAATAATAATAATATCAATAACAACATTTTTACAAGAAAACCATAAAATAAAATCCAATTTTCACAAACAACAAAGCTCAAAGTTTTCAAAAAGAATACAAACTTTTTAATGAACGCACAGTTTTTAATCAACCTTTTATGTGACATGCCAGATCCGGCCGTAACGTCTAGGCTAGGTTTGGGGTGTTAGATTTTATGGTATCAGATCCAGGTTGCAAAACTCGACTGTGGAATGGGTTCGAAAATGTTTTTCAAAATTTTTTTGAAATATGGTTTAGAAAATATATATCTTTATTGGAAGTATGGCACCCCGAGTCTCCAGCACCAAATCCGTAAGTCCTCTTACTTTATATCTGATGATGTGATGAAATTACTGTAGGGAGAAAACTACTAAAGTTAGTGGTAGTATACTGAGATTGTTAGCTATAGGAACTAAGACTATAGAGACTGAAATAGTAGGAACTTCAATCCACGAAAACAACTCTTATACCTGTCTTCCATAAAACACTTATTAATAAATATTGGAATTATAGACTGATTCATAAAATTCTTAATCAGATTAACTCGATTCAGTAGTATGAGTACAAGAGGACATCAACGAGGTACACGTGGTCATAGTAGAGGCCGAGGCTTTAAGGCTGGATCTTCGGCATCAAGGCATATGCCCGAAAGGGAGGCACCGACATCACCAGCGACTGAGACGGGGTCTCAGGACCGAGCTGGAGCTGATGTACTGACTTAGCTAGTTAGGGAGGTACTGGAGGAGGTTAATGAAATTGGTGAAACACTTCGAGTTGGGTTCATGGACTGTAAGAAGAAAAGAGATCGTAGTTCTCTAGGATCGCAGTCTCGTTATGTGAAGCATGTTAAGGTACGTCCAAACTTTTTGGCTTGCGAATATTACAAAATGCGTCATCCGAGTGAATACTGGAGGAGGCCTGGAGCATGCTTGAGATGCGGGTCTAAGGAGCATAAGGCTCAGGATTGCTCCATAACCAATAAATCAGGTATGTCTTGGTTGGATGTGGTGGTTGAATGTAGGAAATTTTATGTATTTGCGGTAAATACATGTTTGCTGCTGTGGTTAGATATTTGGTCGAGTGAAGAGGTTTCTAGATTAGGGTAGAAGTGTAATAGTGTTATTGAGTGCGCAACAGCAGCGTAGTAGAGTAGCCTGTGTTAAAACCACTGTTAGATAGCTGAAAATTTTGAGGAAAAAATTTCTTTAAGGGGGTAGATTTATAACGCCCCAAAATTGGGCATAGGAGAATTAGGCCCATTGGGCCTTGAGCGTAGGAGTGTTCTAAAATTTTTAGAATATGAGAACGGCATTATTGTAAGTTGGACCTATTAGGTGAGTGATTTTGGATGGTTAGGGGGGCTTCTATGAAGTCCTGGAGTCAAACATGGGCTTTAGGAAAATTTTGGTTTTAGGTGAATAAAACCCTGGGAATTAGTAAGTAGGCTTTAAGAATAAAATGTGGAGAATAATGACACAAAAAAGAGCTTGTGGTGTAGTGGCAAAGTGATGCCACTTGGGAGACAAGGAGGTGGCGCCACACAAGGAAGCAAGGGGTCCAAGGTTCATGTCTTGGCGCTTGCATTTCATTTTGATTTCCTTTTTAAATGGATTTATACTTTGGCCATACACTTACCCTTAGTTGCACATGTTTTAGACAACAAGAAGCTAGCTGGCAAGGTGGCTAGTAGCGTGGAGTATGTATAAGGGAGCCTGAGTTCGAAACCCCTTGCATGTAAAATGTAATTATTTTTTGCTCAGAGGGAGACAAGAGTTTGTGTTAGAATGGAACTCTACATGGTGGAGGGAGACTTGGTTAATCAAGTTTGAATGGGAGGTGGAGAGCAAATTGGGGAGCAAAAAGGGGAGGAAATCATGGGATTTCAAGTGGAGGAAGTGTTATGGACGAATAAGGGGTCTTGTGTGGGAAAATTCAAGAGAAAAGGGGTTTTGATAGCATTTTTGGTAGCTTTGGTTTGGGGGTAGAAACCGAAACCTCTCCCTTTGTTTGGCATTTTCTTCTTGAGTTCTTTTGGGATTTTCTTTGGGAAGCATCTCGTGCACTCATTCTCCTTTTCTCTTTTCATTTTTACCTTTCGCACTTTCTTCCGTTTCTTTTAATTGCCTAAACTGGTGTTAGCCGAATTCTTCTTTTGTTGGTCATTGGAAAACACAAAGGGTTATTTTAGCACTTTTGAGGCATTTTCAATTCGTTTTATCCTCATTGTGAACCTTAGCCGAATTCTCAGTTGGCTTTCCTCCCATTTTCGACTTTTGTTTTCTACCTAAAGCATTTTGGGTTTTCTATTTTGGCATACTACTTTTCTTGTCTTTGTGCACTTTTCTTCTCTTTTTCTTTCTCCTATTCATGACTTGGCTGAATCTGCTTGTGAGATTGACCACTCGTGTGTTTTTCTTCTTCAACCTTTCTTCTCTTCCCTTTAAGTCGAACAGCCACATCTCTTCTAGGTGATTTTCTTTTAAGTTGTACATCAATCGGTTGGAGTTGGGTTCTCTTTTATTGGCTGAACATGGTAAGCCCTTCCATCCATTCTCTTTCTTTCTCCTCCACACAATTCTTTTTCTCTAACCGAATGCAATATCCTCTCATTTACTTACTAATTATTTCCTCCCCTCTCTACTTAGCATAAAATGAAGTACTTCTCTTGTTGGGGGTAGGCCAAAACTCGTTCTCCTTTAATACTTTATCTGTCATTCCCTATTTACTCAAGCCGAACTAATCTTTTCTCTTCTTTCCAGTTGATTATCATCCCTGTGGGTTGTGAGTGTTCAACTCCTGATTGCTCAAGAATTTTTTCTTGCCTAATCTAAGGGTAAGTGACATTAAACACTGTTGGATTTCTTTGTAGTCTAATAATCCATTTTATTTTGTACCGAGAATTGGTAGATGCTAATCCCTGTGCACCAATCCATTTAGGAGTTGTTCGCATTAACCATTAAAGAAGCAAAACTTAATAGTGGTCACTCAGTTGAAGAAGGTCACATCTTGTGGTAAGTGGTGATTGGTGATTACTCGGATTCAAGTTTTAACTTATGTTGTATTGGTGATAAGACTAATGGATTGGGATGATTGGATCACATAGGTGCGTAATCTCGAGGGTTCAATCTATGCTCGTAATAGGTGTGTAATCTCACACCCTTCTGAATGATTGCACGTGGTGTTATGCGAATCGGCCAAAAGCCGAAAAGCCAGAAAATTTGCATCTCTAACCACTCGAGTGTGCAAACGCTTGTAGTGGTAAATCAAAATGCGAATAATGACGGTAAGTCGTTGAGACTACCACGAGCACTCTCGCCAAACTAAGGCTACAACGGGCCTGATCGAGCCGAAATAGGCCAAATGGGCCCAATGGGCTATCAGGCCCACTGGGGCAAAATCATTGGAAAACTATCAAACAATAGATTTGATTGCGAAATCTGCAAATCTAAAATCGAAACCATGCATTTTTGGCCATACGAGCATGTGGGCCCGTTTGGGCCTGAAATGGATTTTAGGCCCAATAGTTTCGTAGAGACCCAAAAAGGGTCTTCTATCGGTCGAGGTGACAGTAGGCCTTCAGAGAGGCCGTTAAATGCGAAAGTACAAAAATACTCTTGAAGGGTAAAATTACCAAAATACCCTTGGAGGGTAAAATTACCAAAATACCACTGGTGGTTAAATGACTGTTATACGCCTGATTATGGTTTGTTAACATGTATATGCTTTATTTACATTTCTGTACGTATGATGCATTGCATTTATGTTATGTTGCATGGGGTGGGATTGATGATCAGAGGAAGTGTAATCTAATGGCTCTGCCACATTCTGTCTTGTGGCCATGCCACGTATATTCTATTATTCTGGTGGCTCTACCACAAATTCTATGATTAGAAGCTTGTCTGCTATATTGGTATGTTTGGCTGGGTGGGTTGACTTGGTCCCCACAGGTGTGTTGGCCTGGTACAAGGGTGTATAGCGGATGGATGGTTAGGTTGGGCTGCATACTCTATTTGCATGATCATATTCATAGGGCTTGTAACACCCCAAACCCGGCCCATACGTCATGACCAGA
Organism: Gossypium rotundifolium; assembly: GCA_025506655.1. NCBI lineage: Eukaryota > Viridiplantae > Streptophyta > Magnoliopsida > Malvales > Malvaceae > Gossypium > Gossypium rotundifolium. The sequence continues at coordinate 80,857,026 of CP106729.1, read as the reverse complement.
TCTGGTATGCTACGGGTTGAATGTTGAAAACTTTGCTTTAAAGGGTTTTGAAAATTTCAGTTTATTTTAACCGACTAATTATTAATTGTGACATTTTTGAACAAACTTTAACATTTGCGTTGAACATGCTAGAAAAACCCATTTTCCTTTCACTTTATAATTAAGACTTTGAAAACATAAGTTTATAAGATGTAACATAAAAAAATATAGTTCGATAACCTAAGTTATGGAGGCCTTATTACAAAAATAATCCCAAAATTGAAACTTAAAGAAAAATCAAAAATAGTCTATGAAGATAAAAGACTTGATAGCCCTTTGAGTCCGCCTCGGCTCCCATGTCCACGATCTACTGCTCATCTGAAAAGTTGAGAGAAATGAAAGGGTGAGTCACCGAGACTCAGTGTACAAATCCCAAAAACACAGAAAAAGACTTGAGGCCAACAAACACATTATGGGCCCTGGGCCCATACACAATGGCAATAGAATATATATTTACATGCAACATGACCCATCCCAAACCTAAGAGTCCATCCTCTACACACCCCCTTACCAACCATCACACCATGGGGATTTCTACAATCAACCCTTCATCCGCTACACACCATATCGACGGCTGTGCTGTCTGTCATAAAGACCGATCACTATGTGACCTATGTGGCAAAGCCACCGACCGCCATGCGACCTTAATAATACATTGTAGTATTTCGACACCTGTGCTGCCTGTCATAAAGATCGATCACTATGTGACCTATGTGGCAAAGCCACCGATCGCCATGCGACCTTCTTCCCCTTCATCATATCAATCCCATCCCATGCATACATACATGCAAGAATCAGAACATTATACTATCTAAACAGATCATAGACTTCCACATACTTTGATACACATAGAGAAGTTTCTATGATTATGTACCTACCATCCCTTGCCTACCCTTTCTGGGTAATACGACCGTTGATACAGCCTCATTTTTCGTCTTTTAGCCCATAACATACATATAATGCAGATTAACTAGTGTGATAGAGATCTACACACCTGATTACCGACAGGACAATACTTTCTATGTCGACACTATCAGAAGTCGATACGACTGCTAACTTTCTAAGGTTTTGTTCTGAAGTCGGTCCACAACCTGGCGGCCAATCCCGTATTGCTAACACCACGCATTTCTTGAACTTTGGGGCTGGGACTACAGGTCCAACCCCTTCCTTCGATTTATTGACATTTGAGTCCATGAATGACCTTAGTGAGAGGATACTATAATGATTGCTTAACGCGGCATTAGGTTAAGGCACAATAAAGAAAGGAAACCGATGGATCAACTTAGGGAGAATTGAAATCCTTACCTTGAAATCCAGAAAGAAGACAATAGGATTGGGAAGTTACCGATTTTTTATCCTAGGAACCTAGGCGGTTAGATCTCTTTTAAATGCTGGAATGTGGCCAAACAGGAAACAAGATCAGTCAATAGAATATTGAATTAATGATGGCCTTATAACCCATTAGCCAATTGGCTATGGCCTCCAAAACTGAAAGAGAAAAGATCAAAAAAAATCAGTACTTACTGTAATATTCGGGATTTGGGGGTTATGTATTTTCACTTAAATGTATGTGGTAGCATGCTTGTGTGTGATTTACATGTGTTTTGGGGGCTTTGGGAACCTTGGGATGTAGGTAGAAGCCTTAGAAAAATATTTGATTTCTAAGCCTTAAAGGAGAATTAAGGGAACTAGGCCTTAAGGAGCTTAGTATGTGGACTAGGACACAAGAACTCAGCTAGTAAAGTGGCAAGGGAGGCGCCACTTAGAGCACAGGAGAGTGACGCCATAGAAAGTGTGAAGGGACCTAGGTTCGAGCAGCAAGGGAAGCATTTTGGCATTTATTTTGCGTCAAGGAGAGGGAAGAGTTGGTGTTGACGTGGACACTTCATGGATGAAGTGTAGATGGGGTCAAACAGCTCAAACATTCGGCTATGTAGGAGGAAAAGAAGGGATTTGGATGAGAGAGGAAGAGTTGGCCGAATGGAGGGGTCTTGGTGTGGCATTTTCGGCCAATGGACTTCTATGATGACAAATTCGGTCACCTAGTAGCCAAAATCCCCTCAGCCAAATTTTAATTTGAGCCTCACCACCACTTTCTTTTTTTTTCTTTCTTCTCACCAATCTTTCTTCCTCTTTCTCACCAAAGTTGAACCACTTTATCTTTCTCTTCTTCTTCTTCTCACAATTCCTTCTGTCATCAAAAGCTGAAAGCACATTGACTATAGTAGATTGTACCCTTAACCCATTGAAATCGATTGGTCCTAAGCACTAAAGGCCAAAAGTCGATCATCTTTCTCCTTGTCAATCTCTTAGGGCCAGTGTTCATCGCATTGGTCACTCTTTTTCAGTGAGGATCTCTTTTAGGCTGATTTCTTGTTCTTCTTTTTTTTTTCCTTTTTGGACTGTCGAAAATCAAAGACTCTAATCCCTATATCTCTTTTGTCAAAACCATGAAGGGATAATTCGGGATCCACTTGTAGCCGATGATTTAAGGGAGATCTTTCGGGATTTTGGATATCCAAGGTAAACAAGGCATACCATTCGGCCAAGGGCCATTTCTATTGGTTTTAAGGCACTAAGCCGATTCTAACCTAAGCCATGTAGGGATTTCGACAATTTCAGGAGCAGACAATAGTTTCTGGGATTTGAGCAAGCAAGGTAAGGGAGTTGTAATTTTCGGCCAAAGGCCATATTACTTATTGAGGGTTGTCGATTCTAACTATGGCCTTTAGGGGGAGTCGACAGAGATAAGGAGAAGTTTCAGGATTCAGATCTATTCCGGTAAGGGTTCTAGTGTTTCGGATCTGTCTTTCATTCGTTCAAAAGTCGAAGGCTAATTATTTTTGTGTGCTAGTGCTTGGCCGATTGCAAAGGAGGTACATCACGTAGCTTCGGGATTTGGTTGGAAACCAAATCGGCATTAAGGTAAGGTGTTATCTTCATGCGACATATCCTTCGGGATTTCTTGTTGAGCCGAATAGGCTTTTGGTTACTAACAAAGGGTTGGCCGATTGTAGGAAGGGGGAAGACAAACATCTCGGGATCTCGTTAGTTTTGCGTAGTTTCAGGATTTCACTTAGTTCTACAAATAGTCAGGTGTGTAACCCTACATTAATTCCTGATAGATTAATGGTAGCAATATTAAACATGTGATTATGAAAATACGAGTAACATGGCTAAGGGTACCATTCAATGGTACAGTGCATTCAGGTACGTTACCCCTAACTCTCAGTTAGTAATGTTATAAACATTGATATAGAGTATGTGTCATTTCGTTATGACTTTGGGGTAAGGTGCATTGCATGATATCTGAATAATATGTATGTTGCATGGGCATATGGGTGATAATGATAAAGGGGAAGTGTTCCGGTGGTTTTTACCACATTATCCGGTGACTTTGTCACAATATCTGGTGGCTATGCCACGATTATAAGGGTGATGTGTAGTTGACTGCAGCGACTGCCATCGATGGTGTGTAGCGGATGGAGGGTCGATTTAGTAATCCCCACGGTGTGATTGGTAGGTACGGGTGGTGTGTAGAGGTTGGACATCTAGGTGGGTTTGGGTTGCATCATTGCTTATATTTGTTATATGTGAGTTGATATGCCTTAATCGTTTGGGAGTCTGTGATGGTTGTTACACACTGAGTCTATTGACTCACCCTTCGTGGGCTAACATTTTACAGGTGATACTCTGTAAATGGACCAGGTCGGCAGGGACTTAGTGGTGGCCATGCTCAGCTCAGCATTTTCAGGTTTTCACATAATTAAACTTATCGCGTTTTCTTATTAAGTTTTCGAGATTTATTTTGGGTTTTGTTTTGTTGTAATAAGGCCATTACTATTTAACTGTTTTATTTTTACATTTTAATTTTTATTCTGATACGATCAACATTAAACAAATGGTTAAACAATTTTTGTAAAACAACTTCAAATGTTTGACACCTAAATACCTACGATTTTCAACCTATTGTTAAGCTCTAAAATTCGACATTTCTTTTAACTTGAAACTTTTGAAACATGAAAATAACGTGTTAATGAAATACAAACTTTAAAAACAACACGGTTTTCAACTTGATCATAACACAAATCTCTTTTCTTCAAAACCACCAATTTTTTCCAAGAGGTCAAAAACGAGATTTAGCTACATTTTACTCAAGGAGCATGCCAGATCTGGTCAAGGCTTGTGGGCTGGGTTTGGGGTGTTTCAACTTGGTATCAGAGCCCAGTTCAAACCTCGACCTTAAGGGCTTTCTGGGCCCAAAACGTTTTTTTTAAATTGAGTTTTACTAAAAGACTAGCAGGTTTTATGGCATGGCACCCGAGTCTCTGGCCCGAAGTCCACCAGGTAAGTACCCCTAATTATTGTGTGATTTGTATGTGGGTATTACAGAATTATAGATTATCACATTAGGAGCTATTGAACTCTAGGATTAGCTTACTCCAACACAAAATCACATAAAATTTAAAGACTAATTGAACAAACCTGTGAGTAAGTCGCCGAGTTAAGGGTGTGGCAACAGTTGTGCACATGTCTAGGATTGGATTCAAGGAGAGCTTGGTATTTAAGCAGTCCTAGTGATTCACCTCATCTTCACTCGAATCCTACCTGGTGCGTAGTGACGGTTCACCCTAACCAAGAGGACTTACCCACAGGCTAAATTTAATAATTAAAACCCGAAATGGACTAGCTACACTATTTTATAAAACCTTAGTTTTGAGATCACTGAATCACTCCTTGATTTGTAAAAACTATTTTATCTTTTGGAAAAATTTTTGAAATATCCCCGATTTACAAAATTACCGAAATACCCCTAGTTTATAAAATTACTAAAATACCCTCAGTTTATAAAATTACCATACTACCCTCAATTTTTACCAAAATATTCCTATTTTTCAAAAATACCAAAAACCCCTCTTTTGCAAAATTACCAAAATACCCCTATAGGACAAATTATAAAAATACCCCTAGGTTTGGAACGGACGAAAATGCACAAATCGGTGAACGTGTGTAGTAGATACTATTGAATGAATGTCTCTGAATTAGAGTAGGAGATTAGAACCAAAACTTTGAAATGATCGAAAGAACTACCACTAAACTTCGTTACATAAAATTTGTTCGTGGATAATTAGTGGAATAGAAAGCTAATACATAAAATTTCTTAAATCAGATTAAATCGCGATCATAGACATGAGTTCTAGGGGACGTGATAGTAATGTGCGAGGGCGTGGTAGAGGTAGAATGACCGTATCGAAACCTATTAGGTCAGGTCAGGGGTCCAAGAATGAGATGCCACCACCACCAACTGCTGGTGTTGAGTATCGGACCGGACGGGATGATGCAGATATTCTGCGATCTCGCGAAGTTCTTGAGAGGGTGGCTTGGAGCGGTGGAGGCATGGGAGCTCAAAATCAGACTGAGTGACTCGAGCCAATGGAGCCGAGGTATTCGAGGTGTATCTCGGTGTGGCGCCAAATATGACCGAGTATTGGTTGGAGGCGACGAGTGAATCATGGACGATTTGGGCACGACTACCGAGGGCGAAAGGGTCTTGTCGCTTCTTCTGGATGAGTCATACCGTGGTGGCTCACGATTCGAGATAGTCTTTGCAATAATGATCTCACTTGGGAGTATTTCAAGGCGATCGTAAGAAGTATATTGGGACTAGTTATATTGATGCGCAGAGGAAGGCGTTTCTAAGGCTAGTTCAGGGGAGTAAGTTCGTAGCGGAGTACGAGGCAGAATTCTTAAGGTTGAGCCGGTATGCTTGAGGTATCATGGCTACGGAGCATGAATGGTGTGCCAGGTTCGAGGATGGACTAAGGGATGACCTGAGATTGCTGATTGCTCCACAGCAGGGGCGAGAGTTTGCCGTATTGGTAGATAAGGCTAAGGTAGCCAAAGGGGTCAAGGAATCTGTGAGACAGAATTCGGATAGGAATAGACAAAAGAAAGGTTTTGGATCGTCGGGGTCATCCGAGAATGCTCAAAAGAGACCTAGAGTTGATGGGCTGCGAGGTCAGCAGGTTGTTACAAGAGGACAATACCGTACTTGTGCTCAATGTGGAAAGATGCACCCTGGAGAATGTTGGAAAAGAATAGGGGGATGTTTTAAATGTGGGTCCAAAGATCACATGATTAAGGACCCCCTGTGGAAACATGACGAGAGAGCCACCAAGAAGTCGTGGTCTTAATCAGGCTGGAAGAGGTGGACAGCAACCACTACGGGGTCGTGGTCTCGTTGGCAGAGGTAATGGTTATGGTAGAGGTCGCGGGACACCGCGGAGGTGTTGGCAATGCGAGGTGAGACAAATGTCCGTGTATGCGATTAAATCGGAAGGAGGATGGTGATGCACGATGTCATAAGATGCACGTTCTTTATTTCGGGTTACCCTTTATTGCTTTGATAGATATAGGGTCAACTCATTCATACATCACTAGTGAGGTATCTAGAACTCTGCATGTGAACTCTGAGATTGTACCTAGGAAGATGACTGTACTTAGTCCTTTAGGGCAATCAGTAGTAGTAGAAAACTCTTTAAGGCAGTGCCTTTGGAAGTTCAGGGGGCGCAGTTTCCAGCTGACTTAATGGAGTTGCCATTCGTGGAATTTGATCTAATCTTAGGCATAGACTGGCTAGTGAAGTACAGTGTGAATGTGGATTGTCGCTGCTAAGCGTATGTCATTGAGAACTTCTGATGACAATGAGGTTGTGGTGATGAGTGAGAGACGGAATTACTTGTCAAATGTAGTATTTGCCCTTAAGGCGGAGAAGATGGTAAGGATGGGATGTGTAGCTTTTTTGATATTGGTCAGTGCTTTAGAGGCTAAGGAAGCAGCTGTAAGAGGGGTCAAGACGGTAAGAGAATTTGTGGATGTCTTTAGGAGGAGTCGATGGGTTACCCTGCACGAGGGAGGTGGAGTTCGAATTGATTTGTTGCTGTGCTGACTCCCTGTGTCAATTGCTCCGTATAGGATGGCGCCAAAGGAGTTGGTAGAGCTCAAGGCCTAGATCCAAGAGTTACTCGATCGTGGGTTTATCCGACCCAGTGTGTCTCCATGGGGAGCACCGGTCTTATTCGTGAAGAAGAAGGATGGGACTATACGCATGTGCATAGATTACCGGCAGTTGAATAAGCTGACCATCAAGAACAAGTACCTATTGCCGAGGATAGACGACTTGTTCGATCAGCTTAAGGGGGTCGCAGTATTTTCAAAGATTGATCTACGGTCGGGATATCATCAGCTTAAGGTGAAGGAAGCAGATATCCATAAGATAGCTTTTTGGACTAGATATGGACATTATGAGTTTTTAGTTATGCCGTTTGGATTGACGAACGCCCTAGCCGCGTTCATGGATATGATGAACCGGGTTTTCCAACACTACTTGGATCAGTTTGTTGTTGTGTTTATAGATGACATACTGGTATATTCCAAGTCCGAGGAAGAGCATGATGCACATCTCCGGGTGGTATTGCAAGTGTTAAGGGAAAAGAAGTTATATGCCAAGTTCAGCAAGTACGAATTTTGGCTGAAGGAAGTTGCGTTCTTAGGGCATGTGGTGTCTGCAGAGGGGATAAGGGTGGATCCTCAGAAGATTGAGGCAGTATTAGGTTGGAAACCACTAAGTCTGTGGCAGAGGTTCATAGTTTCTTAGGGTTAGCAGGCTACTACAGGAGATTTGTTGAAGGGTTCTCGTCAATAGCAGCACCCCTGACAAAGTTGTTGAGAAAGGAGGTACCTTTCGTATGGGCGGATAAGCAGCTGGAGAGTTTTGAGAAGCTTAAGAGAGTATTGATAGAGGCTCCAATTTTAATTCAGCCGGAAGCAGGGAAGGACTTTGTGGTGTATTGTGATGCTTCCCATACATGACTGGGATGTGTTCTAATGCAAGATGAGAAAGTGGTCGCTTATGCGTCTCGGCAATTGAGGCCACTGAGGTTAACAATCTGACGCATGATCTGGAGTTGGCGGCAGTAGTATTCGCTCTAAAAGTGTGAAGGAACTACTTGTATGGAGAAAGGTCTATGATCTACACAGATCACAAGAGTCTGAAATATTTGTTGACTCAGAAGGAGCTGAATTTGAGACAGCGAAGGTGGGTGGAGTTGTTGAAAGACTACGACTGTTCAATAGAGTATCACCCGGGCAAGGCAAATATAGTGGCATATGCCCTAAGTTAGAAAGTGGTGTCGGATCTGAGGGCGATGTTTGTACATCTTAGCCTTTATGATGATGGAAGTTTGCTAGCAGAGTTGCAAGTGAAGCCGACATGGTTAAGTCAGGTGAGAGAAAATAATTGGTAGATGGGGAACTAAGTGCTAAGTGCTGCAAGTGCGAATGGGGAGTTGGAAGACTATGGTGTAAATAAGTGATGGAGTCTTTGTGTTTTCGTGGCAAGGTCAGATGCCAAAGGATAAGGAGTTAAGGCAGAGAATTCTTCAGGAATCGCATAGTAGCCCTTATGCTATGCATCCCGGAGGAAGTAAGTTATCTGAGGATCTACGGATCGGTTTTGGTGGCTCGGTCTAAAGCGAGAAGTTGAGAATTTGTGGGGAAGTGCTTAACGTGTCGGTGAGGTTAAATTTGAACACCAAGTACCTTCGGATTGCTTGGTAGATAAAGATTCTCGCAATGGAAGTGGGAGAAAATTACTATGGACTTCGTTAGTGGGCTTCCCCTTACGCCTACTAAGAAGGACTTAGTATGGGGGATAGTAGATTGGTTGACGAAGTCTGTACATTTCATACCAGTGTGGGTTAACTATTCTCTGCAGAGGTTAGCGAAGTTGTATGTGGCAGAAATTATGAGGCTGCACGGAGTGTCGGTGTCGATTTTCTCAGATAGGGATCTGAGGTTTACGTCTCGATTTTGGAAAGCACTACATCAGGCATTGGGCACCAGGTTAGACTTTAGTACGGCATTTCATCCGTAGTCAGACGGCCAATCTGAGTGGGTAATTCAAGTGTTAGAGGATATGTTAAGGGGTTGCGCGATAGACTTCAGAGGAAGCTGGGAGGGGTTCTTGCCTTTAGCAGAGTTTGCGTACAATAACATCTATCAAGCAAGTATTCGGATGGCACCATACGAAGCGCTGTATAGATGGAAGTGTCGTACTCCTACGTGTTGGACAGAATTGGGGGAACGTCAGGTTTTGGGTCCGGAGATTGTAATAGAATCGAAAGAAAAGGTTAAGGTAATTCGGGCACGGTTGAAGGAGGCATCTGACAGGCAAAAGTCATAAGTGGATCTTAAGCGAAAAGAGATAGAGTTTGCTGTGGGAGATCAGTTGTTTCTAAAAGTTTCGCCATGGAAGAAGGTGAGGAGATTTGGTCGCAAGTGAAAACTAAGTCCCAGGTTTATAGGACCGTATCGGGTTTTGAAGTGGGTTGGACCAGTAGCATATCAGTTAGAGTTGCCTTCGGAGTTGAAGCAGATACACGATGTGTTCCACGTTTCGATGCTATGTCATTACCGATCGGATCCATCTCATGTAATAACGATTGAGGAGGTGGAGCTAAGACCAAATTTGTCCTATGAGGAAGAGCCGATTTAGATTACAGGCAGGATGTGAAGGTGTTACGAGGAAATCGGCCTCTAGTCAAAGTGTTATGGCGTAACCATGGATCGGAAGAGGCTTCGTGGGAACCAGAGGAAGCAATGCGACAGCAATACCCTCACTTATTTTAGTCAGGTAATTTCAAGGTCAAAATTATTTTAAGGGGGTAGGACTGTAATATCCGGGATTTAGGGGTTATGCATTTTCACTTAAATGTATGTGGTAGCATGCTTGTGTGTGATTTGCATGTGTTTTGGGGGCTTCGGGAACCTTGGTATGTAGGTAGCAGCCTTAGAAAAATATTTGATTTCTAAGCCTTAAAGGAGAATTAAGGAAGCTAGACCTTAAGGAGTTTAGTATGTGGACTAGAACACAAGAACTCAGCTAGTAAAGTGGCAAGGGAGGCTCCAGTTAGAGCATAGGAGAGTGACGCCACAGAGAGTGTGAAAGGACCTAGGTTCGAGCAGCAAGCGAAGCATTTTGGCATTTATTTTGTGTCAAGAAGAGGGAATAGTTGATGTTGCCGTGGACGCTTCATGGATGAAGTGTAGATTGGGTCAAACAGCTCAAACATTCGGCTAAGTAGGAGGAAAAGAAGGGATTTGGATGAGAGAGGAAGAGTTGGCCGAATGGAGGGGTCTTGGTGTGGCATTTTCGGCCAAGGGACTTCTTTGATGACAAATTCGGACACCTAGTAGCCAAAATCTCCTAAGCCGAATTTTAATTTGAGCTTCACCATCACTTTCTTTTTTTTTTCTTTCTTCTCACCAATCTTTCTTCCTCTTTCTCACCAAAGCAGAACCACACTATCTTTCTCTTCTTCTTCTTCTTCTCACAATTCCTTCTGTCATCAAAAGCCGAAAGCACATTGACTATAGCAGATTGTACCCTTAACCCATTGAAATCGATTGTTCCTAAGCACTAAAGGCCGAAAGCCGATCATCTTTCTCCTTGTCAATCTCTTAGGGCCAGTGCTCATTGCGTTGGTCACTCTTTTTCGGTAAGGATCTCTTTTAGGCTAATTTCTTGTTCTTCTTTTTTTTTTCTTTTTGGACTGTCGAAAATCAAAAACTTTAATCCCTATATCTCTTTGGTCGAAACCATGAAGGGAGAATTCAGGATCCACTTGTAGCCGACAATTTAAGGGAGATCTTTCAGGATTTTGGATATTCAAGGCAAGCAAGGCATACCATTCGGCCAAGGGCCATTTCTATTCATTTTAAGGCACTAAGCCGATTCTAACCTAAGCCATGTAGGGATTTTGGCAAATTTAGGAGCAGACAATAGTTTCAGGGATTTGAGCAAGCAAGGTAAGGGAGTTGTAATATTCGGCCAAAGGCCATATTAATTATTGATGGTTGCCGATTCTAACTATGGTCTTTAAGGGGGAGTCGACAGAGATAAGGAGAAGTTTGATTTAGATCTATTCAGGTAAGGGTTCTAGTGTTTCAGATCTGTCTTTCATTCGTTCAAAAGCCGAAGGCTAATTATTTTTGTGTGCTAGTGCTTGGTCGATTGCAAAGGAGGCGCATCACGTAGCTTCAGAATTTGGTTGGAAACCAAATCGGCATTAAGGTAAGGTGTTATCTTCATGCAACATATCCTTGAGATTTCTTGTTAAGCCGAATAGGCTTTTGGTTACTAACAAAGGGTTGGCCGACTGTAGGAAGGGGGAAGACAAAGTCTCGGGATCTCGTTAGTTTCGCGTAGTTTCGAGATTTCGCTTAGATCTATGAATAGTCACGTGTGAACCCTACATTAATTCCTGATAGATTAATGGTAGCAATATTAAACATGTGATTATGAAAATACGAGTAACATGGCTAAGGGTACCATTCAATGGTACAAAGGTATTGTATCGTTACCCCTAACTCTCAGTTAGTAATGTTATAAACATTGATATGGAGTATGTGTGATTTCGTTGTGACTTTGGGGTAAGGTGCATTGTATAATATCTGAATAATATGTATGTTGCATGGGCATATGGGTGATAATGATAAAGGGGAAGTGTTCCAGTGGTTTTTACCACATTATCCGGAGACTTATGTCACATATTATAAATCCGGTGACTCTGTCACATTATCTGGTGGCTATGCCACGATTATAAGGGCGATGTGTAGTTGACTGCAGTGACTGCCTTCAATGGTGTGTAGCGGATGGAGGGTCGATTTAGTAATCCCCACGGTGTGATTGGTAGGTACGTGCGGTGTGTAGAGGTTGGACATCTAGGTGGGTATGGGTTGCATCATTGCTTATATTTGTTATATGTGAGTTGATATACCTTAATCGTTTGGGAGTCTGTGATGGTTGTTACACACTGAGTCTGTTGACTCACCCTTCATGGGCTAACATTTTGCAGGTGATACTCAGTAAATGGACCGGGTCGGCAAGGACTTAGTGGTGGCCATGCTCAGTTCAGCATTTTCGGGTTTTCACATAATTAAACTTATCTCATTTTCTTATTAAGTTTTCGAGATTTATTTTGGGTTTTGTTTTATTGTAATAAGGCCATTACTATTTAACTATTTTATTTTTGCATTTTAATTTTTATTCTGATACGATCAACATTAAACAAATGGTTAAACAATTTTTCGTAAAACAACTTCAAATGTTTGACGCCTAAACACCTATGATTTTCATCCTATTGATAAGCTCTAAAATTCGGCATTTCTTTTAACTTGAAACTTTTGAAACACGAAAATAACATTTTAATGAAATACAAACTTTAAAAACAACACGGTTTTCAACTTGATCATAACACAAATCTATTTTCTTCAAAACCACAACTTTTTCCAAGAGGTCAAAAATGATATATAGCTACATTTTGCTCAAGGAGCATGCCAGATACGGTCAGGGCTTGTAGGACGGGTTTGGGGTGTTTCACTTACCAACAGGTTCGGCTTCTCCTGACAGATTTCAGCTTCTGAGAAGATCAAAAGAAAGACAGTGTAACAGGATCTATTAAGATTTGGCTATGAAGAAATCGGCAAAAGGGAGAATAAAGGAAAGAACAATGATCATTTGGTTATAGGAAAGGAATGGAGATGAGAAGGGTTATAAGTTTTGGCTTTTGGAGGAAAAGATGAGAGAAGAGAACAATGAAATTTTCGGCTTTTGCATAGAAGTGGGGATGAGAGGAAAGAAAAAAAGAGAATAGGGTCAAATGTCAGAATTGAAGAGATATCCCCCTTACTTAAGCAAAATTTTGGCACCCACTGCCTAAAACCAAAAATGACCTTTTTTAAAACTAAAACTAAGCTATTAATCAAGGGAAATTTTGTCACCCCTTGATCATATCAGAACCGATTTCTCCTCCCCCTCAGTGTTGGAATTTCGGCCACCATTGTGACCAGCAGATAAATCCTAAATTTCCTCTCTTATCTTTATCTGATCACACCTCCAAAAGAATCCTAGATAACACTACATCTTCCTCCCTTTATCAGCTATATTATCTGCATTATCCACTAGAATAAATCCTCCTATTTCCAAGCCTTATTGCCATCCCAATCTACCCACTTAAATGCCAAAAATTAGCTGAATTTAATTAAAAAGAATTGGGCTTTATGCGACTCGAACCTTGGACCTCCTTAACAGCTTGACACGCCGCACCTAGTTCCTGCATATCGCCACCGACCACTGGGCCACAATCCCAGTTTTGTGTCTTAATTCACAGATAACGTCTTTTAAGCCATGTCCTAACTTACTTTCCACTAGAGTGTCCAAACAGAAAATTTGACTAAGGTCTCGGCCCAACTTCGAGCCCATTCTGGACCCCTAAAACATTCTATCAAGCATAACAAGCAGAACCACACACATTGGACGCATAGGCCCATTAATTCAGGATGTTACAGTTCTACCCCCTTAAAGAAATTTTGGCCTCGAAATTACTTGATCAGAATAGATGCGGGTATTGCCATCGTATCGCTTCCTCTGGTTCCTAAGTAGCCTCCTCAGAATCGTGATTCCGCCATAGAACCTTAACTAACAGAACCGTTTTCCTTCGCAATACCTTGACATCATGATCCAGGATTTCTACCGGTTCTTTTTCAAAGGATAGGTCAGGTCTCACTTCGGTGTCTTCCACAGACACCACATGGGATGGATCCGAACGGTAATGTCTTAACATAGAAACGTGGAATACATTGTGAATCTAGCTTAGCTCAGAAGATAGCTCTAGCTGATGGGCTACCGGCCCCACTCGTTTCAACACTCGATAAGGTCCGATAAATCTGGGACTTAATTTACCCTTCCATCCAAACCTCAACACTTTCTTCCATGGCGACACCTTCAAAAACACCTTGTCACCCACTGCAAACTCTATGTCCTTACGCTTCAAGTCTGCATAGGACTTACGCTTGGTCCGACGCTTCCTTTAGTTGAGCTCAAATTAACTCAACCTTCTCCTTTGTCTCTGTAACCAACTCCAACCAAAAATTTGACTTTCCTTAATTCTATCCAATGTAGGACTATGACACTTCGCCTGCACAATGCTTCATAGGTGCCATCTGAATACTAGGCGGTAGTCGTTGTTGTAAGCAAACTCCATGTGGTAAAACTCTTCCCAACCACCTCCAAAATCAATGACACATCCCTCAACATGTCCTCCAAGATCTGAATTACCGCTCGACCGTCCATCCGTTCGAGGATGAAACGCTATACTGAAATCCAACTTCATACCCAACGCTTGATGCAAAGCCTTTCGGAATCGCGACGTGAACCTCGAGTCCCTATCCGATATGATTGATACTGGTACCCCATGCAATCTCACTACCTCCGCTAGATATAACCTAGCCAGCTTTGCAGGGAGTAATCGACCCGCACTGGTATGAAATGAGCAGATTTTGTCAACCAATCAACAATCACCCAGACTGAATCTTTCTTATTAGGGGTGAGGGGTAGCCCACTAACAAAGTCCATTGTGATCCTTTCCCACTTCCATTGTGGAATCTTCACTAGCTGCAATAACCCTGATGGTAACTGATGCTCTGCCATTACCTGCTGACGGGTTAAACACTTACTCACCAGTTCAGTTACCCCTCGCTTCAAGCCCGGCCACTAGAACTGATCCCGCAAATCCTGATACATCCTACTCCCTTTGGGGTGCATAGCGTATGAACTTCCATGCGCTTCTTGCAAAACCCTATGCCTCAATTCTGGATCTTTTGGCATGCAAACTCTCCCTTAAAAACATAACAGTCCTTCTTCATTCATCCTGAAGTCCGCCGATCCATCACTTGATCCTACATGAAACTTCTCCTTTAGCAACTCATTGGCCTGCTGCTTCTCCTTAACCTGACTGACCCAAGAGGGTCTCACTTGATGTTCAGCCAATAAGCTCCCATCATCGTATAAACTAAGGTGAGCAAACATTACTCTCAAGTCAGAGATTACTCTATGACTTAAAGCATCTGCCACCACATTAGCTTTACCCGGATGGTACTCGATCGAGCAATCATAATCGTTTAACAACTCGATCCACCTCCCCTGCTTTAGATTCAACTCCTTCTGGGTCAAAAGGTATTTTAGGCTCTTATGATCAGTGTAAATAATAGATTTCTCCCCGTATAGATAATGTCTCCAAATCTTTAAAGCAAAAACCACCGCAGCCAATTCCAAATCATGGGTGGGATAATTTGCTTCATGCGGTCTTAACTGCCGAAATGTATACGCAACAACCTTTCCATCTTGCATCAACACGCATCCTAGTCCCATGTGTGACACATCACAAGAATTACTTAATTCCTTTCCGACCTCAAATTAAATCAATTTGAGCCTCCGTCAAAATTTTTTAACTTCGAAACTCTCACGCTTATTAGACCAAACAAACGGAACTCCTTTCTGTAATAACTTAGTCAATGGTGCCGCTATTGAAGAAAATCCTTTAACAAACCTTCGATAGTACCCGGCCAGTACAAGAAAACTCTGAATTTTTGCCACGGACTTAGGCGGCTTCCAATCCAATACCTCTTCAATTTTTGAGGGTCAACCCTAATCCCCTCTACCGACACAACATGGCTTAAAAACGTAACTTCCCTTAGCCAAAATTCACACTTACCAGCTGCTTCTCCCTCAAGATCTACAAAACCACTCGAAGGTGTGAGTCATGTTCCTCCTCCGATCTTGAATAAACCAGGATATCATCTATGAATACCACGACAAATAGATCCAAGTAGGGTTGGAATATTTGGTTCATCATGTCCATAAATACTGCTGGCACATTGGTCAATCCGAATGGCATTACCATGAACTTGTAATGACCATAGCGAGTCCTAAAAGTTGTCTTATGAATATCTGCCTCCTTGACCTTAAGCTGATGGTATCCTGACCTCAGATCTATCTTTGAAAAGACTGAGGCTCCCTTCAACTGATCGAACAAGTCATCGATCCTTGGCAACGGGTATTTATTCTTGATTGTTAGCTTATTCAACTGACGATAGTCAATGCACATATGCATTGATCTATCTTTCTTCTTGACAAATAACACCGGCGCTCTCCACGACGACACACTTGGTCGAATAAACCCTCTATCTAGCAACTCCTGAATCTGTGCTTTCAATTCCACCAACTCCTTTGGCGCCATCCTATATGGAGCAATAGATACTAGCGCTGTTCCCGGAAAAAGATCAATACCAAACTCCACTTCACGATCCGAGGGTAGTCCCGGAAGCTCTTCTGGGAAAACATCAAGAAACTCCTTCACCGTCCTAACTTCCTCAACAGTTAGGTCCTTGGCTTCCAGAGCCCGAACAAAACTGCCTCGCATACTTTTCTCACCATTCTTTCTGCTCTTAGGGCAGTCACTACATTCGACAGACAATTCCCCCTTTCTCCTATCACCAACACTTCACCACCCTCCGGGGTTTTCAACACCATACGCTTGGCTGCACAATCTAAATTAGCTTGATACTTCACCAGCCAGTCCATTCCTAGTATTACGTCGAACTCCCCGAACGGTAATTCCATCAGATCCACCTGAAAAACTATTCCCTGAACTTCTAAGGGTACCTCCCGATAGAGTTTATCTACTACCACAGATTGCCCTAATGGGCTAGTTCAAGTCATCACACTTGGGGTAATCTCGGAATCTAAACTTAAAGTTCCAGACACACTACTAGTAACATATGAATGTGTCGACCCAATGTCAATCAATGCAATGTAAGGCAAACCAAATATTAGAAACATACCGGTTACAACATTAGGTGCGTCAGCCTCCTCTCGACATCTGGCAGCACAGACTAACCCTGGCTGTCTCGCCTCAGTGTTTCTTGCCCCTCGGCCTAGTACTCCACGGCCCCGACCGAAACTGTTACCACCTCTAGCTAGACCACGACCCCTCTACGGCTGCTGACCTCCTCTACCTGGCTGAGCATTTCCCTGCCCTGCGGGTCCTACATCACTCCGTGGATGTGGACAGTCACTAATCTGATGTTACAAAGATCCAAACCTAAAGAACTTTCCACTGCCTGCCTAACACTCACCTACACGGAATTTACCATAGCGAACACACCTCCGTGTCTGGTTAGCAATAGGTCTCTGTACACCCGGTTCGGCCTATCCGACCTAGGTCTTTTCTGAGTACACCCAGCTGATCTTGACGATCTAAAATTCCTCTTACTTCCATGTCTATCTTTATCCCGATTTAGGTTTTCCGTTTACTTTACCTCCTCAGCTATCTTAGCCTTCTCCACAAGTACAGCAAATTCCCTCTCTCGCTGTGGAGCTATCAAAACAGGTAAATTATCCTTCATGCCATCTTCAAATCGGACACACCATTCATGTTCTGTGGCCACTATCCCTCGAGCATAATGGCTCAAGCGTAAGAATTGCGCTTCACACGCCGCCACCGACCTACTTCCCTGAACCAGATTCAGAAATGCTCTACGCTGCGCATCCATATAACTCGTTCCAATTTACTTACTCTGGAACGCCATTCTGAAGTAATCCCAGGTGATACGGTCAGCCACTGTACCATCCTTAACCGTAAGCCACCATTGATAAGCTTTGTCCCAGAGAAGTGACACTACTCCTTTCAGCTTCTTTTCTTCCGTGAAATCTAGATCATCTATTATGCGTTTGACCGCCTCCTACCAATACTCAGCTGTACTCGAGGCTATCCCAAAAATTCCCCTAAACACTTCTGCCCTATTAGCTTTAAGTCGCTCCGACACAGATTTTCGGGCTCCTATGCCCATGCCTGCACCAGCAACCCTCTCTAAAACCCTCAACATCGCTTGAGATACTGCATCATCTTCGACCGTCTGATCCTAAAATTTTGCCTCCACAGCTGGTGGCACTGGTACCTCATTCCTCGACTCATGATCGGACCCTACCGATTCTCACACGGCAATCCTGCCTCTACCTCGGCCACGCACACCACGTCCTCTAGTGCTCATTCTACCAATTTGTGTTTATCTGATTACAAATTTTATGAATTATTAATTTCTTCTACTGATTAATAATGAACAATCTTATGGAAAGTAGTTTTAACAGTAGTTCTTTCGAATTCGAACTCTATCTACAAGGTTCAACTCTCAGGTCTGTATTTCCTAGCTCTAGAATCCACATACATTCAACCATCACACATTAACATACAAGTAGCATCCATGAACTCACATTCATCACATAAGGGTGTTTTTGTCATTTCACTACCCAAGGGTATTCTCGTAATTTTCTAAAATAGGGTATCATGGTGATTTTACAAAATAGGGGTATTTTGGTAATTTTGCAATCCAGGGGTATTTCGGTAATTTTACAAACCAAGGGCATTTCAGTAATTTCCCAAATTGGGGGTATTTCAGTAATTTTACAAACCAAGAGTATTTCAAAAATTTTACATAACTATGGTATTTTAGTAATTTTGCGGAATAAGGTAGCTGGTCCCTTTTAGGTTTTAGTTATAAATTTTGGCCCGTCAACAAGTCCCAATGGCTACGGTGAACAGTCACTACGCACCAGGTAGGATTCCAGTGAAAAGAAGGTGAGCCGCTAGGGCTGCTTAAATACCAAGCTCTCCTTGGATCCAATCCTAGACGTGCGTATGCCTGTTACCACACCCTAACCCTGTGACTTGTTCACAGACATGTTTAATTAGAAATTAAGTCCTATGAGATTTGAAGAATTGTTTATACTAAACCTAAAGTCCATAAACTCTAGCATACTAGCCTACGTCCTTATAGAGCCCAACAAGCCCAACATGCATATCACATAATGAGTTTAGAATACTTACCTACATGGATCGGGTGTCGGTAGACACGAAGGCTATATCTCAACCGAACTTTCCTCAAACTTACATCACTTTTACAAATCACTACTGGACCTATTTCACAGCCCAAGTTTTGAACTGGGCTTGATACCAAAAATATAACACCCCAAACTTGGCCTATACGTCATGACCGGATCTAGTATGCTACGGGTTGAATGTTGAAAACTTTGCTTTGAAGGGTTTTGAAAATCTCAGTTTATTTTAACTGACTAATCATTAATTGTGACATTTTTGAAGAAACTTTAACATTTGCATTGAACATGCTGGAAAAACCCATTTTCCTTTCACTTTATAATTAAGACTTTGAAAACATAAGTTTATAAGATGTAACATAAAAAAAATATAATTAGATAACCTAAATTATGAGGCCTTATTACAAAAATAATCCCAAAATTAAAACTTAAAGAAAAACTGAAAATAGTCTATGAAGATAAAAGACTTGATGGCCCCTCGAGTCTGCCTCGGCTCCCATGTCGACGATCTACTGCTCATCTGAAGAGTTGGGAGAAATGAAAGGGTGAGTCACCAAGACTCAGTGTGCAAATCCCGAAAACACATAAAAGCCTTGAGGCCCACAATCACATTATGGGCCCTAGGCCTATACACAATGGGAACAGAATATATATTTACATGCAACATGGCCCATCCCAAACCTAAGAGTCCATCCTCTACACACCCCCGTACCAACCATCACACCGTGGGGATTTCTACAATCAACCCTCCATCCGCTACACACCATATCGACAGCTTACTGTATGTCATAAAGACCGATCACTATGTGACCTATGTGGCAAAGCCGCCGGTCGACATGCGACCTTAATAATACATTGTAGTATTTCGATAGCTGTGCTGCCAGTCATAAAGACCGATCACTATGTGACCCATGTGGTAAAGCCACCGATCGCCATGCGACCTTCTTCCCCTTCATCACATCAATCCCATCCCATGCATACATACATGCAAGAATCAGAACATTATACTATCTAAAGAGATCACAGACTTTCACATACTTCGATACACATAGAGAAGTTTCTATGATTACGTACCTACCATCTCTTGCCTACCCTTTCTGGGTAATACGACTGTACATATAGCCTCATTTTCTGACTTTTAGCCCATAACATACATATAATAGAGATTAGCTACTATGATAGAGATCTACACACGACACCGAAGGACAAGATTTCTATGTCGACACTATCGAAGTCGTCGACACGATCGTTAACTTTCTAAGGGTTTGTTCTGAAGCCGGTCCACAACCCGGCGACCAATCCGTACTACTGACACCGCGCATTTCTTGAACTTTTAGGGCTGGGACTACAGATCCAACCCCTTCCTTTGATTTGCTGACATTCGAGTCCATGAATGACCTTAGCTAGAGGATACTATAATATTGCTTAATGAGGCATTAGGTTAAGGCACAATAAAGAAAGGGACATGATGGATCAACTTAGGGAGAATTGAAATCCTTACCTTGAAATCTCGAAGCAAGACAATAGGATTGGGAAGTTGCTGATTTTTGTCATAGGAACCTAGGCAGTTAGATCTCCTTTAAATCTCGAAATGCCGCCCAAACAAGACACAAGATCAGTGAATAGAATATTGAATTAATGATGGCCTTACAACCCATTATCCAATCGGCTATGGCCCCTAAAATTGAAAGAGAAAAGATCAAAAGAAATCGACACTTACCAATAGGTTCGGCTTCTCATGATAGATTTTGACTTCTGAGAAGATCAAAAGAAAGACAGTGTAAGAGGAGACTATAAAGAAATCGGCAAAAGGGAGAATAAAGAAAAGAAAAATGATCATTTGGTTATAGGAAAAGAATGGAGATGAGAAGGGTTATGAGTTTCGACTTTTGGAGGAAAAGATGAGAGAAGAGAACAATGAAATTTTTGGCTTTTGCATAGAAGTGGGGATGAGAGGAAAGAAAAAAGAGAATAGGGTCAAATGCCAGAATTGAAGAGATATCCCCTTACTTAAGCAAAATTTTGGCACCCACTGCCTAAAACCGAAAATGCCCCTTTTTAAAACTAAAACTAAGCTATTAATTAAGGAAATTTTGGCACCCTTGATCATATCGAACCGATTTCTCCTCCCCTCGGTGTTGGAATTTCGCCACCTTGTGACCAGCAGATAAATCCTAAATTTCCTCCCTTATCTTTATCGATCACACCTCCAAAAGAATCCTAGATAACACTACCTCTTCCTCCCTTTATCGCCATATTATCGCATTATCCACTCAAATAAATCCTCCTATTTCCAAGCCTTATTGTCAGTCCACTCTACCCACTTAAATGCCAAAATTAGCTAAATTTAATTAAAATAATTGGGCTTTATCGACTCGAACCTTGGACCTCCTTAATGACTTGACATGCCACTCCTAGTCCCCGCATATCGCCATTGACCACTGGGCCACAAGCCCATTTTTGTGTCTTAATTCACAGGTAACGTCTTTTAAGCCCTGTCCTAACTTACTTTCCACTAGAGTGTCCAAACAGAAAATTTGACTAAGGCCTCGGCCTAATTTTGAGCCCATTCTAGACCCCTAAAACATTCTATCAAGCATAACAAGCACAACCACACACATTGAATGCATAGGCCCATTAATTCAGGATGTTACAGGGCTAAGGCCCGGATTGTTACTGAATAGGGCTTCGGCCCAGTCTGCTTTTGTATGGGCTCGGGCCCAGTTAATGATCAATTAGGGGATTACACATTGAGTTCTCGTAACTCAACCCTCTGCTTTAACCTTATAGGTGATCCCCAGCATTGAGGATTTGGAGCTGCGGAGGACTCTGTGGTGGCCATACATCGGAGTACTTCTCGCAAACTTTAGTAAATTGTCGTTTTGCTTTATTTTGATATTTTAATTTGGGTTTAATTGTTTGTAATAAGGACATTGGACTTTAATGTTTCTTTTAAGCTTTCATTTCAGTTAAATTTAAACCAAAAATGATTAAACTCTAGATTTTCTTAAAATGACAATAATTGTTTTCAAAATATCACATTTTCACAATTCACTGAACCTGATTTTGGTTTTAAGAAAGTTTTTGGAAATAATAATAATATCAATAACAACGTTTTTACAAGAAAACCATAAAAGCAAATTTGAATTTTCACAAACAACAAAGCTCAAAGTTTTCAAAAAGAATACGAAGTTTTTAACAAATGCATAGTTTTTAATCAACCCTTTATGTGACATGCCAAATTCGATCGTAACGTCTAGCCCGAGTTTAGGGTGTTACAGAGAATGTGCACTGATTACCATCTGTTAAACAAAGTGACTATTAAGAACAGATATCCTCTGCCTAGAATTGATGATTTGTTTGATTAGCTGAAAGGAGCCACCGTGTTTTCAAAAATAGATTTGAGGTCAGGATATTATCAGTTGCGAGTAAAAGATTCAAACATTCCGAAAATTGCTTCCAGAACGAGGTACGGGCATTACGAGTTTTTAGTTATGCCTTTCAGACAACAAAATTTCCCACTGTCTTTATGGATTTGATGAACAGAATTTTCAGACCGTATTTAGATCAATTTGTTGTTGTATTAATTGATGACATTTTGATTCATTCGTGTGATGAAGTTGAACATGTTAAACATCTAAGGATTATGCTACAAACTCTGTGAGATAAGCAATTGTATGCAAAGTTTAGTAAATGTGAGTTCTAGTTGCATGAAGTTGGCTTTTTGGGGCATATTGTGTCAGCATCCGGTATACGAGTTGATCCAAGCAAGATTTCAGCTATTTGAGAATGGAAAACTCTGAAAAATGTGTCTAAAGTTCACAGTTTTCTGGAAGTTGCTGGTTATTATCGACGATTCATAAAAGGCTTTTCGATAATTACAACTCCACTGATGAGATTGCTTCATAAATATGTGAAATTTGAGTGGTCTGAAAAGTGTCAAAAAAGCTTTGATCAGTTGAAAACTTTATTGACTAAAGCTCTAGTGCTAGTACAGCTAGAAACTGGTAAGGAGTTTGTGATATATAGTGATGCTTCTTTAAATAGTTTGGGATCTATTTTGATGCTGGAAGGGAAAGTTATATCTTATGCCTCAAGACAATTGAAACCGCATGGAAAGAATTATTCGACACACGATCTTGAGATGGCAACGATTGTGTTTGCTTTAAAGATTTGGCGCCACTATTTTCTCAGTGAAAAATGCTATGTGTTTTCAAATCATAAAAGTCTGAAATATTTGATGACTCAGAAAGACCTGAATCTACGACAGAGAAGATGGTTAGAACTGTTAAAAGACTACGAGCTTGTGATAGATTATCATCCGGGTAAAGCAAATATTGTTGTTGATGCATTGAGTCAGAAATCACTATTTGCACTATATACGATGAATGCTCATTTAGACCTGTTTGATGATGGTTAAGTCTTGGCTGAATTGAAAGTGAAACCATTGTTTTTACAGCAAATATGTGATGTTTAGAAAATTGATAATGAAATGTTAGCGAAACGAGCTCAATGTGATTTGAACTTTGATTTTGAATTTTGAATTTTGAATTGATGATTGTTTGAGATTTCGAGATAAAATATGTGTTCCAAGAAACCCAGAATTGATTCAATTGATTTTGAAAGAAGCGCATAGTAGTCACATATCTGTTCATCCGGGAAGTACAAAGATGTACAATGATTTGAAACAACATTATTGGTGGACTGGTATGAAGCGTGATATCTCACAGTTTGTTTCGAAATTTTTAATCTGTCAGCAAGTTAAAGCTGAACATCAGGTGCCATCCAGTTTGTTACAACCGATTATGATTCCTGAGTGGAAATGGGATAGAGTGACGATGGATTTTATTTCACGGTTGCTGTAACACCTCGAACCCGGTCAAAACGCTATAATCGAATCTAACGTGTCACTGGGAAGAAAACATTTTGGAAACCATTTTGTCAACTTGATCTGAGAAGAAACACTTTAGTAAAACTAAAAGAAACGAATTTGGATCGAGTGAACTGCTAAACATTTTGAAACTTAACTTAGAAGAAATAGAGTTGCCTTGTTGTTGCCCCTCATTTGTTATTTATCCGGTAAACAACTTCAGAAAATCAAAGATTTTACATAAGTTTTGAAAACGTCCATGTCGTAATCTAACTGGCATGCTCTTAACGTTTAACAGAAATTTAAAAAAAACTAAAACGAACAAATAATCTGAAAGTAAAAATCTAAGTGGCCTTATTACAAAGCTGAAACCCCAAACTTAAAGAAAATAAAAACTAAATCCGAAATAAACATTGAAATGAAAACAAATATCGAGCATGGCCACCACGAGTCCACCCCGGCTCCAAATCCACGATCTAAGCATTATTTCTAAAAACTAACGGAAGGGGTGAGTCACCGAGACTTAGTGTGTAATTCCCCATCCCAAAAGGCGTTAAGCTCTTACACAGGTTCATATGGAAATATGCATGTCATGCAACCCATCCAACCTAGATATCCATCCGAGTCTCCCAGTTCTACCCCTTGTGGCACCTAGCCAATGGTGGTACCTAACCACTGGTAACCGAAGTCACAAATATTCATATGTGGGGCCAACCCACTTGTGGTACCTAAACACTGGTGACGATCCCTTATATTGATATGTAGGGCCAACCCACTGTGGTACCCAACCACTGGGATTAGTCACAAAAATAAGCATATGTGGTACCTAACCACTGGTGGTTCCAAACCACTAAGACTTAGTCACAGAGTAATGATATGTGGGGCCAACCCACATGTGGACCAAACCACTGGTGACAGTCTGATAAATCATGCCTTCCCCATCCTCTCATCGTACCCAACTTTCATGTATATGCTTCTCCATGCAATATGATCATGCTTAATACTAAAAAAGAACATAACATGGCACACACAGGTTTAGCATAGATAAATCACGTTATCCACCATAATGGACTTACACGGAGTCCTTGCTTATACCCACAAGGGTAACATAATGTTTCCCACTGTTACTTCGGCTTTTGAAAAACACAACATTAACATATCAAACATATGAAGTGTGTAAAAGTTGCACACCTGAATACTTACACTATCACACCCTCTACTTCAACACTATCATCAATCGAGACTACTGCTATCTGCCTATGATCTTGCTTCGATGCCAGCCCAGAACTCGGTGGCCAATCTCACATTGCTGATATTGTTCGCTTCTTGAACTTAGGGGCTGGGTTTACAGATCCAACCCCTCCTATCGCTTGGCTGGCATTCGAGTCCATGAACACACCTTGGTCACTAAATCATATTAAAGCAGTGAGAACAAATTAAAAGAAATTGGTGCTCACGGCCACGGCCCTTACCTAGATCGACAAATCCCAAAGTCTGGGACCTGATTCACCGACTAATCAACTCCCAGAGATCTCCAAAAGAAAACGATACCACTTCCACCTATAATCGACCAAGCATCTAACCATTAGACTAAGTAGCCATTTGGCTTTAGGAAGCAAACCCAAAAGAGATATTACGAAATAAAAGAAATCATCCCCCTTACCTTCACCTGACAGATTCGATCACCACCTAGCAAGATTCGGCCCAACAACACCTTAAAGATGATTCAGCAAGAGCTGGAATAGGAGAGAATCCAAAATATAAAAATCAAAAAGAGAAACAAAGGTCTTCAATTGGATGCTTAGGAGTTTCGGCTCTTAGGGAGATTGAGAAAACACCATTGAAAATGGCTAAAAGATTCAGCTATGGAAGAAGAAAATATGGGCAAGGGGTGTTCGGCTTTTGGAAGAAATTGAAGAGAAGAAGAGAGAGTTAGAGAGTTTCGGTTTTGAGAAGCAATTGAGAGAAAAAAGGGAACCCAACAAGAGAAAGTGAATTTTGGCCTTGAAAGAGAGAAGATAAGAAAGGAAAAAGAAAGAAAAACACATGAAAAAGATGAACACTCTTGCCTTCAAATTTTGGCACACTAAACCGATTTTCTCCCCCTCTCCAGAGTTTGATTTTCGGCCAACACTGCCTCCAAAAGATAGTTCTTTATCCTCCCTTGTTATCTTAATCTAAAACCTCCTCCAAAAGAGTCCTGCTTAGCACCAACTCCTCCCCTCATATACCAGCATATTATCCACATAATTAAAGCATTTAATCTCATATTTCCTAGCCTCTATGCTGTCCTCCCCTAGCCTCCCTGAGTGCCGAATTTAGCCCAAGAACATGGGCTTCAAGCGGCCACACTTGGGCCTTCTCCACCCACTTAATGACGCCACTCTCTGGTTCCCTTGCCGCTCCACCAGACTTTAGGCCACAAGCCCATTTGCTAATTTTTAAACACAGTTACCTACCTTCAAATCCTATTGCTCCCAATCAAAAAACTAACCCAGGTCTCAGCCCAAACTTGAGCCCAATTCGCACCTCCAAATCTCAAACTAACACCTTAAACCTACAACACACACAACACACAGGCCCACAACTTTAGGATGTTACAGTTCTACCCCCCTTAAAATAAATTGTTGAGGGTATTACTGCCGCATAACATCTTTCGGCTCCCATGTGGCTTCTTCTGATCCATGGTTCCGCTACAATACCTTCACCAAAAGAACTGATTTCCTACGCAATACTTTGACATCTTGATCTAGGATCTGCACTGATTCCTCCTCAAAAGATAAGTTTGGGCTCACTTAAATTTCTTCTACCGGCACAACATGAGACGGATCTGAGCGATAGCGTCTAAGCATGGAAACATGAAACACATTATGGATCTAACTCAATTCTAGTGGCAACTCGAGCTGATAAGCTACTGGTCCCACTCGCTTCAACACCCGATAAGGCCCAATAAACCTAGGGCTCAGCTTGCCTTTTCGCCCAAATCTCAACACTTTCTTCTACGGCGACACCTTCAAGAACACCTTGTCACCCTCTGCAAATTCTATATCCTTCCGCTTAAGATCGACATAGGACTTTTGCCTGTCTGAGGCTTCCTTCAGACGAGCTCGAATTAGCCTAACCTTATCTTCTATCTCAGCAACCAACTCTGGCCCTAATAACTGCCGCTCCCCCAACTCCATCCAACACGTAGGGGTATGACACTTCCGGCCATATAGCGCTTCATATGGTGCCATCTGAATACTTGCCTGGTAACTATTGTTGCACGCGAATTCCGCCAAGGGTAGAAATTCTTCCCAACTTCCTCTGAAATCCAAGACACAACCCCTCAACATATCTTCCAAAATCTGAATTACCCTCTCTGATTGCCCATCAGACTGGGGATGAAACACCGTACTGAAATCCAATCTTGTACCTAATTCCTGATGCAATGCTTTCTAGAACCTTGACGTAAATCTAGGGTCTCTGTCTGAAATAATCGACACTAGCACCCCATGCAACCTCACAATCTCCGCTATATATAATCTAGCTAGCTTCTGAAGAAAGTAATCCACACGCACATGTATGAAATGAGCAGACCTTTTCAGACGGTCAACAATTACCCAGACCGAATCCTTCTTAGCAGGCGTGAGGGGTAGCCCAATAACAAAAGCCATTGGTGATCCTTTCCCATTTACACTATGGAATTTTCACCGGTTGCAACAATCTCGAGGTAACTAATGTTTGGCTTTGACTTGCTGACACGTCAAACACTTACTCACAAATTCAATTACCTCTTACTTTAGGCCCGGCCACCAAAACTACTCTCGCAAATCCTGGTACATCTTACTACCTCCTGGATGCATAGTATATGGACTATTATGTGCCTCCTGAAGAATCTTCTGGTTAACTCCATATCTTTAGGCATGCAAACTTTCCCCTGAAAATATAGCACTCCATCGTCGCTAAAGCTATGCCCCTCCAATCCACCATTCTGCACTTGCAAACATCGAGCGTTTAAGACTTCATCCACCAGTTGCTTTTCCTTAACCTGGTTTACCCATGTTGGCTTCACTTGCAGTTCCGCTAACAGACTTCCGTCATCATACAGACTAAGGTGGGCAAACAAGGCCCTTAAATCTGCCACAACCTTGCGGCTCAAGGCGTCAGCTACCACGTTAGCCTAACCCGGATGGTACTCAATCGAGCAGTCATAATCCTTCAACAACTCGATCCACCTCCTCTGCCTTAAATTAAATTCCCTCTAAGTAAGGAGGTATTTCAAACATTATGATCCGTGTACACAATAAACTTCTCTCTATACAAGTAATGTCTCTAAATTTTTAGGGTAAAAACTATTGCAGCCAGCTCCAGATCATGTGTTGGGTAATTCACCTATTAAGGTCTCTATTGTCGAGAAGCATATGCTAATACTTTCCCTTCTTGCATAAGCATACATCCCAACCATGTATGCAACGCATCACAATAAACTGTAAACTCTTTCCCTACTTTAGGTTGAATCAGCACTGGAGCTTCCTCAAAATCCACTTTAACTTCTCAAAACTTTCTTGTTGCTTGTCTGACCACACAAATGGAACCCATTTCCTTAGTAACTTGGTTAGCGGCGTTGCAATCAAAGAAAACCCTTCAACAAATCTTTTGTAATATCCTGCTAAACCCAGAAAACTCTGAATCTCTGCCATAGACTTCGGGGGTTTCCAGTCTAATACAGCTTCAATCTTCGAGGGTCCACTCTAATCCTCTCAGTCAACACCACGTGACCCAAAAAGGTAACTTCCTTCAACCAGATCTCACACTTACTAAACTTTGCGTATAACAACTTTTCTCTTAGAATCTGCAAGACCACCTGCAGATGTATGTCGTGCTCCTCTTCTGATTTTGAGTACACCAGAATATCATCTATAAATACTACGATGAACCGATCCAAATACGGTTCAAACACCAGATTCATCATATCCATAAACGCTGCTAGTGGTTGGTCAACCCGAACGGCATCACCAAAAATTAATAGTGACCATAACGAGTACAAAAAGCCATTTTATGGATATCCATCTCCTTGACCTTAAGTTGGTGATATGCCGACCTCAAGTCTATCTTGGAAAAGACTGAGGCTCCTCTAAGCTGATCGAACATGTCATCTATCCTCGGCAGTGAATACTTGTTCTTGATTGTCAGCTTATTCAACTGACGGTAATCAATACACATTCGCATTGATCCGTCCTTCTTCTTAACAAAAAGCACAGGCGCTCCCCAAGGCGATACACTCGGCCAGATGAAACCCCGATCCAAAAATTCCTGAATCTACGCTTTCAGCTCCACTAACTCCTTTGGCGCCATTCTATATGAGGAAATAGACACTGGCGCTGTTCCTGTTAGAAGGTCTATACCAAACTCCACTTCGCGATCTGGAGGCAAACCCAGAAGCTCTTCTGGAAAGACATCGGTTTCTTTCATCGTTCGGACATTCCCCACAGTCGATCTCTTAACCTCCAAGGCACAAACATAAGCCACAAATGCCTTACATCCCTTCCTCACCATTTTTTCTGCCTTCAAACCAGACACCACACCGGATAGGTAGTTCCTTCTCTCACCTATCATCACCACCTATTCACCCTCGACCGTCCTCAGCACCATGTGCTTAGCTGCACAGTCCAAACCTACTTGATACTTTACCAACCAATCCATCCCTAAGATCAGATCAAACTCCCCGAATGGCAGTCCCATCAAATTAGCCCGAAACACTACCCCTTGAATTCTAGGGGTACATCCTTATACAGTTTGTTTACTACCACAGAGTGTCCTAGAGGGCTAACTACCGTTATCTCCCTAGAAGAAGTCTCATAGGCTAAGTTCAAAGTTCCCACTATACTACTAGCAACATAAGAGTGCGTCGAACCAACATCAATCAAAGTAGTATAAGGCAACCCAAAAATTAAAAATGTACCGGTTATGACATCTGGCGCGTCACCCTCCTCTCGATGCCTCGCTGCATAGACCAACCCAGGCTGTCTTGCATTAGTATTTCTAGCACCTCTACTCGATGCTCTACGGCCTCGCCCGTTACCATTACCACCCCTGGCATCACCTTGACCCCTCTCCGGTTGCTGACCATCTCTTCTGAATTGTGTACGTCCTTGACCCTCAGCCTGTGTCCTAGCTGGCCTCCACGAACAATCCCTTATCCGGTGATCCATTGACCCACACTCGAAGCACCCTCTATTACCTGTCCAACACTCCCCCGAATGAGACTTTCCACATCGGGCACACCATGGTGGCCACTAAGTAGCAGTAGTAGGCCTCCCAGCTTGATTCGATCCACCAAATCTAGTCCTTTTTTGAGAACTCCCAGCGGACCCTGATGGCTCAAAACTCCTTTTATCCCTATTCCTATTCTGATTCTGTTTCTCGGTTTGCTTCACCTCCTCAGCAATCTTGGCCTTTTCTACAAGAACGGTAAATTCCCTCTCTCACAGCGGAGCAATCAACACCCGCAGCTCATCCCTTAGCCCGTCCTCAAACCTAACATAGTGCTCATGCTCCGTAGCCACGATACCCTAAGCATACCTGCTTAACTGTAAGAATTTCACCTCGTATTCAGATACCAACTTACTCCCTTGAACCAAATTCAAAAATACCTTACGATGCATATCTACATAACTAGACCCAACGTACTTCCTCTGGTAAGTCGCCTTAAAGAAATCCCAAGTAATATCTTCGGCCATCGCACCTTCCCTAACCGTGAGCCACCACTAGTAAGACTCATCCTGGAGAGAGATACTATCCCTTTCAACTTCTCCTCGTCGTGAAATCCTGGTAATCCATTATGCGCTCTATTGCCTCTAACTAGTACTCAGTCGTGTTGGGAGCTACACCTGAAACTCCCCTAAATACCTCTGCTCCATTAGCTCAGAGTCATTCGGACACAGATTCTGAGCCTCGAACCTACGCCTACTCCATCAACTCTTTCCAAGACTCGTAGCATTACCCGCGACACCCCGTCATCACCACCTGTTTGCTCTTGAAACTCAGCGCCCACAGTTGGCGGCGCTGGTAGCTCATTCTCTGACTCATAACCATACCCAACTGGTTCCGACACCGTCATCCTACCCCTACCACGACCACGCACATTACGCCCACGTCCTCAAAGCGTTCACGATTTATCTGTTTAGAAATTTTTATGGATTAATAATTCTTTCTTCCACTGTTTAACAACAGACGGTCTTATGGAAAGAAGTTTTAACAGTGGTTCTTTCGGGTTCGAACTATGTCTACATAGTTCAGTTCTCAAGTCTGTATTTCCAACTCTAAAATTCACATTCAATCAACATCCAGCTGAACACTAATACATGCATCTAACACACAAGTACATCCCTGAATTCACATTTATCACCTAGGGTATTTTCGTCATTTCACAACCCAAGGGTATTTTCATAAATTTAACCTACAGGGGTATTTTCAAAATTTTCCAAAGTAAAGTATCTTGGTGATTTTTCAAAATAGGGGTATTTTGGTAATTTTGTAAATCGGGGGTATTTCGGTAATTTTGCAAACTTTGGTAAATTTCGTAAATCAAGGGTAATTTAGTAATTTCTCAAACAAATGGTACTTTGGTAATTTTCAAACAAGGGTATGTTGGTCATTTTACAAAATTAAGGGTATTTCGGTAAAATTTCTCAACCTAGGGTAATATGGATAATTTACAAAATTAGGGTCATATAAGTAATTTTACAAAGATAGGGTGCTGATCCCTTTTGGGTTTTAGTTATAAAGTTTGGCCCATCAATAAGTCTTCGAGGCTAGGGTGAACAGTCACTACGCACCAGGTAGGATCCCATAAAAGAGGAGGTGAGTCACTAGGACCGCTTAAATATCAAGCTCTTCTTAAATCCAATCCTAGACATGCGTATGCCTGTTACCACACCCTAGTCCTTCTGACTTGTTCACAGACATGTTTAATTAGGGAAGTTAAGTTTTATGGAATTTAAGAGTTTGTGTAACTAAGCCTAAGGTCCATAAGCCCTAGCATACCTATCTACGTCCCTATAAAACCCATTAACCCATCATATATATATCACATCAAAGGTTAGGATACTTACTGGCGGATCGGTCTTGGGAGACTCAGGTGCCATGCTTTTCGAGATATGCATCTCCCTAAAAATTATTTTACAAACCCTTCATTGAAAATATTTTGGGCCTTAGACCCACAACCGAGCTTTTGAATCGAGCTCTGATACCAAAAATGTAACTCCCCAAACACGGTCAAAACGCTACAACCGAATCTGGCGTGTCACTGGGAAGAAAACATTTTGGAAACCATTTTGTCAACTTGATTTGAGAAGAAACACTTTTGTAAAACTAAAAGAAACGAATTTGGATCGAGTGAACTGCTAAATATTTTGAAACTTAACTTAGAAGAAATAGATTTGCCTTGTTGTTGCCCCTCATTTGTTATTTATCCGGTGTACAACTTCAAAAAATCAAAGATTTTACACAAGTTTTGAAAACGTCCATGTCGTAATCTAACAGGCATGCTCTTAACATTTAACAAAAATTTAAAGGAAACTAAAATGAACAAATAATCCGAAAGTAAAAATCTAAGTGGCTTTATTACAAAGCTGAAACCCCAAACTTAAAGTAAATAAAAACTAAATCCAAAATAAACATTGAAATGAAAACAAATATTAAGCATGGCCACTACGAGTCCACCCCGGCTACAAATCCATGATCTAAGCATTATCTATAAAAAGTAATGGAAGAGGTGAGTCACCGAGACTCATTGTGTAATTCCCCATCCCAAAAGATGTTAAGCTCTTACACAGGTTCATATGGAAATATGCATGTCATGCAACCCAGCCAACCTAGATATCCATCCGAGTCTCCCAATTCTACCCCTTGTAGCACCTAGCCACTAGTGGTACCCAACCACTGGTAACCAAAGTCACAAATATTCAAATGTAGGGCCAACCCACTTATGGTACCTAACCACTAGTGACGATCCCTTATATCGATATATGGGGCAAACACACTGTAGTACCCAACCATTGGGACGAGTCACAAAAATAAGCATATGTGGTACCTAACCACTGGTGGTTCCAAACCACAAGACTTAGTCACAGAGTAATGACATGTGGGGCCAACCCACATATGGTACCAAACCACTGGTGACAATCTGATAAATCATGCCTTCCCCCTCCTCTCATCGTACCCACATTTCATGTATATGCTTCTCCATGCAACATGATCATGCTTAATACTTAAAAAGAACATAACATGGCACACACATGTTTAACATAGATAAATCACGTTATCAACCATAATGGACTTACCCAGAGTCCTTGCTTATACCCACAAGGGTAACATAATGTTTCCCACCGTTACTTCAGCTTTTGACAAAACACAACATTAACATATCAAACATATGAAGTGTGTAAAAGTTACACACCTGATTACTCACACTATCACACCCTCTACTTCAACACTATCATCAATCGAGACTACTACTATCTGCCTACGATCTTGCTCGATGTCGGCCTACAACCCGGTGGCCAATCTCGCACTGTTGATATTGCTCGCTTCTTGAACTTAGGGGTTGGGTTTACAGATCCAACCCCTCCTATCACTTGGCTGGCATTCGAGGCTGTGAACACACCTTGGTCACTAAATCATATTAAAGTAGTGAGAACAAATTAAAAGAAATTGGTGCTCACGGCCACGGCCCTCACCTAGATCGACAAATCCCAAAGTCTGGGATTTGATTCACCGACTAATCAACTCCCAGAGATCTCCAAAAGAAAATGACACCACTTCCACCTATAATCGACCAAGCATCCAACCTTTAGACTAAGTAGCCATTCGACTTTAGTAGACAAACCCGAAAGAGATATTATGAAATAAAAGAAATCATCCCCCTTACCTTCACCTGACAGATTCAATCACCACCTAGCAAGATTTGGCCCAACAACACCTTAAAGATGATTCGACAAGAGCTGGAATAGGAGAGAATCCAAAATAGAAAAACTGATAAGAGAAACAAAGGTCTTCAATTGGATGCTTAGGAGTTTCAGCTCTTAGGGAGATTGAGAAAACACAATTGAAATTGGCTAAAAGATTCAGCTATAGAAGAAGAAAATATGGGCAAGAGGTGTTCAATTTTTGGAAAAAATTGAAGAGGAGAAGAGAGAGTTAGAGAGTTTCGATTTTGAGAAGCAATTGAGAGAAAAAAGGGAACCCAACAAGAGAAAGGGAATTTCGGCCTTGAAAGAGAGAAGATAAGAAAGGAAAAAGAAAGAAAAACATATCAAAAAGATGAACACTCTTGCCTTCAAATTTTGGCACACTAAAATGATTTTCTCCCCCTCTCCAGAGTTTGATTTTCTGCCAACACTGCCTCCAAAAGATATCTTTTTATCCTCCCTTGTTATCTTAATCTACAACCTCCTCCAAAAGAGGCCTACTTATCACCAACTCCTCCCCTCATATATCAGCATATTATCCACATAATTAAAGCATTTAATCTCCTATTTCCTAGCCTCTATGTCGTCCTCCCTAGCCTCCCTGAGTGTCAAATTTGTCCCAAGAACATGGGCTCCAAGCGGCCACACTTGGGCCCTCTCCACCCACTTAATGACGCCACCCTCTGGTTCCCTTGCCGCGCCACCAAACTTTGGGCCACAAGCCCACTTTGCTAATTTTTAAACACAGATACTGACCTTCAAACCCTATTGCTCCCAATCAGAAAATTAACCTGTGTCTCATTCAAACTCGAGCCCAATTCGTACCTCCAAATCTCAAACTAACACCTTAAACCTACAACACACACAACGCACAAGCCCACAACTTCAGGATGTTACAGTTGCCTTTGACCCCAAGGAAGAAAGATGTAATATGGGTTGTAGTTGACAGATTGATGAAATCAGCTCATTTTATTCTGGTACGATCTGATTATTCATTTGATAAGTTAGCTGAGCTATATATTTCTTATATTGTAAGATTGCACGGGGTGCCAGTATCTATTATGTCTGACAGAGATTTGAGGTTTACTTTACGATTTTGGAAGAAACTATAAGAGGCTTTAGGTACTAAATTGCATTTTCGTACAACTTTTCACCCATAGATGGATGGCCAATCTGAGCGAATTATTCAAATTCTTGAGGATATGTTGAAATATTGCATTCTTGAGTTTGAAGGTACGTGGGAACAATATTTACTATTGATTGAGTTTGCATACAATAATAGTTTTCAGTTGAGCATTAAAATGGCATCGTATGAAGCCTTGTATGGTAGGAAATGTTGAACACCTCTGTATTGGTTAGAACTTAGTAAGAATAAGATACACGGGGTTGATTTAATAAAAGAAACTAAGCAGAAAGTCAAAGTGATCCGTAATAGTTTGAAAGCAGCATCTGATTGTCAGAAGTCTTATGTAGATTTGAAACGGAAAGATTTTGAAGTTGAGATTGGAGATAAAGTGCTTTTGAAATTCTCACCGTGGAAGAAAATACTCCGATTTGGTCGTAAAGGAAAACTGAGTCCGAGATTCATCGGGCCATATGAAATCATTAAGCATGTTGGACATGTTGCGTACAGATTGTTATTACCACCAGAGCTAGAAAAGATTCATAATGTGATTCATGTATCAATACTTCGACGATATAGATCTGATCCTTCGTATGTAATTTCTCCGTCTGAAATAGAAATTCAATTTGATATCACTTATGAAGAAGAACCAATTCGTATCTTAGCTCGTGAGATTAAGGAATTGCGAAATAAGAAAATTTCGTTAGTAAAAGTATTATGGTATCGACACGGGGTTAAAGAAGCTACGTGGGAACCCGAAAATGCTATGAGAGAGCAATATCCGAATAGTGGTTTTGAAACAACAAATCCAAGTTAGAAAAATATTTTAAAATTATTTTTTGTGCCTGCAGTATGTGATTAAGCATGTGTGAAAGTTTTGGGAATTAATTTTATTGTTTGTGTACTTAATTTGAGAAAAGATCTTAATCGCAAAAAATGTAAAAGTGGCATTTTATTTGTTAATGTGCTAAATTGCTATGATTTGATTTGTTATAAGTCCTTAAAAGGTTATTATTCCATTATTATGTTAATGGACATTTATAACCAACCTTTATGTATTATTATATGTTTTTATCAAAGGTTAAAATTGTAAATTAGTTAATAAGTTAAATAATTATAACAAAAACATGAAAATAGATGGTTATCATCTTTGTTTGCACCAAAACTTAAAGAAAAATAAGGGTTTAAGCTTCCTTTGCATTCAACACTCATTTAGCTCAATCAAGGTATGTTTCAAGCTCGATTTTTAGTGGTTTTTAACGTTTTTATGATTGTTGCTTTGTGTTCTATTAAACCCATGTCTTAATTTTGGAATTTGATGATGATTTTGAAATGTGCCATTGATGGATGCTTAAGCTTTGTGTTAGATGGTGATGAAACATGAAAGATATGTGATAGATTAACATGTTTTATCTTTGAATTTTTGATGAAATTGAGTAATTTGGACTAAATTGTGAAAATAATAAATTGAGGGACTAAAATGGGAAATAAGTGAAATATGTGGGCTTATATAGACTATACGAATATTCGACCAAACATTGGAGTATTGAAATTTTGTATAATTTGTGAAATTATGAAATAGGGACTTAAATGTCAAAATGTGAAAATGTGAGGGCTAATTTGTAAAATGCCCTAAATGTGTGTTTTTGGATTGAATTGAATGATTTGATGAATAAAAGAGTTAAATTTGAATATGTATAGATCAAGAACCAAAGAAAATGAATTTAGATCGAGGAAAGTCGAAAGTGGTCGAGTAGTCGTCTCTGTCCGTTCATATCCGTACGAGGTAAGTCGATATACAAATAAATGTGTTTAGATTGAATTAATGTTGTTTATGTATGAACTAATTGTGTTATATGATTACTTGAGCTGAATATGTGAAATCCATCAAGGCTCCCATATTGTGATGATATCCGAAAAGTCTCGTACGAACCTAAAGAATAGTTAGGTTACATATGTCATGACATGGTGTTCTGATATGTGATATCGTGCAAGACCATGCCTAGGAAGTTGCCATCGATTTGAGATTTACGTGTAAGACCATGTCTAGGACATTGGCATCATATATGATTTCGTGTAAGACCCTTTCTGGGACAATGGCATTGATATTTGATTACATGTAAGACCACGTTTGGGGCATCAGCATTGTACTAGTGTTCCGACTTATCTGAGTATCCTATTCGATTCTAAATGGTTCAACGGACAATCTGAGAATTGAATGACTATGTGAAATGTGTATCTGATACAAATACGTTTAAAGTGTATGCCAAGTTTGAATATGAAAAGTAAACATATGTGGGATTGTGGAATTGAGATATATGTGTATGGACCTAATGAAATAAGATATTTTATATACAAATGTGCTATGATCTAATTAAATACATGGAGGTATGATTTGTTGGTAAGTAAGTGGTTAGAAGCAACTGAGCCATATAAGAATTATGAATTTGCTATTGTGTTATGCTATTGATCATGTGAATGAATTGGTTATAAATGTTTTACATGATTAGTTTATTTGTATATGACTTACTAAGCTTTTGAAAGCTTACTTTGTATGTGTTTGCATTGTTTTATAGATTATCGAAGCTACGGAAGGCTTGGGGATCATCGAGGATCATCATCACACTTTCAAATTATATTTTGGTACCTTTTGAATGTGAACATAGCTAAGTATGGCATGAATAGGCTAGTAGTTTTAGTTTATGTTTTGAGATGTACATAAAGCCATGTGATATGACTTGATAATGGTTATGAATATGGTAACTTTTAATCCATGTTTAGATGATGCAATGTTGGTATATTTGTGATGAATGGTTGGTATGTTTTGGTTGCTTTTGGAGTATGAAATGATGCTTGATTGTGCTTGTAGGATTGACCCTAAAAATGGGTGGCAAATTGGCCTATATTTGCCCACACGGTTGAGCACATAGGCGTGTGTCTCGACCGTGTCTTTTAAGTTTGTAATTTGAAACAAGTCAGTCTCACACACAGGCCAAACACACGGGCATATGGCAGGCCGTGTGAATTAAGTCAGTGTTGCCCACAGGACAAGCACACGGGCGTGTCTTCGACCGTGTGGACAAGTTAGTATGTATGCCCTATTTTGCCACGGCTTGGACACAATGGTGTGTCTAAGGCCGTGTGAGGCACACGGCCTACCCACACGGCCGTGTGATCTCTGTATCTTTGAAAAATGTTAAGTTTTTGGAAAAATTTTGTATGTTCTCGGTTTAGTCTCGACCCTTTTCTAATGCATGTTTAAGGTCTCGCAGACCTATTTTAGGGAGACTATGTATATGATTTTATATGATATGATGATGATGTATTATATATTGTGAAATGATCGTAAAAGTTTTGATATGTTCGATAATGCCTCTTAACACTATTCTGGCGATGGTTACGGGTTAAGGGTGTTACATAAACTTTGACAGTACTTCAAAATAGTCCTTGGAAAAGCTAGATTAGGTTACAAGGATCTCAAAAACATAAACATCATTAAAAACAGGGCTAGAACGGACTTACAATCTAGCTTGGAAGTGGCCATAACCCTAGCTATGTCTTCTCTTGCAATATACAGCCATAGGGGACTAAATTGATGAAGATGAAGACTTTTATTTAGTTATTTTGGCTTTATTTACTAGTTTACCAAAATGCCCTTCACCTAAACTTTGAAAATTTTCATTAACCATGCCCATTTTAGTCCATACTATGCATAATGGTCTAATTACCATCTAAGGACCTCCAATTTAAAATTTCATAACAATTAGACACCTCTAGATTCTAGAACATACATTTTGCACCTATTGCAATTTAGTCATTTTAACTAAATTGAGTGCCTAATTGATAAAATTTTCAAACAAAATTTTCAGAAATAATTCCATGAAACTGTAGACCATAAAAATATAATAAAAACAAATCTTTCTATGTCAGATTCGTGGTCCCTAAACCACTGTTCCTACTAGACCCAAAATCGGGTTGTTACATTAATCTCCCAAATAGATAGATTAGACTATCTCATGTTCAAAAATATCAAAATTACTAAAATCAAGACAAGGAAACTTACCCAATTAAGCCTTGAAAGCTTCTTCTCTCTCTTTCCTAGGGTTTCCATATAATTCTGGGGTTGAAGATGACAAAAATAATAAGATGATATCTTTTATCATCTTTTTAATTAATTAATTATTTTAATTTCCAATTTAGTCCCTACTCTTTTCTAATTTTTCCATGGATGAGTCACCAAAAATCTACATACTTTTCTTTAATGGTCTAATTCCATATAAGGACCTCTAGTTTTGAATTCCATAGCTATTTAATCCTTATAGCTACTAGAATTCAACTTTCGCATTTTATGCAATTTAGTACTTCTCGTAATTAAGCACTTAATTGATAAAATTTTCGTATCAAAATTTTCACACGATACATCTATCATAATACGGACCATATAATAAAATAAAAATAAACTTTATATTCGGATCGAATTTGTGGTCCCGAAACCACTGTTTCGATTTCACTAAAAAATGGGCTTACAATGACGGAGTATGTGGAGAACATAGTAACGGACATATGATGGCATGGCACATCATGAGGGCTGGATATTTCTGGTTGATGTTGGAATGAGATTGTCTAAATTATGCTCGAAATATCATAAATGCCAAATTTGTGCAGACAATATTAACCCCCTCTTACCAATCTTCATGTCTTAGCGCCTCCTTTGTCGTTCTCAATGTGGGGCATGGATGACATTGGCCTTATCACACTGAAAGCATCAGACGGGCATCGCTTCATCTTTGTAGTGATTGATTATTTCAACAAGTGGGTCGAAGCTACTTCATATGTCAATGTAACTCGATCAATGATCTGCAAATTTTTGAAAATAAGGGTTATTTGTCGGTATTGTTTACCAGAAAGAATAACCTTAGACAATGCCAAGAACTTGAACAATGTCTTGATAGAAGAGGTTTGCACACAATTTAAAATCAAGCATCACAATTCTGCACCATATCATCCAAAAATAAATGGGACAATCGAGGCCACAAACAAGAATATCAAGAAGATCATTTCCAAGACAACATAAATGTAAAGGGATTGGCATGAGAAACTCCGTTTTTCTCTCCACACATGTCGTACATCAGTGAGGACTTTGACTGAAGCTACTCCATTTTCATTAGTGTATGGCATGGAGGTCATTTTACCTATCGAGGTGCATATCCCATCTCTACAAGTGTTAAAGGAGGTGCGACTGGAGGAGGCTGAATGGGTGCAAAAGAGATATGAGCAGTTGGATTTAATTGAGGAAAAGAGATTAGAAGCTTTATGTCATAGCCAATTGTTGGAACGCCGGCACCCCCAAGGCGCAGCGAAATAAAATTAATCCCGGCGATCCAAACCATGAATCCATGTGTGAGGAACGAATCGGGGTGAAATAAAGGTTTCGAAATTACCAAAGTTTCAATCTGAGTAGATAGCGACGCCTCGGCGACAAGATATCTGATCCACTGTCGAACCAAGCCACAACCTTTAGGATGTCGGCCTCTACGTAATCCACCCGGTTTGACTATAAACGGCAGATATCTCTAAAAACTATTTTTTAGAGAGGTGTTTTGCTTGACGGCTGCTAGACCTTTTTTTAAGCAAAATTCTTAGGGTTTTTCTTCACATATTACCCTTTTATAATCAGTAGTAAATAAATATAATAATGTTTTAACCGAAAATTATAATTACATTAATTATACCCAAAAAGTTATAATTACATTAATTATAACATGGATTTCGGTAAACTATATTTATTTAAATTTATATAGGAACCAAATTCATATATTAATTCTCATTATGTGTACAACATCCTTGTACATATAATATATTCAATATTTGATTGCGAATTAAATTAATTCTTTAATTAATTTAATTCATGTGACAATCAAACACAATACCAACTATGTTTCATTCCGTTCATTTCAACCATAGGGTGTGACCCTGTAGGTTCTTGTAACGTTAGTAGTAATACTAGAACGATTCTAATGTCACAAACAATGAGTGGCATCTAGCAATGCATCATTGCTACCTAAGATACAAGAAGTCATGATTCGACATAACTTTTGTGATTAACTTTTCATGCATTAATCCTTAAGTCCTTTATCTCGGAATAGATACAAGTCATGGAATAGTCACACTTGTATAGTCCATCCCATGTTTCTTGATATCTTGAGTAGACTATGATATACAAATTAGTATGACATCTCATGTCAACTTATTTGAGCATGGCCATGCATTTCTAGTCTCACTCAATCAAGTGGCCTAAGATATTGCTCCCATTATGTGGGAGGGACTTATCCTATATTGATCAATAATATCCTCTACATTGATTGTGATATATCCAACATCACCTTTATAGAACAACCCGATTCTGATTACGTTTGATCGTATCAAAATATACGACTCACGATGTTGGGATAATGATTATCTCAAGTCTAAGGATCATATACATATTAATCACTATGAGTAATGTTGTGACAATTACATAATAATCCAAGAAACATACTCATAGCGGTCACCCAATATGTTGTTCTCTAACACACATATTCATGCATTGATTTTGACACTCCATATCAATGATAACTCTTTATCATCAATCAACTACATGTTAGTCTTAATGCATTATTGTTGTCCCGTCAACAATAATACTTGACTAAGGATATTTTAAGAATAATCATATTATTCTCGTGACATTATTATAAAACAGTTTATTGGTACACGGAAGGAAAACTGAAATAATAATGACAACGCTTTATATTAATAAACATGGTAAATCAAGTATGTTATTACAACCATCTCATGATTGATCTTTGGGCATACTCTTACAATCTCCCACTAGCACTAAGACCAATCAATCATATATCTAATACCAAGAGACTTAGTGTGACGATCATGCTTTGGTGTCGGAGGCTTGGTCAAGGATCAACAATGTTATCATCCGTAGGTACTCTACATATCTCAACATCTCCTCGATCGATAATCTCTCGAATAAGATGATAGCGCCTAAGTATATGTTTGGATCATTTGGTGAGATCTGGGTTCTTTAGCTTGTGCAATAGCTCCATTGTTATCACATCGGAGTTCTATAGCATCCGATATGCTAGGCACAACCCTAGTCCAAGAATGAACTTCTTGATCCAAACCGCTTCTTTTTTTGCCTCACCGGTCGCAATATATACCTACCTCTGTTGTAGAATCGACATCGTACTTTGTTTTGAACTCTTCCACTCACAAGACCACCATTAAGGCAAAACACAAATCGATTGCGATCGAGAATCGTCCTTGTCGGTTTGAAGGCGCATCAGTAACCTTTACACTTAACTCTTCCTCACCTCCATATATTAGGAACGATCCTTAGTTCTTCTCAAGTACTTAAGGATATTCTTGATCGTGGTCCAGTGACCTTCACCGGGATCTACTTGGTACCTGCTCGTCATACTTAAGGCATACGAGACATCTGGACGGGTACATAACATGGCATACATGATAGATCCAATAGCAGAAGCATATGGAATTTTACTCATGCGTTCTCTCTCTTGTGGAGTTGAAGGACACATTTCCTTTCGAGAGTGAAATACCATGTCTCATAGGTAGAAATCCTCTTTTAGATTCTTCCATACCAAACCTTTTCAGTACTTTATCTATGTATGTACTTTGGCTTAGACCTAGTAGTCGTCTTGATCTATCTCTATAGATCTTGACTCCTAAGATGTAAGTAGCTTCGCCCAAGTCCTTCATAGAAAAACAACTTCCTAACCAAGTCTTAATAGACTGCAAGGTAGGTATGTCATTTCCCATGATAAGTATGTCATCCACATATAGTACCAAGAATGTGATAGTGCTCCCACTAACTTTCTTGTAAACACATGGTTCATCTTCATTTTTGATAAAACCAAACTCTTTAATTGCATCGTTAAAACGAAGATTCCAACGAGAAGCTTGCTTTAATCCATAAATGGATCTTTGTAGCTTACAAATCTTTCCAGCATCCTTTGGATTGACAAAACCTTCGGTTGTGTCATGTACACATCCTCTTCAAGTTTCCGTTAAGGAAAGTCGTTTTGACGTCCATCCGCCAGATTTCATAATCATGAAATGCGGCTATGGCGAAGCAAGATCTCGATGGATTTAAACATAGCTACAGGAGAAAAGGTTTCATCATAGTCAACACCATGAATTTGGCGAAAACCTTTAGCGACTAATCGCCTTTGTATGTTTGTGCGTTACCATCCATGTCGGTTTCTTTTTGAAAACCCACTTGCACCCTATAGGTTTAACCCCTTCGGGTGGGTCAATCAAAGTCCATACTTGATTTTCATACATGGAATCCATCTCAGATCTCATGGCCTCAAGCCATTTCTCAGAGTCTGGGCTCGTCACCGCTTCTTGATAAGTCCTAGGCTCATCTTGATCTATAAGAAGAACATCACCATGTGTTGTAATGAGAAATCCATATCTCTCAGGTGCATGGCGTTCTCTTAAAGATCTTCGCGGTGGTTGTGTTTCTACAGCAATTACTTGTTCCTCAATTTCTTGTGGAATTTGCTGTTGTTCTATCACTGGTTCAGTGGTATCTTGTGATTCTCGAATTTCTTCAAGTTCAATCTTTCTCCCACTTCCTTTTCTAGAAATAAATTCTCTCTAGAAGACACCACCGAGCAACAAACATTTTGTTCTCGGTGGGATTAAAGAAATAATAACCTTTGGTTTCTTTCGGATACCCCACAAAATACACTTTTGATTTGGGTTCAAGCTTAGTAGGCGTCGACGCTTAACATAAGCTTCACAACCCCAAATTTTCATAAAAGACATCTTGGGACGTTTTCGGTCCACATCTCATATGGCGTCTTTTGAACCGATTTAGATGGAACACGATTTAGTGTGAAAGCAAATTATCTCAATTGCATGTCCCCAAAAAGAAGTCGGTAGATCAAGATGACTCATCATGGATCGAACCATGTCTAATAAAGTTCGATTTCTTCTCGTAAACTCCATTCCATTGAGGAGTAGCAGGAGGAGTAAGTTGTGAGACAATCCCACATTCCTTCAATAGATCATCAAACTCTAGGCTCAAATACTCTCCACCTCGATCAGATCGAAGTGACTTGATAGTTTTGCCTAGTTGATTTTGTACTTCATTTTTGAATTCCTTGAACTTTTCAAGAGACTCAGACTTATGGCGCATGAGATAAACATACCCATATCTACTGAAATCATCAGTGAAAGTAATGAAGTATTGAAATCCACCTCTGGCCTGTGTATTTATTGGTCCACATACATCAGAATGTATTAGGCCCAATAAATCACTAGCTCGTTCACTTTTACCAGTGAAAGGAGATTTAGTCATTTTTCCCAATAAGCAAGATTCACATACTTCAAATTGTTCAAAAACAAATGAATCTAAGAAACCATCTTTATGGAGTATGGATATGCGTCTATCACTTATGTGGCCCAAACGACAATGCCAAAGATAAGTTTGATTTGAGTCATTTATTTTAGATCTTTTAGTATTTATGTTGTAAATAGGGTTCATTTGATCTAAAATATAGAGGCCATTAATCAATTGTGCTTGAGCCATAGAAAACATTATTGAGATAAAAGGAACAACAATTATTCTTAATAATTATCTCAAAACCAATTTTGTCTAAACAAGAAACCGAAATAATGTTTTTAGTCAAACCGGGCACAAAATAACAATCCTCTAAAATTAAATCAAGTCCACTAGGCAAAGATAAAGTATATGTTC
This sequence comes from Gossypium rotundifolium, assembly GCA_025506655.1. Classification (NCBI taxonomy): domain Eukaryota; kingdom Viridiplantae; phylum Streptophyta; class Magnoliopsida; order Malvales; family Malvaceae; genus Gossypium; species Gossypium rotundifolium. The sequence continues at coordinate 80,812,470 of CP106729.1, read as the reverse complement.
CCCGACTAATGCAAAGAACCTTTGCTCCATTTCCAACTCGCAGTCCACATCTCCTCTAGCCAACGCCCTACTCCTTTGTAGTCCCTGCATGAAGTACAAATATGAGAACCACAACCAGATATCTAATACCCAAGAAGTAGTAGTTGATAAATTAATATCAATAACATAAATACCAAGCAGACATTCCGCTTGTTTTGGCTTTCTTGACTTCCTCAAGATAGATAGGGCAGTTCCGCTTCCAATGTCCAGTCACACCACAATGAAAGCAGTTTCCTTCCTTAGACACTCCACCTTTAGGTTTCATTGCAGCCTTTCCTTTGCCAGGCTTGGGCTTACCTTTACCCTTGGGCTTTGTCTGAACTTTGGCCTTTCCCTTGCCCTTGTTGTTACGGACCATCGGTATGGGCTTGGGTCCAACCTTTTCATGTTACCTTCAGATTCAGTAACATACCGAGTAAGCGTGGCGTAGTCTTGTCAATTTCATTCATATTGAAATTAAGGACAAACTGGCTGTAGCTATTCCGACAACGATTGCAGAATAACATCAGTGGCCAACTCTTGGCCCAATGGAAAACCAAGCTTAGACAGACTTTCAATATAGCCAATCATCTTAAGGACATGAGGTCCTACTGGGCTTCCTTCAGCCAACTTACATTGGAATAGGGCTTTAGAGATATCGAACCTCTCTTGCCGTGCTTGCCCTTGATAAAGTTCTTTCAGGTGCTCGATCATATCATGAGCAACCATGTCCTCATGTTGCTTCTGAAGCTCAGGATTCATAGTGGCAAGCATAAGGCATCCAACATCTACCATGTCATCGAGATACTTCTTGTAAGCATCTTTATCAGCTTCTCGAGGCATTAATAGGTGGTTCATTAGGAAGTGGTTGTTCAATGACATACAATTTTCGTTCTTGTTTGAGGACAATCCTCAAGTTACGGAACCAGTCAAGAAAATTCAAACCATTCAATTTGTCCTTCTCAAGGACCGATCGCAATGATAGTGTGCTAGTATTTGCAGCCATAATATATCTACAACAATTAAATATGCGTGTGAGTAAATTTACCAAGTTTATATAAATCATTAAAAAGACTTTATTAAATGATGATCCCACTATTTTATTTCAAAATTAATAACCCCCATATATTAATTTCGGAAAAACTTTCTCCAAAGTATTTCTAGTGGGTTAAGGACCCATATTTCACCTCCTCTTAAGTCAGCTTTGGCTTTACTCTCAAGACTATGGTTATTTAGGTAAGCAACCTTTGCTACTTACATCATATGTAACTCCTAATATTTGATGAACAACTCTTGTTCTAATCATCTTATGATTTATCCAATTTAATTGCCTCTAGGTTTCTAATCCTATTAGAGTAACCTAGTTAAGTCATTAACCAATTTTTAACCAAATAATATCACTTGTTTATTCTTGGCGTTTAACCAAGATAAATACTAGTACTTTGCTTTGGCATAACCTACATAGTATTGATCGAGGCCTTAACGAGGGCAAAATTGGAAGGCCATGTTGACTTAATATTTTAATAGAGGATTTTATTAAGGATGTTCCATCTCACCAATTATGGTCTAATTTAGTCCATTTAGTCTTTTAATTGATCTCATCAATTAATTGGGTTTATTATTAAATTTTAATATATAAAATTGGCATGCTTTAAACATCCATAGCATCTCATACATGAATAAATAAAGCAATAAATAAATGCAATAGTTATAGCCCATAAACTAAGGTGATTCAACCCAAGCCAATGGGAGAACCAAAAGGAAACCTAAAGGTGTAAGCGGTTTCATAAACTATCATTCTTCAATAGTTGTCCCAACTTCCTTCTCGTCTGGCCCATAGCAACTTTTGCAAATTACAATATGCGTAAACTCGCTTTTACATACGAGGAGTAAGATGAGAAGAGAAATACAAGAGAATAGTAGTAAGGCACGACACACGCAGCCGTATTTATAAAATTACAACCTTTTATCAAATGGGTCATCGGGCTATAACTATGCATTTCAAACACCGTGCATGTCAAAAAATAGCATACATAATTCAATGCTCTTTTGCTAAGGTGAATTATAAAATATCCTTTCAACCTTATGTGGCCCATCAAGTTTATATATATTTCTTTTATTAACAAAATATACTATAATAAGAAAATGGGGTGCAGGCGGTCGGAGGAAGCGGTCAAGGCCCGCGGTCGAGTCAGATCCTCGATCCCCATCCTCAAAATATGAGAGGGGATGTTACAGTAGGATCAGGGGTGCGAGGCGGAGCCCCCAGTATGGACCAGTGGTACAAATCGCATACCCAGTCAAATGAAACCTCACGATTTGATAACTTTTATCAACGGAATCGTGTTTCGTGGATTTTAATCCTTGAGGTTCATATCGAACAACCTTGTTCCACAAGCCGCTTAACCTCATCGAAACCTAAATCCCACCGTCGCAATATTACATTTGTTAATAATTAACAGTAATAACATAAGATCGAATAGGCCACAACACCATGATTAACATTTAATCAATTATCGAAAGGAACAGTTATCAGGTTATGCTTAAACGATTTAAACAACTGAAAACGTAATAAAATAAAAGCATGCATCTCATACAATTGCATCACCCAAGTATTTAAACCCGAGTCCGTATCACACAAGTGGCTCTGATACCACTGTTGGAACGCCGGCACCCCAAGGCGCAGCGAAATAAAATTAATCCCGGCGATCCAAACCATGAATCCATGTGTGAGGAACGAAACGGGTGAAATAAAGGTTTCAAATTACCAAAGTTTCAATCGAGTAGATAGCGACGCCTCGGCGACAAGATATCGATCCATCGTCGAACCAAGCCACAACCTTTAGGATGTCGGCCTCACGTAATCCACCGGTTTGACTATAAACGCGGATATCTCTAAAACTATTTTTAGAGAGGTGTTTTGCTTGACTACCGCTAGACCTTTTTTAAGCAAAATTCTTAGGGTTTTTCTTCACATATTACCCTTTTATAATCAGTAGTAAATAAATATAATAATGTTTTAACCGAAAATTATAATTACATTAATTATACCCAAAAGTTATAATTACATTAATTATAACATGGATTTCAGTAAACTATATTTATTTAAATTTATATAGGAACCAAATTCATATATTAATTCTCATTATGTGTACAACATCCTTGTACATATAATATATTCAATATTTGATTGCCGAATTAAATTAATTCTTTAATTAATTTAATTCATGTGACAATCAAACACAATACCAACTATGTTTCATTCCGTTCATTTCAACCATAGGGTGTGACCACAGAGGTTCTTGTAACGTTAGTAGTAATACTAGAACGATTCTAATGTCACAAACAATGAGTGGCATCTAGCAATGCATCATTGCTACCTAAGATACAAGAAGTCATGATTCGACATAACTTTTGTGATTAACTTTTCATGCATTAATCCTTAAGTCCTTTATCTCCGGAATAGATACAAGTCATGGAATAGTCACACTTGTATAGTCCATCCCATGTTTCTTGATATCTTGAGTAGACTATGATATACAAATTAGTATGACATCTCATGTCAACTTATTTGAGCATGGCCATGCATTTCTAGTCTCACTCAATCAAGTGGCCTAAGATATTGCTCCCATTATGTGGGAGGGACTTATCCTATATTGATCAATAATATCCTCTACATTGATTGTGATATATCCAACATCACCTTTATAGAACAACCGATTCTGATTGCACGCTTGATTGTATCAAAATATACGACTCACGATGTTGGGATAATGATTATCTCAAGTCTAAGGATCATATACATATTAATCACTATGAGTAATGTTGTGACAATTACATAATAATCCAAGAAACATACTCATAGCGGGTCAGTCCAATATGTTGTTCTCTAACACACATATTCATGCATTGATTTTGACACTCCATATCAATGATAACTCTTTATCATCAATCAACTACATGTTAGTCTTAATGCATTATTGTTGTCCCGGTCAACAATAATACTTGACTAAGGATATTTTAAGAATAATCATATTATTCTCGGGACATTATTATAAAGCAGTTTATTGGTACACACGTATGAAAAAGCGAAATAATAATGACAACGCTTTATATTAATAAACATGGTAAATCAAGTATGTTATTACAACCATCTCATGATTGATCTTTGGGCATACTCTTACACCAATTGCATCAGCAAAGAATGATAAAGGCCTATAACAAGAAGGTGCGACCAAGGTAGTTCAGAGAAGGGGATATGATACTGAAGAAGATTCTGCTATATGTTCATGATCATTGGGGAAAATGGTGCCAAAATGGGAGGGACTGCATGTGGTGAAGATCTCGCTAAAATGGACGAAGACAAAATGTCGAACCCTGTAAATTTTGATGCAGTGAAAAAATACTTTGCTTAAAAACTAAGCTTGATTGTTCTTAAAGAGTTATTCACATTAAGTAATATTGGCTTTTTCTATTTTGCTTTTCATTGTGCATTACGTTTAAGGTTACATTTTTCTTTAGAATCTTACATTCTCCTTAAGGTTAATTACTTAATAAGTTGGCCATGTTCAAACTGATGAATGGCATTTTTGAAATATCCTTCACTTGAAGAAAATTTCAACCTCTGTTAACCACTTTGGGCCATCTTGTTTGTTCAAAATTGACCCTTGTTGAAGGATCACCCTTCAGTTGGAGGACAATTTGTAAGGTTGTAGGTATATATTGATGATTTTACAACATTGTGAGGCAAACATGAGATTATATGCAATTCAAATTGAAAAGATGGGTGAACTCCCAAGAATGAATTTTGTGATGAGATTAACCATATTTTAAAATTATAAATGGCATCCTTTTGTTTTCCCCGTCACTTGGAGAAAATTATATCCCTTGCTACCCTATTTTGAGCCTGATGTATTTTCTTTCTGAGCCCTAATTAAAGTCATATATCGAACATCATGGATTGACAAGAAAGATCATGAAGAATGATAGAAAAATTCTAAATTCTTGATCTCATTCAAAAAAAAAAAAGAAAAAGAAGAAATAGGGAAAACGAATAAGAAACAAAAAAATAAAGGAAATAGGAAGGAGTAAGAATGAAGAAAAGTGATTGGGAGATTGAAGGAGCAATTAAAATTCAAAATAACTTCTCATGGTTTTTATACTCTTTCACATAATATATATTAGCCTAAATAACCTTTCTCTGATTGACCCTTAACCCTTAGACCATGTTACAACCCTAAAAAGACCATTTTGATCGAAAATGTTTGATCAAATCAAGAAGTTAATCCTTGGGAAATTGTGACATCTTTAAGAGCATAAAAGAGGGAGATGAACTCTAGGGTGAAAACTAAAAAATGAGCAGTCTAGAGAGATTTGTAAAAAAAAAAAAAAAAAAAAAGAGATATGAGATGCCCTAGAGGATAATGAAGATTTTCAGAAGAAATTGATCCCTCAATACAAGCCCTGAAGTCATCTATTTGATTCTATTTTTCCCTTTCTTTGGCACCCAAACTCAAGCTGACATTATAACATTCAAACAAGTTCATCTCTGATTGCTCATGGCCGGTTTAAATTAGGGAATTAATCTACTTCAAGAATGTAAGAGTCTATAGAAAGAACATTTTGCCTAAAAAAAGAAAAAACAACAAAACAAAAAAAGAGCCCAAAAAAGAGAAGAAAAAATAGAGAGAGAGAGAGAGAGAGAGCAAGAGAAGATAACTATATTGAAGAATATCTATTTTAAAATGAAATTTTGCAAAAGAGCATGGTATAGGGTTCACAGTTGGAACAATCAAAAGTCAAGAAAAGGAAATTCGACTTCACGAGAATTAATGAGTTGACTCTTGATGCAAGAAATTTATGTTTCAAGGGTGGATTTATGAAATTCGTAGTACCAAGTTTGTTAAGTGAATTATCATCTGATAATTTAATTTACGAGTCAAAAAATCATTTTGAAATTTGTTAGGGTGATATCCCATGGAATTTAATTTTCATGATCTGTTATGTGTGGATTGGGATTTAATCTTTTTCAACCTAAAAACATGATTCTCAAAATGATGACCCTTTATGAAAAATTCAAGAAAGGAAGTAAGGAAAACATTCATTGCATTTAGAGGCCAAAGTGTGGAGGTCCATTTACTTTTCATTGCATTTAGAGGCCTAGGTGTGGAGGTCCATTTACCTTTCATTGCATTTAGATGCCCAAGTGTGGAGATCCATTTACCTTTCATTGCATTTAGAGGCCCAGGTGGGGAGATCCATTTATCTTTCATTGCATTTAGAAGCCCAGGTGTGGAGGTCCATTTACTTTTCATTGCATTGTATATAAAGGCACAAGTGTGAGGTCTATTTAAATTTCTTCTGCATTCTCATTTCAAAGATTTGGTTGTGACATCTAAATTTATCTTATTTCACTCTTCATGTTTTGATGGTTTGGTATCCACTTTTCTAGTTTTGGATAAGATAACATGTTTTGATCTGTTTCGGTTTTGGTAATTGTAAAATCAGTTATTCCTTTTACTGCGATGTTGAGTGGGATTTAATAATGGTCACGTGTCAACATCTTTGTACGTTCCTTGCTATGCAAGCCATGAACAAAGAGGGGCAGCTGTAGAGACCCTTTTTTGTCTGAGCCAATCGGAGGTCTATTTGTTCCCTTTAAGTTTTTGTTCTCCCTTGGGCTCATTGAAGCCCACCCAATTTTGGTCAATTGGAGGCCTTTGTTTTTCTTTCCTTTGACAGGCTCCAAATTATTATTATCATTACTACTACTACTATTATTAAATATTATTATTATCTTTTTTTTTTTACAAATAAACAAGACTGAAAAACAATATATATACATGAAATGAAATGAAAGAAAGAAAAGGAGGCTTTTCATATTTTGTTCCATAAGAAAAACGTAAAAAAAACAACAACAACAATAAGCATTATATTTCTTTTTTGTTTTTTTTTTGCCATATACATAACTTGAGGGTTCGGGTTTGAGCTCTGGTGAAGAGGACGTCACTAGAACGTCGTTCTTCAGCCCCTAGGAGCCCTAAAAATCCCTTTTTTTCCCTTTCCCTTACAAAAATAAAGTTTTTTTTACCCTTTCCCTTCCGCCCCTAGCATACGATTTCTGTCTATCCGAAGCTTCCTTTAACCGTGCTCGAATAACTTTTACCTTTTCCTCTGTTTCAAAAATCAAATCAGGACCCAACATCTGTCGTTCACCCAATTCAGTCCAACAGGTAGGAGTACGACACCTATGACCATACAATGCCTCATAGGGTGCCATCTGAATGCTAGACTGATAGCTATTATTATACGCGAATTCTGCCAATGGTAGAAAATCCTCCCAACTACCTCTGAAGTCTATCACACATCCCTTTAACATGTCTTCCAATATTTGAATTACTCTCTCCGACTGACCATCAGACTGAGGATGAAAAGCCGTACTGAAATTCAACTTTGTCCCCAAGGCTTCATGCAGAGCTTTCCAAAATCGTGATGTAAATCTAGGATCCTTGTCTGATATAATAGACACTGGTACACCATGCAACATCACGATTTCGGATACATACAGCTTAGCCAATTTCTGCAACGAATAATCCGTAAGAACTGGAAGAAAATGAGCAGTCTTCGTCAAACGATCAACTATTACCCATACGAAATTTTTCTTAGTAGGTGCTAAAGGTAACCCACTAACAAAATCTATAGTTATTCACTCCCATTTCCAAAGAGGAATCTTTACCGGTTGTAACAATCCTGACGGCAATTGATGTTCCGCCTTCACTTGTTGACAAGTCAAACATTTTCCTACAAACTCAGAAATCTCCCGCTTCAACCCTGGCCACCAATACTGTTCACGGAGATCTCGATACATCTTATTTCCTGCGGGGTGCATAGCATAAGGGCTACTATGCGCCTCTCGTAGAATCATTTGTCACAATTCTAAGTCTTTAGGCATACAAACCCTTCCACAAAGCACATCACTCCATTTATATTTATACCAAAATCCTCTATTTCACCCCTTTCAACCTGCTGAAATAAAAGTTCCAACTTTTTATTTGATATCTGCTTTTCCTTGATTTGTTCCAGCCATAGAGGCTTCACCTGAAGTTCTGCTAACAAACTACCATCCTCATATAAACTTAAATGAGCAAACATTGCTCTTAAATCCGATACCGCCTTACGACTTAACGCGTCAGCTACTACATTAGCCTTTCCAGGATGATATTCGATTGAGAAATCATAGTCCTTTAATAATTCCACCCATCTTCTTTGTCTCAAATTCAACTCCTTTTGGGTAAGGAGGTACTTAAGACTCTTGTGATCTGTGTAGATAATAGACTTCTCACCGTAGAGATAGTGCCTCCAAATCTTTAAAGCAAAAACCACCGCAGCTAACTCCAAATCATGAGTAGGGTAGTTTACTTCGTGCGGTCTCAATTGCCAAGAAGCATAAGCCCCACCTTTCCATTTGCATCAGCACACAACCCAGACCCGTGTGAGACGCATCACAATAAACAGTGAATTCTTTTCTAGCCTTCAGCTGAATCAAAATTGGAGCTTCCGTCAGAATCTTTTTCAATTTCTCGAAACTCTCCTATTGTTTTCCAGTCCAAATATACGGAACTCCCTTCCGCAACAGTTTAGTTAAGGGTGCAGCAATCAACGAAAACCCCTCAACAAAGCATCTATAATAACCAGCCAGACCTAAGAAACTTCGAATTTTAGCTACCGATGTTGGTGGTTTCCAATCCAAAATAGCCTCAATCTTCCGAGGATCCACCCTTATTCCTTCAGATGATACCATATGACCCAAGAAAGTCACTTCCTTTAGCCAAAATTCGCATTTACTGAATTTGGCATAAAGTTGTTTATCACGAAGTAGCTGCAATACTATACGCAAATACGTGTCATGCTCCTCATCATTTCTTGAATAAACCAAAAATGTCATCTATGAACACTACCACAAACCGGTCTAAATATGGTTGAAAGACTCGGTTCATCATGTCCATAAAAGCGGCTGGTGTATTGGTTAATCCAAACGACATCACTACAAACTCATAATGTCCGTAACAAGTTCGAAATGCCGTCTTATAAATATCTGCTTCTTTCACCTTAAGCTGGTGATAACCCGATCTCAAATCAATTTTGGAGAAAACTGAAGCTCCCTTCAATTGATCAAACAGGTCATCAATTCTTGGCAAAGGATACCTATTCTTGATCGTCAATTTATTTAATTATCTGTAATCTATGCACATACGCATCGATCCATCCTTCTTCTTGACAAACAAAACTGGTGCTCCCCACGGAGACACACTCGATCGAATAAATCCCCGATCTAGTAATTCTTGAATTTGAGCTTTAAGCTCGGCCAACTCCTTCGGTGCCATTATATAAGGAGCAATGGACATTGGAGCCGTTCCGGGCAAAAGCTCAATGCCAAATTCTACTTCCTGATCTGGAGGTATACCAGGAAGTTTTTGGGAAATACATCTGAAATTCCTTCACCGTTCTCACATCATCCACAGATAGCTCTTTGATAGCTCTTTGGCATCCAAAGCAAAAATAAAGGCTAGGAATGCTCCATACCCTTTTCGCACCAACTTTTCTGCCTTCAACGTCGATACCACTTTCGCCAAGTAGTTCTTTGTTCACCAATCATTATGACTTCCTTATCATCCGAGGTTCTTATTGTTATCCATTTTTCAGCACAATCCAAATGCGCCCGATGTTTGACCAACCAATCCATGCCCAGAATGAGGTCGAACTCGCCGAAAGGCAATTCCATCAAATTCGCCAAGAACACCTCGTCTTGAATTTCTAAGGGTACGTCTCTAAACAGTTTATTTACAATTACCGACTGTCCTAAAGGACTAATTACTGTCATCTCACTATCAGTAATTTTAGAATTTAGATTTAGGTTTCCAGATATGGCGCTAGCAACATACGAATGGGCAGAACCAATATCTATTAAAGCGATGTAACAGGTACATCGAATATGAAGAACATACCAGTTATTACATCAGGTGCATTACCATCCTCACGGCGTCTAACTGCATAGACCAGTCCAGGCTATCTTGCATCCGTGTTACCTCTAGGACCATTGCCTCGACCGGTGCACCCTGGCCACGTCCAGCCCCATTACCACCACGACCTGGTCCATGACCTCTCGGTGGCTGCTGAGTACCTCTGACCGGTTGTGGATCAGTACTACGAACTTCTTGAGTCGTATCCATACGTCGAGGGCAATTTCTATACTGGTGATCTATTGAACCGCATTTGTAACAAGCACCCATTTTCCTCCAGCACTCTCCAGAATGCCTTTTCCCACATTCAGCATAATCTCGACCTCAATTATTAGTTACAGGTGCTCTACCTTGGGCTGATTCATCATTCCGAGGCCTCTTTTGAAATCTCTTTGAAGAACCTGACTGCTGTATCTCTCTCTTGTTTCTAAATCTTTCTCGATTCTGACGTTCTGAGTTCTTAGCCTCTTCGACTATCTTGGCCTTCTCCACAAGCGTGGCAAAAGTTCTAACTTGTTGTGGGGCAATCAGAACCCTCAACTCATCATTTAGCCCATCCTCGAAATGTACACAACATTCGTGATCTGTTGACACTATTGTCTGAGCATATCGACTCAAGCGTAGAAACTCAGCCTCATACACTGCCACTGTCTTACTCCCTTGGACTAGATTCAGAAATTCCTTCCTTCGAGCGTCTACATAACTCGTTCCAACATATTTCCTTGAAGGCGACTTTAAAGAATTCCCAAGTAATCGGTCAGACTTGGTGCCTTCTCGACAAGAAGCCACCACCGACACGCCTCGTCTCTTAACAAGGACACAGCTCCTTTCAGTTTCTGCTCAACAGTGCATTCCATATCATCCATAATCCGCTCCACAGCTTCGAGCCAATATTCAGCCACATTTGGAGCTATACCGGAAACTCCTCTAAAAACTTCTGCATTATTTAACTTGAGTCGTTCTGAAATTGACCCACGAGTTGTTGGCCCAATTCTAGTTCTAGTGACCCTTTCTAGGACTCGCAGCATCGATTGTGTCAAAGCATTATCTTCTTCCATGTGATCGCGTGATCCCGTCTCACTCTCAAATGACGCAGGTGCATCCATTTTCGGCATATGATTTGGTACTTGCATAAAGACACCTCGTCCTCGCCACTACCACGCCTATCGCGTCCACGACCACGCCCTCTAGTGCTCATGATGACTAATTCGATTTAATCTGATTACAAGTTTTATGAATCAGAAAAATTTGTTTCAGTGTTTATTAACGATGTTTTATGAGATTTGAGAGATAAAGTTGTTTTTCACAACACATCCTATAGTCTCAATCTCTACAAACTTTAACATCTAAAACTAGAAGTTCTAGAGTGTTCTTATGGTCATATCATCATCATCCTAATAATCATTTAACAATGAATACTTACTTGGCTTGGTGCCGGATGCTTGTGGTTCCATACTGATCTTTAAAACATAATTGAATGATTTCATACAGAAATTATTTGTGAACCCAACCACAGCCGAGTTTTTGAACCTGGCTCTAATACCATTAAATGTACACCCCAAACCCGGTCTATGCGTAAAGACAAGATTTGGTTTGTTACATAGATCGAATTATCTTAACAATTAAAGTAAATCGAAAATTTCAAAATCATCATTTTATTTATAAGGTTTAATAAAAACCAAAAGAGTATTTTAAATTTGATGAATATGAAAAAAAACATTTATTGAAAATATCATTAATATTATATTGATAAAATCCTTAGAGTAAAATTTTTTTATAAGAGTTCAAAATATTTAAGAAAATGATAAAGGAATTTCATATATTTGAAAACCCAAATTATTTTAAGAAAACAAAATAATTATAAGCCCATATTAATAGTCCAAAACATAATTTAAATCCATCCACACATAAAATCCATAAAATATTTATAGAGGCCTTATTACATCAAACCCATAATAGTAAATTATAGAAAATCTTTAATAAAAGTTCAAAGTTTCATTAACCCTTGTTTGTAGTATGGCCCCCACGAAGTCATCCTTGGCCCAAGTCCACGTCAATTTCCATTACCTGAGATGAAAAATTTGAGGGAGTGAGTTACTTAGAACTCAGTGTATAACTCACTTACTTATTCATTGGGCCAGATCATCAAATCATTATTTTGGGCTTGAGCCCGTCAACAAGTTTAACAATATAAATAATAATATGTATGCAAAATGAAGTTCCCAACCCCAAACCTAATTTCCATCCACTACTCACCCCCGTACCAACCATCACACCTGTGGGGATCAAGTCAACCCACCCCGCCATCACACCAATCATAGGCATTAAGCCATTTTATATTTACGGCAGAGCCATCGAACTAGATTGTGACAAAGTCACCGAACTAGAGGCATTGAGCCATTAATATTTGTGGCAGAGCCACCGAACTAGAGGCAATTAGCTGTTTAAATATTTTGTGGCAAAGCCATCGAACTAGATTTTGGCAACAGGCCTTTCTTCTCTTCATTATTAATCCCAACCCATGCAACATGTATGCAAAAATTTGTCTAAGTTTATATGATGATTTTATCAAAAGATTTGAATAACATAAGAGTCAATATTTCTAGTTTTTGTTAAGGCCCAAAATTTGAAATAGCATTTAGCCCATTTAGAAATCTAGCATCTTAAACCCAATTTACGATCTAGCTAAGAGTTTGGCCCATTTAACAATTTATCAGGCTATTCGGCCCATTTATCGATCTAGCAAAGATTTCGGCCCATTTATCGATCTAGCAGAGATTTCAGCCCATTAATCGATCTAGCAGAGATTTCGACCCATTTAACTATTTAACAGGGATTTCGGCCCATTTAACTATCTATCCAAGATTTTGGCCTGTAATATCCCGGGTTAAGGGCTATTTTATTTTGGCATTTGTTTTCATGTTAAGGGGCTTGCTATGTTGTTGTTTGTGTGGTTTTGGGGCTTAGTTGTAGGCTAGGAGTGAGCCTGAGTAGGTGGGAAAATTTTAGTTTTTGGGCTTTATGTGATAGGAGCTGAAGGAGCTGGGTCTTTTATATTTTAATTGGTGTTCTTGAGCAAGTGAGGAGCTAGCAAAGTGGCAAAGCATGCGCCATTTAGAGCATGTGTTTGGCGTCAAGTGCAAGGGGGGAGAGGTCCTGTGTTCGAGTTGCGAAATACCCATTTTGGCTCCCATTTTGACGGCATGAAAGGGAGGAGTTGTAGGCAGTTCAAACTCTGCCTTGGACTAAGTCTTCCTATTCAAACGGTGGGTGGAGAGTGATTGTAGGAGGTGGACTAATTCAAAGAGATTTGAATTAGTGGCTTGGGAGTGTTTGGGGGGAGGTTGGCCGGTTTTGAGGAGATTTTGGGGGAGGTTGGCCGGTAGGTAAGTGTTGTGAGAGAGTGGGAGTGTGCCAAATTTTGGCATTTGGTAAGTGTGCATTTTCGGCCTTATGGGATAGCAAATTAAGCTCTTTCATTTTTGTCAAAAACAAGCCAATTCTCTTTTAGTCAAAAGCTAGCACAAACCTCAAAATACTTTCTCTCTTTTTCTCCTTCAACCAAATGCTCAAGTAGCTTATTGCCAAAACCGAAACTAGCACTTTGCTTTCTCAACTAGAGCCGAAAATAGCTTCTCTTACTCTCCTTTTTCCTGCTCATATTTTTCTTCTCTTGGAACCGAAAACCCAAACACTTGTGTGTCGAAATTTTGCCTTGTTTCTTTCTTCTTCTTTTCATTGTGCAAAGTCAACCTAGCATCCCATTTTCATCTCTTTTTCTTTTGAAACCTTAATAGCCGAAAGTCTCCCCAAAACTTTCTTCTCCATTTCCTTTTCTTTTCAAGAAAGAACAGAAGGTGCTTCTCCTTTTCTCTTTCCATTTCATTTCTTAGCCGAATATCAACCCATTTCTTCCCATCTATACTCTCTTTTCTTTTCACCCAAAGCCGAAAGTAGGAGTGTTAACATCTAGGCTGAATCTCTCCTCTCCTAGTGGTGTTTTGTTGGCCGAATATTGGTTGTTGTTGGGTGCTGGTGTTCAATCGGTCTTGTAAGGGGTAAGTGGTTGGCCGAATGGCCATTTCTTCTCTTTTCTGTACTTTGCCAAATTTTAGTGTGTTTAAGGGCCAATTTTGGCATCTGTTAAAAAGGAGTAACGTTCAATTTTGGTAATCGTTTCCATATAGGGCCTTTGGATTTCGAAGCGGCCGATTGGAGAAGCCAAGTGGTAAGTAGTGGTAAGAGATTATCTTGATAGTCTATTCTTTTAGAATTCTATAAGCCAAGTTTTAATGGATTAACAGTTCTTTTTAGGGTGTGCCGATTGTTCAAAGAGGAACCATTGTCAGTTCGGGTTTGGTAGGAAACCAAATCAAGTTAAGGTAAGGGTTAATCGATATACCCTTTTGGTTTAAATGGTTATGGCCGAATGGTTTAAGTGTTAATCCCTTGATGGCCGATTGTAGGCTCAGGGTTGTCGAGGTGATCAAGGGACGTAGACCGATTCTTAGGGTTAACATCTTCGCTATTTCAGGTATGTAGACCAACACACTTTCTTAACTAAGTAATGTGATAACATGTTTGTGTAAATGAAACAGTGTGGTTGACTATTTTGGTACCCATTGAGGTATGGATACGGATTCAGGTAAGTCCGTTTCATTATGAAATATGTGATGGTATGTGATATCATGGTTATTGGTGTATATACTTTGAGATGCCATATTAAGCATGTGAGCATGATAGCATGATTGCACGATTTTGCATTTAGTATGATGTGCTATTGGGTGATATGAGAGGAGGGGAGTATGATATCCGTGTCTTTGGGACATTGTGTCTTTGGGACACGGAGGTTTGGCACCTCGGTGGTTTGGTACCACATATTTTGTGACTTTGGGTCACGGAGGTTTGGCACCTTAGTGTCTCGTCCGTTGGCTTAGCACCACGGTGGGTTGGCCCCATCGATTGATTATCTACGGATTGATGCCGGTGATTTGGTATCACACGATGGGTTGGCCCCATCATCGGATTTGTGATCTGCGGTCACCGGTGATTTGGTATCTGCTGTGTCTTTGGGACACCGAGGTTTGGCACCTCGGCGCCTCGTCGTCGATGGCTTAGCACCACGGTGGGTTGGCCCCACGATTAATTATCTGGGATTGACGCCGGTGATTTGGTATCACACGATGGGTTGGCCCCATCATTGGATTATACGTGACTTCGGGTCACCAGTGGTTTGGCACCACATTATGGATATCGTGACTTTGGGTCACGGTGGTTTGGCACCACCAAAGTGGTTTGGTACCACACGGGGTAGAAAAGGTGATATGGTTGGTTAGGATCGGTGCATTACTTGCATTATTTTGTTATGATGTGTGTTGGCATGTTATCTTTGGGAGAGGATTTACACACCGAGTCTTGCGACTCACTCTCTCCTTTGACATTTCGGGTGACACTTAGACGCGGACATGGAGCCGTGGATGGACTCGAGGTGCTCATGCCATGCTTAAATAAGGATTTGCTCGGACTTTTTATGAATTTGGTACTTAAGCATATTTATTACTATTTGGTTTATTTGGGTTTGTAAATGGCCTCTTAAAATTATGTTTTGCTATGTTTATGCTTAAAGTAGATTTATAATATGCCTTAACAAATTAATTGGGTTAAAATGTGCTAAAACTTGGAAAGACAACGATTTCAAAACTACAAAAGCGATATTTTAAACTAAACCATCGGGTAACACACTATAATTTGGGATAAAGTGAACTCAAAATGTTTTCTAACTTAAACACGATTTTCTACTAAGTCAAAATGTTTTAGTAATAATAAGAAACAACTTAAACTTCTAAAAGAGATAAACTTGTTTTACCTACACATCTGATTGAGTTTTCAAAATTTTCGGGTTTTCAAATACATCGTCAGATTTTAATCAAGCCTACTCGAGTTTTTTTCAAATATACAAACTTCGTGAAGTGTTTTCATCAAACATCTAAACTTTAACCTAAACCTCTCAAAATCTTTTTTTTCCCTGTAACATACCAGATTCGGTCGTGGTGTATTGATCGGGTTTGAGGTGTTACAATTGTGGTATCAGAGCCAAGTTCAAAGGCTCGGCTGTGGGCCTGAGGCCCAAAATGGTTTCAAAAGTCTATTTTAAGTGTTATGTTTTGAAAAAGTATGGTTTGAAAGGCATGGCACCGAGTCTCCGGCACCAATCCGCCCAGGTAAGTACCTCTTACTATTGGTTGTGATAATGATATTGATGAGATGTGATTGGATGGCTAGTGATAGTAAGACTACTTTAGAAACTAAACCGATAGGACTCGATGGACTCATGAAAACAAAGCCTCTTTAATATTCATAAGACTTTGCTTAAAAATAGTGGAATAATTACTGATGCATAAAATTCTTTAAATCAGACGAGATTTAGTCATGAGTACCCGAGGTGGACGTGGTTGTGGACGAGGTCGCGGTAGGATGACAGTTTTTGAACCCGTAGGTTCTGGTCAGGGGTCAGAGAACGAGATACCGGTTTCGCCACCAGCTGGAGGTGGTGAGTTCCAAGAGCGATCGGGACGATCTGATGTCCTGAGCGATCTCTGAGTTCGAAAAGGTAGCTGGAGTAGGTGGAGGCGTAGGAGCTAGGAAATCTGTGCTTGAGCGACTTCGGGCAAACGCGGGGCTGAATTCTTTCGGGGTGTCTCGGGTGTTGCTCCTAGCACTTCTTGAATATTGGTGGAAGCGACAGGCGGATAATGGACGATCTAGACCGACTACTAAAGAAAAGTTAAAGGGATCGTATCACTTCTCGAGATGAGTCATACCGATGGTGGCTCCTTTGTTCGGACAATACGCAAATTGAAGATCGACTTGGGACTATTTTCGGGCTGCTTATCAGAAAAAGTACATGGGAGCTAACTACATTAATGAGCAGCGGAAAGCATTTCTGAGGTTAGTTCAGGGGAGTAAATCTGTGTCAGAGTACGAGGCAGAGTTTCTCAGGCTGAGTCGGTATGCCAGGGGTATGGTGGCTACTGAACATGAGAGGTGCATTCGTTTCGAGGATGGCCTGCGAGACGAATTAAGATTATTGATTGCGCCTCAGCAGGAGCGTGAATTTGCGGTTCTGGTTGAAAAGGCGAAGGTAGCCGAGGGCATTAAGGAGTCGGTGAGGCAAGGCATGGATAGGAACCGACACAAGAGGAGCTTTGGGTCTTCTGGGTCGTCAGGAAATCAGCAGAAAAGGGCTAGACCGAGTGGGCCGAATCAGTTGGGTAGGTTTGTTGCTGCTAGGCAAGGACCGTCATGATGTAACCGTTAGGGAAAGCTCATTGGGGAGGATGTTAGGTGATAGTAGAGGCTATTTTGAGTGTGGCTCATTTGGACCACCGTGTGAGGGATTTGTCCGCGCAAGATGGCTAGGATTCATCAAAGAGTCGGGCCGTACTCGAGATAGGAATAACGGACCACCACCGCAGAGGGGCCGAGGTAATGGCGAGAGGGGTAATGGTTACAGTCGGGCCGTGGAGCACCGGCGGAGGTGCAGTAGTTCTAAGGCCGACGGCCGGGGTTAGTGCATCTTTGAGGCGCCGAGAAGAGGGTGACGACCGGACATCATTACCGATCGTTTTAATCTTTGGTTCTCCATTTACTACTTTGATTGATGTGGGTTCAACACATTCATATGTTGCAAGTAGCATAGTGAAGACCATGGATTTAGACTCTGAGATATCTTCTAGGCAGACTACCGTAATAAGCCTTCTAGGTCACTCTGTAGTTGTAGATAAGCTGTATAGAGACGTACCTCTAGAACTCCAAGGGGTATCTTTTGTGGCTGATCTGATGGAACTACCGTTTGGGGAGTTCGATCTGATTCTCGGGATGGATTGGTGGTTAAATGCAAGGCGAAGTTAGATTACTGCTAAGCTTATGGTTCGGAAGCAGTTGTTGGATGAGGTTTTGAGCTTGCAGAGGACACAAGTGCGAACGATGGTTTGAAGGGTTATAGCTTGTCTAGTGATGGGGTTACGTGTTTCGGGGAAAGCTTGTATGTCGAGAGATCTTGAGTTAAGGCACAAGATTCTTCAGATGCACATAGCGCCCTACGCTATGCATCTTGGAGGTAGCAAAATGTATAGGGATCTCGGAGAACGATTACGGTGGTAAGGTGCGAAAAATGAAGTGACGAGTTTGTAGGGAAGTGTCGACTTGTCGGCAGTCAAGGCCGAGCATCGCTTGTCGTCTGGTTGCTTGACCGGTGAAGATTCCACAGTGGAAGTGGGAAAGGATAACTATGGATTTCGTCAGTGGATTACCGCTTACACCGAGCAAGAAGGATTCAGTTTGGGTAATTGTGGATCGACTGACTAAATCAGCTCACTTTATTCCGGTGAGGGTGGATTATTAACTGCAGAGGTTGGCAAAGCTATATGTGTCAGAGATTGTGAGACTGCACGGGGTGCTAGTATCGATCATCTTAGATAGGGATCCCAGATTTACGTCAAGGTTCTGGAAAATGTTGCATCAGGCTCTGGGTACACGGTTGGATTTTTAGCGGCATTTCATCCGCAGGCGATGGGCGATCGGAAGGGTTATCTGATCTTGGAGGACATGTTACGAGGGTGTGTTTTGGACTTTAGGGGTAGTTGGGAGGAGTATCTACCGTTGGTTGAGTTCGCCTACAACAACAAGCGAGCATTAATATGAGGCGTTATACGGTAGGAAGTGTCACTCACCTACTTGTTGGATGAGTTAAGTGAACGTCGATTGTTGGGGCGAGTTGGTTCTTGAGGCGAAGACAAGGTTAAGTTGATTGAGCTCGATTGAAGGAAGCTTGACCAACGTAAGTCCTATGCCGATCTTAAGCGGAGAGATATTGAATTTGCTGTGGGAGATCAGGTTTTCTTGAAGGTCTCACCGTGGAAGAAAGTGTTAAGGTTCGGGAGGAAAGGCAAGCTAAGTCCGAGGTTTATTGGGTCGTATAAGGTACTGAGACGAGTGGGACCAGTTGCATATCAGCTCAAGTTGCCAGCAGAGCTAAGTCAGATTCACGACGTGTTCCACGTTTCAATGCTTCGGTGATATCGCTCTGATCCGTCACACATGGTGGCAGTGGAAGAGATTGAGGTAAACCCAGATATGACCATGGAGGAAGAGCCTGTACAGATTTTAGATCAGGATGTGAAGGTTCTACGTAGGAAGTCTGTGCCTTTGGTTAAGGTTCTTTGGCGGAATCATGGCGTGGAAGAAGCTACGTGGGAACCCGAGGATATGATGAGACAGCAATACTCGCAACTCTTCTGACCAGGTAATTTCGAGGTCAAAATTATTTTAAGGGGGTAGAACTGTAATATCCCGGGTTAAGGGCTATTTTATTTTGGCATTTGTTTGCATGTTAAGAGGCTTGCTATGTTGTTGTTTGTGTGGTTTCGGGGCTTAGTTGTAGGCTAGGAGTGAGCCTGAGTAGGTGGGAAAATTTTAGTTTTTGGGCTTTATGTGATAGGAGCTGAAGGAGCTGGGTCTTTTATATTTTAATTAGTGTTCTTGAGCACAAGTGAGGAGCTAGCAAAGTGGCAAAGCATGCGCCACTTCGAGCATGTGTTTGGCGCCAAGTGCAAGGGGGAGAGGTCTTGTGTTCGAGGTTCGAAATGCCTATTTTGGCTCCCATTTTGATGGCATGGAAGGGAGGAGTTGTAGGCAGTTCAAACTCTGCCTTGGACTAAGTCTTCCTATTCAAACGGTGGGTGGAGAGTGATTGTAGGAGGTGGACTAATTCAGAGATTTGAATTAGTGGCTTGGGAGTGTTTGGGGGAGGTTGGCGGTTTGAGGAGATTTTAGGGAGGTTGGCGGGTAGGTAAGTGTTGTGAGAGAGTGGGAGTGTTAGAATTTTGGCATTTGGTAAGTGTGCATTTTCGGTCTTAGGGGATAGCAAATTAAGCTCTTTCATTTTTGTCAAAAACAAGCCGATTCTCTTTTAGTCAAAAGCTAGCACAAACCTCAAAATACTTTCTCTCTTTTTCTCCTTCAACCAAATGCTCAAGTAGCTTATTGCCAAAACCGAAACTAGCACTTTGCTTTCTCAACTAGAGCTGAAACTAGCTTCTCTTACTCTCCTTTTTCCTGCTCATATTTTTCTTCTCTTGGAACCGAAAACCCAAACACTTGTGTGCTGAAATTTTGCCTTGTTTCTTTCTTCTTCTTTTCATTGTGCAAAGCCGAACCTAGCATCCCATTTTCATCTCTTTTTCTTTTGAAACCTTGATAGCGAAAGTCTCCCAAAACTTTCTTCTCCATTTCCTTTTCTTTTCAAGAAAGAACAGAAGGTGCTTCTCCTTTTCTCTTTCCATTTCATTTCTTGGCGAATATCAACCCATTTCTTCTCATCTATACTCTCTTTTCTTTTCACCCAAAGTCGAAAGTAGGAGTGTTAACATCTAGGCCGAATCTCCCCTCTCCTAGTGGTGTTTTGTTGGCCGAATATTGGTTGTTGTTCGGTGCTGGTGTTCAATCGGTCTTGTAAGGGGTAAGTGGTTGGCTGAATGGCAATTTCTTCTCTTTCCTATACTTTGCCAAATTTTAGTGTGTTTAAGGGCCAATTTCGGCATCTGTTAAAAAGGAGTAACATTCAATTTTGGTAATCGTTTCCATATAGGGCCTTTGGATTTCGAAACGGCCGATTGGAGAAGCCAAGTGGTAAGTAGTGGTACGAGATTATCTTGATAGTCTATTCTTCTAGAATTCTATAAGCCAAGTTTCAATGGATTAACGGTTCTTTTAGGGTGTGCCGATTGTTCAAAGAGGAACCATTGTCAGTTCGGGTTTGGTAGGAAACCAAATCAAGTTAAGGTAAGGGTTAATCGATATACCCTTTTGGTTTAAATGGTTATGGCCGAATGGTTTAAGTGTTAATCCCTTGATGGCCGATTGTAGGCTCAGGGTTGTCGAGGTGATCAAGGGACGTAGACCGATTCTTAGGGTTAACATCTTCGCTATTTCAGGTGTGTAGACCAACACACTTTCTTAACTAAGTAATGTGATAACCTGTTTGTGTAAATGAAACAATGTGGTTGACTATTTTGGTACCCATTGAGGTATGGATAGGGATTCGGGTAAGTCCGTTTCATTATGAAATATGTGATGGTATGTGATATCATGGTTATTGGTGTATATACTTTGAGATGCCATATTAAGCATGTGAGCATGATAGCATGATTGCACGATTTTGCATTTAGTATGATGTGCTATTGGGTGATATGAGAGAGGGGAGTATGATATCCGTGTCTTTGGGACACTGTGTCTTTGGGACACGGAGGTTTGGCACCTCCGGTGGTTTGGTACCACATATTTTGTGACTTTGGGTCACGGAGGTTTGGCACCTCGGCGTCTCGTCCTAGTGGCTTAGCACCACGGTGGGTTGGCCCCACGATTGATTATCTGGGATTGACTTGATGATTTGGTATCACACGATGGGTTGGCCCCATCATCGGATTTGTGATTGCGGTCACACGTGATTTGGTATCTGCTTGTGTCTTTGGGACACCGAGGTTTGGCACCTCGGCGTCTCGTCGGTGGCTTAGCACCACGGTGGGTTGGCCCCACGATTGATTATCTGGGATTGACGCCATGATTTGGTATCACATGATGGGTTGGCCCCATCATTGGATTATACATGACTTGGTCACCGGTGGTTTGGCACCACATTATGGATATCGTGACTTTGGGTCACCGGTGGTTTAGCACCACCGGTGGTTTGGTACCACACGGGTAGAAAAGGTGATATGGTTGGTTAGGATCGGGTGCATTACTTGCATTATTTTGTTATGATGTGTGTTGGCATGTTATCTGGGAGAGGATTTACACCTTGAGTCTTGCCACTCACTCTCTCCTTTGACATTTGGTGACACTTAGACGGACATAGAGCCGGGATGGACTCGAGGTGCTCATGCCATGCTTAAATAAGGATTTGCTCGGACTTTTTATGAATTTGGTACTTAAGCATATTTATTACTATTTGGTTTATTTGGGTTTGTAAATGGCCTCTTAAAATTATGTTTTGCTATGTTTATGTTTAAAGTAGATTTATAATATGCCTTAACAAATTAATTGGGTTAAAATGTGCTAAAACTTGGAAAGACAACGATTTCAAAACTACAAAAGCGATATTTTAAACTAAACCATCGGGTAACACACTATAATTTGGGATAAAGTGAACTCAAAATGTTTTCTAACTTAAACACGATTTTCTACTAAGTCAAAATGTTTTAGTAATAATAAGAAACAACTTAAACTTCTAAAAGAGATAAACTTGTTTTACCTACACATCTGATTGAGTTTTCAAAATTTTCGGGTTTTCAAATACATCGTCAGATTTTAATCAAGCCTACTCGAGTTTTTTTCAAATACACAAACTTCGCGAAGTGTTTTCATCAAACATCTAAACTTCAACCTAAACCTCTCAGAATCTTTTTTTTCCCTGTAACATACTAGATTCGGTCGTGGTGTGTTGACCGGGTTTGGGGTGTTACAGGCCCATTTACTAACTAGCAAACTTATCGGCCCATTTTACGATCTAATACATCTTTGGCCCATTTACACATGAGATTTTTAGTATTCATTTTACTACCTACACATTGAGGCATTTTGTAATTTTCACATTTTAACAATTTTATGAATATTTTACCAAAACACCAAATATTTCGTATTATGTCGATTTGTCAGTTTTTTACGATTTTTACTCCATACCACGAATGACATCCAACCCGAGAAAAGTGTGAAGTTACACACCTTGATCTCGTGAGTACTAAACCTTCCCGCTCTTCAACACCTAAACATAATACGATCTATTAGAACACTATCATTTATCAAAAATATTCTATTGGGATTCGATCCAAATCCTTATCCCTTTGATTTTGAATCACTTCTATTTTCGGTTTCTCCTCGTTTATCGATTCATTGCTCGCTGAGAATCCACTAACGTACAAAGGCTCGGGAGTACGAACTACTTCAAATAATTGATTTCCCTCGGTTGATGGTCCGCAACCCGGTGGAAAATCTTGATTCAAAGCTTGACCCTTCGTTTGGTAATAGGGGGATTTACGGAACCGCCCCTCTTTCGAAGGCTATGGACTGCCCTTTTCTGCCCTATTTTGAATGTCTTCAATGACAAAAGATCATTAATCCAACCTAATAATATATATCAAAAATAATACTAAAGGTTTTAAGGGTGAGATTTCCTTACCACAAAGATCCTTGCTCCACAATATGAGAATCGACCAAAAATGTTCCCTCAACACCTTAAATCGATTCCAATGTTTTAAGATACACACGAACACTTGAGTTTCGGTCTTCCACTATCGCACTAAAGTATAACGAATGAAAACGTTAATAGAATGAACGATAAATTCGATCTAAGAGATCCTTCTTATCACCCTCAAGATTTGGCCAAAACCATTATTAACTAAAATAAACTAAAAAGAACTCTTACCTAATGTCCACGGTTGAGAAGAAACGATTAAGAAGGATGTTTATGAATAGAGAGAGATTGGTTATGAATAACCAAAGAAAAGAGAAAATGGTTCTAAGCAATGACACACTAACATTTAGCCATGAGAGAATATTATGGAGAAAGTATGATTGAAAAGAAATTAAAAGATGAGAGAAAGAGATGATGATGATGTTGTTTGGTTTTCAAAGAGAAGAAAAGAGAAAGAAAGAGATGAGTTTAGGAGCAAAGTACATTCGACAATGGGAAAAGAAAAGAAAAGAAAAGAATGGCCTTTTGGTATTAGAGATTTTGGCACTTTGAAAAGGCATACAAAAGAATACTAAAGTGATAGGCAAAAATGACCAAATGGTCAAAAGAGTAAGGCTTACCAAAAGATCAAATTCGGCCAAAGGAGAAAGGTTGAGAAAAGAATTGCAAAACTTTGCACAAGATGTTAGGAATGACCAAAAACTAATTCCTATTCCTAGCCAAGCTACTAACATATTCAGCCAACCTTCCCCTAGCCACAATGCCATCCAAATTCATTGGTCAAATGACCATGAAATAATTTCCAAAACCTTTTCCTTGATACATGCCTTATGTCCCCTTATCTTTCCAAAATTTCTTGATTCCCTACCATAAGTTAACAATTACCTTATTCCTTTAGTCTACTTACCAAAAAAATGAAAAGTCCAACCTTACCATATATATTGCTTGGCCGACACTTGCTATACTTGTGCAAAAATAAAAATTATCTAGATGCTAACCAAGGGATTCGAACCACTCCCCTCAAGTCCAACTTATGACGCCATCACCACTTTACCAATTACTCATCTTATGCCATCTTTTAGTACTTAATTAACTTATGTTTCAAGGTCACCTAATTTCTTTACATTAAAGTACACTTTACTAATATTTATTCTAATTCCACGTAAACTTAGAACTAACACTTAGCATCATAATGATAATCGCATATTTAGGATGTTACACTTTCCTTTGACAGGCTCCAAATTATTATTATCATTACTACTACTACTATTATTAAATATTATTATTATCTTTTTTACAAATAAACAAGAATGAAAAACAATATATATACATGAAATGAAATGAAAGAAAGAAAATGAGGCTTTTCATATTTTGTTCCATAAGAAAACGTAAAAAACAACAACAACAATAAGCATTCTATTTCTTTTTTGTTCTTTTTTTGCCATATACATAACGAGGTTCGGGTTTGAGCTCGGTGAAGAGGACGTCACTAGAACGTCGGTCTTCCGCCCTAAGAGCCCTAAAATCCCTTTTTCCCTTTCCTTACAAAAATAAAGGTTTTTTTTAAAAAAGGCTTGATCTTGGGAACAATTTTGATTTTTTTAAAAAAAGAAAGTTTAGGTTTTAAAATAAAATTATGTTTTTAGTCATTTTAAAGGAAAAGTTTAAATTTTTAAAACAAAATTTTGATCTTTTTCAACTATTTTGAAATGAAGCTTTGATTTTTTTAAAAAAAATAGTGATTTTTTAGAAAAGAAAAAGTTTAGATTTTTAAAATAAAAAAAGTAGTCATTTTAAAGGAAAATTTAAAATTTTAAAACAAAGTTTTGATCTTTTCAACTATTTGAAATAAAGCATTGATTTTTAAGAAAAGTAGTGATTTTTAAAAGAAACTTTTGATTTTCAAAACAAAATATTTTTGGCCATCAGTATCTGGCGGCTCCACCACAATTTGGAGGCGGAGATTGGTAATGTCTAGTGGTGAAGCTATGGCCAACATAGAAGGAGGAAGAGAAAGAAGAAGAGTTTTTTAATGAGGTTAAAATGAAAGAATGAATAGATTTCTTCTATTTATAGGTACCAAAATGATAATTTATTCACACCTTACTTTTTAAATTTACAAAAATACCCGTTTTTGTGCGCGCCCTCACTCTCTCGCCTATTTACTCATGTAACCCTTTTGTTAACCTTCGATTTAATCTGAAATTTCAAAATTAAAAGTAAATTAATTGCTACATTAGTCTTACATCTTCCACATTTTTTATCTTTTAGTCCTAAAATCAAGCTATGTCATTTTGTTTCCATCGTTAATAAATTATTTGCACTTAAATCTTTCCTTTCATTTGCATTTATACCTTATATATTTAATTTCAATTGTGAACTTTATTTTAATGTTTTATATTTTTTCACACTTGTATAATGTTTATTTATTCTTATTTCGTCTTTATTTATTTTCATGTCCATTTATATTTATGTTTTTTAACACATTCCCTTACATACATTTTAATATTATTTGTTTATATTACTTTGATTCTTTTAATGTATTATGAATAAGATGTATTATTATTATCATCATCATGTCAAGGTCTTATTCATTTCATTTATTTAAGTTTTCTTTTATTATTGCCCTTTTGAAAGAGTTTTAACTTTTCATTAACTTTAGCCAATTTAGTTAATTTTCCTATTTTATTACTATTTATTTTAAAAGGGAACTTTAGGTCATTTTTCCATCCTATAATTGTTGACATGAAGTTAGTTAAGTATGTGTTGCATTTTAGTGAAACCATAAGGTTTTTACATTTGGATTTAGGTTAGTCTTTAAGATCTTATCAAACATTTACCCTAGAAAATTATAAATAATATGTAGGTTTTTTATGGTTTTAAACTAATTTTAAATATCATATATGATTCTTCTTTAGAATCTTAAATTAATATGTAAATATTCTTTAGGACTTTATTCAAGATAAAAACTAAAGATTTTTGTAGGTGAATTGTAAATCATGAGTAGGTCTTTCTAAGTATTTTATTTTAGAAACTTTTTAAGAAAGATAATAAATATTATTTAAGATATATTATTTTAGTGTTTAAACAAATTTAAACCTTAGATCAAGAATTTTAAAGTAAGATAAATCATAAACCCAACATAGGATACTTTAAGTAAGATCTTGATAAGTTCAACGTTATTAATTAAATCTTTTAAATAATAATAAAAAATCGAATAAGTTGTAGATGTATTTTAATATTTATCTTAGTTCATTGGTAATTTTAGGTTTTTATTTTAGAATTCTAAAATAGAATTAATTTTAGGAATTGAAGGTATTTTACTAGAATTATTTAGGTATCTTTCAAGGTTCTGTTAAAAGTAAAAATCTCTAATTTAAGTTTCAAATTAGATAAGTTCGGTGAATAAATCTTAATCTAGTTACAAGTAAATCGGAGGAATTTTCTTTAGAGTTTTTATTTAAGATTTTCATAAGATTTTAGCCTAGATTAAGACATTAATATTGTAATAACCCGTTTTAGTGAAATCGAAACAGTGGTTTCGGGACCACAAATTTGAAGTTAAAAAATTATTTTATGATTATTTTATTGCCAAGGGTATGATAGTAATATCGTATAAAAATTTTGTTAAATTTTACCATTTACAGGCTCAATTTGATAAAAAAAAGACTAAATCGCGTAAAGTGTAAAAGCTGCGTTCTAATAGCTAAAAGTATTAGATAGCTATATAACTTTAAAGTGTAAGTCCTTATATGGTAATTAGATCATTAGAGTTGATAGTGGATTTTAATTGCTTGGCAATTGTGTAATTAGTAATGATTTTAAAGGTTAATTAAGTAATTAGTAAATAATGTTAATATTAAATAAAACAAAAGTTAAAGTTATCATCTTTAACCTTTGTTCAACCGAAACTTTAAAAGAGAAAAAGAACCATGGAAGCTTAAAATTTGGTCATCATTGATTGCTCAATTAGCTATGCATTTTTGTTCCGTTTTTTATGATTTCTATGTTTTTGGGATCATTGTAGCTGTAACACCCCAAACCCGGCCAATGCTTTATGATCAGATCTGACATATCACATGAGGAAAACATGTTAAATCCTTTTTATTCAAACTAAAATTAGTATTAATTCATTATAATCAAGAAAACAAGTTTGATTTGAAATATTTGATAAAAATACTACTAACCACGAAGGTTGATTGAAAATTCGATAATTTGAACCAATGAACTTATAAAACTATGACCTTTGAAAATGTCGTTGATAATTTGAAAGAAAGTTCGAGTTAAATCATTTGTAAAAGTTTATTTATAAAATCCACTTATTAATCAATTTGGAAAATCGTTGATTATGCTTTTAGAAAATTCCCATTTAAAATAAATCAAGCAAAATAATAAGTACGTCAAACATAAAGCAAAAATAAAATATTCCAGAGGCCTTATTACAACTTAAAAACCCAAAATAGTAAAAGTAATAAAGTAAACGAAAATAGAAATTTAAAGTTCATTGACACCATTTTCTGAAGTATGGCCTCCACCGAGTTATCAATGGCCCAAGTCCACATCACTGAGTTTTACATACAATGATTAAGAAAGAAGGGGGTGAGTTACAAGAACTCAGTGTGTAATCCCTTACCATCGTCCACTGGGTTTGAACCTGTCACATCCTGAATTTGTGGGGCTTTGCATTTGATGTACTGTGATGTGTTGTTGTGCTTAATATGCTAGTTAGAGTGTTTTAGGGGTCTAGAATGAGCTCAGAGTTGGGCCTAGGCCTTTGCAAAAATTTGTTGTTGGGCACTCCAGTGGAGAGCCAGCAGGGTTAGGACTTAAAAGATATAATTTTTACTTTAAGACACAAATGGGCTTGTGGCCCAGTGGAAGGTGGCGTCACATAGGGGCTATAAGGTGGCGTGAAGAGGTCCAAGGTTTGAGTCACATGTTACCCATTCATTTTAATTAATTTTGGCATTAGCAAGGAGTAGTAGTGGAGTTTGGCTTGAATACTTGAAATTAGGGAACTGATTGAGGTAGATAATGCGGATAATGTAGTTGATAATGTGCTGATAAAGGGAGGAGGAGATGGCGTTATCCATGTCACTTGTGGATGAAGGATCAGATGATGATAAGGGAGAAAGTTTAGGAGTTATCGGCTAATCAGGGTGGTGGCTGAATTTCCAACTCTAAGGGGGAGGGGGAAACGATTTTGAGTGGCTTAAGGGTGCCGAAATTTCCTTGTTGATAGGATGGGTTTTAGTTTTCAAAATAGGCATTTTCGGCATTTGTTTAGTAAGTGCCGAAATTTTGTTTAAGTGGGGGGAGTACTTCTTCGTCTTCGGCACTTGGGTTCTTATTCTCTTAATCTCTTTTCTCATTTTCTGCTAAAGCCGAAAACCCCTAATCCCATTCTCTTATCTTCACTTCTATGCTTAAGCTGAAAGTCCCCTGTCCATTTGTTTTCTCTTTGCCGAATTCTTCATTAATCCTATTCTCCATAGATCTCTTTGCATCATCTTCTCTTTTGGATTTTCTCGAGCGAAATTTCTTTGGGAGTAGCCGAATGTTTTGGTGTTACGGTGAGTGACGATTTCTTTCATATGTCACCTTCCACTTTCAGTTTTTATTTTTTTCTGAAGGCCAAAGCCGAAAGGCTAATTAGCGTGGCGAGGTTATCTTTTGCGTAACGTTTTGACTGTTCTTATGTCCTCATCTTGGGGTGACATTTTGGGAATCGAAGTAGATCGGATCATCTAGATTCCAAAAGCTGAAAATCGCTAGTCTCTGAACTCTATCTTTTTTTTTCAGAATTTCAAGGTAAGGGTTCTCTTTAGATTTTCGTTAGGTTCGTTTATCGTATTCGTGATCTTAACCCTATGTTATGGATTAACAACCATATGTTATGATGGTAGAAACTGATAAGGTCTTTTGATGGAATCAAATGTCAATCAGGTGAAGGAGGGGATTGGACTCGTAAACCCAACCCCTAAGTTTAAGAAGCGTTCGATGTTTGCCGTCCGAGATTGGCCACCGGGTTGTGGACCAGCTACAGAATAAAACCCTAGGCAGTTAGTAGTCGTATCGACTACTAACAGTGTTGACATAGTATCTTGTCTGTAATCAGGTGTGTAGATCTTTATCACATTAGTTTCTGTATTATACCTATTATGGGCTGAAAAGCTAGAAAAGGCTGTATGGACAGTCAAATAACCGGTAGGGGTTAGGCAAGAGATGCCAGGTACGAAAACATAGCAAATTCTCTATGTGTATCGATGTATGTGATAACCTGTTATCTTATAGATGGTATATTGTTCTTGCTTTTGCATGTATGTATGCATGGGATGGGGTTAATATGATGAAGGGGAAGAGCATGCTTAATAGGTCACTTAGTGATCGGTGGCTCTGCCACATTTGGTTATAAGGTCACATGGTGATCAGTGGCTCTGCCACATTTGATTTTAAGGTTACGTAGTGATTGGCATTGTAACTGACAGCACGACTGTCAAGATGGCGTGTAGCGGATGGAGGGTTAATTGTAGAAATCCCCGCGGTGTGATGGTTGGTAAGGGTTGGCGTGTAGAGGATGGAATTTTAGGTTGGGTTGGGACATATCGCATGTACTTGTTCTGCTGTCATTATGTTTGGGTTGAGGCCCAGTATGCGATTGTGGGCCTCAAGTCGTTTATGTGGTTCGGGGATTTACACACTGAGTCTTGGTGACTCACCCTTTATTTTTCTCAACTTTTCAGATGAGCAGTAGATAGTGGATACGGGAGCCGAGGCGAACTCGAGGGGCCATAAAGTTTTTTATTTAAGTAAACTTATTTTCGGTTTATCTTTAGTTTTAAATTGTGGGTTTGATTTTGTTAGTATGTAATAAGGCCTCTCAGCTTAAATTTTCAGTTTCTAGTGGTTAATGATTATGGATTGTAAATTTATATTTTAAGGACTTAATCATAAGAAGTATTAAAAATGGGAGTTTCAAACACGCTTAACGCAAAACAACGATTTTATAAAAAAACACTTATTTAACGGATATCAGAATAAAACAAACTGAGATCTTCGAACCCAACAAAGCAAGTTCCCAACACATAGTGCTATCAAAAAATTACTTTTTTTTTCCAAATCCATGTTTTTTCAAAGTAACCAGAGAATTTGAACTTTAACATTCGACCTGTAGCATGCCAGATCTGGTCGTAGCGTTTGGGCCGAGTTTGGGGTGTTACAATTTTGGTATCAGAGCCCAGTTGCAAAGCTCGGGCTGTGAAATGGGTCCAGTAGTGTTTTATAGATTGATGAAAATTTAGGAAAAATGCTTTGGGTAGAGATATGGCCTTCGAGTCTATCGACACTTGATCCACGTAGGTAAGTATTCTAACTCTTGATAAGGTATGCATGTTGGCTTTATGTGGACGTAGACTAGCATGTTAGGAATTAATGGACCTTAGGCCTAGGTTGAATAACTCTTAAATTCCATAAGACTTAAATTTTTATTTACTAAACATGTCCATGAATAAGTCGCTGGGTTAGGGTGTGGCAACATGCATACGCATGTCTAGGATTGGATTCAGGGAGAGCTTGGTACTTAAAGGGTCCTAGTGGCCCACCTCCTCTTCGCTAGAATCCTACCTGGTGCGTAGTGTCTGATCACTTTAGCCGCGAGGACTTGTTAACGGGCCAAAGTTCATAACTAAAACCTGAAAGGCACTTAATACCCTATCTTTGTAAAATTATTAATATACCCTTATTTTTCTAAATTACCCAGAATACCCCTAGTTTTTGAAAATTACCGAAATACCCCTGGTTTGCAAAACTACCAAAATACCCCTACTTTACGGAAATAACAAAATACCCCTAATTTGTAAAATCACCAAGATACCCTATTTTGTGAGATTACAAAAATACCCCTGTAGGGTAGAAGTATGAAAATACCCCTGGGTAGTGAAATGACGAAAATACTCTTGTGTGACGAAGGTGAGTTTATGGATGTTACACGTATGTTTGAGGCATTTATGTGATACTCTGCTTGGGATGCATATGGGTGTTGAATGTATGTGGTTCTTAGAACTAGGAGATACAGGCTTGAGACTGAACCTTGTAGATATAATTTCGAATTCGAAAGAACTACTATTGAAACTACTTTCTAGAAGATTGTTCGTTATTAATTAGTAAAAGAAATTATTAATCCATGAAACTTCTAATCAGATAAAAGCGAATCGATAGTATGAGTACAAGGGGATGAGGACGTTCTGTGCGTGGCCGTAGTAGGGGCAGGACGGTCGTGTCAGAACTAGTAGGATCTGGCCATGGGTCAGGAGACGAGATGCCAGTCCCACCAGCTGCGGAGGCAAAATTTCAAGACCAGACAGCCGAAGATGATACGATATCTCATGCGATGTTATGGGTTTTAGAGAGAGTCGCTAGGGAAGGCATGGGTATGGGAGCTCAAAAATCTATGTCGAAGCGACTTAGTGCCAATGGGGCAGAAATGTTTAGAAGAATTTCTGGTATAGCCCCGATTATAGCTGAGTATTGGTTGGAGGCGATTGAGTGCATAATGGATGATCTGGATTTCACGAAAGAGGAAAAATTGAAAGGGGTTGTATCTCTCCTGCGGGATGAAGTGAATCAATGGTGGCTTACGGTTAATGATGGAGCAGTGGCTGACCGTATCACCTGGGATTTTTTTAGAGTGGCGTTTCAGAGTAAATACATCGGGTCGAGTTATATGGATGCACAGCGCAGGGCATTTTTGAATCTGTTTTAGGGAAGTAGGTTGGTGGCTACGTATGAAGCGAAATTCTTACGCCTTAGCCATTAAGCCCAAGAGATAGTGGCCACAGACCATGAAGGTTGTGTTCGATTCGAAGACAGTCTGAGGGATGATCTGCGTGTATTGATATCCCCACAGCGGGAGAGGGAATTTGCTGTTCTTATGGAAAAAGATAAGATAGCTGAGGAGGTGAAGCGAACAGAAAAAACTGGATCGGGATAGAGATAGGGGTGGAAGTAAGAGGAATTTTAGATCTTTAGGGGCAGTTGGGCATACTTAGAAAAGACCTAAGTCAGATGGGCCGAGTCGGGGTGAGAGACCTGCTACCGCTAGCCAAGCACAGAGGTGTGCTCGATGTGGTAAATTCCATTCAGGTGAGTGTGAGCAATGGGAAGTGTTTCAGGTGCAGATCTACAGACCATCAGATTAGAGACTATCCACAACCATGGAGCGGTGCAGGTCCCGTAGGTCAGGGGAATGCTTAGCTAAGTAGAGGAGGTCAACAGTCGCAGAGAGGTCGTGGTCCGGCCGAGGTGGTAGCAGTTCGATTGGGGTAGTGGAGCACCGAGCAAAGGCGAAAAACACCGAGGCGAGGCAGCCCGTGGTTAGTCTATCTTGCCAGACGTCGAGAGGAGGCCGATGCACCGGATGCCATAACTGGTAGATTTTTAATTTTTGGTTTGCCTTACACTGCATTGATTGATATTGGGTCGACGCATTCATATATTGCTAGTAAGGTGTCTGGAACTTTAAGCATAGATTCTGAGATTTCCTCTAGGGAGATGACTGTAATTAGCCCGTTAGGACACTCTGTGGTGGTAAATAAGATTTATCGGGAGGTACCTTTAGAAGTTCAGGGAATAGTTTTCCTGACTGATCTGATGGAATTACCGTTCGGAGAGTTTGATTTAATCTTAGGCATGGATTGGCTGGTGAGGTATCAAGCTAATGTAGATTGTGTAGCCAAGCGTATGGCACTAAAAACTCCCAAGGGTGGAGAAGTGTTGGTGATGGGTGAAAGGGGGAATTGTTTGACGAATGTGGTGACTGCCCTAAGAGCAGAAAGGATGGTGAGGAAAGGATGCAAGGCAATTCTAGTGTTTGTTTAGGCTCTGGAAGCCAAGGAACTAACTATCGGGGATGTTAGGACAGTGAAGGAATTTCTTGATGTTTTCCAGAAGAGCTTCCGGGATTACCTCCAGACCGTAAAGTGGAGTTTGGTATTGATCTTCTTCCAGGAACAGCGCTAGTATCTATCGCCCCATACAGAATGGCACCGAAGGAGTTGGTGGAGTTAAAAGCACAGATACAAGAGTCGCTAGATAGAGGGTTTATTCGACCAAGTGTGTCGCCTTGGGGAGCTACCTTCAAAATTAAGCCAGATCCACAACGTATTTCAAGTCTCTATGTTAAGACGCTATCGTTCAGATCCATCTCATGTGGTGCCTGTGGAAGAAATCGAAGTAAGACCTGATCTATCCTTTGAGGAGGAACCAGTGGAGATTCTGGATCATGATTTCAAAGTATTACGAAGGAAAATAGATCTATTGGTTAAGGTTCTGTGGCCGAATCATGGTTCTAAGGAGGCTACTTGGGAACTAGAGGAAGCAATGCGGTAGCAATACCAGCGTCTATTCTGACCAGGTAATTTCGAGGTCGAAATTCCTTTAAGGGGGTAGAACTATCACATCCAAAATTGTGGGGCTTTGTATTTGATGTGATGTGATGTGTTGTTGTGCTTAATATGCTAGTTAGAGTGTTTTAGGGGTCCAGAATGGGCTCGGAGTTGGGCCGAGGCCTTAGCAAAAATTTGTTTTTGGGCACTCTAGTGGAGAGCCAGACGGGTTAGGACTTAAAAGATATAATTTGTACTTTAAGACACAAATGGGCTTGTGGCCCAGTGGAAGGTAGCGTCACATAGGGGCTATAAGGTGGCGTGAATAGGTCCAAGGTTTGAGTCACATGTTACCCATTCATTTTAATTAATTTTGGCATTAGCAGGGAGCAGTAGTAGAGTTCGGCTTGAATGCTTGAAATTAGGGAACTGATTGAGGTGGATAATACAGATAATGTGATTGATAATGTGCTGATAAAGGAGGAGGAGATAGCGTTATCCATGTCACTTGTGGATGAAGGATCAAATGATGATAAGGGAGAAAGTTTAGGAGTTATCGGCTGATCAGGGTGGTGGCCGAATTTCCAACTCTAAGGGGGAGGGGGAAACGATTTTGAGTGGCTTAAGGGTGCCAAAATTTCCCTGTTGATATGATGGGTTTTAGTTTTCAAAATAGGCATTTTCGTTATTTGTTTAATTAGTGCCGAAGTTCTGTTTAAGTAGGGGGTACTGATTCGTCTTTGGCACTTGGGTTCTTATTCTTTTAATCTCTTCTCTCATTTTCTGCTAAAGCTAAAAACCCCTAATCCCATTCTCTCATCTTCACTTCTATGCTTAAGCCGAAAGTCCCCTATCCATTCTTTTTCTCTTTGTCGAATTCTTCATTAAGCCGAATCTCTATAGATCTCTTTGCATCATCTTCTCTTTTGGATTTTCTCAGAAGCCAAAATCTGTTGGGAGTAGCCGAATCTTTTAGTGTTAAGGTAAGTGATGATTTCTTTCATATGTCACCTTCCTCTTTTGATTTTTTTTGGAGGCTAAAGCCGAAAGGCTAATTAGCGTGGCGAGGTTATCTTTTGCGTAACGTTTTGACTGTTCTTATGTCCTCATCTTGGGGCAACATTTCGGGAATCGAAGTAGATGGGATCATCTAGATCCCAAAAGCCAGAAACCGCTAGTCTCTGAACTCTATATTTTTTTGAGATTTTGAGGTAAGGGTTCTCTTTAGATTTTTGTTAGGTTCATTTATCGTATTCATGATCTTAACCCTATGTTATGGATTAACAACCATATGTTATGATGGTAGCAACTGATAAGGTCTTTTGATGGAATCAAATGTCGATCAGGCGAAGGAGGGGATTGGACCCGTAAACCCAACCCCTAAGTTTAAGAAGCATTCGGTGTCTGCCATCTGAGATTGGCCACCGGGTTGTGGACGACTCTGAGAACAAGACCTTAGGCGGTTAGTATCAGACGTATCGACTCTTGGCGGTGTCGACATAGAAAGTATCATCTTGTCTGTAATCAGGTGTGTAGATCTTTATAACATTAGTTTCTGTATTATACCTGTTATGGACTGAAAAGCTGAAAAAGGCTGTATGGACAGTCCAATAACCGGTAGGGGTTAGGCAAGGGATGCCAGGTACGAAAAAATAACAAATTCTCTATGTGTATCGATGTATGTGATAACCTATTATCTTGTAGATGGTATATTGTTCTTGCTTTTGCATGTATGTATGCATAGGATGGGGTTAATATGATGAAGGGGAAGAGCATGCTTAATAGGTCACTTAATGATCGATGGCTCTGCCACATTTGATTATAAGGTCAAATGGTGATCGGTGGCTTTACCACATTTGATTTTAAGGTCACATAGTGATCGGCATTATAACTGACAGCACTACTGTTAAGATGGTGTGTAGCGGATGGTATAGAGGATGGAATTTTAGGTTGGGTTAGGTCATATCGCATGTACTTGTTCTGCTGTCATTATGTGTGGTGAGGCCCGATGCGTTAATGGGCCTCAAGTCGTTTATGTGGTTCAGGATTTGCACACCGAGTCTTGGTGACTCACCCTTTATTTTCTCGACTTTTTAGATGAGCAGTAGATCGTGGATACGGGAGCCGAGGCAGACTCGAGGGGCCATGAAGTCTTTTATTTAAGTAAACTTATTTACGGTTTATCTTTAATTTTAAATTTTGGGTTTGATTTTGTTAGCATGTAATAAGGCCTCTCAGCTTAAATTTTCAGTTTTTAGTGGTTAATGGTTATGGATTGTAAATTTATATTTTAAGGACTTAATCATAAGAAGTACTAAAAATGGGAGTTTCAAACACGCTTAACGCAAAACAACGGTTTTCATAAAAAAAATACTTATTTAATGGATATCGGAATAAAACAAATTGAGATCTTCGAACCCAACAAAGCAAGCTCCCAACACATAGTGCTACCGAAAAATTACTTTTTTTTTCCAAATCCATGTTTTTTCAAAGTAACCATAGAATTTGAACTTTAACATTCGACCTGTAGCATGCCAGATCTGGCCGTAGCATTTGGGCCGGGTTTGGGGTGTTACAAAACCCGCTTAGTAATAACTTGGGCCGGAGCCCAAGTAGCATAATCTTGGGCTAAAGCCCATTTACATAACAGAATATATATATATATGCAATGTATGCTGTTGAAACCATTTTTATTTTAAAGTTTGAAAAATGGGGATCGACTTTAAAAAAAGTAGTCGCCACCAATCCTTTTTGTTTAGGTGTGATCGGATCACCTATAAAAATATTTTGGTCTGTAAAATTTGTGAAAACGGGTTCGGGAGTCGGTTACGTGCAAGGAAGGGTTAGCACCCTTGCAACACCCAAAGTTGGTACCAAATTGATTAATGTTGTCCTAGCATTGAAAATTCGGGAAAGTTTTTAAAAAATGTAATTTCTTTGAAAAACAAATGGAATATCCCAAACATAAGATTCATTCTCTTTAAAGGAACTAAATACCACACCCAGCACGTTACGACATAATATCTTGAACCCTCAAAGTCAAGATCATCTTATAATTTCGGAATCATATGATTTAAAAAGGATCTTTGATTATTTGGTCGAACAAAAAAATTGATACCCAACATGTTAGGGTGCAATTGCTCGATCTTCCAAACATCAAACATTGCCTTCTTTTTTTAAAAAAAAAAAACTTTTAAAATAAGCAATTTTAAAATTGATTTAAAATGTATTTGTTTAGTTTGTTTGGATGAACAATTTTCATAAATAAATTAATGCAATAACAATATATTATGTTATACAAACAATAATTTATATGTATATGAATTTTCAAACAAATATTAAATAAAATAAGTAGCACATGACATAATAAACTTAAACCAAAAGTTAAAATATATTAACCAATAATACATAAGTGAACTTTAAAAATAAACATTACAAAGGAGAAAACTATATAATATACTTAATAAAATAGCTATCAAAATGAATAAAATTCATAAAATAAAATGAAATATGAAGAATATACATACATTAAGAAATAGTGCAATTTAAATAATATATATAATAATGATATATAAAAGTATTTAAAATATATTATATAGACTTTTAAACCAAAAATAAAATAAAATCAATGATATTTACATAGTATAAAAATAATTTTAATTCATGTATACAAAATACATATATATGTATATATATAAAATTAATAAAATATACATAACTAGAAATAAATAATATCTAGAACAAATTAAAATATTTAATATTAAATATTAATTAAAATACTAGTTAAATAAATCAATAAATAATTAACTAAATAATTACATGACTGTACTAAAATAGAACAAAATTACAGGACTAAAAGATAATAAATTACAAATGAAATAAAAGGTTAGAATACAATACGCATTAATTAATAAGGACCAATTCAGTAAATAATCTAGTTAGCCAAAACGCGGTGTTTGAATAGGACTAAATTGTAAGCGAATCAGAAAGTGCAGGAGTCAATTGCACAAATTTCCCTTTAAAGCTAAAAGGCGCGGATTCGGGTTACAAAACGGGTCGACGCGCGGATCCTACACCTTCTTAAACGGCGCCGTTTTATATTATTTTTTAAAAAAGGGTTAATAAATGTTAATCTAATAAAAAAACATAATCCTTTCATTTTTTTTACCCAGAACCCTAGTCCCTTTTTCTCTCGGCCGCAACGAAGAAAAAAACCTTTCGACCACTACACCGCCACAGACATTGGTGACCAGTGGTCCAGTTAGATCCAATCGACGATTTCCTTCAAACCAAACCCCATTCTAAACTCGACGACCACCTTCGTTCCAATTTCAACGAAGAAGGTAGGTTGTCGATTTGACTTTCCGAGGTAAGTCCTGTTCTCTATTTTCTTTCTTGTTTCTTTTATATGCTATGTGAAAAAAAATGAAAATGCAACAAAAAATGTTTAAAATATCTGAAAAGCACCTCTTAAATTTCTTTCTCCGATTTTGAATTTCTCTGCATATTTCTCTCTGTAAAAAAAATGGGGATCCTTTTTACAATTGTTTTCGACTTTATTTATAGCGATGGAATAATAAAAAAGATACAAAAGAATCATTTTGCCTAGTCATATATTCTATTATTTGGCTATCGTTGTTACTGCTGTCTTTGTTTGTTTCTTTATGTGCAGGTGACCATCGTGGAGGCGGGGGTGGAGCGCGCTCTGCTGGTGTGGAAGCAGAGCGACGTAGTGTTACACCAGTGCGTGAAGGCTGACGAGAGTAAGGAGTGGCATTCGAGGGTCATTGGAATGCTCGGGAAGTTCTCTTGCGTGATCACACGCGAGAATTTCAAAAGGCATGCATTGAGAGCACGCAAGAAACTCAAAGGACATGCGTGGGGAGCTCGAAGAAGGCACCAAAGACTCGTAATATCCGGGTTAGGGGCTAATTGTTGTGGCATTGTTTGCTTGTTAAGGGCTTGCTATGTTGTTGTTTGTGTGGTTTGGGGCTTAGTTGTAGGCTAGGAGTGAGTCTTCAATCTGCCTGCAACTTCAAGATTGCAAGATTTGCTATCTTCAATCTGCTCCACGCAAACTCGGGGAGTAGGTGGGAAAATTTTAGTTTTAAGCCTTATGTGAGAGGAGTGATGGAGTGGGATATATGTATATTATTTGGTGAATTGTTGCACAAGTGATGAGCTAGCAAAGTGGCAAAGCATGCGCCACTTAGAGCTTGTGTGTGACGTCAAGTGCAAGGGAGGATGTCTTGTGTTCAAGCTGCGAAAATCCTATTTTTTGCATCCATTTTGTGGCATGGAGGGAGGAGTTGTAGGCGGTTCAAACTACGCCTTGGACTAAGTCTTCCTATTTGAATGGTGGGTGGAGAGCAAATTGTGGAGGTGGACTTGGTCAAAGTAATTTGAATGGAAGGCTTGGAGTGTTTGGGGGAGTTGTGGCGATTCTTTGGAGAGATTGTGGGGAGTGGGCGGCTTGGTTGTGAGGGGTGGGGAAGTGCGAAATCCACTTGGATTTTGGTGCATTTTCGGTCATAGGGGTAGCAAACAAAGTTCTTTCATTTTGTCAAAAACAAGTCGATTTTTCCAAAGAGATTTCTCTCATCTTCCTCACTTTTGAAACCGAAATACCAAATCTCTATAGCACTGCCGAAAGTTGCTAGTTTTCTTTTGGTCTTTGTTAGCAGAAATTTCAAGGTTGAGTCTCTCATCTTTTGCTTCTTGTAAGAAACTTCAAACAACCATACCTTTGCCGAAAGTACTTTGTGTCTTTTAATTTTGTTGTTAGTAGAATGCCTCTCCCATTTTCTTTTCTTTTTCATTTGTGTTAAAGCAGAAGCTAATTCTCTATTCTCCTTCTACTTTCTTTTCTTCTTGGAATCTTCTTAGCGAAATACCATTCTCCAAAATACTTTTCACCATTTCCTCTTCTTTCAAACCAAAAGTACCTTTCTATCTCGTTGTTCCATTTTGTTACTTAGCAGAATATCAACCCTATTCTTTTGCATTTTGTTTACTCTTTTCTTTCACTCGATCGAATCTTGTTGATTGGTATAAACCACCTAGCCGAATCCTCTTCTCCTTTTGGTGCAAAGTTTTGGCGAATCTCCCTTCTCTCCTAGTGGTTTGGTTGGCGATTAGTGGTTGGTGTTGGGGTAAGTTCTTGGCGAATGGCCATTTCTCTTTCTCTCTAGTGCTATGTTGATTTCGGTTTGGTTAGGCCTATGTGGGTTTTGGTTGGAAGGAGTTAACCATTTGTTTAAACATCTCGTTATAGGGCTTTCGGGTTCAAGTAGTCGACAAAGCTTTTATCTGAATTCGATTGATTGGTAAGTGATGGTGAGATGGTTGCTCATGGTTTATTTGTTTAGTTTCGATTAAGTATAAGGTTTCAAAGGATTAATCGTTCTCTTTTTAGGGTGTAGTCGATTAGTGAAGGAACCCTTGTTGGTTCGGGACTTGGTTGGAAATCGAATCAAGAGGCGGGTAAGGGATCAAGTTAAACCCTTTTGGTTTAAATGGTTATGACCGAATGGTATGATGTTAATCCCTTGTTGGCCGATTATAGGATCAGGGTTGTCGAGGTGATCAAGGGACTTAGACCGGTTCTTAGGATTAAAACCTTCGCTATTTTAGGTGTGTAAACTAACACACTTTCTTAACTGAGTAATGTATTGATAACCTGATTGTGTAAGTGAAACAGTGTGGTTGACTGATTTAATACCCAATGAGGTATGGATACGGATTCGGGTAAGTCCGTTTCATTGCGAGATATGCGATATCATGATTATTGGCGTATGTACTTTGAGATGTCATATTAAGCATGTGAGCATGATAGCATGATTGCACGACTTTGCATTTAGTGTGATAAGTTATTGGGTGATATGAGAGGAGGGGGAAATGATATCCGTGTCTTTGGGACACGGAGGTTTAGCACCTCCGGTGGTTTGGTACCACAGATGATATTTTGTGACTTTGGGTCACGGAGGTTTAGCACCTCGCGTCTCGTCCTAGTGGCTTAGTACCACGATGGGTTGGCCCCACGGTTGATTATCTGGGATTGGCGCTAGTGATTTGGTATCACACGATGGGTTGGCCCCATCATTTTAATTGTGACTACGGTCACCGGTGATTTAGTATCACACTTGTGTCTTTGGGACACGGAGGTTTGGCACCTCATAGCGACTCGTCCACGTGGTTAACGCCACCATGGGTTGGCCCCACTTTTGAGATATGGGATCGTCGCCGGTGATTTGGTATCACCGTGGGTTGGCCCCACAAATGGATCTTCGTGACTTTGGGTCACCGGTGGTTTAGCACCACATCTATGGATATCGTGACTTTGGGTCACCGGTGGTTTAGCACCACCGGTGGTTTGGTACCACACGGGGTAGAAAAGGTGATATGGATGGTTAGGATCGGGTGCATTACTTGCATTGCTTTGTTATGATGTGTGTTAGCATGTTATACCGGGGGAGGGATTTATGCACTGAGTCTTGTGACTCACCCACTCCTTTGACATTTGGTGACACTTAGAGCGGACATGGGCCGGGATGGACTCGAGGTGCTCATGCCATGCTTAAATAAGGATTTGCTCAGACTTTATAAAATTTGGTACATTAGCTTATTTATTACTATTTGGGTTTATTTTGGATTGTAAATGGCCTTTAAAATTATGTTTTGCTATGTTTATGTTTAAAGTAGATTTTTAATATGCCTTAACAAGTTAATTGGGTTAAAATTTGCTAAAACTTGGAAGGACAACGATTTCAAAACTACAAATCGAGATGTTTTAAACTATACCATCGGGTATCACACTATGATTTGGGATAAAGAGAACTCAAATGTTTTTCTAACTTAAACTCGATCTTCTACTAAGTCAAAATGTTTTAGTAACAATAAGAAACAACTTGAACTTCCAAATGAGATAAACTTGTTTTACCTACACATCGATTAAGTTTTCAAAATTTACGGGTTTTTCAAATACCTATCGCTTTTAAACCATCATGCTCAAGTTTTCTACAAGAACAAAACATACTGAAGGAGTTTTTCATCAAACTTTTAAGCGAAAACCTAAACCTCTCAAATCCTTTTTCCTGTAACATACAGATTCGATTCGTGGTGTATTGACCGGGTTTGGGTGTTACAATTGTGGTATCGAGCCAAGTTCAAAGGCTCATTTGTGGGCTGAGGCCCAAAATGTTTTCAAAAGTCATTTTAAGTGTTTTGTTTTGAAATATATGGTTTGAAAGGCATGACACCGAGTCTCGGCACACCGTTCGCCCGGTAAGTACCCTTACTATTGCTTGCGATTTGTTGGATGTAATGTGATTGGATGATTAGTAATAGTAAGATTTCTTTAGAAACTGAGACTGATAGGACTCTGTGAACTCGCGAAAACAAAGCTTCCTTACTATTCATAAGACTTTGCTTTAAAACATTGGAATAAATACTGATGTATAAAACTCCTAAATCAGATACGTAGAGATTTAGTCATGAGTCCCGAGGTGGGCGTGGTCGTGGGACGAGGCAGCGGTAGGATGATGATTTCGAACCCGTAGGATCTGGTCGGGGTCGAGAAAATGAGATCTGGGATTCGCCACCGGTTGGAGGTGGTGAGTTTCGAGAATAGGTGGGGATGACGTGATGTCACGAGCGATCTTGTGAGTTTTAGAAAGGGTAGTTGGAGTAGGTGGAGGGCGGGAGTTAGGAAATCGTGCTGAGCGACTTGAACAAGCAAAGGTGAGGTTTTTGAGGTGTTTCGGTGTTGCTCCAGCCTTTGGTGAGTATTGGTGGAGGCAACAGGCGGATCATGGATGATTTAGACTTATTCTTGAGGAAAAGTGAAGGGCATAGTATCGCTTCTCGAGATGAGTCATACCGGTGGTGGCTCACGGTTCGGGATAGTCTTTGCGTGGAAGATCGACTTGGGACTATTTGAGGCGCCTTATCGGAAAAATGCGTTGGAGCTAACTACATTAATGAGCAACAAAAGTATTTACGAGGTTAGTTCAGGGAGTAAATCGTGTCGAGTCACGAGGCAAAGTTTACGAGGTGAGTCGGTATGCGGGGTATGGTGGCTCTTGAACATGAGAGGTGTGTTCGTTTGAGGATGGCTGCGAGATGAATTAAGGTTGTTGATTGCGCCCGGCGAGGCGTGAATTTGCTATTACGGTTGAAAAGGCGAAGGTAGCGAGGGTATTAAAGAGTCGTGAGGCAAGGCATGGATAGGAATCGACATAAGAGGAGCTTTGGATCTTACGGGTCTTCGGTAATCCATGAGAAAAGGGCTAGACCAGTGGGCGAATCGATCTGGTAGGTTTGTTCTTTGCTAGTCGGGGACCGCCCATGATGTAACCGTTGTGGGAAAGCTCATTGGGAAGGATGTTGGACTGGCGGGAGAGGATGTTTTGAGTGTGGCTCGCTGGACCACCGTGTGAGGGACTGTCCGCGCAAGTTGGCTAGGATTCAGTCCGAGAGTTAGGGCCGTACTCGATCAGGAATAATGGACCACCACCGCAGAGGGGTCGAGGTAATGGAAGAGGAGGTAATGGTTCTGGTCGGGGCCGCGGAGCACCGGGCGAGTGCGAGTAATCTTGAGGCAGACGGTAGGGGCT
Organism: Gossypium rotundifolium; assembly: GCA_025506655.1. Lineage (NCBI taxonomy): Eukaryota > Viridiplantae > Streptophyta > Magnoliopsida > Malvales > Malvaceae > Gossypium > Gossypium rotundifolium. The sequence continues at coordinate 80,769,188 of CP106729.1, read as the reverse complement.
AGTGTATCGGTGAAGGCCGAGAGGATGGCGACCGACCGACGTCATAACCGATGCGTTTTAATCCTTGGTTCTCTATTCGGCTTTGATTGATGTGGGTTCGACGCATTCATATGTTGCAAGTAGCATAGTGAAGACCATGGATTTAGACTACGAGATATCTTCTAGGCGGATGGTAGTAATAAGCCCTCTAGGTCACTCTGTAGTTGTAGATAATTTGTATAGAGGCGTACCTCTAGAACTCCAAGGGTAGTGTTTGTGGGCGATCGATGGAGCTGCCGTTTGGGGAGTTCGATCGATTCTCGGGATGGGGTGGTGGTTAAGTACCGAGCGAAGTTGGATTTGTGACTAAGCGCATGGTTACGAAAATAGCTAAGGGTGATGAGGTAGTCTGATCGGTAATAGAAGAAATTATCATCCAATGTGGTATCTGCTCTGAAAGCCAGAAGATGGTCGAAAGGGCGTGAAGCATATGTGGTTCATGTGTATGCCTTGGAGGCTAAAGAGTCTGCTTTGTGGAGACAGTTGGACGATTAGGGAATTTGTTGATGTGTTTCTGAGGAGCTTAGGGTTTGCCACGGATCGTGAGGTAGAGTTGGGATAGATCATTACCTTAGCTGCGCCGATATCTATTACTCCGTCTGAGGATGGCGCCTAAAGAGTTAGTGGAGCTTAAGGCTCGAGATCCGGAGTTGTTGGACCGAGGCTTCATCGGGCCAAGTGTTTACGCCATGGGGGCGCCGGTACTCTTTGTCAAGAAGAAAAGCGGTACTATGCGGATGTGTATAGACTACGCCAATTGAATAAGTGACGATCAAAAACAAGTATCTGCATTGCCTCGGATAGATGACTTGTTTGATCGGTGAAGGGTCGTCGATTTTCTGAAGATCGATTTAAGGTGCAGGTATCACCGATTAAAGGTGAAGGCGGATATCGCAAGGCGGCATTTCGTACTCGGTATGGGCACTTTGAGTTCTTAGTTATGCCGTTTGGGTTGACTAACGCATGCGCGACCTTCATGGATATGATGAATAGGGTGTTCCAACGATATTTAGATCGATTCGTAGTGGTTTTATCGGCGACATCTTGGTATATTCAAGGACCGAGGAGGAACATGATGCGTATTCTGGTGGTATTGCGGATTACGAGGAGAAACAACTTTATCGAAGTTTAGTAAATCGAGTTACGGCTTAGGAGGTAACGTTCTTGGGTCATGTAGTATCGGTGAGGGATTAGAGTGGATCCTCGAAAGATTGAGGCAATTTTGGATTGGAAGCCGCCTAGGTCGATGGTGAGATTGAGTTTTACGGGTTTGGCGAGGATACTACCGAAGGTTCGTAGAGGGATTTTCATTGATAGCAACACCGATGACCAAATTATTAAGAAAAGGGGTTCCGTTCACTTGGACTGAGAAGCGGCAGGAGAGCTTCGACAAGTTGAAGAAGATTTTGGTGAAGCTCGGTTCTAATTCAACTTTGAAATTTGGTAAGGAATTCACAGTGTACTGCGATGCATCACATACGAGATTGGGTTGTGTGCTGATGCAAGAAGGTAAGGTTGTGGCTTACGCATCTCGGCAGCTGAGGCCACATGAGGTCAACTATTGACGTACGATCTGGAGTTAGCGGCTGTAGTCTTCGCGTTAAAGATTTGGAAGCACTACTTGTACGGAGAGAGATCGATAGTCTACACAGATTATAAGAGTCTGAAGTACCTTTTGACTCAGAAGGATTTGAATTTGAGGCGTATGAGATGGGTTGAGTTGCTAAAGGATTCGATTGTTCGATTGAGTATCATCCGGGCAAGGCTAACGTGGTGGCGCGCAGCGTTGAGCCGTAAGGTTGTTTAGACTTAAGAGCAATGTTTGCCCATTTGAGCTTGTATGATGACAGGAGTATTTTGGCGAATTGTAGAGTTAAGCCTACTTGGGTTGAAGCGATTAGAGAAAATAGTTAGAGGATGAGGTTACGAGTGCTTGATTGCGAGTCTTGAGGTAGTGGTTTAGAGGTTCTGATTTGTGCGGTGATGGGGTCTTTGTGTTTTCAAGGTAAAGCTTGTATGCCCAAGGATTTTGAGCTGAGGCAAAAGATTCTTCAGGACGCACATAGCAGTCCATATGCTATGCATCCTGGAGGTAGTAAGATGTATAGGGATCTTAGAGAGCAGTTTTGGTGGTAAGATGCGAAAAAGGTAGCGAGTTTGTAGGGAAGTGTCGACTTGTCGGTGAGTCAAAGCGAGCATCGATTGCCGTCAGGGTTGCTTCAGCCTGTGAAGATTCCTCGGTGGAAGTGGGAAAGGATAACCATGGATTTTGTCAGTGGATTACCGCTTACACCGAGCAAGAAGGATTCAGTTTGGGTAATTGTGGATCGACTGACTAAATCAGCTCACTTTATTCCGGTGAGGGTTGACTACTCACTTCAGAAGTTGGCAAAACTGTATGTGGCAGAGATAGTGAGGCTGCACGGTGTACCAGTATCGATTATCTCGGATAGGGATCCCAGGTTTACGTCAAGGTTACGAAGCGTTGCATCGGGCTCGGAGTGCAGCGTTTGGATTTTAACACGACTTTTCATCCATGATCGGCGGGCAATCGAAAGGGTTATTCAGATCTTAGAGGATATCTTTGAGAGGGGTGTATTCGGATTTGAGGGTAGTTGGGAGGAGTTTCTACCATTAGCTGAGTTCGCCTACAACAACAGTTACCAAGTGAGCATCAAGATGGCACCATATGAGGCGTTGTATGGTAGGAGGTGTCGCTCAACTACGTGTTGGACGGAGTTAGGTGAACGTCAGTTGTTGGGACCCGAGTTGGTTACTGAGACCGAAGACAAGGTTAAGTTGATTCAGGCTCGATTGAAGGAAGCTTCGGACCGGCAGAAGTCTTACGCCGATCTTAAGCGAAGAGATATAGAGTTTGCTGTGGGGGATCAAGTTTTTCTAAAGGTCTCACCGTGGAAGAAAGTGTTAAGGTTCGGCAGGAAAGGCAAGCTAAGTCCAAGATTTATTGGGCGTATAAAGTCTTGAGGCGAGTGGGACGATGGCGTATCGACTTGAGTTGCCAGCGAGTTAAGTCGATTCACGATGTATTCCACGTTTCGATGCTTCGGCATTATCGTTCAGATCCGTCACATGTGGTAGCGGTGGGAGAGATTGAAGTAAATCCAGATTTGACCATGGAGGAAGAACCTGTGCAGATTCTAGATCGGGATGTAAAGGTTCTGCGTAGGAAGTCTGTGCCTTTGGTCAAGGTTCTTTGGCGGAATCATGGGGTGGAAGAAGCTACGTGGGAACCCGAGGATATGATGAGACAGTAATACCCGCAACTCTTCTGATCAGGTAATTTCGAGGTCGAAATTATTTTAAGGGGGGTAGAACTGTAATATCCGGGTTAGGGGCTAATTGTTGTGGCATTGTTTGCTTGTTAAGGGCTTGCTATGTTGTTGTTTGTGTGGTTTGGGGCTTAGTTGTAGGCTAGGAGTGAGCTGAGTAGGTGGGAAAATTTTAGTTTTAAGCCTTATGTGAGAGGGTGATGGAGTGGGATATATGTATATTATTTGGTGAATTGTTGCACAAGTGATGAGCTAGCAAAGTGGCAAAGCATCGCCACTTAGAGCTTGTGTGTGACGTCAAGTGCAAGGGAGGATGTCACGTGTTCAAGCTGCGAAAATCCCTATTTTTGCATCCATTTTGTGGCATGGAGGGAGGAGTTGTAGGCGGTTCAAACTACGCCTTGGACTAAGTCTTCCTATTTGAATGGTGGGTGGAGAGCAAATTGTGGAGGTGGACTTGGTCAAAGTAATTTGAATGGAAGGCTTGGAGTGTTTGGGGAGTTGTGGCGATTCTTTGGAGAGATTGTGGGGAGTGGGCGGCTTGGTTGTGAGGGGTGGGGAAGTGCAGAAATCCACTTGGATTTTGGTGCATTTTCGGTCATAGGGGTAGCAAACAAAGTTCTTTCATTTTGTCAAAAACAAGTGATTTTTCCAAAGAGATTTCTCTCATCTTCCTCTCTTTTGAAACCGAAATACCAAATCTCTATAGCCTGCCGAAAGTTGCTAGTTTTCTTTTGGTCTTTGTTAGCAGAAATTTCAAGGTTGAGTCTCTCATCTTTTGCTTCTTGTGTAGAAACTTCAAACAACCATATCTTTTAGAAAGTACTTTGTGTCTTTTAATTTTGTTGTTAGCAGAATGCCTCTCCCATTTTCTTTTCTTTTTCATTTGTGTTAAACCGAAGCTAATTCTCTATTCTCCTTCTACTTTCTTTTCTTCTTGGAATCTTCTTAGCGAAATACCATTCTCCAAAATACTTTTCACCATTTCCTCTTCTTTCAAACCAAAAGTACCTTTCTATCTCGTTGTTCCATTTTGTTACTTAGCAGAATATCAACCCTATTCTTTTGCATTTTGTTTACTCTTTTCTTTCACTCGATCGAATCTTGTTGATTGGTATAAACCACCCTAGCGAATCCTCTTCTCCTTTTGGTGTAAAGTTTTGGCGAATCTCCCTTCTCTCCTAGTGGTTTGGTTGGCGATTAGTGGTTGGTGTTGGGGTAAGTTCTTGGCGAATGGCCATTTCTCTTTCTCTCTAGTGCTATGTTGATTTCGGTTTGGTTAGGCCTATGTGGGTTTTGGTTGGAAGGAGTTAACCATTTGTTTAAACATCTCGTTATAGGGCTTTGAGTTCAAGCGATCAACAAAGCTTTTATCTGAATTCGATTGATTGGTAAGTGATGGTGAGATGGTTGCTCATGGTTTATTTGTTTAGTTTCGATTAAGTATAAGGTTTCAAAGGATTAATCGTTCTCTTTTTAGGGTGTAGTCGATTAGTGAAGGAACCCTTTGTTGGTTCGGGACTTGGTTGGAAACCGAATCAAGAGGCGGTAAGGGATCGAAGT